>OW052183.1:75882493-77082493 GCA_932526625.1 Rhingia campestris
AAAAAACTGTCGAAATAGCTACAAAAAAGCTTCAAAAGGCAGTAAACAATATCTCAGAATGGACTAAAAATTGGCAGATCAGATTAAATGACCTGAAGTCAGTGCATATACATTTTACGTTAAAAAATGTACCACACATTCCAGTATACATTAATAGTAATGTAGTGGAATATTCAAATACAGCTAAATATTTAGGGATGACTCTAGACGCCAAACTGCGCTGGAAAGCACATGTAAAGAAAAACATATGAGAGGCTACAATCCGCTATGCGGATCGTTGAATACCCTATCCCATCCCATCTTTAAAATTAATATCCTCAAAATATAGGCCTTATGGCGATGAAATACAGAAAATGACATTGTCACAATATATTGCTCAGACAGTTTATCAAAATCTTTTGTGGTTCGACAAAAAACAACGTATTTCTATTGCCAATGCCTTGGGATATGCTATACAAATGGTTTTTGTAAGAAAACGCCCCCAAAATGTGGGCGTAGGTGAAAATGATCTATAGACAAAATGTTTATATTACCATTGCGGAAGTATTTGCATCAAAATTTTTTTCGAAAGTTTTAAAATTTGGACAAAAAACGTATTTTACTAAAAACGCCCCTAAAAAGTGGGCGTGGCAAAAAACTTTGTTTGGACGAAATATAGATATTAGGATTGTCTAAATATGCTGCTCAGGCACTTTTTTGAAATTCCTTACGGTTTGGCTTTAAACTACGTTTTTCTAAAAGGGGGCGTGGCAGTGGGCGGATTTCAAAAATTTTTACACTTGTTCTGCTTCGTCGGCCAGAGAGTCTATATACCAAATTTGAACACTCTAGCTCAAAATTTAAGGCCCAAAAATCGGTGACACACAGACGGACGGACGGACGGACAGACAGACATGGCTTAATCGACTCAGCTAGCGATTCTGAATCGATCCATATACTTTGAGGTATATGTATCGAAATTATTTCTCTATGTTACAAACTTAATGTCAAAACTAATATACCCCCCTATGGGATAGGGTATAAACATATGAGAAGGCTACAATCCGCTGTGCGGATCGTTGAATACCCTATCCCATCCTATCCATAAAACTAAAATCCCAAAAAAAGGGGGCATGGCTAAAAACACGACGTGGATAAAATAGAAAAAATTATATAGTGACAACAAATTCTTCAGACTGCTTACAAAACAATTTTACGGTTCTACAAAAGACAAGGTTTTCTCCTGCATATGTTATGGGGTAGTGTATAAAAATGTTTTTTATATAAAAACGCCCCCAAAAAGTGGGCGTGGGTTAAAATGGTATATAGACGAAATGTTCATATTAATAATGTTAATGATTCTGCATCAAAATTTTTTTTCGAAAAATTTAAAATTTGACCGAAAACAGTTTTTTTATTGAAAATGCCCCCAAAAAGTGGGCGTGGCAAACAAACTTTATATGGACAAAATATAGATATGAATATTGTCTAAATATGTTGTTCAGAAACTTTTTTAAAATTCCTTACGGTTTGGTCAGCTAGCGATTCTGAGTCGATCCATATGCTTTGAGGTATATGTAGCAAAATTATTTCTCTATGTTACAAACTTAGTATCAAAACTAATATACCCCTATGGGATAGGGTATAAACATATGAGAAGGCTACAATCCGCTGTGCGGATCGTTGAATACCCTATCCCATCTCATCCTTAAAATTAATGTCTCCAAAAAGTGGGCTTTATTAGCCTATAATAAAGAAAATGACATTGTCACAACATATTGTTCAAACTGTTCAGAATCTTTTGTTGTTTGACAAAACACATCGTTTTCCTCCTGCGTATGCTATGGGGTAGGGTATACAAACGGTTTTTGTAAGAAAACGCACCCAAAAAGTGGGCGTAGGTTAAAATGGTCTACAGACGAAATGTTCATATTAACAATACTAATGATTCTGCAAAATGTAGCAAAATTATTTCTCTATGTTACAAACTATGTATCAAAACTAATATACCCCTATGGGATAGGGTATAATTATTTATTTAAATTTTTATTCCCTATCCCATGGGGGTATATTAGTTTTGATACATAGTTTGTAACATAGAGAAATAATTTAGCTATATATACCTCAAAGTATATGGATCGACTCAGAATCGATAGCTGAGTCGATTTAGCCATGTCTGTCCGTCCGTCCGTCCGTCCGTACGTCACCAGTTTTTGGGCCTTAAATTTTGAGCTTACTTACTTACTTAAGTGGCGCTACAGTCCGGAATGAACCTGGGCCTCAACCAACATGCCTCTCCAATTAGCCCGGTCCTTAGCTAACTGCCTCCAGTTGCGCACTCCAAGTTGGTTGAGGTCGGTTTCCACTTGTGCGCGCCACTTAAGGCGAGGTCTTCCTCTACTGCGTCCGACGTCTGGCTGGGAATCGAAGACTCTGCGAGCCGGAGTATTGGTGTCCATTCGTTCTACATGTCCTAGCCATCTTAAACGTCCAATGCGGAGTTTTTTGACCAGGGGCATGTCGCTGTACAGCTCGTATAGTTCTTGGTTGAATCTTCGTCTCCATAGCCCGTCAACGCAAACGGGACCGAAGATTTTTCGAAGAATTTTCCTCTCGAATCTACCAAGGATTTCTTCATCCGCTTTTGATACGGTCCATGCTTCAGCGCCGTAGAGCAGGACTGGGATGATCAGGGTCTTATATAGGATCTCCTTAGTAGTTCGAGTGAGGGCTTTACTACTAAATTGCCTTCTTAGCCCGAAGAAACAGCGGTTGGCAAGAGTAATTCTTCGTTTAATTTCTGACGAGATGTTGTTGTCAGAGTTAATAGCGGAGCCGAGGTAGACAAAGTCCCGTACTACCTCAAAGTTATATCTGTCAATGGTGACGTTCTGTCCAATTCGTCGATGTTGTGTGTCCTTTCGTGTTGACAGCATATACTTAGTCTTACCCTCTTTTACTGCTAAACCCATTTTCGCCGCTTCCTTCTCTATACTAGCAACCGTAGCTATGACATCACGTTGAGTCCTACCAATGATGTCAATATCGTCAGCGTATGCTAGTAGTTGCACCGACTTTTGGAAAATTGTGCCTCTGGTGTTGGCTTTGGAGTTTTGCACAATTCTCTCAAGAATCAGATTAAAGAAGTCACATGACAGCGCATCGCCTTGCCTAAATCCTTTTTTGGTATCGAATGTGTCGGTGAGGTCGTTTCCGACCCTGATGGAGCAGCGAGAATTCTCCATCGTCATCCTACACAAACGGACGAGTTTGGGCGGTATACCAAAACTAGACATGGCTCTGTATAGTTCGTCTCTATAAATGCTGTCATATGCGGCTTTGAAATCGATGAATAGGTGGTGGGTATCAATTTGGACTTCTTGAGTTTTTTCCAGGATCTGCCGAAGTGTGAAAATTTGATCGGTTGTGGACTTTCCTGGCCTGAAACCACACTGATAAGGGCCAATCAGGTTGTTGGTAAACGGTTTCAGGCGTTCACATATTACGGCAGATAGGATCTTGTAGGCGATGTTGAGGAGACTTATGCCTCTGTAGTTGGCGCAGTTCAGAGGGTCTCCTTTTTTGTGGATCGGGCAAACGATGCTGAGGTTCCATTCTTCAGGCATATTTTCATCCGACCAGATTTGGCTTATGAGTTGGTGGATGTTACTTACCAAGTCATCTCCGCCGGCCTTATAAAGCTCAGCGGGAAGGCCGTCATTTCCGGCAGCCTTATTAAGCTTGAGTTTAGATATTGCTATCCTCACTTCACTCAGGTCGGGTGGTTGGCAGTTTTCGCTGTCGTTGCCAATATTGAATGGTTCGTTCTGCCTGACAGCGGAATGTTGTTCGTCATCGCCGTTTAACAGTCTGCAGAAGTGGTTCTTCCATATCCTCAGCATCGACTGTGTCTCAACTACAATATTTCCTTGTTCATCTCGACAGGATTCTGTTCGAGCCTTGTATCCTTGGCTTTGACGTTTTACACTTTGGTAAAACTTGCGAACATCGTTCCTGGAGTGGCACCTCTCTAAATCCTCGATCGCGCGCTTTTCTTGCTCTTTTTTCTTCTTGCTGAAAAGCCGATGTTCTTCCCTTCTTCTTTGCCTATAGAGCTCAATGGCAGCTCTCGTCTTCACCTGCAGCTTAGCCTTGTAGGCCTCGTTCTTGGCTGCGAGCATCTGTCGGCATTCCTCATCAAACCAGGGGTTTCTTGCTGGTGGGCGCGAGAAACCTAGCACATCAGTTGCGGCTGATCTAATGGCCTGTTGGCATCGTTGCCATTGCTCTTCGACATTCGATGCTGGTGGTATGGTGTTAATCGAGAGGTTAAGGGATACGCGTTGTGCGAAGGTCTTGCCGGTCTCTTGCGATTGCAGTCTTCCGACATTAAATTTTTTCACAGTATTTCTGGATTGTTGTGGCGTGGTGGATATCCGCATTCTTACCTTGGCTGCTACAAGGTAGTGATCCGAGTCGATGTTAGCTCCTCGGAATGTTCGGACATCCAAAATACTGGATGCGTGCCTCTCTTTATCGCAATGTGATCAATTTGGTTGACCGTTCGTTGATCTGGAGACCGCCATGTCCCCTTATGGATATCGAGGTGAGGAAACCGTGTGCTGGCTATAGTGGCATTTCGTTCCGTAGCGAAATCAATTAGCCTAAGTCCGTTACCAGACGTGTTGTCGTGTAGGCTATGTTTTCCGACAATACTTCTAAAGATGTCTTCTCTTCCTACCTTTGCGTTAAAATCTCCCAGCACGATTTTAACATCGTACTTCGGTAGTCGCTCATAGGTTTTGTCGAGGAGCTCGTAGAAGCAATCCTTAGCTATATCATCTTTTTCTTCCGTCGGAGCGTGAGCGCATATAAGGCATATGTTGGCGAATTTGGCCTTGATGCGGATTGTTACTATGCATTCGCTAATGTCTTGGAAACATAAGACTTCTTGCCTAAGTCTGGCACTTATAACAAATCCGCATCCGAATAGTCGCTGTTTCTGCTCACTATAACACGGTCCGTAGTATATGTCACAGTTTTTCATCCTCTTTTTGCCCGGCCCATCCCATCGTATTTCCTGGATGGCAGTAATGTCTGCTTTGTAGCAGTTTAGGGCTTCCGCTAGTTGTTCGCCTGCACCTCTCCTGTTTAATGTTCTCACATTCCAGGTGCAGATACGAACTTCGTTGTCCTTTTTTCGTTTAGCAGGGTCGTCAACAATAAAATCAGTCCTTTCCGAGGCTATTGGTTGGTTCGTAACCATGATTTTTTTCTGTGGGTGGGTAGTTAACCCAAAGCACAAACCCCAACCTGGAGGGCCAGTTCCAATTTATTAGATACCCCTAGGACACGGGGCCATCAGTATCCACTACGGGATTGAGCGCTGCCGTTGGCCTTTCGGTTCATCCGCCACCATCTCTGTTCAAGGGGCCTGACTAACCCTTGAAATTCCTAGACAACCTGTTGTCCGAATATGTCAGAGCAGCTCATCTAGGTTCGCCTGGGACAGCAGGCCGGGTATTCATCCGTGCCATTCTCACCAGGGTGTTTATAGTGTTGCTGTTTTTCGTCGTGTTATCAACACTCGCACTTATCGTTTAGCAAGTCAAATCCGGTTGGATGAGACCAGTACCCGATGGTTACCACTTGGAGGTAAAGATAAGCACATTTGATGTGTAGTCAGAGTTGCAACACTGGACATTGCCAAGTTAACGCCAATCAGAGTCTACCCTCGTTCACAGCACCCAACATTTTGAGCTAGAAGGATGAAATTTGGTACACGTGCTTGTTGTTGCTCCCAGCAGAACAAGTGTAAACATTTTTGAAATCCGCCCACTGCCACGCCCCCTTTTTAGAAAAACGTATTTTTTGGCCAAACCATAAGGAATTTTGAAAAACTTTCTGAACAACATATTTAGACAATCTGAATATCTGTATTTCGTTCATATAAAGTTTTTTGCCACGCCCACTTTTTGGGGGCGTTTTTAAAAAAAAACGTTTTTCGGTCAAATTTTAAAATTTCCTAAAAAAAATTTGATGCAGAATGATTAGTAATATAAATATGAACATTTCGTTAATAGACCATTTTAACCCACGCCCACTTTTTGGGGGCGTTTTTATATAAAAACCATTTTTATACCCTACCCCATAACATATGCAGGAGAAAACCTTGTCTTTTGTAGAACCGTAAAAGTTTTTTATAAGCAGTCTGAAGAATTTGTTGTCACCATGTCATATTCTTTTTTGTATCCACATCGTGTTTTTAGCCATGTCCACTTTTTGGGGATTTTAGTTTTACAGATAGGATGGGATAGGGTATTCAACGATCCGCACAGTGGATTGTAGCCTTCTCATATGTTTTTTTCGGGGTCCCCTACAACATTAAGTTTGTAACATAGAGAAATAATTTCGATACATATACCTCAAAGAATATGGATCGACTCAGAATCGCTAGCTGAGTCAATTAAGCCATGTCTGTCTGTCCGTCCGACTATGTGTCACCGATTTTTGGGCCTTAAATTTTGAGCTTGAAAGTTGAAATTTGGTATATATATATATGTATATATATATATATATATATATATATATATATATATATATATATATATATATATATATATATATATATGTATATATATATATATATATATATATATATATATATATATATATATATATATATATATATATATATATATATATATATATATATATATATATATATATATATATATATATATATATATATAGAAACGTATTCTGACAGAAACTAACCTTAGTAATTGGGTATAAAATCCAGTGTAGAGTATGTACAACTCGCACTAAATGTATGTATTTGACTCATACAGTGGGTTCTTTGCTCGACAAGACTTCCGATTAAAAGAAAGTTTAGTGGCGATAGAAAGGCGTATGAAGCAGTTCACGGCGAATATGCACAGCTTTCGTCAAAATCTACAGGCGAGAAAACTGAAGCTGTCAATGTCGGAATTCCGTATAGTAGAGATCTGGGCGTTATTAAATGTGTACAGGGTGTATCTGTATATTTAAAAAAAAATTTGACCGAAAAATGTTTTTTATTAAAAACGCCCCCAAAAAGTGGGCGTGGCAAAAAACTTTATATTGATGAAATATAGATAATTCGATTCTCTAAATATGCTGCTCGGACACTTTTTTGAAATTCTTCGCGGTTTGGCCAAAAATACGTTTTTCTAAAAAGGGGGCGTGGCAGTGGGCGGATTTCAAAAATGTTTACACTTGTTCTGGTGACTCGGACAATGATCCTATATACCAAATTTCATTATCCTAGCTCAAAATTCAAGGCCCAAAAATCGGTGACGAACAGACAGACGGGCGGACGGACGGACGGACGGACGGACAGACATGGCTAATTCGACTCAGCTAGCGATTCTGAGTCGATCCATATACTTTGAGGTATATGTAGCAAAATTATTTCTCTATGTTACAAACTATGTATCAAAACTAATATACCCCTATGGGATAGGGTATAAACATATGAGAAGGCTACAATCCGCAGTGCGGATCGTTGAATACCCTATCCCATCCTATCCATAAAACTAAAATCCCCAAAAAAGGGGGCATGGCTAAAAACACGATGTGGATAAAATAGAAAAAAATTATATAGTGACAACATATTCTTCAGACTGCTTACAAAACAATTTTACGGTTCTACAAAAGACAAGGTTTTCTCCTGCATATGTTATGGGGTAGTGTATAAAAATGGTTTTTATATAAAAACGCCCCCAAAAAGTGGGCGTGGGTTAAAATAGTATATAGACGAAATGTTCATATTAATAATGTTAATGATTCTGCATCAACATTTTTTTCGAAAAATTTAAAATTTGAACGAAAACAGTTTTTAATTGAAAACGCCCCCAAAAAGTGGGCGTGGCAAAAAACTTTATTTAGACGAAATATAGATATTAATATTGTCTAAATATGTTGTTCAGAATTTTTTGTAAAATTCGTTACGGTTTGGTCAAAAACTGAGTTTTTCTTAAAAGGGGGCGTGGCAGTGGGCGGATTTCCAAAATTTTTACACTTGTTCTGTAGGCAGAGACGAGGATCCTATATACCAAATTTCATTATCCTAGCTCAAAATTAAAGGCCTAAAAATCGATGACGTACAGACGGACGGTCGGACGGACGGACGGACAGACAGACAGACATGGCTTAATCGACTCAGCTAGCGATTCTGAGTCGATCCATATACTTTGAGGTATATGTAGCAAAATTATTTCTCTATGTTACAAACTAAGTATCAAAACTAATATACCCCTATGGGATAGGGTATAAACATATGAGACGGCTACAATCCGCTGTGCGGATCGTTGAATACCCTATCCCATCCTATCCATAAAACTAAAATCCCCAAAAAGGGGGCATGGCTAAAACCACGATGTGGATAAAATAGAAAAAATGATATAGTGACAACAAATTCTTCAGACTGCTTACAAAACAATTTTACGGTTCTACAACAGACAAGGTTTTCTCCTGCATATGTTATGGGGTAGTGTATAAAAATGGTTTTTATATAAAAACGCCCCCAAAAAGTGGGCGTGGGTTAAAATGGTATATAGACGAAATGTTCATATTAATAATGTTAATGATTCTGCATCAAAATTTTTTTCGAAAAATTTAAAATTTGACCGAAAACAGTTTTTAATTGAAAACGCCCGCAAAAAGTGGGCGTGGCAAAAAACTTTATATGGACGAAATATAGATATTAATATTGTCTAAATATGTTGTTCAGAAACTTTTTTAAAGTTCCTTACGGTTTGGTCAAAAACTGAGTTTTTCTTAAAAGGGGGCGTGGCAGTGGGCGGATTTCAAAAATTTTTACACTTGTTCTGTAGGCAGAGACGAGGATCCTATATACCAAATTTCATTATCCTAGTTCAAAATTTAAGGCCTAAAAATCGGTGGGCGGATTTCAAAAAATTTTACACTTGTTCTGCTTCGTCGGCCAGAGAGTCTATATACCAAATTTCAACACTCTAGCTCAAAATTTAAGGCCCAAAAATCGGTGACACACAGACGGACGGACGGGCAGACAGACATGGCTTAATCGACTCAGCTAGCGATTCTGAATCGATCCATATACTTTGAGGTATATGTATCGAAATTATTTCTCTATGTTACAAACTTAATGTCAAAACTAATATACCCCCCTATGGGATAGGGTATAAACATATGAGAAGGCTACAATCCACTGTGCGGATCGTTGAATACCCTATCCCATCCTATCTGTAAAACTAAAATCCCCAAAAAGTGGACATGGCTAAGCACACGATGTGGATAAAATAAAGAAAATGTCATGGTGACAACAAATTCATCAGACTGCTTATAAAAAACTTTTGCGGATCTACAAAAGACAAGGTTTTCTCCTGCACATGTTATGGGGTAGGGTATAAAAATGGTTTTTATATAAAAACGCCCCCAAAAAGTGGGCGTGGGTTAAAATGGTCTATGGACGAAATGTTCATATTTGTATTGCTAATGATTCCGCATCAAAATTTTTTTCGAAAATTTTAAAATTTGACCGAAAAAGTTTTTATTAAAAACGCCCCCAAAAAGTGGGCGTGGCAAATAACTTTATATAGACGAAATACAGATATTTAGATTGTCTTAATATGTTGTTCAGAAAGATTTTACAAATTCCTTATGGTTTGGCCAAAAAATACGTTTTTCTAAAAAGGGGGCGTGGCAGTAGGCGGATTTCAAAAATTTTTACACTTGTTCTGCTGGGAGCAACAAAGAGCACATGTACCAAATTTCATCCTTCTAGCTCAAAATTTAAGGCCCAAAAACTGGTGACGTACGGACGGACGGACGGACGGACAGACATGGCTAAATCGACTCAGCTATCGATTCTGAGTCGATCCATATACTTTGAGGTATATGTATCGAAATTATTTCTCTATGTTACAAACTTAATGTCAAAACTAATATACCCCCCTATGGGATAGGGTATAAA
Source organism: Rhingia campestris (assembly GCA_932526625.1). Taxonomy (NCBI): domain Eukaryota; kingdom Metazoa; phylum Arthropoda; class Insecta; order Diptera; family Syrphidae; genus Rhingia; species Rhingia campestris. The sequence goes on from OW052183.1 coordinate 75,892,470, forward strand.
CATATGAGAAGGCTACAATCCGCTGTGCGGATCGTTGAATACCCTATCCCATCCTATCCATAAAACTAAAATCCCCAAAAAAGGGGGCATGGCTAAAAACACGATGTGGATAAAATAGAAAAAATGATATAGTGACAACAAGTTCTTCAGACTGCTTACAAAACAATTTTGCGGTTCTACAAAAGGCAAGGTTTTCTCCTGCATATGTTATGGGGTAGTGTATAAAAATGGTTTTTATATAAAAACGCCCCCAAAAAGTGGGCGTGGGTTAAAATGGTATATAGACGAAATGTTCATATTAATAATGTTAATGATTCTGCATCAAAATTTTTTTCGAAAAATTTAAAATTTGACCGAAAACAGTTTTTAATTGAAAACGCCCCCAAAAAGTGGGCGTGGCAAAAAACTTTATATGGACGAAATATAGATATTAATATTGTCTAAATATGTTGTTCAAAAACTTTTTTAAAATTCCTTACGGTTTGGTCAAAAACTGAGTTTTTCTTAAAAGGGGGCGTGGCAGTGGGCGGATTTAAAAAATTTTTACACTTGTTCTGTAGGCAGAGACGAGGATCCTATATACCAAATTTCATTATCCTAGCTCAAAATTTAAGGCCTAAAAATCGGTGACGTACAGACGGACGGACGGACGGACGGACGGACGGACAGACAGACATGGCTTAATCGACTCAGCTAGCGATTCTGAGTCGATCCATATACTTTGAGGTATATGTAGCAAAATTATTTCTCTATGTTACAAACTAAGTATCAAAACTAATATACCCCCCTATGGGATAGGGTATAAAAATTATATAGTGACAACAAATACTTCAGACTGCTTACAAAACAATTTTACGGTTCTACAAAAGACAAGGTTTTCTCCTGCATATGTTATGGGGTAGTGTATAAAAATGTTTTTATACCCTATCCCATAGGGGTATATTAGTTTTGATACATAGTTTGTAACATAGAGAAATAATTTAGCTATATATACCTCAAAGTATATGGATCGACTCAGAATCGATAGCTGAGTCGATTTAGCCATGTCTGTCCGTCCGTCCGTCCGTCCGTCCGTCCGTACGTCACCAGTTTTTGGGCCTTAAATTTTGAGCTAGAAGGATGAAATTTGGTACACGTGCTCTTTGTTGCTCCCAGCAGAACAAGTGTAAAAATTTTTGAAATCCGCCCACTGCCACGCCCCCTTTTTAGAAAAACGTATTTTTTGGCCAAACCATAAGGAATTTTGAAAAACTTTCTGAACAACATATTTAGACAATCTGAATATCTGTATTTCGTTCATATAAAGTTTTTTTCCACGCCCACTTTTTGGGGGCGTTTTTAATAATAAACGTTTTTCGGTCAAATTTTAAAATTTTCTAAAAAAAAATTTGATGCGGAATCATTAGCAATACAAATATGAACATTTCGTCCATAGACCATTTTAACCCACGCCCACTTTTTGGGGGCGTTTTTATATAAAAACCATTTTTATACCCTACCCCATAACATGTGCAGGAGAAAACCTTGTCTTTTGTAGATCCGCAAAAGTTTTTTATAAGCAGTCTGATGAATTTGTTGTCACCATGACATTTTCTTAATTTTATCCACATCGTGTTTTTAGCCATGTCCACTTTTTGGGGATTTTAGTTTTACAGATAGGATGGGATAGGGTATTCAACGATCCGCACAGTGGATTGTAGCCTTCTCATATGTTTTTTTATATAAAAACGCCCCCAAAAAGTGGGCGTGGGTTAAAATGGTATATAGACGAAATGTTCATATTAATAATGTAAATGATTCTGCATCAAAAGTTTTTTCGAAAATTTTAAAATTTGACCGAAAAACGTTTTTTAACAAAAACGCCCCCAAAAAGTGGGCGTGGGTTAAAATGGTATTTAGGCGAATTGTTCATATTAATAATGTTAATGATTCTGCATCAAACTTTTTTTCGAAAAATTTAAAATTTGACCGAAAACAGTTTTTTATTGAAAACGCCACCAAAAAGTGGGCGTGGCAAAAAACTTTATATGAACGAAATATAGATATTACGATTCTGTAAATATGCTGTTCAGACACTTTTTTAAAATTCTTTACGGTTTTGCCAAAAATTACGTTTTTCTAAAAAGGGGGCATGGCAGTGGGCGGATTTCAAAAAATTTTTATACCCTATCCCATTGGGGTATATTAGTTTTGATACTTAGTTTGTAACATAGAGAAATAATTTTGCTACATATACCTCAAAGTATATGGATCGACTCAGAATCGCTAGCTGAGTCGATTAAGCCATGTCTATCTGTCCGTCCGTCCGTCCGTCTGTACGTCACCGATTTTTAGGCCTTAAAATTTGAGCTAGGATAATGAAATTTGGTATATAGGATCCTCGTCCGTGCCACCAGAACAAGTGTAAAAATTTTTGAAATCCGCCCACTGCCACGCCCCCTTTTTAGGAAAACTTATTTTTTGGCCAAACCGTCAGGAACTTAAAAAAAGTGTCTAAGCAGCATATTTAGACAATCCTTATATCAATATTTCGTTCATACAAAGTTTTTTGCCACGCCCTCTTTTTGGGGGCGTTTTTAGTAAAAAACGCTTTTTGTCAAAATTTTAACATTTTCGAAAAAAATGTTGATGCAAATACTCCCGCAATGGTAATATATAAAAACATTCTGTCTATAGATCATTTTCACCTACGCCCACATTTTGGGGACGTTTTCAGACAAAAACAATTTGTATACCCCATCCCAAGGCATTAGCAATAGAAATACGTTGTTTTTTGTCGAACCACACAAGATTTTGAGAAACTGTCTGAGCAATATATTGTGACAATGTGATTTTCTGTATTTCATCGCCATAAGGCCTGTATTTTGAGGATATTAATTTAAAGGATGGGATGGGATAGGGTATTCAACGATCCGCATAGCGGATTGTAGCCTCTCATATGTTAAAACATGAAAAGGCTACAATCCACTGCATCAAAAGTTTTTTCGAAAATTTTAAAATTTGACCGAAAAACGTTTTTTAACAAAAACGTTCCCAAAAAGTGGGCGTGGGTTAAAATGGTATATAGGCGAATTGTTCATATTAATAATGTTAATGATTCTGCATCAAACTTTTTTTCGAAAAATTTAAAATTTGACCGAAAACAGTTTTTTATTGAAAACGCCACCAAAAAGTGGGCGTGGCAAAAAACTTTATATGAACGAAATATAGATATTACGATTCTGTAAATATGCTGTTCAGACACTTTTTTAAAATTCTTTACGGTTTTGCCAAAAATTACGTTTTTCTAAAAAGGGGGCATGGCAGTGGGCGGATTTCAAAAAATTTTTATACCCTATCCCATTGGGGTATATTAGTTTTGATACTTAGTTTGTAACATAGAGAAATAATTTTGCTACATATACCTCAAAGTATATGGATCGACTCAGAATCGCTAGCTGAGTCGATTAAGCCATGTCTATCTGTCCGTCCGTCCGTCCGTCTGTACGTCACCGATTTTTAGGCCTTAAAATTTGAGCTAGGATAATGAAATTTGGTATATAGGATCCTCGTCCGTGCCACCAGAACAAGTGTAAAAATTTTTGAAATCCGCCCACTGCCACGCCCCCTTTTTAGGAAAACTTATTTTTTGGCCAAACCGTCAGGAACTTAAAAAAAGTGTCTAAGCAGCATATTTAGACAATCCTTATATCAATATTTCGTTCATACAAAGTTTTTTGCCACGCCCTCTTTTTGGGGGCGTTTTTAGTAAAAAACGCTTTTTGTCAAAATTTTAACATTTTCGAAAAAAATGTTGATGCAAATACTCCCGCAATGGTAATATATAAAAACATTCTGTCTATAGATCATTTTCACCTACGCCCACATTTTGGGGACGTTTTCAGACAAAAACAATTTGTATACCCCATCCCAAGGCATTAGCAATAGAAATACGTTGTTTTTTGTCGAACCACACAAGATTTTGAGAAACTGTCTGAGCAATATATTGTGACAATGTGATTTTCTGTATTTCATCGCCATAAGGCCTGTATTTTGAGGATATTAATTTAAAGGATGGGATGGGATAGGGTATTCAACGATCCGCATAGCGGATTGTAGCCTCTCATATGTTAAAACATGAAAAGGCTACAATCCACTGTGCGGATCGTTGAATACCCTATCCCATCCCATCTGTAAAACTAATATCCCCAAAAAGTGGATATGGCTTAAAACACGATGGGGATTTAAATATAGAAAATGACATTGTCAGAACAAATTTTACGGTTCTACAAAAGACAAGGTTTTTCTCCTGCATATGTTATGGAATAATGTATAAACATATGAGAAGGCTACAATCCGCTGTGCGGATCGTTGAATACCCTATCCCACCCTATTCATAAAACTAAAATCCCCAAAAAAGTGGGCATGGCTTAAAACACGATGTGAATAAAATAGAAAAAATGATATAGTGACAACAAATTCTTCAGACTGCTTACAAAAAACTTTTACGGTTCTACAAAAGACAAGGTTTTCTATTGCATATGTTATGGGGTTGGGTATAAAAATGGTTTTTATATAAAAACGCCCCCAAAAAGTGGGCGTGGGTTAAAATGGTATATAGACGAAATGTTTATATTAATAATGTTAATGATTCTGCATCAAAATTTTTTTCGAAAAATTTAAAATTTGACCGAAAACAGTTTTTTATTGAAAACGCCCCCAAAAAGTGGGCGTGGTACAAAACTTTATATAGACGAAATATAGATATTAATATTGTCTAAATATGCTGTTCAGAAACTTTTTTAAAATTCCTTACGGTTTGGCCAAAAACTGAGTTTTTCTTAAAAGGGGGCGTGGCAGTGGGCGGATTTCAAAAATTTTTACACTTTTTCTGTAGGCAGAGACGAGGATCCTATATACCAAATTTCATTATCCTAGCTCAAAATTTAATGCCTAAAAATCGGTGACGTACAGACGGACGGACGGACGGACAGACAGACATGGCTTAATCGACTCAGCTAGCGATTCTGAGTCGATCCATATACTTTGAGGTATATGTAGCAAAATTATTTCTCTATGTTACAAACTAAGTATCAAAACTAATATACCCCTATGGGATAGGGTATACAAATTTTACGGTTCTACAAAAGACAAGGTTTTCTGCTGCATATGTTATGGGGTAGGGTATAAAAATGGTTTTTATATAAAAACGCCCCCAAAAATTGGGCGTGGGTTAAATAGGTATATAGACGAAATGTTCATATTAATAATGTTAATGATTCTGCATCAAAATTTTTTTCGAAAAATTTAAAATTTGACCGAAAACAGTTTTTAATTGAAAACGCCCCCAAAAAGTGGGCGTGGCAAAAAACTTTATATAGACGAAATATAGATATTAATATTGTCTAAATATGTTGTTCAGAAACTTTTTTAAAATTCCTTACGGTTTGGTCAAAAACTGAGTTTTTCTTAAAAGGGGGCGTGTCAGTGGGCGGATTTCAAAAATTTGTACACTTGTTCTGTAGGCAGAGACGAGGATCCTATGTACCAAATTTCATTATCCTAGCTCAAAATTTAAGGCCTAAAAATCGGTGACGTACAGACGGACGGACGGACGGACAGACAGACATGGCTAATTCGACTCAGCTAGCGATTCTGAGTCGATCCATATACTTTGAGGTATATGTAGCTAAATTATTTCTCTATGTTACAAACTAAATATCAAAACTAATATACCCCTATGGGATAGGATATACAAATGGTTTTTATATAAAAACGCCCCCAAAAAATGGGCGTGGCAAAAAACTTTATATAGATGAAATATAGATAATTCGATTCTCTAAATATGCTGCTCGGACACTTTTTTGAAATTATTCGCGGTTTGGCCAAAAAAACCTTTTCCTAAAAAGGGGGCGTGGCAGTGGGCGGATTTCAAAAGTGTTTACACTTGTTCTGGTGACTCGGACAAGGATCCTATATACCAAATTTCATTATCCTAGCTCAAAACTCAAGGCCCAAAAATCGGTGACGAACAGACAGACGGACGGACGGACGGACAGACAAACAGACATGGCTAATTCGACTCAGCTAGCGATTCTGAGTCGATCCATATACTTTGAGGTATATGTAGCAAAATTATTTCTTTATGTTACAAACTATGTATCAAAACTAATATACCCCTATGGGATAGGGTATAATTATTTATTTAAATTTTTTTTTCGGGGTCCCCTACAACATTAATTTTGTAACATAGAGAAATAATTTCGATACATATACCTCAAAGAATATGGATCGACTCAGAATCGCTGGCCGACGAAGCAGAACAAGTGTAAAATTTTTTGAAACCCGCCCACTGCCACGCCCTCTTTTAGAAAAACGTAATTTTAAGCCAAACCGTAAGGAATTTCAAAAAAGTGTCTGAGCAGCATATTTAGACAATCCTAATATCTATATTTCGTTCATATAAAGTTTTTTGCCACGCACACTTTTTGGGGGCGTTTTTAGTAAAAAACTCTTTTTGTCCAAATTTTAACACTTTCGAAAAAAAAATTTGATGCAAATTGTTTATAGATCATTTTCACCTGCGCCCACATTTTGGGGGCGTTTTCTTACAAAAACCATTTGTATACCCCATTCCAAGGCATTAGCAATAGAGATACGTTGTTTTTTGTCGAACCACAAAAAATTTTGATAAACTGTCTGAGCAATATATTGTGACAATGTCATTTTCTGTATTTCATGGTGTTTAAGCACAGCGTGGGCATTAAGGAAATAGAGGATTAGAAAAGAGGAAATACCGATGCGAGTTGCTTTTGAATTTCTGGAAATTGTAATGGAGAAGAAACATATGAGATGGCTACAATCCGCTGGGCGGATCGTTGAATACCCTATCCCATCCTATCCATAAAACTAAAATCCCAAAAAAATGGGCATGGCTAAAAACACGATGTGGATAAAATAGAAAAAATGATTTAGTGACAACAAATTCGCAGACAGCTTACAAAGCACTTTTACGGTTCTATAAAAGACAAGGTCTTCTCCTGCATATGTTATGGGGAAGTGTATAAAAATGGTTTCTATATAAAAACTCCCCCAAAAAGCGGACGTGGGTTAAAATAGTTTATAGACGAAATGTTCATAGTAATAATGTTAATGATTCTGCATCAATTTTTTTTCGAGAAATTTAAAATTTGACCGAAAACAGTTTTTTATTGAAAACGCCCCCAAAAAGTGGGCGTGGCAAAAAACTTTATATAGACGAAATATAGATATTAAGATTCTCTAAATATGTTGTTCAAAAACTTTTTTAAAATTCCTTACGGTTTGGCCAAAAACTGAGTTTTTCTTATAAGGCGTGGCAGTGGGCGGATTTCAAAAATTTTTACACTTGTTCTGTATGCACGGACGAGGATCCTATATACCAAATTTCATTATCCTAGCTCAAAATTTAAGGCTAATATGACCCTATGGGATAGGGTATAAAAAACTGAGTTTGGTAAAGCATTCCACATTCGTGTTGTTCGGTTAAGGAATGAATCTCTATATTTCATAGTACGTCCGAAGATAGGCTTAAGGGTGAAGTGATTAGTATTCGTGATGCGGCGATTATTACGGTTGAATTGTTGATGGGGCGAAATGCATCTGGCTATTTCGTTAGAGCATTTGTTGTTATAATAGCGGTAAAAGAGTGAAGGCAGGAGACATTCCTACGATGTTCGAGTGAAGCTATGGAGTTCGCTATGGTTGGATCTTCTATCAATTTTGTCGCACGCTTTTGTATCCTATCTAATAGGTGCAATGATATTTTGGCTGCACCTGACCATATGTGGGCGTTAAACTCAAATTTAGGGCGTATGTACGCTTTATATATTAAGGCCAGATCAGAAGGGGTGAAGTATTTCTTACATCGATTGAGGAAACCTTGACATTTTGCTGCATTTTTGACGATTTCGAATATGTGGTCGTTCCTACGAAGGTCCTTACTAACACACATACCGAGTATTGAACGGTTTTCGGTTTCGACGATGCATATGCCAGCTTTGCGTTTTGGAAGCATTAAATTCCACTCTATTGGTTTTACCCCATTTAATTACATATTTTGTCGTTTTTCTTCCACATTCGAAGGTGAAGGGCGTGAATTCGAGAACGAATACGAAAAGCTGGGGGCACTGTCATCAGCGAAGGAATGGATTGGATTAAAAGTTGCAGACAATAGGTCATTAATAAAAATGAGAAAGAGTGTCGGAGACACTTGGACCTTGAACCTTGGGGAACCTTGGGGAACACCAGCATTTATTTTGTGAGTAGCAGACTTGAAACCGTCGAAAACTACTTGAATTGAACGTTTCGAAAGGTAGTTTCTAATCCATTGAAGAAGAGTATTATTGATACCAAAAGCACGCATTTTCGACAAAAGGGCTTGATGCCAAACCCTGTCAAATGCCTTTAAAATATCAAGTGCAACGATCTTGTTTTCGCCACCAAGGTGGATTGATTGGTTCCACTTTTCGGTGAGATATGACATTAAATCACCAGTGGACCTGTTGCTACGAAAACCCAATTGTCGGTCATTCAGGAGTTTTCATGATTCAAGATATTTCATAAGCTGACGGTTTATCAGCGTTTCCATGACCTTTTTTGGGGACGGGCTGGATAAATGCAATTTTCCATCGACTCGGAAAGAGTCCTGATGAATAGGACAGATGGAAAAGCTTTGCCAGGGTTGAAGAACACCTGTTCACAATTATGGGGAGATACCATCTGGACCAGACGATTTGTGTATGTCAAGATCGATTAATACTCTTGCGGCTTTGTCTAGAGAGGTGACAGCTGGAATGTCATTGTAAATGAGCGTTGGGATGGAAGATGAGGTCGATGTTTTTTTCTTAATGTTTTTTTACAAACGACCAAAAGTTTTTACTACCTTTGGGACATAGGAAAATGTTTTGCCTCAACTTTTGGTCGTGGAAGAATTTGACACGCTTAATGTGGGCATTGCAGTTATTTCTAGCTCGTTTGAATTTTAAACGGTTTTCCTCAGTTGTGTTGGCTTTATATGACCGTAAACATAACTCTTTCACCCTAACAACCTTTTTACAGCTCGAGTCATACCACCCGTTTACCTTCGGTCTGATACTCTTTACCCGGTGAGGGATATAGGATATTCATTATACTCTGTCCCATAGGGGTATATTAGTTTTGATACATAGTTTGTAAAATAGAGAACTAATTTAGCTAGATATACCTTAAATATATGGATCGTGTCAGAATCGATAGCTGAGTCGATTTAGAAATGTCTGTCCGTCGCGTCCGTCCGTCCGTACGTCACCATTTTTTGTGCCATAAATTTTGAGCTAGAATGATGAAGTTGGGTACACGTGCTCTTTGTTGCTCCCAGCAAAACAAGTGTTAACATATGAGAAGGCTACAATCCACTGTGCGGATCGTTGAATACCCTATCCCATCCCATCTGTAAAACTAATATCCCCAAAAAGCGGACATGGCTTAAGACTCGATGGGGATTTAAATATAGAAAATGACATTGTCAGAACAAATTTTACGGTTCTACAAAAGACAAGGTTTTTCTCCTGCATATGTTATGGGGTAGTGTATAAAAATGGTTTTTATATAAAAACGCCCCCAAAAAGTGGGCGTGGGTTAAAATGGTCTATAGACGAAATGTTCATATTAACAATACTAATGATTCCGCATCAACATTTTTTCGGAAATGTTAAACTTTGACCGAAAAACGTTTTTTTTTTATTAAAAACGCCCCCAAAAACTGGACGTGGCAAAAAACTTTATATTGACGAAATATAGATAATTTGATTCTCTAAATATGCTGCTCGGACACTTTTTTAAAATTCTTAACGGTTTGGGCAAAAAACGTTTTCCTAAAAAGGGGGCGTGGCAGTGGGCGGATTTTAAAAATGTTTACACTTGTTCTGGTGACTCGGACAAGGATCCTATATACCAAATTTCATTATCGTATCTCAAAATTCAAGGCCCAAAAATCGGTGACGGACATACGGACGGACGGACGGACGGACAGACAGACATGGCTAATTCGACTCAGCTTGCGATTCTGAGTCGATCCATATACTTTGAGGTATATGTAGCAAAATTATTTCTCTATGTTACAAACTATGTATCAAAACTAATATACCCCTATGGGATAGGCTATAAACATATGAGAAGGCTACAATCCACTGTGCGGATCGTTGAATACCCTATCCCATCCCATCTGTAAAACTAATATCCCCAAAAAGTGGACATGGCTTAAAACACGATGCGGATTTAAATATAGAAAATGACATTGTCAGAACAAATTTTACGGTTCTACAAAAGACAAGGTTTTTCTCCTGCATATGTTATGGGGTAGTGTATAAAAATGGTTTTTATATAAAAACGCCCCCAAGAAGTGGGCGTGAGTTAAAATAGTCTAAAGACGAAATGTTCATATTAACAATACTAATGATTCTGCATCAACATTTTTTTCGAAAATTTTAAAATTCAACCGAAAAAGGTTTTTAATTAAAAACGCCCCAAAAAAGTGGGCGTGGCAAAAAACTTTATATTGACGAAATATAGATAATTCGATTCTCTAAATATGCTGCTCGGAAACTTTTTTTTAAATTCCTTACAGTTTGGCCAAAAACTGAGATTTTCTTAAAAGGGGGCGTGGCAGTAGGCGGATTTCAACAATGTTTACACTTGTTCTGTAGGCACGGACAAGGATATTATATACCAAATTTCACTATCCCAGCTCAAAATTTAAGGCCAAAAAATCGGTTACGTACAGACGGACGGACCGACGCCGACGGACGGACAGCCAGACATGGCTTAGTCGACTCAGCTAGCGATTCTGAGTCGATCCATATACTTTTTGGAAAATTTTTCGAAAAATATTTTGATGCAGAATCATTAACATTATTTATATGAACATTTCATCTAAATACCATTTTAACAAACGCCCACTTTTTGGGGGCGTTTTTATATAAAAACCATTTTTATACACTACCCCATAACATATGCAGGAGAAAACCTTGTCTTTTGTAGAAGCGTAAAAGTGTTTTGTAAGCAGCCTGAACAATTTGTTGTCACTATATCTTTTTTTCTATTTTCTCCACATCGTGTTTTCAGCCATGCCCACTTTTTTGGGGATTTTAGTTTTACAGATAGGATTGGATAGGGTATTCAACGATCCGCACAGCGGATTGTAGCCTTCTCATATGTTTATACCCTATCCCATAGGGGGGTATATTAGTTTTGACATTAAGTTTGTAACATAGAGAAATAATTTCGATACATATACCTCAAAGCATATGGATCGATTCAGAATCGCTAGCTGAGTCGATTAAGCCATGTCTGTCTGTCCGTCCGTCCGTCCGTCCGTCCGTCCGTCTGTCTGTGTGTCACCGATTTTTGGGCCTTAAATTTTGAGCTAGAGTGTTGAAATTTGGTATATAGACTCTCTGGACGACGAAGCAGAACATGTGTAAATTTTTTTTAAATCCGCCCACTGCCACGCCCCCTTTTTAGAAAAACTTATTTTTTGGCCAAACCGTAATGAATTTCAAAAAAAAGTCTTTACAACATATTTAGACAATCCTAATATCTATATTTCGTTCATACAAAGTTTTTTGCCACGCCCACTTTTTGGGGGCGTTTTTAGTAAAAAACGCTTTTTGTCCAAATTTTAAAACTTTCGAAAAAATTTTTGATGCAAATACTTCCGCAATGGTAATATAAACATTTTGTCGATAGATCATTTTCACCTACGCCCACATTTTGGGGGCGTTTTTTTACAAAAACCATTTGTATACCCCATCCCAAGGCATTAGCAATAGAAATACGTTGTTTTTTGTCGAACCACACAAGATTTTGAGAAACTGTCTGAGCAATATATTGTGAGAATGTCATTTTCTGTATTTCATCGCCATAAGGCCTATATTTTGAGGATATTAATTTAAAGGATGGGATGGGATAGGGTATTCAACGATCCGCATAGCGGATTGTAGCCTCTCATATGTTTATACCCTATCCCATAGGGGGGTATATTAGTTTTGATACTTAGTTTGTAACATAGAGAAATAATTTTGCAACATATACCTCAAAGTATATGGATCGACTCAGAATCGCTAGTTGAGTCGAATTAGCCATGTCTGTCTGTCCGTCCGTCCGTCCGTCCGTCCGTCCGTCTTTCTGTTCGTCAGCGGTTTTTGGGCCTTAAATTTTGAGCTAGGATAATGAAATTTGGTATATAGGATCCTCGTCCGTGCCACCAGAACAAGTGTAAACATTTTTGAAATCCGCCCACTACCACGCCCCCTTTTTAGGAAAACTTATTTTTTGGCCAAACCGTAAGGAATTTCAAAAAAGTGTCTGAGTAGCATATTTAGACAATCCAAATATCTATATTTCGTTCATACAAAGTTTTTTGCCACGCCCACTTTTTGGGGGCGTTTTTAGTAAAAAACTCTTTTTGTCCAAATTTTAAAACTTTCGAAAAAAAATTTGATGCAAATACTTCCGAAATGGTAATATAAACATTTTGTCCATAGATCATTTTCACCTACGCCCACATTTTGGGGGCGTTTTCTTACAAAAACCATTTGTATACCCCATCCCAAGGCATTAGCAATAGAAATACGTTGTTTTTTGTCGAACCACAAAAGATTTTGATAAACTGTCTGAGCAATATATTGTGACAATGTCATTTTCTGTATTTCATCGCCATAAGGCCTATATTTTGAGGATATTAATTTTAAGGATGGAATGGGATAGGGTATTCAACGATCCGCACAGCGGGTTGTAGCCTTTCATATGTTTATACCCTATCCCATAGGGGTATATTAGTTTTGATACTTAGTTTGTAACATAGAGAAATAATTTAGCTACATATACCTCAAAGTATATGGATTGACTCAGAATCGCTAGCTGAGTCGATTAAGCCAGAGTCTGTCCGTCCGTCTGTCTGTTCGTCACCGATTTTTGGGCCTTAAATTTTGAGCTAGGATAATGAAATTTGGTGTATAGGATCCTTGGCCGAATCACCAGAACAAGTGTAAACATTTACAAAATCCGCCTACTGCCACGCCCCCTTTTAGAAAAACATACTTTTAAGCCAAACCGTAAGGAATTTCAAAAAAATGTGTTAGCATTATATTTAGACAATCTTAATATCTATATTTCGTCCATACAAAGTTTTTTGCCACGCCCACTTTTTGGGGAAGTTTTTTAGTAAAAAACGCTTTTTGTCCAAATTTTAAAAAAATCGAAAAAAACTTTTGATGCAAATGCTTCCGTAATGATAAAATAAACTTTTTGTTTGTATATCATTTTCACCTACACCCACTTTTTGGGGGCGGTTTCTTACAAAAACCATTTGTATGCCTTACCCCAAGGCATATGCAATAGAAAAACGTTGTTTTTTGTCACGCCCCCTTTTAAGAAAAACTCAGTTTTTGACCAAACCGTAAGGAATTTTAAAAAAGTTTCTTAACAACATATTTAGACAATATTAATATCTATATTTCGTCCATATAAAGTTTTTTGCCACGCCCACTTTTTGGGGGCGTTTTTAATTAAAAACTTCCGAAATGGTAATATAAACATTTTGTCCATAGATCATTTTCACCTACGCCCACATTTTGGGGGCGTTTTCTTACAAAAACCATTTGTATACCCCATCCCAAGGCATTAGCAATAGAAATACGTTGTTTTTTGTCGAACCACAAAAGATTTTGATAAACTGTCTGAGCAATATATTGTGACAATGTCATTTTCTGTATTTCATCGCCATAAGGCCTATATTTTGAGGATATTAATTTTAAGGATGGAATGGGATAGGGTATTCAACGATCCGCACAGCGGGTTGTAGCCTCTCATATGTTTATACCCTATCCCATAGGGGTATATTAGTTTTGATACTTAGTTTGTAACATAGAGAAATAATTTAGCTACATATACCTCAAAGTATATGGATTGACTCAGAATCGCTAGCTGAGTCGATTAAGCCAGAGTCTGTCCGTCCGTCTGTCTGTTCGTCACCGATTTTTGGGCCTTAAATTTTGAGCTAGGATAATGAAATTTGGTGTATAGGATCCTTGGCCGAATCACCAGAACAAGTGTAAACATTTACAAAATCCGCCTACTGCCACGCCCCCTTTTAGAAAAACATACTTTTAAGCCAAACCGTAAGGAATTTCAAAAAAATGTGTTAGCATTATATTTAGACAATCTTAATATCTATATTTCGTCCATACAAAGTTTTTTGCCACGCCCACTTTTTGGGGAAGTTTTTTAGTAAAAAACGCTTTTTGTCCAAATTTAAAAAAAATCGAAAAAAACTTTTGATGCAAATGCTTCCGTAATGATAAAATAAACATTTTGTTTGTATATCATTTTCACCTACACCCACTTTTTGGGGGCGGTTTCTTACAAAAACCATTTGTATGCCTTACCCCAAGGCATATGCAATAGAAAAACGTTGTTTTTTGTCACGCCCCCTTTTAAGAAAAACTCAGTTTTTGACCAAACCGTAAGGAATTTTAAAAAAGTTTCTTAACAACATATTTAGACAATATTAATATCTATATTTCGTCCATATAAAGTTTTTTGCCACGCCCACTTTTTGGGGGCGTTTTTAATTAAAAACTGTTTTCGTTCAAATTTTAAATTTTTCGAAAAAAATTTTGATGCAGAATCATTAACATTATTAATATGAACATTTCGTCTATCTACCATTTTAACCCACGCCCACTTTTTGGGGGCGTTTTTATATAAAAAACATATGAGAAGGCTACAATCCGCTGTGCGGATCGTTGAATACCCTATCCCATCCTATCCATAAAACTTAAATCCCAAAAAAAAAGTGGGCATGGCTAAAAATACGATGTGGATAAAAAAGAAAACATATGAGAGGCTACAATCCGCTATGCGGATCGTTGAATACCCTATCCCATCCCATCCTTTAAATTAATATCCTCAAAATATAGGCCTTATGGCGATGAAATACAGAAAATGACATTGTCACAATATATTGCTCAGACAGTTTCTCAAAATCTTGTGTGGTTCGACAAAAAACAACGTATTTCTATTGCTAATGCCTTGGGATGGGGTATACAAATGGTTTTTGTAAGAAAACGCCCCCAAAATGTGGGCGTAGGTGAAAATGATGTATGGACAAAATGTTTATATTACCATTTCGAAAGTATTTGCATCAAAATTTTTTCCGAAAGTTTTAAAATTTGGACAAAAAGCGTTTTTTACTAAAAACGCCCCCAAAAAGTGGGCGTGGCAAAAAACTTTATATGAACGAAATATAGATATTAGGATTGTCTAAATATGCTACTCAGACACTTTTTTGAAATTCCTTACGGTTTGGCCAAAAAATAAGTTTTCCTAAAAAGGGGGCGTGGCAGTGGGCGGATTTCAAAAATTTTTACACTTGTTCTGGTGGCACGGACGAGGATCCTATATACCAAATTTCATTATCCTAGCTCAAAATTTAAGGCCCAAAAACCGCTGACGAACAGACAGACGGACGGACGGACGGACGGACGGACGGACGGACAGACAGACATGGCTAATTCGACTCAGCTAGCGATTCTGAGTCGATCCATATACTTTGAGGTATATGTAGCAAAATTATTTCTCTATGTTACAAACTAAGTATCAAAACTAATATACCCCCCTATGGGATAGGGTATAAAAATGATATAGTGACAACTAAATCTTCAGACTGCTTACAAAACACTTTTACGGTTCTACAAAAGACTAGGTTTTCTCCTTCATATGTTATGGGGTAGTGTATAAAAATGGTTTTTATATAAAAACGCCCCCAAAAAGTGGGCGTGGGTTAAAATGGTAGAAAGACGAAATGTTCATATTAATAATGTTAATGATTCTGCATCAAAAATTTTTTCGAAAAATTTAAAATTTGACCGAAAACAGTTTTTTATTGAAAACGCCCCCAAAAAGTGGGCGTGGCAAAAAACATTATATGAACAAAATATAGATATTACCATTCTCTAAATATGCTGTTCAGACACTTTTTTTAAATTCTTTACGGTTTTGCCAAAAATTACGTTTTTCTAAAAAGGGGGCGTGGCAGTGGGCGGATTTTAAAAATTTTTACACTTGTTCTGGTGACTCGGACAAGGATCCTATATACCAAATTTCATTATCCTAGCTCAAAATTTAAGGCCCAAAAATCGGTGACGAACAGACAGACGGACGGACGGACACACGGGCGGACGGACGGACGGACAGACAGACATGGCTAATTCGACTCAGCTTGCGATTCTGAGTCGATCCATATACTTTGAGGTATATGTAGCAAAATTATTTCTCTATGTTACAAACTATGTATCAAAACTAATATACCCCTATGGGATAGGCTATAAACATATGAGAAGGCTACAATCCACTGTGCGGATCGTTGAATACCCTATCCCATCCCATCTGTAAAACTAATATCCCCAAAAAGTGGACATGGCTTAAAACACGATGCGGATTTAAATATAGAAAATGACATTGTCAGAACAAATTTTACGGTTCTACAAAATTCAAGGTTTTTCTCCTGCATATGTTATGGGGTAGTGTATAAAAATGGTTTTTATATAAAAACGCCCCCAAAAAGTGGGCGTGAGTTAAAATAGTCTAAAGACGAAATGTTCATATTAACAATACTAATGATTCTGCATCAACATTTTTTTCGAAAATTTTAAAATTCAACCGAAAAAGGTTTTTAATTAAAAACGCCCCAAAAAAGTGGGCGTGGCAAAAAACTTTATATTGACGAAATATAGATAATTCGATTCTCTAAATATGCTGCTCGGAAACTTTTTTTTAAATTCCTTACAGTTTGGCCAAAAACTGAGATTTTCTTAAAAGGGGGCGTGGCAGTAGGCGGATTTCAACAATGTTTACACTTGTTCTGTAGGCACGGACAAGGATATTATATACCAAATTTCACTATCCCAGCTCAAAATTTAAGGCCAAAAAATCGGTTACGTACAGACGGACGGACCGACGCCGACGGACGGACAGCCAGACATGGCTTAGTCGACTCAGCTAGCGATTCTGAGTCGATCCATATACTTTTTGGAAAATTTTTCGAAAAATATTTTGATGCAGAATCATTAACATTATTTATATGAACATTTCATCTAAATACCATTTTAACAAACGCCCACTTTTTGGGGGCGTTTTTATATAAAAACCATTTTTATACACTACCCCATAACATATGCAGGAGAAAACCTTGTCTTTTGTAGAAGCGTAAAAGTGTTTTGTAAGCAGCCTGAACAATTTGTTGTCACTATATCTTTTTTTCTATTTTCTCCACATCGTGTTTTCAGCCATGCCCACTTTTTTGGGGATTTTAGTTTTACAGATAGGATTGGATAGGGTATTCAACGATCCGCACAGCGGATTGTAGCCTTCTCATATGTTTATACCCTATCCCATAGGGGGGTATATTAGTTTTGACATTAAGTTTGTAACATAGAGAAATAATTTCGATACATATACCTCAAAGCATATGGATCGATTCAGAATCGCTAGCTGAGTCGATTAAGCCATGTCTGTCTGTCCGTCCGTCCGTCCGTCCGTCCGTCCGTCTGTCTGTGTGTCACCGATTTTTGGGCCTTAAATTTTGAGCTAGAGTGTTGAAATTTGGTATATAGACTCTCTGGACGACGAAGCAGAACAAGTGTAAAAATTTTTTAAATCCGCCCACTGCCACGCCCCCTTTTTAGAAAAATTTATTTTTTGGCCAAACCGTAATGAATTTCAAAAAAAAGTCTTTACAACATATTTAGACAATCCTAATATCTATATTTCGTTCATACAAAGTTTTTTGCCACGCCCACTTTTTGGGGGCGTTTTTAGTAAAAAACGCTTTTTGTCCAAATTTTAAAACTTTCGAAAAAATTTTTGATGCAAATACTTCCGCAATGGTAATATAAACATTTTGTCCATAGATCATTTTCACCTACGCCCACATTTTGGGGGCGTTTTTTTACAAAAACCATTTGTATACCCCATCCCAAGGCATTAGCAATAGAAATACGTTGTTTTTTGTCGAACCACACAAGATTTTGAGAAACTGTCTGAGCAATATATTGTGAGAATGTCATTTTCTGTATTTCATCGCCATAAGGCCTATATTTTGGGGATATTAATTTAAAGGATGGGATGGGATAGGGTATTCAACGATCCGCATAGCGGATTGTAGCCTCTCATATGTTTATACCCTATCCCATAGGGGGGTATATTAGTTTTGATACTTAGTTTGTAACATAGAGAAATAATTTTGCAACATATACCTCAAAGTATATGGATCGACTCAGAATCGCTAGTTGAGTCGAATTAGCCATGTCTGTCTGTCCGTCCGTCCGTCCGTCCGTCTGTCTGTTCGTCAGCGGTTTTTGGGCCTTAAATTTTGAGCTAGGATAATGAAATTTGGTATATAGGATCCTCGTCCGTGCCACCAGAACAAGTGTAAACATTTTTGAAATCCGCCCACTGCCACGCCCCCTTTTTAGGAAAACTTATTTTTTGGCCAAACCGTAAGGAATTTCAAAAAAGTGTCTGAGTAGCATATTTAGACAATCCAAATATCTATATTTCGTTCATACAAAGTTTTTTGCCACGCCCACTTTTTGGGGGCGTTTTTAGTAAAAAACTCTTTTTGTCCAAATTTTAAAACTTTCGAAAAAAATTTTGATGCAAATACTTCCGAAATGGTAATATAAACATTTTGTCGATAGATCATTTTCACCTACGCCCACATTTTGGGGGCGTTTTCTTACAAAAACCATTTGTATACCCCATCCCAAGGCATTAGCAATAGAAATACGTTGTTTTTTGTCGAACCACAAAAGATTTTGATAAACTGTCTGAGCAATATATTGTGACAATGTCATTTTCTGTATTTCATCGCCATAAGGCCTATATTTTGAGGATATTAATTTTAAGGATGGAATGGGATAGGGTATTCAACGATCCGCACAGCGGGTTGTAGCCTCTCATATGTTTATACCCTATCCCATAGGGGTATATTAGTTTTGATACTTAGTTTGTAACATAGAGAAATAATTTAGCTACATATACCTCAAAGTATATGGATTGACTCAGAATCGCTAGCTGAGTCGATTAAGCCATGTCTGTCTGTCCGTCCGTCTGTCTGTTCGTCACCGATTTTTGGGCCTTAAATTTTGAGCTAGGATAATGAAATTTGGTGTATAGGATCCTTGGCCGAATCACCAGAACAAGTGTAAACATTTACAAAATCCGCCTACTGCCACGCCCCCTTTTAGAAAAACATACTTTTAAGCCAAACCGTAAGGAATTTCAAAAAAATGTGGTAGCATTATATTTAGACAATCTTAATATCTATATTTCGTCCATACAAAGTTTTTTGCCACGCCCACTTTTTGGGGAAGTTTTTTAGTAAAAAACGCTTTTTGTCCAAATTTTAAAAAAATCGAAAAAAACTTTTGATGCAAATGCTTCCGTAATGATAAAATAAACATTTTGTCTGTATATCATTTTCACCTACACCCACTTTTTGGGGGCGGTTTCTTACAAAAACATTTGTATGCCTTACCCCAAGGCATATGCAATAGAAAAACGTTGTTTTTTGTCACGCCCCCTTTTAAGAAAAACTCAGTTTTTGACCAAACCGTAAGGAATTTTAAAAAAGTTTCTTAACAACATATTTAGACAATATTAATATCTATATTTCGTCCATATAAAGTTTTTTGCCACGCCCACTTTTTGGGGGCGTTTTTAATTAAAAACTGTTTTCGTTCAAATTTTAAATTTTTCGAAAAAAATTTTGATGCAGAATCATTAACATTATTAATATGAACATTTCGTCTATCTACCATTTAAACCCACGCCCACTTTTTGGGGGCGTTTTTATATAAAAACCATTTTTATACACTACCCCATAACATATGCAAGAGAAAACCTTGTCTTTTGTAGAACCGTTAAAGTGTTTTGTAAGCAGTCTGAAGAATTTGTTGTCACTATATAATTTTTTTATTTATCCACATCGTGTTTTTAGCCATGCCCCCTTTTTTGGGGATTTTAGTTTTATGGATAGGATGGGATAGGGTATTCAACGATCCGCACAGCGGATTGTAGCCTTCTCATATCTTTTATATTCGAAAAATGTGTGGAATCCAAAATTTCTCTTTCGACTGATGTCAATTTCATTTCGAGTGAAAGTGAAACGTAGAACCGGTCTGTAATGTTTGACCCGGGGTCTAGATTTGGAGGTTTTAAATCTATTACTTCTTTAATGGTGTTAGTTTTCTGAGTGTCACCGATTTTTGGGCCTTAAATTTTGAGCTAGGATAATGAAATTTGGTATATAGGATCCTTGGCCGAGTCACCAGAACAAGTGTAAAAATTTTTAAAATCCGCCTACTGCCACGCCCCCTTTTAGAAAAAACGTAGTTTTAAGCCAAACCGTAAGGAATTTCAAAAAAGTGAATTTGCAACATATTTAGACAATCCTAATATCTATATTTCGTCAATACAAAGTTTTTTGCCACGCCCACTTTTTGGGGGCGTTTTTAGTAAAAAACGTTTTTTGTCCAAATTTTAAAACTTTCGAAAAAAATTTTGATGCGAATACTTCCGCAATAGTAATATAAACATTTTGTCAATAGATCATTTTCACCTACGCCCACATTTTGGGGGCGTTTTCTTACAAAAAACATTTGTATACCCCATCCCAAGGCATTAGCAATAGAAAACCGTTGTTTTTTGTCGAACCACAAAAGATTTTGATAAACTGTCTGAGCAATATATTGTGACAATGTCATTTTCTGTATTTCATCGCCATAAGGCCTATATTTTGAGGATATTTATTTAAAGGATGGGATGGGATAGGGTATTCAACGATCCGCATAGCGGATTGTAGCCTCTCATATGTTTAATCGGAATTTTAGGCTGTTGCTTGTTTAAATTTAATTTCTGTGAATTAATACTATTAAATTTCGTCCGTCTTTTTTGCAACTCTTTAGCTACTTCGCAGCCGCGATAATTTGCCGGATGATTGCCTTTACAGTTAATGCAGATAGCAAGAGCTTTCTTATCTGACATACAATCTACCGTCAGGTGATTGCCGGCACATTTTACACACCGCGGTTCTTTTTGACAATAGCTTTGCGTATGATTGTATCCTTGGCAGCGCTTGCACTGGGGAACTAGTTTGGAATCCTTACGCATAGGCTCTATTTTTACAACAATATTAAGTATTGTTTTTATTTCATAAATTTTGTTCAAACTTTCTGTTTTATCGAAAGTGAGTATAAATAAAGGAAGGCCGCGTTTTATTACATTTCCTTCGCCATCTTTTTGCTTTTGGTCTCGTTTGACAATGTTAACGGCATCTATGACTTTATATTGCCTGTTTTTCAGATCATTTACAATGTCATCCTTTAAGCACGACGCATGTAACCCTCTAGCTACAACGCGTAAAGGCCTTTCAGATTTATTTTCAAAAGAATACCATTCTATTTTATCGATATTAAGCTTGCGAGATAATAGACGGTAACTTTCAGGGTCTTTAACGCAGACTTTCCATGTATTTTTTCTTAGCGAAGTTACTTGGTAGCCCGATAATGGCAACGATTTTAGCAAGGTATGCAACTTGTTAAAGTCGTCAATACCGATCACATTAATTGGCGGTGGGGGACGTTGTTTTAGCTGTTTCGCTTTGTTAATAATCTCTTTGTCGCGGTTTATTATTTCAGGAGAGGATACAGCTTTCCTCTTTTTAACTGGTCTTTTCTTTAAGATCCAGTCAGTTTCGCGACTGAGTTCTTCTTCATCCGTGTGGTATTCCGAATTCACGGGGCCGTTTGAACTTGTTTTTGGTATTTTAAATGAACTCTTCAGAGTCATATTTTCTTCCTTTAGATGGAGAATTTCTTTACGAAGCTCTTCGCAGAGCAGTTCGACATTGTTAAGCCTTGTTCGAAGAACGTCGTTTTCTTCCTTTAGGCTCTTATTTTTCACTGAGTCTCGTTTTTCGTGGGCTGACACTTCTGGTGTTGTCGAGCTCCTTGAGACACATATATTTTTTTGAGATCCTGATGTAGGTGACCTCGTTACCCTTGAACTTTTCCCGAAAGGGTTACACATTTGCAATAATTGGCTCTCCCCAGAATCCGTAGAGCCGACCTCCGTAGGGGTGGATTTTCCAGTGAAACTGAATTGCCACCTGAGGTATTAAATCTTTTCGTTGTACTCATTGCATTTTTATACCCTATCCCATAGGGGGGTATATTAGTTTTGATACTTAGTTTGTAACATAGAGAAATAATTTTGCTACATATACCTCAAAGTATATGGATCGACTCAGAATCGCTAGCTGAGTCGAATTAGCCATGTCTGTCTGTCCGTCCGTCCGTCCGTCCGTGTGTCCGTCCGTCCGTCTGTCTGTTCGTCACCGATTTTTGGGCCTTAAATTTTGAGCTAGGATAATGAAATTTGGTATATAGGATCCTTGTCCGAGTCACCAGAACAAGTGTAAAAATTTTTAAAATCCGCCCACTGCCACGCCCCCTTTTTAGAAAAACGTAATTTTTGGCAAAACAGTAAAGAATTTAAAAAAAGTGTCTGAACAGCATATTTAGAGAATGGTAATATCTATATTTTGTTCATATAATGTTTTTTGCCACGCCCACTTTTTGGGGGCGTTTTCAATAAAAAACTGTTTTCGGTCAAATTTTAAATTTTTCGAAAAAATTTTTGATGCAGAATCATTAACATTATTAATATGAACATTTCGTCTTTCTACTATTTTAACCCACGCCCACTTTTTGGGGGCGTTTTTATATAAAAACCATTTTTATACACTACCCCATAACATATGAAGGAGAAAACCTAGTCTTTTGTAGAACCGTAAAAGTGTTTTGTAAGCAGTCTGAAGATTTAGTTGTCACTATATCATTTTTTCTTTTTTATCCACATCGTATTTTTAGCCATGCCCACTTTTTTTTTGGGATTTAAGTTTTATGGATAGGATGGGATAGGGTATTCAACGATCCGCACAGCGGATTGTAGCCTTCTCATATTTTTTTCTTAGCGAAGTTACTTGGTAGCCCGATTATGGCAACGATTTTATCAAGGTATGCAACTTGTTAAAGTCGTCAATACCGATCACATTAATTGGCGGTGGGGGACGTTGTTTTAGCTGTTTCGCTTTGTTAATAATTTTTTTGTCGCGGTTTATTATTTCAGGAGAGGATACAGCTTTCCTCTTTTTTACTAGTCCAGTCAGTTTCGCGACTGAGTTCTTCTTCATCCGTGTGGTATTCCACGGGGCCGTTTGAATTTGGTTTTGGCTCATTAGGTATTTTGAATGCACTCTTCAGAATCATATTTTCTTCCTTTAGATGGAGAATTTCTTTACGAAGCTCTTCGCATAGCAGTTCGACAATATTAAGCCTTGTTCGAAGAACGTCGTTTTCTCGCTTTAGGCTCTTATATTTCACTGAGCTTCGTTTTTCTTGGGCCGACACTTCTGGTGTGTCGGCCCAAGAATGTGAGAACATTAAACAGGAGAGGTGCAGGCGAACAACTAGCGGAAGCGCTAAACTGCTACAAAGCAGACATTACTGCCATCCAGGAAATACGATGGGATGGGCCGGGCAAAAAGAGGATGAAAAACTGTGACATATACTACGGACCGTGGTATAGTGAGCAGAAACAGCGACTATTCGGATGCGGATTTGTTATAAGTGCCAGATTTAGGCAAGAAGTTTTATGTTTCCAAGACATTAGCGAACGCATAGTAACAATCCGCATCAAGGCCAAATTCGCCAACATAAGCCTTATATGCGCTCACGCTCCGATGGAAGAAAAAGATGATATAGCTAAGGATTGCTTCTACGAGCTCCTCGACAAAACCTATGAGCGACTACCGAAGTACGATGTTAAAATCGTGCTGGGAGATTTTAACGGAAAGGTAGGAAGAGAAGACATCTTTAGCAGTACTGTCGGAAAATATAGCCTACACGACAACACGTCTGGTAATGGACTTAGGCTAATTGATTTCGCTACGGAACGAAATGCCACTATAGCCAGCACACGGTTTCCTCACCTCGATATCCATAAGGGGACATGGCGGTCTCCAGATCAACAAACGGTCAACCAAATTGATCACATTGCGATAGATAAGAGGCACGCATCCAGTATTTTGGATGTCCGAACATTCCAAGGAGCTAACATCGACTCGGATCACTACCCTGTAGCAGCCAAGGTAAGAATGCGGATATCCACCACCCCACAACAATCCAGAAATACTGTCAAAAAATTTAATGTCGGATGACTGCAATCGCAAGAGACCGCCAAGACGTTCGCACAACGCGTATCCCTTAACCTCTCGATTAACACCATACCACCAGCATCGAATGTCGAAGAGCAATGGCAACGATGCCAACAGGCCATTAGATCAGCCGCAACTGATGTGCTAGGTTTCTCGCGCCCACCAGCAAGAAACCCCTGGTTTGATGAGGAATGCCGACAGATGCTCGCAGCCAAGAACGAGGCCTACAAGGCTAAGCAGCAGGTGAAGACGAGAGCTGCCATTGAGCTCCATAGGCAAAGAAGAAGGGAAGAACATCGGCTTTTCAGCAAGAAGAAAAAAGAGCAAGAAAAGCGCGCGATCGAGGATATAGAGAGGTGCCACTCCAGGAAGGATGTTCGCAAGTTTTACCAAAGTGTAAAACGTCAAAGCCAAGGATACAAGGCTCGAACAGAATCCTGTCGAGATGAACAAGGAAATATTGTAGTTGAGACACAGTCGATGCTGAGGATATGGAAGAACCACTTCTGCAGACTGTTAAACGGCGATGACGAACAACATTCCGCTGTCAGGCAGAACGAACCATTTAATATTGGCAACGACAGCGAAAACTGCCAACCACCCGACCTGAGTGAAGTGAGGATAGCAATATCTAAACTCAAGCTTAATAAGGCTGCCGGAAATGACGGCCTTCCCGCTGAGCCTTATAAGGCCGGCGGAGATGACTTGGTAAGTAACATCTACCAACTCATAAGCCAAATCTGGTCGAATGAAAATATACCTGAAGAATGGAACCTCAGCATCGTTTGCCCGATCCACAAAAAAGGAGACCCTCTGAACTGCGCCAACTACAGAGGCATAAGTCTCCTCAACATCGCCTACAAGATCCTATCTGCCGTAATATGTGAACGCCTGAAACCGTTTACCAACAACCTGATTGGCCCTTATCAGTGTGGCTTTATGCCAGGAAAGTCCACAACCGATCAAATTTTCACACTTCGGCAGATCCTGGAAAAAACTCAAGAAGTCCAAATCGATACCCACCACCTATTCATCGATTTCAAAGCCGCATATAACAGCATTTATAGAGACGAACTTTGCAGAGCCATGTCTAGTTTTGGTATACCGCCCAAACTCGTCCGTTTGTGTAGGATGATGATGGAGAATTCTCGCTGCTCCATCAGGGTCGGAAACGACCTCACCGACACATTCGATACCAAAAAAGGATTTAGGCAAGGCGATGCGCTGTCATGTGACTTCTTTAATCTGATTCTTGAGAGAATTGTGCAAAACTCCAAAGCCAACACCAGAGGCACAATTTTCCAAAAGTCGGTGCAACTACTAGCATACGCTGACATCATTGGTAGGACTCAACGTGATGTCATAGCCACGTTTAGTAGTATAGAGAAGGAAGCGGCGAAAATGGGTTTAGCAGTAAATGAGGGTAAGACTAAGTATTTGCTGTCAACACGAAAGGACACACAACATCGACGAATTGGACAGAACGTCACCATTGACAGATATAACTTTGAGGTAGTACGGGACTTTGTCTACCTCGGCTCCGCTATTAGCTCTGACAACAACATCTCGTCAGAAATCAAACGAAGAATTACTCTTGCCAACCGCTGTTTCTTCGGGCTAAGAAGGCAATTTAGTAGTAAAGCCATCACTCGAACTACTAAGGAAACCCTATATAAGACCCTGATCATCCCAGTCCTGCTCTACGGCGCTGAAGCATGGTAGATTCGAGATCCAGATGTAGGTGACCTCGTGACCCTTGAACTTTTCCCGAAAGGGTTAGACATTTGCAATAATTGGGTCTCCCCAGAATCCGTAGAGCCGACCGGTGGATTTTCCAGTGAAACTGAATTGCCACCTGGGGTACTAAATATTTTTGTTGTACTCATTGCATTTTTGTTGTTGTTGGAGTGGATTTAAGTCGCCTTCTACGACAGGGATGCCTTACCTCGGGTATATTCTGACCCCTAACACGAAGGGGGTTATGTCCACCAAAATGTGGACATGGCTTAAAACACGATGGGGATTAAACATAGAAAATGACATTGTCAAAACAAATTGTACGGTTCTACAAGATACAAGGTTTTTCTCCTGCATATGTTATGGGGTTATGATTCAACGAGCCGCAGAGCGGATTGTAGCCTTCTCATATGTGTATACCCTATCCCATAGGGGTATATTTGTTTTGACATTAAGTTTGTAACATAGAGAAATAATTTCGATATATATACCTCAAAGTATATGGATCGACTCAGAATAGATAGCTGAGTCGATTTAGTCATGTCAGTCCGTCCGTCCGTACGTCACCAGTTTTTGGGCCTTAAATTTTGAGCTAGAATGATGGAATTTGGTACACGTGGTCTTTGTTTCTCCCAGCAGAACAAGTGTAAAAAAATTTGAAATCCGCCCACTGCCACGCCCATTTTTCAGAAAAACTTAGTTTTTGGCCAAACCGTAAGGAATTTTAAAAAAAGTGTCTGAAAAGCGTAGTTAGACATTCGTTATATCTATATTTCGTTCATATAACGTTTTTTTCCACGCCAACTTTTGTTGTCAATTGCCAACAATTTGTTGTGACATTTTCATTTTCTATATATAATCCCCATCGTGTTTTAAGCCATGTCCACATTTTGAGGATGTTATTTTGAAGATGGGATGGGATAGGGTATTCAACGATCCGCACAGCGGATTGTAGCCTTCTCATTTGTTTATACCCTATCCCATAGGGGTATATTAGTTTTGATACATAGTTTGTAGCATAGAGAAATAATTTAGCTACATACACCTCAAAGTATATGGATCGACTCAGAATCGATAGCTGAGTCGATTTAGCCATGTCTGTCCGTCCATCCGTTCTTCCGTACGTCACCAGTTTTTGGGCCTAAAGTGTAAAAATTTTTGAAATCCGCACACTGCCAAAAGGTAAAGAATTTTAAAAAAGTGTCTGAGCAGCATATTTAGAGAATCGTAAAATCTACATTTCGTTCGTATAAAGTATTTAGCCACGCCCTCTTTTTGTGGCGTTTTGAATAAAAACGGTCAAATTTTAAAATTTTCGAAAAAAATTGATGCACAATCGTTGGTAGTATTAATTTGAACATTTCGTCAATAGACCATTTTAACCCACGCCAACTTTTTGGGGGCGTTTTCCCACAAAAACTATTTGTATGCCCTTGCGGTAGGGCATACAAATGGTTTTTGTATATTGGCATATGCAATACAAAAACATTGTTTTTTTCGAACCACAAAAGGTTTTGATAAACTGTCTGAGCAATATATAGTGACAATGTCATTTTCTCTATTTTATTGCCATAAAGCCCACATTTGGAGGATATTATTTTAAACATGGGATGGGATAGGGTATTCTACGATCCGCACAGCGGATTGTAGCCTTCTCACATGTTTTTTTGTATTTTTCTTCCTGATCCTGTCGTATTTCCAGAATCACGGTAATGTCAGCCTTGTACCCTGCGAGGACGTATTCAAGTTTTTGATTAGCACCGTTGGTAACATCCGTTCCAGGCGTACGTTCCAGGTGCATATTCATTCTGGGTCTTGTTGGTATTTGATAGGAACCGATATACGAGGCTGTTGTCTGTGCCAAAAACGCCTGTTCTTTTACGTTGTAAGGATGTTGCCCTGATGGCACAACCCCTAACTTTGTGAGAAAGTTCCAATTTATAATATACTCCTAGGACCCTGGCCGGCACCGTCCGCATCCATCTTTGAAATCTATCTGCTGCCTTCTTGGAATGATCCTACTATTTATACCCTATCCCATAGTTTTCATGCACTATCCTATAGGGGTATATTACTCTTGAAACATAGTTTGTAACATAGAGAAATAATTTAGCTAGATATACCTCTTAGTATATGGATCAACTCAGAATCGCTAGCTGAGTCGATTAATCTATGTCTGTCTGTCAGTCCGGTCGTCTGTACGTCACCAATTTTTAGGCCTTAAATTTTGAGCTAGGATAATGAAATTTGGTATATAGTATCCTTGTCCGTGCCTACAGAACAACTGTTATGAATTTCAAAATCCCCCACTGCCACGCCCACTTTTAAGAAAAACGTTATTTCTAGTCAAATGGTAAAGTATTTTGAAAAAGTTTGTGAGCAAGATATTTAGACAATACTAATATCTATGTTTCGCATATACAATTTTGTTTGCTTCGCTCACTTTCTGGAGGCGTTTTCTTAGAAAAACCATTTGTATACCCTACCCAATACAATATTCGATGTTTTTTGTCGAAACATGATAAACTGTATGAACAGTTTGCTGTAACAATGTACTTTTTATACCCTATCCCATAGGGGTATATTAGTTTTGATACATAGTTTGTAACATAGAGAAATGATTTTGCTACATATACCTCAAAGTATATGGATCGATCCAGAATCGCTAGCTGAGTCGAATTAGCCATGTCTGTCTGTCCTTCCGTCCGTCCGTCCGTACGTCACCAGGTTTTGGTCCTTAAATTTTGATTCTGAGTCATTCCATATACTTTGAGGTATATGTTGCTTAATTATTTCTCTATGTTACAAACAATGTATCAAAACTAATATACCCCTATGGGATATGGTATAAAAACATTTTTCGATCAAATTTAAAAATTTTCAAAACACAATTGATGCAGAATCATTAGAAATATTAATATGAACATTTCGTCTATAGACCGTTTTTACCCTTTTAGGGGGCGTTTTTATATAAAAACCATTTTTATACGTAAAATTTGTTGTGACATTGTCATTTTCTATATTTAATCCCCAGCGTGTTTTAAGCCATGTCCACATTTTAGGGATATTAGTTTTACAGAAGGCATGGGATAGGGTATTCAACGATCCGCATAGCGGATTGTAGCCTTTAATTAATAATGTCTAAATATGTTGTTCAGAAACTTTTTTAAAATTCCTTACGGTTTGGTCAAAAACTGAGTTTTTCTTAAAAGGGGGCGTGGCAATTGGCGGATTTCAAAAATTTTTACACTTGTTCTGTAGGCAGAGACGAGGATCCTATATACCAAATTTCATTATCCTAGCTCAAAATTTAAGGCCTAAAAATCGGTGACGTACAGACGGACGGACGGACGGACGGACGGACAGACAGACATGGCTAATTCGACTCAGCTAGCAATTCTGAGTCGATCCATATACTTTGAGGTATATGTAGCAAAATTATTTCTCTATGTTACAAACTAAGTATCAAAACTAATATACCCCCCTATGGGATAGGGTATAACCATTTTTATACACTACCCCATAACATACGCAGGAGAAAACCTTGTCTTTTGTAGAACTGTAAAAGTGTTTTGTAAGCAGTCTGAAGAATTTGTTGTCACTATATCATTATACCCTATCCCATATGGGTATATTAGTTTTGATACTTAGTTTGTAACATAGACAAATAATTTTGCTATACCTCAAAGTGTATGGATCGACTCAGAATCGCTAGC
Organism: Rhingia campestris; assembly: GCA_932526625.1. Taxonomy (NCBI): domain Eukaryota; kingdom Metazoa; phylum Arthropoda; class Insecta; order Diptera; family Syrphidae; genus Rhingia; species Rhingia campestris. The sequence continues at coordinate 75,922,260 of OW052183.1, forward strand.
TGAGTCGAATTAGCCATGTCTGTCTGTCTGTCCGTCCGTCCGTCCGTCTGTCTGTTCGTCACCGATTTTTGGGCCTTAAAATTTGAGCTAGGATAATGAAATTTGGTTTATAGGATCCTCTATAAACCAAATTTCATTTTCCTAGCTCAAAATTTAAAGCCTAAAAATCGGTGACGTACAGACGGACGGACGGACGGACAGACAGACATGGCTTAATATACTCAGCTAGCGATTCTGAGTCGATCCATATACTTTGAGGTATAGCAAAATTATTTGTCTATGTTACAAACTAAGTATCAAAACTAATATACCCATATGGGATAGGGTATAATGATATAGTGACAACAAATTCTTCAGACTGCTTACAAAACACTTTTACAGTTCTACAAAAGACAAGGTTTTCTCCTGCGTATGCCCCAAAAAGTGGGCGTGGGTTAAAATGGTATATAGACGAAATTTTCATATTAATAATGTCAATGATTCTGGATCAAAATTTTTTTCGAAAAATTTAAAATTTTACCGAAAACAGTTTTTTATTGAAAACGCCCCCAAAAAGTGGGCGTGTCCAAAAACTATATATAGACGAAATATAGATATTAAAGTGGGCGTGGCAAAAAACTTTGTATGAACGAAATATAGATATTAGGATTGTCTAAATATGCTGCTCAGACACTTTTTTGAAATTCTTTACGGTTTGGCCAAAAAATAAGTTTTCCTAAAAAGGGGGCGTGGCAGTGGGCGGATTTCAAAAATGTTTACACTTGTTCTGGTGGCACGGACGAGGATCCTATACACCAAATTTCATTATCCTAGCTCAAATTTTAAGGCCCAAAAATCGGTGACGAACAGACAGACGGACGGACGGACGGACAGACAGACAGACATGGCTAATTCGACTCAGCTAGCGATTCTGAGTCGATCCATACACTTTGAGGTATATGTAGCAAAATTATTTCTCTATGTTACAAACTAAGTATCAAAACTAATATACCCCCCTATGGGATAGGGTATAATGAAGTTATTGTAAGATGCAGCGATAATCCAGCGAAACACGTTTCGACTCTGGAGGAGCTCGTATCAGAATTAAAACATATGAGAAGGCTACAATCCGCTGTGCGGATCGTTGAATACCCTATCCCATCCTATCCATAAAACTTAAATCCCAAAAAAAAAGTGGGCATGGCTAAAAATACGATGTGGATAAAAAAGAAAAAATGATATAGTGACAACTAAATCTTCAGACTGCTTACAAAACACTTTTACGGTTCTACAAAAGACTAGGTTTTCTCCTTCATATGTTATGGGGTAGTGTATAAAAATGGTTTTTATATAAAAACGCCCCCAAAAAGTGGGCGTGGGTTAAAATGGTAGAAAGACGAAATGTTCATATTAATAATGTTAATGATTCTGCATCAAATATTTTTTCGAAAAATTTAAAATTTGACCGAAAACAGTTTTTTATTGAAAACGCCCCCAAAAAGTGGGCGTGGCAAAAAAACATTATATGAACAAAATATAGATATTACCATTCTCTAAATATGCTGTTCAGACACTTTTTTTAAATTCTTTACGGTTTTGCCAAAAATTACGTTTTTCTAAAAAGGGGGCGTGGCAGTGGGCGGATTTTAAAAATTTTTACACTTGTTCTGGTGACTCGGACAAGGATCCTATATACCAAATTTCATTATCCTAGCTCAAAATTTAAGGCCCAAAAATCGGTGACGAACAGACAGACGGACGGACGGACAGACAGACATGGCTAATTCGACTCAGCTAGCGATTCTTGGTCGATCCATATACTTTGAGGTATATGTAGCAAAATTATTTCTCTATGTTACAAGCTATGTATCAAAACTAATATACCCCCCTATGGGATAGGGTATAAAAAGGGTTCCCGTAAAAGAAGTAGCGCTATGTGAAGAAGATATGATATTTGAATATATAGAAAAAGAGAAATTGAAAGAAATTTAAAATACGTTGCAACGAAATGATAAACACTCGCCCATGAATATATTAATATACAAATCCCCAAAAAAAGTAAGAAAGTACGAAGAACAGTTAAATATTATAAAAGAATACCATAATACACCGCAAGGAGGACATTTAGGCATAAGGAAAACCATAATAAAACTCAAGCAAAAATACGTCTGGAAAAATATGAGACAAATAGTCAAGAAATTTATCAACGCTTGTGAAGCATGCGCCAAGAACAAACAAACAAGACACACAAGGGAGAAAATGGTCATAACAGACACACCGGGTACCAGTTTCGAAACAGTACAAATAGACACGGTTGGACCTCTAAGAATATCAAACGGGTATAGTTATATAATGACAATGCAATGTGAACTCACCAAATATGTTATTGCACATCCTATTGACAGTAAAGACGCAAAAACCGTAGCGAACACCTTAGTAGAACAAGTAATTTTAAAATACGGTTGCTTCAAAATACTCAAGTCAGACAACGGAACTGAATTCAAAAATGAGATAATGCAGAGTATTTGTGAAATGCTAAAAATAAAACCAATTTACTCAGCACCGTATCATCATCAAAGTATAGGTTCGTTAGAAAGAAACCATAGGGTACTAAATGAATTTCTTTTAAATTTCACTGAAGACTATGAATGGGACATTTGGATACCATATCATGCGTTTGCATACAATACGACACCGAACGTCGACACTAATTACACCCCATATGAACTCATCTTTGGAAAATTACCGTATTTGCCAAACGATATAATAAACAATAATGAAAAAAAATATATAATTTAGAAAACTATGTCAATGAGATGAAAGTTAGACTTAAGCATGCAATTGAAAAAACATATGAGAAGGCTACAATCCACTGTGCGGATCGTTGAATACCCTATCCCATCCTATCTGTAAAACTAAAATCCCCAAAAAGTCGACATGGCTAAAAACACGATGTGGATAAAATAAATAAAATGGAATGGTGACAACAAATTCTTCAGACTGCTTATAAAAAACTTTTACGGTTCTACAAAAGACAAGGTTTTCTACTGCATATGTTATGGGGTGGTGTATAAAAATGGTTTTTATATAAAAACGCCCCCAAAAAGTGGGCGTGGGTTAAAATGATCTATAGACGAAATGTTCATATTTATATTGCTAATGATTCTGCATCAAAAGTTTTTTCGAAAATTTGAAAATTTGACCGAAAAACGTTTTTTTATTAAAAACGCCCCCAAAAAGTGGGCGTGGCAAAAAACTTTATATGAACGAAATACAGACATTCAGATTGTCTAAATATGTTGTTCAGAAAGTTTTTCAAAATTCCTTATGGTTTGGCCAAAAAATACGTTTTTCTAAAAAGGGGGTGTGGCAGTGGGCGGATTTCAAAAATTTTTACACTTGTTCTGCTGGGAGCAACAAAGAGCACGTGTACCAAATTGCATCCTTCTAGCTCAAAATTTAAGGCCCAAAAACTGGTGACGTACGGACGGACGGACGGACGGACGGACAGACATGGCTTAATCGACTCAGCTATTGATTCTGAGTCGATCCATATACTTTGAGGTATATGTAGCTAAATTATTTCTCTATGTTACAAACTATGTATCAAAACTAATATACCCCTATGGGATAGGGTATAAACATATGAGAGGCTACAATCCGCTATGCGGATCGTTGAAAACCCTATTCCATCCCATCCTTAAAATTAATATCCTTAAAATATAGGTTTTATGGCGATGAAATACAGAAAATGACATTGTCACAATATATTGTTCAGACTGTTTATCAAAATCTTTTGTGGTTCGACAAAAAACAACGTTTTTCTTTGCATATGCCTTGGGGTGAGGCATACAAATGATTTTTGTAAGAAAACGCACCTAAAAAGTGGATGTAGGTGAAAATGATATATAGACAAAATGTTTATTTTATCATTACGGAAGCATTTGCATCAAAAATTTTTTTTCGATTTTTTTAAAATTTGGACCAAAAGCGTTTTTTACTAAAAACGCCCCCAAAAAGTGGGCGTGGCAAAAAACTTTGTATGGACGAAATATAGATATAAGGATTGTCTAAATATGTTGCAAACACACTTTTTTTGATATTCCTTACGGTTTAGCTTAAAACTACGTTTTTTTCTAAAAGGGGGCGTGGCAGTGGGCGGATTTTAAAAATTTTTAGACTTGTTCCGGTGACTCGGCCAAGGATCCTATATACCAAATTTCATTATCCTAGCTCAAAATTTAAGTCCCAAAAATCGGGGACGAACAGACAGACAGACGGACGGACGGACGGACGGACAGACAGACATTGCTAATTCGACTCATCTAGCGATTCTGAGTCGATCCATATACTTTGAGGTATATGTAGCTAAATTATTTCTAAATGTTACAAACTAAGTATCAAAACTAATATACCCCTATGGGATAGGGAATAAAAACGTTGTTTTTTGTCGAAAAATAAAAGAATTTGATAAGCCTTCAGAACATTATGTTGTGACAACGTCATTTACAATACTTTATGTCCATAAAGACCACATTTTGGGGATATTAATTTAAGAATGGGATGGGATAGGGTATTAAACGATCCGCACAGCGGATTGTAGCCTTCTCATATGTGTATACCCTATCCCATAGGGGTATATTAGATTTGATACTTAGTTTGTAACATAGAGAAATAATTTAGCTACATACACCTCAAAGTATATGGATCGACTCAGAATCGCTAGCTGGGTCGAATTAGCCATGTCTGTCTGTCCGTCCGTCCGTCCGTCTGTCGGTTCGTCACCGTTTTTTGGGCCTTCAACTTTGAGCTAGGATAATGAAATTTGGTATATCGGATCCTTGTCCGTGCCACCAGAACAAGTGTAAATATTTTTGAAATCCGCCCACTGCCACGCCCCTTTTTAGGAAAACGTATTTTGTGGCCAAAGCGTAAGGAATTTCAAAAAAGTGTCTGAGCAGCATATTTAGACAATCCTAATATCTATATTTCGTCCATACAAAGTTTTTTGCCACGCCCACTTTTTGGGGGCGTTTTTAGTAAACAACGCTTTTCGTCCAAATTTTAAAACTTTCGAAAAATTTTTTGATGCAAATAGTTCCACAATGGTAAAATAAACATTTTGTTCATAAATCATTTTCACCTACGCCCACATTTTGGGGGTGTTTTCTTACAAAAACCATTTGTATACCCCATCCCAAGGCATTAGCAATGGAATATACGTTGTTTTTTGTCGAACCACAAAAGATTTTGATAAACTGTCTGAGCAATATATTGTGACAACGTCATTTTCTGTATTTCATCGCCATAAAGCCTATATTTTGAGGATATTAATTTTAATGATGGGATGGGATAGGGTAGTCAACGATCCGCACAGCGGATTGTAGCCTTCTCCTATGTTTTTTTTAAGATCTTGTATATCCTATTCTTTTTATGTGACGTGGCAAGTTGTTCCACAGACGGATGGAATTGATAAAAAATTGACGTTCAGATGTTAGCGATGAGTGGAGGGGATGAATTAATTGATTCGATCTGTTCGATGATGAGAATTGGATTCTGTTGTATAGATATTCGGGTTGGTGTGATTGCATGGTATCCAAAAGAAGGTTCAATGTGCGAACTTGGAGAAGGCTATCGAATGGCATATTATAAATACGACGAGAGTAGTCAGAAACATGGTCAAACCTACGTAGTCCAAAAACAATTGAAAGTGACATTGAGCTTCCTTCTACTAGCATAGTCACAGTTGCAAAAAACTCACAGCCGTAGGTAATCAGTGGCATGAGCAAAGTTTTTGCAAGTAGAAGGCGGGTTGCAACAGGTGTAAAGTATTGAGTGGTCCAAAGACCTCGAAGCGCACCATACGTTTTTCCTACAATTTGGTTTATGTGGTTTTGCCAGGTTAGAGTTTTGTTGAATGTCACTCCGAGATTTTTGGCTGATTCTACATACTCAATTGGGGAGTTATTTATTTCGATTTTGGGAAAGTAAGACGTGTCAAGTGCCTTCTTTGAAATGACTAAGCACTTGGATTTTGTATGGTTTAACAAGAGACCGTTTCGTTCAGACCATCGACCTATTATCTCAAGGCCGTCATTAACACCGCTAGCGCCGTGCTCTATCAAACCAAGCGGACAATTCATATAGAGCTGGACCTCGTCGGCATACATATGTATCGAATAATTTTTAACTAAAGTTGGCAACTCATTGACGTACAAGGAAAAAAAATAAAGGTCCGAGTATTGAGCCCTGCGGGACGCTTCTGGTAGTGGGAAGAAAGTTAGATAATGTATTATTTAATTCAACAGCTTGAGTACGACCAGTCAAATAAGAAGAAGGATGTATCTCATCGAGTCCCACAGCATTGGACTTAATAGAAAGAAGACTCTCAACTATATAGACACTGTGTATAGCGGAAAACGTGGAATTTCGATAAGATCTTAAGTTACTTACGTTGTTAGTTTCCGATAGGAGATTGTCGGTAGGAGTTAAGGAGAGAGATGTCTGTGATGAGGCGAAGAGTTGGTTCAAAGCATTTATATCTACGTCAATGATTTGGGTGGATTTATATTTTCCGATGCCAATACTATGTAAATTATTCCATAACTGTTTGCTGCTTCGAGACGGATTTATTCTACTAGAATAAAAACGAGTTTTCTCTGTGCGTATTGCTAAAACAACTTGATTCCGGAGAGAAGAATAAAGCCTTCGATGTTCCTTTAAATGGAAACGCTTCCAGCGTTAGGATGCATCGCGTTGTCTCATTAGCACGCGAAAAGTCTTACTATGTTGTAATTTAGGAATTCAACCAGCTGGCTAGACGTTGAAAGATAAAATATTGCATCCCAGTTTACGCTTCTCACGTGTTCTAACAGAAGTGGCAGATCGATCCTCTTGAAATCCCTGTATTCCATTGTAGAGTTTGCTGTGTCCAAGTTAGTGTGAAAGTCAAATGTTAGATATATTAGGTCATGTTTTGAGAAAGCTGGTGCCGAAAGTTGGTTACAAAGTAGAGCTTTGCTTCGGTCACTTACGAAGAAAACATCCAGCAGTGGTGGATGGTAGCCGGAGAAATAGGTCGGAGTGTTGGTGTTAACAGCGTACATGTTTAATGCACTCATGTGCTCAGAGAAGTAGGTTTCGGTTAAGAGATTGCAATTAAGATCGCCACACAAGATAATATTCGGACATGATGTTGAAATTTCTTCCATTAAGGTTATGAGTGGCAAGATGTTAATTTCTTTATTTGGTCGGTAAACTGTCCCAATAAGCAGCTAACTGCCTGCAGTTGCGCACTCCAAGTTGGTTGAGGTCGGTTTCTACTTGTGCGCGCCACTTAAGGCGAGGTCTTCCTCTACTGCGTCCGACGTCTGGCTATGGATCGAAGACTCTGCGAACCGGAGTATTGGTGTCCATTATTTCTACATGTCCTAGCCATCTTAAACGTCCAATGCGGACTAGGGGTATGTCGCTGTACAGCTCGTATAGTTCGTGGTTGAATCTTCGTCTCCATAGCCCGTCAACGCAAACGGGACCGAAGACTTTCCGAAGAATTTTTCGCTCGAATCGACCAAGGATTTCTTCATCCGCTTTTGATACGGTCCATGCTTCAGCGCCGTAGAGCAGGACTGGGATGATCAGGGTCTTATATAGGATCTCCTTAGTAGTTCGAGTGAGGGCTTTAATACTAACTTGCCTTCTTTGCCCGAAGAAACAGCCATTGGCAAGAGTTATTCTTCGTTTGATTTCTGACGAGATGTTGTTGTTAGAGTTAATAGCGGAGCCGAGGTAGACAAAGTCCCGTACTACCTCAATGTTATATCTGTCAATGGTGACGTTCTGTCCAATTCGTCGATGTTGTGTGTCCTTTCGTGTTGACAGCATATACTTTGTCTTACCCTCATTTACTCCTGAACCCATTTTTGCCGCTTCCTTCTCTATGCTAGCAAACGTGGCTATGACATCACGTTGAGTCCTACCAATGATGTCAATATCGTTGGCGTATGCTAGTAGTTGCACCGATTTTTGGAAAATTGTGCCTCTGGTGTTGGCTCGGGAGTTTTGCACAATCCTCTCAAGAATCAAATTCAAGAAGTCACATGACAGCGCATCGCCTTGCCTAAATCCTTTTTTGGTATCGAAAGTGTCGGTGAGGTCGTTTCCGACCCTGGTGGTACAGCGAGAATTCTCCATCGTCATCCTACACAAACGGACGAGTTTGGGCGGTATACCAAAACTAGACATGGCTCTGTATAGTTCGTCTCTATAAATGCTGTCGTATGCGGCTTTGAAATCGATAAATAGGTGGTGGGTATCGATTTGGACTTCTTGGGTTTTTTCCAGGATCTGCCGAAGTGTGAAAATTTAATCGATTGTGGACTTTCCTGACCTAAAACCACACAGATAAGGGCCGATCAGGTTGTTGGTAAACGGTTTCAAGCGTTCACATATTACGGCAGATAGGATCTTGTAAGCGATGTTGAGTAGACTTATGCCTCTGTAGTTGGCGCAGTTCAGAGGGTCTCCTTTTTGTGGATCGGGCAAACGATGCTGAGGTTCCATTCTTCAGGCATGCTTTTAACCGACCAGATATGGCTTATTAGATGTGAATGTTGCTTACCAAGTCATCTCCGCCAGCTTAATAAAGCTCAGAGGTAAGGCCGTCATTTCCGGCGGCCTTATTAAGCTTGAGTTTAGATATAGTTATCCTCACTTCACTCAGGTCGGGTGGTTGGCAGTTTTCGCTGTCGTTGCCAATATTGAATGGATCGTTCTGCCTGACAGCGGAATGTTGTTCGTCATCGCCGTTTAACAGTCTGCAGAAGTGGTTCTTCCATATCCTCAGCATCGACTGTGTCTCAACTACGATAGTTCCTTGTTCATCTCGACAGGATTCTGTTCGACATTAGATGCTGGTGGTATGTTGTGAGTCAAGAGGTTTAGGGATATGCGTTAAATTTTTTCACAGTATTTCTGTTTTTTTGTGGCGTGGTGGACATCCGCATCCTAACTTTGGCTACAACAAGGTAGTGGTCCGAGTCGATGTTGGCTCCTCGGAATGTTCGGACATCCAAAATACTGGATGCGTGCCTCTTGTCTATCGCAATGTGATCAATTTGGTTGGCTTCTTCGTTGATCTGGAGACCGCAATGTCCCTTGTGGATATCGAGGTAAGGAAACCGTGTGCTGGCTATAGTGGCATTTCGTTCCGTAGCGAAGTCAATTAGCCTAAGTCCGTTACCAGACGTGTTATCGCGTAGGCTATATTTTCCGACAGTACTGCTAAAGATGTCTTCTCTTCACACCTTTGCGTTAAAATCTCCCAGCACGATTTTAACATTGTACTTTGGTAGTCGCTGATAGGTTTTGTCGAGGAGCTCGTAGAAGCAATCCTTAGTTATATCATCTTTTTCCTCCGTCGGAACATGAGCGCATATAAGGCTTATGTTGGCGATTTTGGCCTTGATGCGGATTGTTACAATGCGTTCGCTAAAGTCTTGAAAACATAAGACTTCTTGCCTAAGTCTGGCACCTATAACAAATCCGCATCCAAATAGTCTGCTGTGTTTCTGCTCACTATAACACGGTCCATAGTAGATGTCACAGTTTTTCATCCTCTTTTTGCAGTAATGTCTGCTTTGTAGTAGTTTAGGGCCCCCGCTAGTTGTTCGCCTGCACCTCTCCTGTTTAATGTTCTCAAATTCCAGTTGCAGATACGAACGTCGTTGTCCTTTTTTCGTTAAGCATGGTCGTCAACAATAATATCAATCCTTTCCGAGGCTATTGGTTGCTTCGTAACAATATTTTTTTTCCGTGGATGGGTAGTTAACCCAAAGCACAACCCCCAACCTGTAGGGTCAGGTCCTTGTTTTGACCCTAGGACAGCGGGCCGGAAAAAATACCGATGTCAGTAGCCCATTTTTGGGGTATGTGCGCTGCCGTTGACCCATTGAGGGCTCCTCCGCCACCAACTCTTTTCCAATACCCTGGGTCATTGTTGGAAATCCCTATAGACCTGGTGTTCAAATATGTCGAGGTACTATGCACCCACCAGTCACCAGCGTGGAGGTGAGAGTAGGAGTTGATAGTGAGAGGCTAGAGTGAGAACGATTGTGTCCTCATATAATCGCATCACTATCCTTAAGCACCGGCATATACAATGTGTTAAAAAATTTGAGAAATAAAATGTGAATAATTCAGAGAGATACTTAATTAAGCTTGAAAGAGTTAATGAGAAAACAATTTAGGAGAGGAAATAATAATAAAGTAAAAACATATGAGAAGCCTACAATCCGCTGTGCGGATCGATGAATACCCTTCCCCATCCCATCCTTAAAATAAATATCTCCAAAAAGTGGGCTTTATGGGCCTATAATATAGAAAATGACATTGTCACAACATATTGTTCAAACAGTTTATCAGAATCTCTTGTTGTTTGACAAAAAACATCGTTTTTGTCCTGCATATGATATGGGGTAGGGTATATAAACGGTTTTTGTAAGAAAGCGCCGCCAAAAAGTGGGCGTGAATTAAAATGGTCTATAGACGAAATGTTCATATTAATAATGATAATGATCCTGCATCAAATTTTTTTTCGATAAATTTAAAATTTGACCAAAAACAGTTTTTATACCCTATCCCATAGGGGTATATTAGTTTTGATACTTAGTTTGTAACATAGAGAAATAATTTATCTACATATACCTCAAAGTATATGGATCGACTCAGAATCGCTAGCTGAGTCGATTAAGCCATGTCTGTCTGTCCGTCCGTCCGTCTGTACGTCACCGATTTTTAGGCCTTAAATTTTGAGCTAGGATACTGAAATTTGGTACATAGGATCCTCGTCCGTGTCTATAGAAGAAGTGTAAAAAATTTTGAAATCCGCCCACTGCCACGCCCCTTTTAAGAAAAACTCAGTTTTTGGCTAAACCGTAAGGAATTTTAAAAAAGTTTCTGAACAACATATTCAGACAATCATAATATCTATATTTCGTCTATATAAAGTTTTTTTGCCACGCCCACTTTTTGGGGGCTTTTGGGATTCTCTCGGTGCTGCCGAAATTGCATGCACCTGGCCACGTAACACACTTTTTGGGGGCGTTTTCTTACAAAAATCATTTGTATGCCTTACCCCAAGGCATATGCAATAGAAAAACGTTGTTTTTTTGTCGAACCACAAAAGATTTTGATAAACTGTCTGAGCAATATATTGTGACAATGTCATTTTCTGTATTTCATCGCCATAAAGCCTTTATTTTGAGGATATTAATTTTAAGGATGGGATGGGATAGGGTATTCAACGATCCGCATAGCGGATTGTAGCCTCTCATATGTTTTTAGTTTTAAGGCATGTTGCAGCAGAGATTTGTTATGTTGGGTCAAACATTCCCCCAAGAATATAAGACCATCAGATGAAAAACCTGCATCTCTTAGGCAAAGTGGCATTTGTTTTCCTTCGGTAGTTCGAATTAGATGCTAATACGAAGTTTCGGTCATACGGTGACATGAATTTAATCATAATTGCCGAGTCGTTTGATTTTAAGGCCGCGTGCGCAAAATATTTTGAAGTGTAGGTGGTTTGATGTTGATTGTGTGGCAAAGTGTGTTAAAAATTGCCCTCAAATTTTCAACAGGAGAATGCGGGACTCCAAATTCACTTTGTTTACGTAGTTTTTCGTCCATTTTCTCTTCCCACTTATCTTCCATGGTCTTAGCGGCGATTAACGTAATGGTGAGCGCGGAGAATCTTTGGGTGAAACCGTATGATGAGGGCGAAGTCCGACGCGTTTTGGTGGTGGTGATCGTGACATAAGTTATTTGTATATAACGAGAAACAAGTGAAATTGGCACAGCACTGTAAATTCACTTTTGATATTATTATTCTTTATGCTAATAGTCTTTTTATCTGAATTAACTTAGACATTATGACAAAATAGATTTATAAAGCACAATCTCAGTAAGACTTTGGCACCATTCACGATAACAATTGAAGCGTAATTTGATCGGAAGTAACAAAAGACTGATTGCTTAGAAGGGAGACACGTCTACTCCACAGCTTTCATTTCACAATACGTTTTGTTTTTTTTTGTCACTGCAGAACGTGCGCCAGGCAGTGCGTTTAGCACTTGAGATTGCACTTTTGAACTTGCGCTGGCTTGATTTATATAGCTCCCAGTCAATTTGTTAGTTTATTGATTTGGCTGTTTTAAAGAGCGCTCTAGTCTTTCGACTAGATTTCTCCTGATTTCGAGAAGCTCTTTCGTCAACCATGGTTGCGATTTCTTGCTCTTTAGGGTCCGTAAAGGACAAGCTTTTTCGTACGCATTGCTCAGAATCATATTTAGAGGTTTTTTTTTCACATCAGAGAGCACTACGCTCTCAGTATCGTTTTACACAACTGGTTTTTGTTGCGCGATTTAGATGGTCATCTACCGATTTTTCAACCTTATAGACTACTTAAATAAAGAATATTTTAATTTAAAACCATTGAATAAAAACAGTTTTTAAAATCAACCCGGCAAAAACAGAAATCAATTTTGTTCCTTACCAAATTAAACATGCATATGCATCGTGTAATAGGCTCATTGCTGCCATAGTTGGTTTTATGAGAGTTCGACGTTAACAAATTTCGCTCCCTAGGCGATTCTTTGGGAGCATACAAATAAGAGAAATCAATTCCGGTGAAACAACATGATAATTCAGAATATCGCGAACAAACATGCTACAAGATGCTTTACGCCTGAAACTTTAGGTTTGCAAGCCAATTTATTCAAATCTTTTATCATAACTAGGTAATTCTTCAAACGTAAATAATTTACGGAATGCGTAGCTCGTGCAAATTTTTCTGAACTCTTTCTAATCTAAGTGCCTGCATTACATATAGCGAATCCCATATGATGGATGTGTATTCCAACTGCGGCCTGACTAACGAGCAGTATATAGTTTTAATGCTAAATACATCTCGGAAGTCCTTGAAATTTCGCTTTAGAAAACCTAACATTGGGTTTGATTTTTGCTATAGTGTAATCATAATGAGAAGCAAATTTTAAATGTTTGTCAAATATGACCCCGAGATCTTTACCTAACTTCTGCCGTACGCTGAAGTCTAAGATCGTTCATATAATAATCACCTATTATAGGTGCATTTATACGGAATGCTGTAAACATTTTACATTTCGAAATGCTAAGCTCCATAGCGTTATGATTACACCATGCCGACAAACTACTTATATCTCGTATAAGCTGTATCCGGTAGCTTATACGAGAATATAATTTCAAATCGTCCGCGAAAGTTAAAACGTTGCAAAATTTAAAAATATCATGAACTACCTTGCGGGACACCGGATTTTACATCGATTTCGCGAGAAGTATAACCATCGATCTTAACCATTTGCTTTCTGTTTGTTAAATAATTATGGAACCATTTAAGCATTGAGGAATGAAAACCCAATAATTTTAGTTTTGCTAAAAGTAGGGTGAGGTGCACTCTATCAAAGGCTTTTATAAAATCAGTGTAGAGTATATCAACATGTAATCGTTCCTCAAAGCTGTTAAATACATAATTAGTTAACAAAATTTAATTGGTATCACAGGATCTACCTCGAATAAAACCATGTTGATTATTCCTCTTTCTGTAGTTGCGTCGTTTTCTTCTGGGGTATCTAAAGTATTTTGTTGCAGTTTTTGTTTGTTCTTCTCAACTTCATTGAAGAATGTCTCCCAGTTTATTATTCTGGGGTTCCTGCATTTACTTATTAGTTCGACATTAGCTTCAATTAGGAATTCAATAATCCTGTGGTCTGAAAATGATGCTTCTTGGGAAACATTCCATTCTTGCACAGTAAGATTTTGTGAGTTGTTATAGAGTGTTACGTCTAAGACCTCACGCCTATTTCTGGTTATGAAGGTTGGTTCGTTACCTTTATTGGCAATCAACAAATTGTTTTCAATAATGAATTCAAAAAGAGACTCACCTCTGATGTATGTATCTGTGCTGCCCCATTGGGCATGATGGGAGTTGGCATCGCAGCCCAGAATAAGGTCCCATCTTTCCCTTTCCGCTTTTTTCGTAAGAGAGTGCGTCAACTCGGAGAGTGGACTCTCGGGAGAGTCAAACGGCATGTACACTGCTGCGAGTATCAGCGGACACTTCCCCTCCCATTTTACCACTGTTTGGTCTGTATTGATGCAGCTAGGTAAGAGAAATAGGTTAATCTGTTTTCTAGCAGCAATACATGTGCGAATCTTACTGTCTGATGGGATACGGTATTCAACGATTCGCACTGCGGATTGTAGCCTTTTCTTATGTTTATTTAGTTGTTTATACCCTATCTCATAGGAGTATATTAGTTTTGACATTAAGTTCGTAACATGGAGAAATAATTTCGATAGATCAGCCTAAAAGTACATGGATCGATTCAGAATCGCTAGCTGAGTCGATCTAGTCATGTCTGTCTGTCCGTCTGTGTGTCACCGATTTTTGGGCCTTACATTTTGAAATTTGGTATATAGACTCTCTGGCCGACGAAGCAGAACCATTGTAAACATTTTGGAAATCCGCCCACTGCCACGCCCCGTAGTTATTAGCCAAACCGTAAGAATTTTAAAAAAGTGTCTGAGCTACATATTAAGACAGTTCTAATATCTATATTTCGTTTTTGGTACTTTGGTATTATAGACCACCAGGTCCTTTGACTTCAGCCCTTTTATTTTTCCCCGAATAGTCCAGGGATCCTGAATAAGGGCGACGTCAGCATTGATCTTTTTCATATGGAGAGCAAAATTGGCACTGGCCGCCTTACTGTGATGAAGAATTATCTGCATTATCTTCAAGACGGCTAGGTAACTCTCTGCTTTCCATCTTGTAGTCTTCTGCTACCTACCGAAGCTTACATCGTGTTATATCCACACGGACTTTAAAACTTTGCTTGTAGCGGCAGTGATTTGTGGCTTAGAAGTACGAGGACTTCCACACCACTATCAGTGTGTTCTCCCGTTTCAAGGATTTTCTACTCCCTGCTTTCTTGTTGTGGGTTAACGAACTGCAGGTTGCGTACTATCCTGTCCACGGCTAGATTAGGTCCTTGTATGTGTATACACCCTTTTGGGCTGGTGAGGTTAAGGATTTCTTTCCTGTCAACGACGCGCAGGTCAGCATTTGAGCAACGTGAGTCTGTGTTGACGATAAAATTCCTGAACCAACTCAAGGTGTGATCATTGTCACATTCAATTATCTTGAATCCTTCGGAACCACGCCGTCTAACTTCAGGATAGCTTCGTTGACGCCATCCAGGATTCTTACTTCTAACGATTTCCACTGGCCTTCGGTGAGTCTTCGCTTTGGATTTCCAAGGTCGACGTAAAAATGTGGTTTGATTAAGGGGGTAGAAAAGGGATGAGAATGGCTGGATAGGGAAGGACGATAGTGGCGGCAAAACGGAGTAAGTAAAGAGTGGCAAGTGAAAGGGGTTACTAAGGCGAGTATGGTAACCATGGTAGGGAGGGTTATGAGAAAATGTCTCGCATTCGTCATACCACTTAAGACGAGAAGACTGGCATGATTTTTTTGTTGTGCTAGGCCAAGGGTCAAGTCGCACACCCACCGACGAGCTAAGAGGGGAACAAGCATGCCAGCACTGACCCAAAAAGGCACAGAAGGTCTACGCAACAAATGGTCGACTGCAACACGAAGACTCTCAGCGAGTTTCATCTTTTTCGGTTCCCTACCTACTTTAGGGTAGACAGTGTCGTCATGCCGAACTCATTTGGAAACTTCAGGAGCCCTCCCATATGTAGACGAATCCTTATATGTGACAGCTCCAGATCGCTTTAGAGTGATTGCTCTAAACACTGGTTTATTGCTCTTTCATAATTATAACTGTTTAAACTTTGTTTTTGTTTTGTTAATAACCCTGATTCTTATAGTGTACTTAGAACTACACTCGCTAAATTAGCCTCCAAATGAGTAAAAGTTTTCACTATTAAAGTTTTTACTATGTATTATGACAGAAATCTACTAGTTTTCCTCTATCAAATTCGTATTTACAGTTTAATTTGACTAAAATGTTTATACCCTATCCCATTGGGGTATTTTGGTTTTGATACATTGTTTGTAACATGGAGAAATAATTTAGCTAGATATATCTCAAAGTATATGGATCGACTCAGAATCGATAGCTGAGTCGATTTAGCCATGTCTGTCCGTCCGTCCGTTCGTCCGTACGTCACCAGTTTTTGGGCTTTAAATTTTCAGCTAGAATAATGAAATTTGGTACAAGTGCTCTTTGTTGCTCCCAGCAGAACAAGTGTTAAAATTTTTGAGCCCACTGCCACGCCCCCTTTACAGAAAAATGTAGTATTTGGCCAAACCGCAAAGAATTTAAAAACATATGAGAAGGCTACAATCCGCTGCGCGGATCGTTGAATACCCTATCCCATCCTATCTGTAAAACGAAAATCCCCACAAAAGTGGTCATGGCTAAAAACACGATGTGGATAAAATAGAAAAAATGATATAGTGACAACAAATACTTCAGACTGCTTATAAAACACTTTTACGGTTCTGCAAAAGACAAGGTTTTTCCACTGCATATGCTATGGGGTAGTGTATAAAAATGGTTTTTATATAAAAACGGCCCCAAAAAGTGGGCGAGGGTTGAAATGGTCTATAGACGAAATGTTCATATTAATATTACTTATGATTCTGCATCAATTTTTTTTCGAAAATTTTAAAATTTGACCGAAACACTTTTTTTATAAAAAACGCCCACTAAAAGTGGGCGTGGCAAAAAACTTTATATGAACGAAATAAAGATGTTCAGATTGTCTAAATATGTTGTTCAGAAACATTTTCAAAATTCCTTATGGTTTGGTCAAAGACTACGTTTTTCTAAAAAGGGGGCGTGGCAGTGGTCGGATTTCAAAATTTTTTACACTTGTTCTGCTGGGAGCAACAAAGAACTCGTATACCAAATTTCATCATTCTAGCTCAAAATTTAAGGCCCAAAAACTGGTGATGTACGGACGGACGGACGGACAGACATGGCTAAATCGACTCAGCTATCGATTCTGAGTCGATCCATATACTTTAATGTATATGTAGCTGTGTATCACTCGACAATTAGTTCTAACATTAATGAATCAATTCTTTAGAAAAAACATATGAGAAGGCTACAATCCGCTGTGCGGATCGTTGAATACCCTATCCCATCCTATCCATAAAACTAAAATCCCAAAAAAAAGTGGGCATGGCTAAAAATACGATGTGGATAAAATAGAAAAAATGATATAGTGACAACTAAATCTTCAGACTGCTTACAAAACACTTTTACGGTTCTACAAAAGACTAGGTTTTCTCCTTCATATCTTATGGGGTAGTGTATCAAAATGGTTTTTATATAAAAACGACCCCAAAAAGTGGGCGTGGGTTAAAATGGTGTATAAACGAAATGTTCATATTAATAATGTTAATGATTCTGCATCAAAATTTTTTTCGAAAAATTTAAAATTTGACCGAAAACAGTTTTTTATTGAAAACGCCCCCAAAAAGTGGGCGTGGCAAAAAAAAATATATAAACAAAATATAGATATTACCATTCTCTAAATATGCTGTTCAGACACTTTTTTAAATTTCTTTACGGTTTTGCCAAAAATTACGTTTTTCTAAAAAGGGGGCGTGGCAGTGGGCGGATTTCAAAAATTTTTACACTTGTTCTGGTGACTCGGACAAGGATCCTATATACCAAATTTCATTATCCTAGCTCAAAATTTAAGGCCCAAAAATCGGTGACGAACAGACAGACGGACGGACGGACGGACGGACGGACGGACGGACGGACAGACAGACATGGCTAATTCGACTCAGCTAGCGATTCTGAGTCGATCCATATACTTTGAGGTATATGTAGCAAAATTATTTCTCTATGTTACAAACTATGTATCAAAACTAATATACCCCCCTATGGGATAGGGTATAAAGAAAGAATGCAAAAACACGGATTGATTAAAATTACTTTATTTATGGTTATCCTTACCCGACAGTGGTTGGTGTGCAAGTGACGATTGGAGTCGAAATTGCATTTGCCAAAAACATATAAAAAACATATGAGAGGCTACAATCCGCTATGCGGATCGTTGAATACCCTATCCCATCCTACCCTTTAAATTAATATCCTCAAAATATAGGCCTTATGGCGATGAAATACAGAAAATGACATTGTCACAATATATTGCTCAGACAGTTTCTCAAAATCTTGTGTGGTTCGACAAAAAACAACGTATTTCTATTGCTAATGCCTTGGGATGGGGTATTCAAATGGTTTTTTTAGGAAAACGCCCCCAAAATGTGGGCGTAGGTGAAAATGATCTATGGACAAAATGTTTATATTACCATTGCGGAAGTATTTGCATCAACATTTTTATACCCTATCCCATAGGGGTATATTAGTTTTGATACATAGTTTGTAACATAGAGAAATAATATTGCTACATATACCTCAAAGTATATGGATCGACTCAGAATCGCTAGCTGAGTCGATTTAGCCATGTCTGTCCGTCCGTCCGTCCGTCCGTCCGTCCGTACGTCACCAGTTTTTGGGCCTTAAATTTTGAGCTACAAGGATGAAATTTGGTACACGTGCTCTTTGTTGCTCCCAGCAGAACAAGTGTAAAAATTTTTGAAATCCGCCCACTGCCACGCCCCCTTTTTAGAAAAACGTATTTTTTGGCCAAACCATAAGGAATTTTGAAAAACTTTCTGAACAACATATTTAGACAATTTGAATATCTGTATTTCGTTCATATAAAGTTTTTTGCCACGCCCACTTTTTGGGGGCGTTTTTAATAAAAAACGTTTTTCGGTCAAATTTTAAAATTTTCGAAAAAACTTTTGATGCAGAATCATTAGTAGTATAAATATGAACATTTCGTAAATAGACTATTTCAACCTACGCCCACTTTTTGGGGGCGTTTTTATATAAAAACCATTTTTACACACTACCCCATAACATATGCAGGATAAAACCTTGTCTTTTGTAGAACCGTCAAAGTTTTTTGTAAACAGTCTGAACAATTTGTTGTCAGCATGTCATTTTCTTTATTTTATCCACATCGTGTTTTTAGCCATGTCCACTTTTTGGGGATTTTAGTTTTACAGATAGGATGGGATAGGGTATTCAACGATCCGCACAGTGGATTGTAGCCTTCTCATATGTTTTTCGAAAGTTTTAAAATTTGGACAAAAAGCGTTTTTTTACTAAAAACGACCCCAAAAAGTGGGCGTGGCAAAAAACTTTGTATGAACGAAATATAGATATTAGGATTGTCTAAATATGCTACTCAGACACTTTTTTGAAATTCCTTATGGTTTGGCCAAATATTAAGTTTTCCTAAAAAGGGGGCGTGGCAGTGGGCGGATTTCAAAACTTTTTACACTTGTTCTGGTGGCACGGACGAGGATCCTATTTACCAAATTTCATTATCCTAGCTCAAAATTTAAGGCCCAAAAACCGCTGACGAACAGACAGACAGACGGACGGACGGACGGACGGACGGACGGACGGACATGGCTAATTCGACTCAGCTAGCGATTCTGAGTCGATCCATATACTTTGAGGTATATGTAGCTAAATTATTTCTCTATGTTACAAACTAAGTATCAAAACTAATATACCCCCCTATGGGATAGGGTATAAATACATGGAAACAGAAAGTTTTAACAAAATTTATGAAATAAACATATGAGAGGCTACAATCCGCTTTGCGGATCGTTGAAAACCCTATCCCATCCCATCCTTAAAATTAATATCCTCAAAATATAGGCCTTATGGCGATGAAATACAGAAAATGACATTGTCACAATATATTGCTCAGACAGTTTATCAAAATCTTTTGTGGTTCTACAAAAAAACAACGGTTTTCTATTGCTAATGCCTTGGGATGGGGTATACAAATGTTTTTTTGTAAGAAAACGCCCCCAAAATGTGGGCGTAGGTGAAAATGATCTATTGACAAAATGTTTATATAACTATTGCGGAAGTATTTGCATCAAAATTTTTTTCGAAAGTTTTAAAATTTGGACAAAAAACGTTTTTTACTAAAAACGCCCCCAAAAAGTGGGCGCTGCAAAAAACTTTGTATTGACGAAATATAGATATTAGGACTGTCTAAATATGTTGCTAATACACTTTTTTGAAATTCCTTACGGTTTGGCTTAAAACTACGTTTTTTCTAAAAGGGGGCGTGGCAGTGGGCGGATTTTAAAAATTTTTACACCTGTTCTGGTGACTCGGCCAAGGATCCTATATACCAAATTTCATTATCCTAGCTCAAAATTTAAGGCCCAAAAATCGGTGACGAACAGACGGACGGACGGACGGACGGACGGACAGACAGACATGGCTAATTCGACTCAGCTAGCGATTCTGAGTCGATCCATATACTTTGAGGTATATGTAGCAAAATTATTTCTCTATGTTACAAACTAAGTATCAAAACTAATATACCCCCCTATGGGATAGGGTATAAACATATGAGAAGGCTACAATCCGCTGTGCGGATCGTTGAATACCCTATCCCATCCTATCCATAAAACTAAAATCCCCAAAAAAGGGGACATGGCTAAAAACACGATGTGGATAAATAGAAAAAATGATGTAGTGACAACAAATTCTTCAGACTGCTTACAAAACACTTTAACGGTTCTACATAAGACAAGGTTTTCTCTTGCATATGTTATGGGGTAGTGTATAAAAATGGTTTTTATATAAAAACGCCCCCAAACAGTGGGCGTGGGTTAAAATGGTATATAGACGAAATGTTCATATTAATAATGTTAATGATTCTGCATCAAAATTTTTTTCGAAAAATTTAAAATTTGACCGAAAACAGTTTTTTATTGAAAACGCCCCCAAAAAGTGGGCGTGGCAAAAAACTTTATATGGACGAAATATAGATATTAATATTGTCTAAATATGTTGTTCGGAAACTTTTTTAAAATTCCTTACGGTTTGGTCAAAAACTGAGTTTTTCTTAAAAGGGGGCGTGGCAGTGGGCGGATTTCAAAAAATTTTACACTTGTTCTGTAGGCAGAGACGAGGATCCTATATACCAAATTTCATTATCCTAGCTCAAAATTTAAGGCCGAAAAATCGGTGACGTACAGACGGACGGACGGACGGACGACTCAGCTAGCGATTCTGAGTCGATCCATATACTTTGAGGTATATGCAGCAAAATTATTTCTCTATGTTACAAACTAAGTATCAAAACTAATATACCCCTATGGGATAGGGTATAAACATATGAGAGGCTACAATCCGCTATGCGGATCGTTGAATACCCTATCCCATCCTACCCTTTAAATTAATATCCTCAAAATATAGGCCTTATGGCGATGAAATACAGAAAATGACATTGTCACAATATATTGCTCAGACAGTTTCTCAAAATCTTGTGTGGTTCGACAAAAAACAACGTATTTCTATTGCTAATGCCTTGGGATGGGGTATACAAATGGTTTTTTTTAGGAAAACGCCCCCAAAATGTGGGCGTAGGTGAAAATGATCTATGGACAAAATGTTTATATTACCATTGCGGAAGTATTTGCATCAACATTTTTTTCGAAAGTTTTAAAATTTGGACAAAAAGCGTTTTTTACTAAAAACGCCCCCAAAAAGTTGACGTGGCAAAAAACTTTGTATGAACGAAATATAGATATTAGGATTGTCTAAATATGCTACTCAGACACTTTTTTGAAATTCCTTATGGTTTGGCCAAAAATTAAGTTTTCCTAAAAAAGGGGGCGTGGCAGTGGGCGGATTTCAAAAATTTTTACACTTGTTCTGGTGGCACGGACGAGGATCCTATATACCAAATTTCATTATCCTAGCTCAAAATTTAAGGCCCAAAAACCGCTGACGAACAGACAGACAGACGGACGGACGGACATGGCTAATTCGACTCAGCTAGCGATTCTGAGTCGATCCATATACTTTGAGGTATATGTAGCAAAATTATTTCTCTATGTTACAAACTAAGTATCAAAACTAATATACCCCCCTATGGGATAGGGTATAAATACATGGAAACAGAAAGTTTTAACAAAATTTATGAAATAAACATATGAGAGGCTACAATCCGCTTTGCGGATCGTTGAAAACCCTATCCCATCCCATCCTTAAAATTAATATCCTCAAAATATAGGCCTTATGGCGATGAAATACAGAAAATGACATTGTCACAATATATTGCTCAGACAGTTTATCAAAATCTTTTGTGGTTCGACAAAAAACAACGGTTTTCTATTGCTAATGCCTTGGGATGGGGTATACAAATGTTTTTTGTAAGAAAACGCCCCCAAAATGTGGGCGTAGGTGAAAATGATCTATTGACAAAATGTTTATATTACTATTGCGGAAGTATTCGCATCAAAATTTTTTTCGAAATTTTTAAAATTTGGACAAAAAACGTTTTTTACTAAAAACGCCCCCAAAAAGTGGGCGTGGCAAAAAACTTTGTATTGACGAAATATAGATATTAGGATTGTCTAAATATGTTGGAAATTCACTTTTTTGAAATTCCTTACGGTTTGGCTTAAAACTACGTTTTTTCTAAAAGGGGGCGTGGCAGTGGGCGGATTTTAAAAATTTTTACACTTGTTCTGGTGACTCGGCCAAGGATCCTATATACCAAATTTCATTATCCTAGCTCAAAATTTAAGGCCCAAAAATCGGTGACGAACAGACAGACGGACGGACAGACAGACATGGCTAATTCGACTCAGCTAGCGATTCTGAGTCGATCCATATACTTTGAGGTATATGTAGCTAAATTTTTTCTCTATGTTACAAACTAAGTATCAAAACTAATATACCCCTATGGGATAGGGTATAAACATATGAGAAGGCTACAATCCACTCTGCGGATCGTTGAATACCCTATCCCATCCTATCTGTAAAACTAAAATCCCCAAAAAGTGGACATGGCTAAAAACACGATGTGGATAAAATAAAGAAAATGGAATGGTGACAACAAATTCTTCAGACTGCTTATAAAAAACTTTTACGGTTCTACAAAAGACAAGGTTTTCTACTGCATATGTTATGGGGTGGTGTATAAAAACGGTTTTTATATAAAAACGCCCCCAAAAAGTGGGCGTGGGTTAAAATGATCTATTGACGAAATGTTCATATTTATATTGCTAATGATTCTGCATCAAAAGTTTTTTCGAAAATTTGAAAATTTGACCCAAAAACGTTTTTTATTAAAAACGCCCCCAAAAAGTGGGCGTGGCAAAAAACTTTATATGAACGAAATACAGATATTCAAATTGTCTAAATATGTTGTTCAGAAAGTTTTTCAAAATTCCTTATGGTTTGGCCAAAAAATACATTTTTCTAAAAAGGGGGCGTGGCAGTGGGCGGATTTCAAAAATTTTTACACTTGTTCTGCTGGGAGCAACAAAGAGCACGTGTACCAAATTTCATCCTTCTAGCTCAAAATTTAAGGCCCAAAAACTGGTGACGTACGATTCTGAGTCGATCCATATACTTTGAGGTGTATGTAGCTAAATTATTTCTATATGTTACAAACTAAGTATCAAAACTAATATATCCCTATGGGATAGGGTATAAACATATGAGAAGGCTACAATCCACTGTGCGGATCGTTGAATACCCTATCCCATCCTATCTGTAAAACTAAAATCCCCAAAAAGTGGGCATGGCTAAAAACACGATGTGGATAAAATAAAGAAAATGACATGGTGACAAAAAATTCTTCAGACTGCTTATAAAAAAACTTTTACGGTTCTACAAAAGACAAGGTTTTCTGCTGCATATGTTATGGGGTAGTGAATAAAAATGGTTTTTATATAAAAACGCCCCCAAAAAGTGGGCGTGGGTTAAAATGGTATATAGACGAAATGTTCATATTAATAATGTTAATGAATCTGCATCAAAATTTTTTTCGAAAAATTTAAAATTTGGCCGAAAACAGTTTTTAATTGAAAACGCCCCCAAAAAGTGGGCGTGGCAAAAAACTTTATATAGACGAAATATAGATATTAATATTGTCTAAATATGTTGTTCAGAAACTTTTTTTTAATTCGTTACGGTTTGGTCAAAAACTGAGTTTTTCTTAAAAGGGGGCGTGGCAGTGGGCGGATTTCAAAATTTTTTACACTTGTTCTGTAGGCAGAGACAAGGATCCTATATACCAAATTTCATTATCCTAGCTCAAAATTTAAGGCCTAAAAATCGGTGACGTACAGACGGACGGACGGACGGACGGACAGACAGACATGGCTTAATCGACTCAGCTAGCGATTCTGAGTCGATCCATATACTTTGAGGTATATGTAGCAAAATTATTTCTCTATGTTACAAACTAAGTATCAAAACTAATATGTATACCCCTAGTGGATAGGGTATAAACATATGAGAAGGCTACAATCCACTGTGCGGATCGTTGAATACCCTATCCTATCCTATCTGTAAAACTAAAATCCCCAAAAAGTGGACATGGCTAAAAACACGATGTGGATAAAAAACATATGAGAAGGCTACAATCCGCTGTGCGGATCGTTGAATACCCTATCCCATCCTATCCATAAAACTAAAATCCCCAAAAAAGGGGACATAGTGACAACAAATTCTTCAGACTGCTTACAAACACTTTTACGGTTCTACAAAAGACAAGGTTTTCTCTTGCATATGTTATGGGGTAGTGTATAAAAATGGTTTTTATATAAAAACGCCCCCAAAAAGTGGGCGTGGGTTAAAATAGTACATAGAAGAAATGTTCATATTAATAATGTTAATGATTCTGCATCAAAATTTTTTTCGAAAAATTTAAAATTTGACCGAAAACAGTTTTTTATTGAAAACGCCCCCAAAAAGTGGGCGTGGCAAAAAACTTTATATAGACGAAATATAGATATTAATATTGTCTAAATATGTTGTTCAGAAACTTTTTTAAAATTCCTTACGGTTTGGTCAAAAACTGAGTTTTTCTTAAAAGGGGGCGTGGCAGTGGGCGGATTTCAAAAATTTTTACACTTGTTCTGTAGGCAGAGACGAGGATCCTATATACCAAATTTCATTATCCTAGCTCAAAATTTAAGGCCTAAAAATCGGTGACGTACAGACGGACGGACGGACGGACGGACGGACGGACGGACGGACGGACGGACGGACAGACAGACATGGCTTAATCGACTCATCTAGCGATTCTGAGTCGATCCATATACTTTGAGGTATATGTAGCAAAATTATTTCTCTATGTTACAAACTAAGTATCAAAACTAATATACCCCTATGGGATAGGGTATAAACATATGAGAAGGCTACAATCCACTGTGCGGATCGTTGAATACCCTATCCCATCCTATCTGTAAAACTAAAATCCCCAAAAAGTGGACATGGCTAAAAACACGATGTGGATAAAATAAAGAAAATGACATGGTGACAACAAATTCTTCAGACTGCTTATAAAACATTTTGTCTGTATATCATTTTCACCTACACCCACTTTTTGGATGCGGTTTCTTACAAAAACCATTTGTATGCCTTACCCCAAGGCATATGCAATAGAAAAACGTTGTTTTTTGTCACGCCCCCTTTTAAGAAAAACTCAGTTTTTGACCAAACCGTAAGAAATTTTAAAAAAGTTTCTTAACAACATATTTAGACAATATTAATATCTATATTTCGTCCATATAAAGTTTTTTGCCACGCCCACTTTTTGGGGGCGTTTTTAATTAAAAACTGTTTTCGTTCAAATTTTAAATTTTTCGAAAAAAATTTTGATGCAGAATCATTAACATTATTAATATGAACATTTCGTCTATCTACCATTTTAACCCACGCCCACTTTTTGGGGGCGTTTTTATATAAAAAACATATGAAAAGGCTACAATCCGCTGTGCGGATCGTTGAATACCCTATCCCATCCTATCCATAAAACTTAAATCCCAAAAAAAAGTGGGCATGGCTAAAAATACGATGTGGATAAAAAAGAAAAAATGATATAGTGACAACTAAATCTTCAGACTGCTTACAAAACACTTTTACGGTTCTACAAAAGACTAGGTTTTCTCCTTCATATGTTATGGGGTAGTGTATAAAAATGGTTTTTATATAAAAACGCCCCCAAAAAGTGGGCGTGGGTTAAAATGGTAGAAAGACGAAATGTTCATATTAATAATGTTAATGATTCTGCATCAAAAATTTTTTCGAAAAATTTAAAATTTGACCGAAAACAGTTTTTTATTGAAAACGCCCCCAAAAAGTGGGCGTGGCAAAAAAATTAGATGAACAAAATATAGATATTACCATTCTCTAAATATGCTGTTCAGACACTTTTTTTAAATTCTTTACGGTTTTGCCAAAAATTACATTTTTCTAAAAAGGGGGCGTGGCAGTGGGCGGATTTTAAAAATTTGTACACTTGTTCTGGTGACTCGGACAAGGATCCTATATACCAAATTTCATTATCCTAGCTCAAAATTTAAGGCCCAAAAATCGGTGACGAACAGACAGACGGACGGACGGACACACGGACGGACGGACGGACGGACGGACGGACAGACAGACATGGCTAATTCGACTCAGCTAGCGATTCTGAGTCGATCCATATACTTTGAGGTATATGTAGCAAAATTATTTCTCTATGTTACAAACTATGTATCAAAACTAATATACCCCCCTATGGGATAGGGTATAAAAAGAATATGACATGGTGACAACAAATTCTTCAGACTGCTTATAAAAAACTTTTACGGTTCTACAAAAGACAAGGTTTTCTCCTGCATATGTTATGGGGTAGGGTATAAAAATGGTTTTTATATAAAAACGCCCCCAAAAAGTGGGCGTGGGTTAAAATGGTATACAGACGAAATGTTTATATTAATAATGTTAATGATTCTGCATCAAAATTTTTTTCGAAAAATTTAAAATTTGACCGAAAACAGTTTTTTATTGAAAACGCCCCCAAAAAGTGGGCGTGGCAAAAAACTTTACATGAACGAAATATAGATATTAATATTGTCTAAATATGCTGTTCAGAAACTTTTTTAAAATTCCTTACGGTTTGGTCAAAAACTGAGTTTTTCTTAAAAGGGGGCGTGGCAGTGGGCGGATTTCAAAAATTTTTACACTTGTTCTGTAGGCAGAGACGAGGATCCTATATACCAAATTTCATTATCCTAGCTTAAAATTTAAGGCCTAAAAATCGGTGACGTACAGACGGACGGACGGACGGACGGACGGACGGACGGACAGACAGACATGGCTTAATCGACTCAGCTAGCGATTCTGAGTCGATCCATATACTTTGAGGTATATGTAGCAAAATTATTTCTCTATGTTACAAACTGAGTATCAAAACTAATATATCCCTATGGGATAGGGTATAAACATATGAGAAGGCTACAATCCACTGTGCGGATCGTTGAATACCCTATCCCATCCTATCTGTAAAACTAAAATCCCCAAAAAGTGGACATGGCTAAAAACACGATGTGGATAAAATAAAGAAAATGACATGGTGACAAAAAAATCTTCAGACTGCTTATAAAAAACTTTTACGGTTCTACAAAAGACAAGGTTTTCTGCTGCATATGTTATGGGGTAGTGTATAAAAATGGTTTTTATATAAAAACGCCCCCAAAAAGTGGGCGTGGGTTAAAATGGTGTATAAACGAAATGTTCATATTAATAATGTTAATGAATCTGCATCAAAATTTTTTTCGAAAAATTTAAAATTTGACCGAAAACAGTTTTTAATTGAAAACGCCCCCAAAAAGTGGGCGTGGCAAAAAACATTATATAGACGAAATATAGATATTAATATTGTCTAAATATGTTGTTTAGAAACTTTTTTTAAATTCGTTACGGTTTGGTCAAAAACTGAGTTTTTCTTAAAAGGGGGCGTGGCAGTGGGCGGATTTCAAAATTTTTTACACTTGTTCTGTAGGCAGAGACAAGGATCCTATATACCAAATTTCATTATCCTAGCTCAAAATTTAAGGCCCAAAAACCGCTGACGAACAGACAGACGGACGGACGGACGGACAGACAGACATGGCTAATTCGACTCAGCTAGCGATTCTGAGTCGATCCATATACTTTGAGGTATATGTTGCAAAATTATTTCTCTATGTTACAAACTAAGTATCAAAACTAATATACCCCCCTATGGGATAGGGTATAAACATATGAGAGGCTACAATCCGCTATGCGGATCGTTGAATACCCTATCCCATCCTACCCTTTAAATTAATATCCTCAAAATATAGGCCTTATGGCGATGAAATACAGAAAATGACATTGTCACAATATATTGCTCAGACAGTTTCTCAAAATCTTGTGTGGTTCGACAAAAAACAACGTATTTCTATTGCTAATGCCTTGGGATGGGGTATACAAATTGTTTTTTTAGGAAAACGCCCCCAAAATGTGGGCGTAGGTGAAAATGATCTATGGACAAAATGTTTATATTACCATTGCGGAAGTATTTGCATCAACATTTTTTTCGAAAGTTTTAAAATTTCGACAAAAAGCGTTTATTACTAAAAACGCCCCCAAAAAGTGGGCGTGGCAAAAAACTTTGTATGAACGAAATATAGATATTAGGATTGTCTAAATATGCTACTCAGACACTTTTTTGAAATTCCTTATGGTTTGGCCAAAAATTAAGTTTTCCTAAAAAGGGGGCGTGGCAGTGGGCGGATTTCAAAAATTTTTACACTTGTTCTGGTGGCACGGACGAGGATCCTATATACCAAATTTCATTATCCTAGCTCAAAATTTAAGGCCCAAAAACCGCTGACGAACAGACAGACAGACGGACGGACGGACGGACGGACGGACGGACATGGCTAATTCGACTCAGCTAGCGATTCTGAGTCGATCCATATACTTTGAGGTATATGTAGCTAAATTATTTCTCTATGTTACAAACTAAGTATCAAAACTAATAAACCCCCCTATGGGATAGGGTATAAATACATGGAAACAGAAAGTTTAAACAAAATTTATGAAATAAACATATGAGAGGCTACAATCCGCTTTGCGGATCGTTGAAAACCCTATCCCATCCCATCCTTAAAATTAATATCCTCAAAATATAGGCCTTATGGCGATGAAATACAGAAAATGACATTGTCACAATATATTGCTCAGACAGTTTATCAAAATCTTTTGTGGTTCGACAAAAAACAACGGTTTTCTATTGCTAATGCCTTGGGATGGGGTATACAAATGTTTTTTGTAAGAAAACGCCCCCAAAATGTGGGCGTAGGTGAAAATGATCTATTGACAAAATGTTTATATTACTATTGCGGAAGTATTCGCATCAAAATTTTTTTTCGAAAGTTTTAAAATTTGGACAAAAAACGTTTTTTACTAAAAACGCCCCCAAAAAGTGGGCGTGGCAAAAAACTTTGTATTGACGAAATATAGATATTAGGATTGTCTAAATATGTTGCAAATTCACTTTTTTGAAATTCCTTACGGTTTGGCTTAAAACTACGTTTTTTCTAAAAGGGGGCGTGGCAGTGGGCGGATTTTAAAAATTTTTACACTTGTTCTGGTGACTCGGCCAAGGATCCTATATACCAAATTTCATTATCCTAGCTCAAAATTTAAGGCCCAAAAATCGGTGACGAACAGACAGACGGACGGACAGACAGACATGGCTAATTCGACTCAGCTAGCGATTCTGAGTCGATCCATATACTTTGAGGTATATGTAGCTAAATTATTTCTCTATGTTACAAACTAAGTATCAAAACTAATATACCCCTATGGGATAGGGTATAAACATATGAGAAGGCTACAATCCACTGTGCGGATCGTTGAATACCCTATCCCATCCTATCTGTAAAACTAAAATCCCCAAAAAGTGGACATGGCTAAAAACACGATGTGGATAAAATAAAGAAAATGGAATGGTGACAGCAAATTCTTCAGACTGCTTATAAAAAACTTTTACGGTTCTACAAAAGACAAGGTTTTCTGCTGCATATGTTATGGGGTGGTGTATAAAAACGGTTTTTATATAAAAACGCCCCCAAAAAGTGGGCGTGGGTTAAAATGATCTATAGACGAAATGTACATATTTATATTGCTAATGATTCTGCATCAAAAGTTTTTTCGAAAATTTGAAAATTTGACCCAAAAACGTTTTTTATTAAAAACGCCCCCAAAAAGTGGGCGTGGCAAAAAACTTTATATGAACGAAATACAGATATTCAGATTGTCTAAATATGTTGTTCAGAAATTTTTTCAAAATTCCTTATGGTTTGGCCAAAAAATACATTTTTCTAAAAAGGGGGCGTGGCAGTGGGCGGATTTCAAAAATTTTTACACTTGTTCTGTAGGCAGAGACAAGGATCCTATATACCAAATTTCATTATCCTAGCTCAAAATTTAAGGCCCAAAAACCGCTGACGAACAGACAGACGGACGGACGGACGGACGGACGGACAGACAGACATGGCTAATTCGACTCAGCTAGCGATTCTGAGTCGATCCATATACTTTGAGGTATATGTTGCAAAATTATTTCTCTATGTTACAAACTAAGTATCAAAACTAATATACCCCCCTATGGGATAGGGTATAAACATATGAGAGGCTACAATCCGCTATGCGGATCGTTGAATACCCTATCCCATCCTACCCTTTAAATTAATATCCTCAAAATATAGGCCTTATGGCGATGAAATACAGAAAATGACATTGTCACAATATATTGCTCAGACAGTTTCTCAAAATCTTGTGTGGTTCGACAAAAAACAACGTATATCTATTGCTAATGCCTTGGGATGGGGTATACAAATGGTTTTTTTTAGGAAAACGCCCCCAAAATGTGGGCGTAGGTGAAAATGATCTATGGACAAAATGTTTATATTACCATTGCGGAAGTATTTGCATCAACATTTTTTTCGAAAGTTTTAAAATTTGGACAAAAAGCGTTTTTTACTAAAAACGCCCCCAAAAAGTGGGCGTGGCAAAAAACTTTGTATGAACGAAATATAGATATTAGGATTGTCTAAATATGCTACTCAGACACTTTTTTGATATTCCTTATGGTTTGGCCAAAAATTAAGTTTTCCTAAAAAGGGGGCGTGGCAGTGGGCGGATTTCAAAAATGTTTACACTTGTTCTGGTGGCACGGACTAGGATCCTATATACCAAATTTCATTATCCTAGCTCAAAATTTAAGGCCCAAAAACCGCTGACGAACAGACAGACAGACGGACGGACGGACGGACATGGCTAATTCGACTCAGCTAGCGATTCTGAGTCGATCCATATACTTTGAGGTATATGTAGCTAAATTATTTCTCTATGTTACAAACTAAGTATCAAAACTAATATACCCCCCTATGGGATAGGGTATAAATACATGGAAACAGAAAGTTTTAACAAAATTTATGAAATAAACATATGAGAGGCTACAATCCGCTTTGCGGATAGTTGAAAACCCTATCCCATCCCATCCTTAAAATTAATATCCTCAAAATATAGGCCTTATGGCGATGAAATACAGAAAATGACATTGTCACAATATATTGCTCAGACAGTTTATCAAAATCTTTTGTGGTTCGACAAAAAACAACGGTTTTCTATTGCTAATGCCTTGGGATGGGGTATACAAATGTTTTTTGTAAGAAAACGCCCCCAAAATGTGGGCGTAGGTGAAAATGATCTATTGACAAAATGTTTATATTACTATTGCGGAAGTATTCGCATCAAAATTTTTTTCGAAAGTTTTAAAATTTGGACAAAAAACGTTTTTTACTAAAAACGCCCCCAAAAAGTGGGCGCGGCAAAAAACTTTGTATTGACGAAATATAGATATTAGGATTGTCTAAATATGTTGCAAATTCACTTTTTTGAAATTCCTTACGGTTTGGCTTAAAACTACGTTTTTTCTAAAAGGGGGCGTGGCAGTGGGCGGATTTTAAAAATTTTTACACTTGTTCTGGTGACTCGGCCAAGGATCCTATATACCAAATTTCATTATCCTAGCTCAAAATTTAAGGCCCAAAAATCGGTGACGAACAGACAGACGGACGGACAGACAGACATGGCTAATTCGACTCAGCTAGCGATTCTGAGTCGATCCATATACTTTGAGGTATATGTAGCTAAATTATTTCTCTATGTTACAAACTAAGTATCAAAACTAATATACCCCTATGGGATAGGGTATAAACATATGAGAAGGCTACAATCCACTGTGCGGATCGTTGAATACCCTATCCCATCCTATCTGTAAAACTAAAATCCCCAAAAAGTGGACATGGCTAAAAACACGATGTGGATAAAATAAAGAAAATGGAATGGTGACAACAAATTCTTCAGACTGCTTATAAAAAACTTTTACGGTTCTACAAAAGACAAGGTTTTCTACTGCATATGTTATGGGGTAGGGTATAAAAACGGTTTTTATATAAAAACGCCCCCAAAAAGTGGGCGTGGGTTAAAATGATCTATAGACGAAATGTTCATATTTATATTGCTAATGATTCTGAATCAAAAGTTTTTTCGAAAATTTGAAAATTTGACCCAAAAACGTTTTTTATTAAAAACGCCCCCAAAAAGTGGGCGTGGCAAAAAACTTTATATGAACGAAATACAGATATTTAGATTGTCTAAATATGTTGTTCAGAAAGTTTTTCAAAATTCCTTATGGTTTGGCCAAAAAATACATTTTTCTAAAAAGGGGGCGTGGCAGTGGGCGGATTTCAAAAATTTTTACACTTGTTCTGCTGGGAGCAACAACAAGCACGTGTACCAAATTTCATCCTTCTAGCTCAAAATTTAAGGCCCAAAAACTGGTGACGTACGGACGGACGGACGGACGGACAGACATGGCTAAATCGACTCAGCTATCGATTCTGAGTCGATCCATATACTTTGAGGTGTATGTAGCTAAATTATTTCTCTATGTTACAAACTATGTATCAAAACTAATATACCCCTATGGGATAGGGTATAAACATATGAGAAGGCTACAATCCGCTGTGCGGATCGTTGAATACCCTATCCCATCCTATCCATAAAACTAAAATCCCCAAAAAAGTGGGCATGGCTAAAAACACGATGTGGATAAAATAGAAAAAATGATATAGTGACAACAAATTCTTCAGACTGCTTACGAAACACTTTTACGGTTCTACAAAAGACAAGGTTTTCTCCTGCATATGTTATGGGGTAGGGTATAAAAATGGTTTTTATATAAAAACGCCCCCAAAAAGTGGGCGTGGGTTAAAATGGTATACAGACGAAATGTTTATATTAATAATGTTAATGATTCTGCATCAAAATTTTTTTCGAAAAATTTAAAATTTGACCGAAAACAGTTTTTTATTGAAAACGCCCCCAAAAAGTGGGCGTGGCAAAAAACTTTATATGAACGAAATATAGATATTAATATTGTCTAAATATGCTGTTCAGAAACTTTTTTAAAATTCCTTACGGTTTGGTCAAAAACTGAGTTTTTCTTAAAAGGGGGCGTGGCAGTGGTCGGATTTCAAAAATTTTTACACTTGTTCTGTAGGCAGAGACGAGGATCCTATATACCGAATTTCATTATCCTAGCTTAAAATTTAAGGCCTAAAAATCGGTGACGTACAGACGGACGGACGGACGGACAGACAGACATGGCTTAATCGACTCAGCTAGCGATTCTGAGTCGATCCATATACTTTGAGGTATATGTAGCAAAATTATTTCTCTATGTTACAAACTAAGTATCAAAACTAATATGTATACCCCTAGTGGATAGGGTATAAACATATGAGAAGGCTACAATCCACAGTGCGGATCGTTGAATACCCTATCCTATCCTATCTGTAAAACTAAAACTAAAACCCCAAAAAGTGGGCGTGGGTTAAAATAGTCTATTGACGAAATGTTCATATTTATATTACTAATGATTCTGCATAAAAATTTTTTTAGGAAATTTAAAATTTGACCGCAAAACGTTTTTTATTAAAAACGCCCCCAAAAAGTGGGCGTGGCAAAAAACTTTATATGAACGAAATACAGATATTCAGATTGTCTAAATATGTTGTTCAGAAAGTTTTTCAAAATTCTTTATGGTTTGGCCAAAAATAACGTTTTTCTAAAAAGGGGGCGTGGCAGTGGGCGGATTTCAAAAATGTTTACACTTGTTCTGCTGGGAGCAACAAAGAGCACGTGTACAAAATTTCATCCTTCTAGCTCAAAATTTAAGGCCCAAAAACTGGTGACGTACGGACGGACGGACAGACATGGTTAAATCGACTCAGCTATCGATTCTGAGTCGATCCATATACTTTGAGGTATATGTAGCAAAATTATTTCTCTATGTTACAAACTAAGTATCAAAACTAATATACCCCTATGGGATAGGGTATAAACATATGAGAGGCTACAATCCGCTATGCGGATCGTTGAATACCCTATCCCACCCCATCCTTTAAATAAATATCCTCAAAATAATTTTTCACTTGTTCTGCTTCGTCGGCCAGAGAGTCTATATACCAAATTTCAACACTCTAGCTCAAAATTTAAGGCCCAAAAATCGGTGACACACAGACGGACGGACAGACAGACATGGCTTAATCGACTCAGCTAGCGATTCTGAATCGATCCATATACTTTGAGGTATATGTATCGAAATTATTTCTCTATGTTTATACCCTATCCCATAGGGGTATATTAGTTTTGATACTTAGTTTGTAACATAGAGAAATAATTTTGCTACATATACCTCAAAGTATATGGATCGACTCAGAATCGCTAGCTGAGTCGATTAAGCCATGTCTGTCTGTCCGTCCGTCCGTCCGTCCGTCCGTCTGTACGTCACCGATTTTTAGGCCTTAAATTTTGAGCTAGGATAATGAAATTCGGTATATAGGATCCTCGTCTCTGCCTACAGAACAAGTGTAAAAATTTTTGAAATCCGCCCACTGCCACGCCCCCTTTTAAGAAAAACTCAGTTTTTGACCAAACCGTACGGAATTTTAAAAAAGTTTCTGAACAACATATTTAGACAATAATAATATCTATATTTCGTCTATATAAAGTTTTTTGCCACGCCCACTTTTTGGGGGCGTTTTCAATAAAAAACTGTTTTCGGTCAAATTTTAAATTTTTCGAAAAAAATTTTGATGCAGAATCATTAACATTATTAATATGAACATTTCATCTATATACCATTTTAACCCACGCCCACTTTTTGGGGGCGTTTTTATATAAAAACCATTTTTATACACTACCCCATAACATATGCAGGAGAAAACCTTGTCTTTTGTAGAACCGGAAAATTGTTTTGTAAGCAGTCTGAAGAATTTGTTGTCACTATATAATTTTTTCTATTTTATCCACATCGTGTTTTTAGCCATGCCCCCTTTTTTGGGGATTTTAGTTTTATGGATAGGATGGGATAGGGTATTCAACGATCCGCACAGCGGATTGTAGCCTTCTCGTATGTTTCTATTTTATCCACATCGTATTTTTAGCCATGCCCACTTTTTTTTGGGATTTTAGTTTTATGGATAGGATGGGATAGGGTATTCAACGATCCGCACAGCGGATTGTAGCCTCTCATATGTTTATACCCTATCCCATAGGGGGGTATATTAGTTTTGATACTTAGTTTGTAACATAGAGAAATAATTTTGCTACATATACCTCAAAGTATATGGATCGACTCAGAATTGCTAGCTGAGTCGAATTAGCCATGTCTGTCTGTCCGTCCGTCCGTCCGTCCGTCCGTCCGTCCGTCTGTCTGTTCGTCACCGATTTTTGGGCCTTAAATTTTGAGCTAGGATAATGAAATTTGGTATATAGGATCCTTGTCCGAGTCACCAGAACAAGTGTAAAAATTTTTGAAATCCGCCCACTGCCACGCCCCCTTTTTAGAAAAACTTATTTTTTGGCCAAACCGTAAGGAATTTCAAAAAAGTGTCTGAGCAGGATATTTAGACAATCCTAATATCTATATTTCGTCCATACAAAGTTTTTTGCCACGCCCACTTTTTGGGGGCGTTTTTAGCAAAAAACGCTTTTCGTCCAAATTTTAAAACTTTCGAAAAAATTTTTGATGCAAATACTTCCGCAATGGTAATATAAATATTTTGTCTATAGATCATTTTCACCTACGCCCACATTTCGGGGGCGTTTTCTTACAAAAACCATTTGTATACCCCATCCCAAGGCATTAGCAATAGAAATACGTTGTTTTTTGTCGAACCACAAAAGTTTTTGAGAAACTGTCTGAGCAATATATTGTGACAATGTCATTTTCTGTATTTCATCGCCATAAGGCCTATATTTTGAGGATATTAATTTAAAGGATGGGATGGGATAGGGTATTCAACGATTTGCATAGCGGATTGTAGCCTCTCATATGTTTATACCCTATCCCATAGGGGGGTATATTAGTTTTGATACATAGTTTGTAACATAGAGAAATAATTTTGCTACATATACCTCAAAGTATATGGATCGACTCAGAATCGCTAGCTGAGTCGAATTAGCCATGTCTGTCTGTCCGTCCGTCCGTCCGTCCGTCCGTCTGTCTGTTCGTCACCGATTTTTGGGCCTTAAATTTTGAGCTAGGATAATGAAATTTGGTATATAGGATCCTTGTCCGAGTCACCAGAACAAGTGTAAAAATTTTTAAAATCCGCCCACTGCCACGCCCCCTTTTTAGAAAAACGTAATTTTTGGCAAAACCGTAAAGAATTTAAAAAAAGTGTCTGAACAGCATATTTAGAGAATGGTAATATCTATATTTTGTTCAATATTAATATCTATATTTCGTCCATATAAAGTTTTTTGCCACGCCCACTTTTTGGGGGCGTTTTCTATAAAAACTGTTTTCGTTCAAATTTTAAATTTTTCGAAAAAAATTTTGATGCAGAATCATTAACATTATTAATATGAACATCCGCCCACTGCCACGCCCCCTTTTTAGAAAAACTTATTTTTTGGCCAAACCGTAAGGAATTTCAAAAAAGTGTCTGAGCAGGATATTTAGACAATCCTAATATCTATATTTTGTCCATACAAAGTTTTTGCCACGCCCACTTTTTGGGGGCGTTTTTAGCAAAAAACGCTTTTCGTCCAAATTTTAAAACTTTCGAAAAAATTTTTGATGCAAATACTTCCGCAATGGTAATATAAACATTTTGTCTATAGATCATTTTCACCTACGCCCACATTTCGGGGGCGTTTTCTTACAAAAACCATTTGTATACCCCATCCCAAGGCATTAGCAATAGAAATACGTTGTTTTTTGTCGAACCACAAAAGATTTTGAGAAACTGTCTGAGCAATATATTGTGACAATGTCATTTTCTGTATTTCATCGCCATAAGGCCTATATTTTGAGGATATTAATTTAAAGGATGGGATGGGATAGGGTATTCAACGATTCGCATAGCGGATTGTAGCCTCTCATATGTTTATACCCTATCCCATAGGGGGGTATATTAGTTTTAATACATAGTTTGTAACATAGAGAAATAATTTTGCTACATATACCTCAAAGTATATGGATCGACTCAGAATCGCTAGCTGAGTCGAATTAGCCATGTCTGTCTGTCCGTCCGTCCGTCCGTCCGGATAAACATATGAGAAGGCTACAATCCACTGTGCGGATCGTTGAATACCCTATCCCATCCTATCTGTAAAATTAAAATCCCCAAAAAGTGGACATAGCTAAAAGCACGATGTGGATAAAATAAAGAAAATGACATGGTGATTCCGCAATGGTAATATAAACATTTTGTCAATAGATCATTTTCACCTACGCCCACATTTGGGGGGCGTTTTCTTACAAAAACCATTTGTATACCCCATCCCAAGGCATTAGCAATAGAAAACCGTTGTTTTTTGTCGAACCACAAAAGATTTTGATAAACTGTCTGAGCAATATACCTATTGTGACAATGTCATTTTCTGTATTTCATCGCCATAAGGCGTATATTTTGAGGATATTAATTTTAAGGATGGGATGGGATAGGGATACGGTTTTCAACGATCCGCATAGCGGATTGTAGCCTCTCATATGGTTTTTATATAAAAACGCCCCCAAAAAGTGGGCGTGGGTCAAAATGGTATACAGATGAAATGTTCATATTAAACATATGAGAGGCTACAATCCGCTTTGCGGATTGGATTCTGAGTCGATCCATATACTTTGAGGTATATGTAGCTAAATTATTTCTCTATGTTACAAACTAAGAATCAAAACTAATATACCCCTATGGGATAGGGTATAAAAATGTTAATGATTCTGCATCAAAAGTTTTTTCGAAAATTTGAAAATTTGACCGCAAAACGTTTTTTATTAAAAACGCCCCCAAAAAGTGGGCGTGGCAAAAACTTCATATGAACGAAATACAGATATACAGATTCTCTAAATATGTTGTTCAGAAAGTTTTTCAAAATTCCTTATGGTTTATCCAAAAAATACGTTTTTTAGAAAAGGGGGCGTGGCAGTGGGCAGATTTCAAAAATGTTTACACTTGTTCTGCTGGGAGCAACAAAGAGCACGTGTACCAAATTTCATCCTTCTAGCTCAAAATTTAAGGCCCAAAAACTGGTGACGTACGGACGGACGGACGGACAGACATGGCTTAATCAACTCAGCTATCGATTCTGAGTCGATCCAGGTATATGTAGCTAAATTATTTCTCTATGTTACAAACTATGTATCAAAACTAATATACCTCCTTATGGGATAGGGTATAAAAACTTTTACGGTTCTGCAAAAGACAAGGTTTTCTGCTGCATATGTTATTTGGTAGTGTATAAAAACGGTTTTTATATAAAAACGCCCCAAAAAAGTGGGCGGGGGTTAAAATGGTCTATGGACGAAATGTTCAAAGTTTTTTCGAAAATATTAAAATTTGACCGAAAAACGTTTTTTTATTAAAAGCGCCCCCAAAAAGTGGGCGTGGCAAAAAACTTTATATGAACAAAATACAGATATTCTGATTGTCTAAATATTCTGTTAAGAAAATTTTTCAAAATTCCTTATGGTTTGGCCAAAAAATACGTTTTGCTAAAAAGGGGAAGTGGCAGTGGGCGGATTTCAAATAGTTTTACACTTGTTCTGCTGGGAGCAACAAAGAGCACGTGTGCCAAATTTCATTATTCTAGCTCAAAACATAAGGACCAAAAACTGATGACGTACGGACGGACGGACGGACGGACAGACGACGGACAGACATGGCTAAATCGACTCAGATATCGATTCTGAGTCGATCCATATACTTTGAGGTATATGTAGCTAAATTATTTCTCTATGTTACAAACTATGTATCAAAACTAATATACCCCTATGGGATAGGGTATAACCAGTATTTTGATGTAGCGGAGTAGCGTACGATATCAAGAGCAAGAGAGCGTATACAGTTGTATTCACTGATATAGTATGATGTTAAGCTTGGAAAACTACTTCTAGGTTTACACTGTCGCTGACAAGAAAAGTTTCAGTTTACAAAATAATAATTACTTTTGGTATCCAACATTCCGCCACACCAAGGACTACTGTCCTTAACTGAGGTTATAGCGCCCCATACTCGCTAGTTAGTGGGAAATAAATTAGTAGTGGGAAAGAGTTATAGCGCTCTTGCTCGCTTCTTAATTGTTAATATTAGGATGCACGGGGTCATGTTGTGGGAGCATACATAATTTAACAATCGGTCTTTTAATGATAGAGTTCTGCATTTTTACGCTGACTACCCTCACATGTCCATCGGTTCCGGGATGAATCTCTGTTATACGTCCTAAAGGCCATTTACTATCAGGGTACCTTTCATCACTTACGAGCACCAGATCGTTAACTCCAAAATTTTTGTTTATAGGTGTCCATTTTGGGCGCTGTTGCAGTCTAGACAAATATTCTGTGTTCCAGCGCTTCCAAAAATGTTGCTGAAGTTGTTGTACTAGTCGCCATCTATGCAAGGGTGATATTTTAGCATCTATCAGACTGGGTTCCGGTAGAGAATTAGTTGGTTCGCCTATAAGGAAGTGCGCCGGTGTCGTAATCGTTCGGATTATCCGACATAGCACATGGAGGCCTGGAATTAAGACATGATTCAATTTGGGACAATACTGTATATGGTTCCTCAAACGTAAGAACTTGATTACATAAAATTCTTTTTAAATGATGTTTTGTGGATTTAACCCCTGCCTCCCAGAGACCACCGAAGTGCGGTGAGGAAGGTGGGTTAAAGTGCCAATGTATGCCATCCCTAGCTACCAATGATTGGATATGCTCAGGATTTTCGGCTATATAATTTAATAGGGAATCTTTTAAAAGAAGATTCGCACCAAAAAAGTTGGTACCGCAATCGCTATATAAATCGCTACAAACACCTCGTCTACTTACGAACCGCCGAAGCGCGGCTAAAAATGCTTCACTTCTTAACTCCGATACGGGCTCCAAATGTATGGCTTTTGTGTATAGGCAGATGAAGACACAAATATATCCCTTAAACTTCTTAGCTGACCGTCCCATTGCAGTTCTCAGTTCAATAGGTCCGGCAAAATCCACTCCAGTGTGTCGAAACGGCTTACATGGACTTACTCTAGGAGAAGACAAACTACCCATGATCTGTGAAGACATTTTAGCATTAAATCTTAGACAACGAATACAATTATGCATGTGCTTGCGAGTTAAGTTGCGAACGTTTAAAATCCAATATGACTGACGCAAATATGCTATCATCATATTTGGACCGCCATGTAAAGTTCGTTTATGTGCTTCTGCTACTAACAAAAGCGTTAGAGAGCATTTTTAAGACAATAAAATTTGATTTTTTGAATCAAATGGTAGATTCTTAGCGAATTCTAATCTTCCACCGACTCGTAATATATTGTTTTTGTCCAAAAATGGGGCTAGTGAAGCTATCTTTGAAGACATTTTTATTTCTTTTGCTCCTTCAAGATGCTTTACTTCTTCGGTAAAGTAAAGCTTCTGAGAGTTTTTGATGAGCCAGTTTCTAGCGTTTAACTTTTCTTGTAAACTAAGAACTTCAGTTTTTCGCTTTTTACTGTAAATTATATTAATATAACGGAAGCAGTAAGCGGTCACGTTAATTAATCGTTGGAAACATGAGTAACGCCTAAGTAAGTCCACAAATACGGGATTATGACTTACATTAGTTTGAAGGCATGTTATTGGTTTCGCTTCTATGATAGTCTCTTCGCCAGTTTGAAGCTGGACTCTTAAGCCAATCAGGACCGTTCCACCATAGCTTAAGAGATCCAAGTAATTCGGGAGGAACTCCACAAGAAGCGCTATCAGCGGGGTTTTGTAAACTTGGGACATAACGCCAGTTTTCGATGTCAGTATGCGTCTGAATTTCGCTCACACGATTTGCGACAAAAACTTTCCATCGATTAGGTGCTCCCCGAATCCAGCTTAAAACAATTGTGGAATCGCACCAAGTAAATATTTTTGAAATTGGTAAATGAAGTCGATGTTTTGTCTGATGTATCAATTTGGCAAGAAGAACTGCTCCACATAATTCCAATCTGGGCAACGAAATTTGTTTTAGTGGTGCAACTTTAGTTTTTGCAGCTAAAAGTGGCACCTTTACGTTTCCATCAGGAAATAGAACGCGGCAGTAAACTACGGCTGCATAAGCAATAGTGGAACTATCACAATATCCGTGAAGTTCAATTGTGCAGAGCGACATGCAACGAAAAGTATTGACCCACCGTGGTATACGGATTTCTTCAATCCTTCGTAAATTTGTTTTAAAGTTTACCCTATCCCATAGGGGTATATTAGTTTTGATACTAAGTTTGTAACATAGAGAAATAATTTAGCTACATACACCTCAAAGTATATGGATCGACTCAGAATCGCTAGCTGAGTCGAATTAGCCATGTCTGTCTGTCCGTCCGTCCGTCCGTCTGTCTGTTCGTCAGCGATTTTTGGGCTTTAAATTTTGAGCTAGGATAATGAAATTTTGTATATAGGATCCTCGTCCGTGCCACCAGAACAAGTGTAAAAATTTTTGAAATCCGCCCACTGCCTCGCCCCCTTTTTAGGAAAACTTATTTTTTGGCCAAACCGTAAGGAATTTCAAAAAAAAGTCTGAGTAGGATATTTAAACAATCCTAATATCTATATTTCGTTGATACAAAGTTTTTTGCCACGCCCACTTTTTGGGGGCGTTTTTAGTAAAAAACGCTTTTTGTCCAAATTTTAAAACTTTCGAAAAAAATTTTGATGCAAATACTTCCGCAATGGTAATATAAACATTTTGTCCATAGATCATTTTCACCTACGCCCACATTTTGGGGGCCTTTTCTTACAAAAACCATTTGTATACCCCATCCCAAGGCATTAGCAATGGAAATACGTAGGTAATTCGTTTTGTAAGGCGGGACCAGCAAAAGGCAATCGTTTATCGAAACTCCATTTGAAGTCTTGCAGGCACCATCAAAAACGACTCGTTATTTCGTTGTGCTACTACTTTCTTTTAACACAGCATGGTGTGGTAACAAATAAAGGTTTTTAATATTTTTTAAGTTTGACAAATATGAAACGCACTTCATGTGACCAAGCGCTTGATACTCAGTCATAAATTTTCAATATTCAGATCTAAGTTGAGGGCGCTTTGCAAATGTTTTTTCCAATTGACTAAGACGAGCTAATGCGTTGGGCAATGACTCTCCGCAATTAGGAACTGAATTTAGAAGTGAAGCATCTTTAAAAGGTAGTGAAACAACATAATGTCCTGAAGGTTCCCGTGTAGTAGTTTTGACAAAATAATCTTCACATGCCTTTCTTCGGGTGTACTAGATCTCTCAGTACATTCCTCAATCTCCCAAAACTTTCTAAGGAGAATATTAACATAAGCATTATCAGGCAAGTAGTAAATATTTGAATAAACAAGTTGTGGCTTAGGTGACTGAGTATCGGAAACCCCAGAGATTATCCAACCAAGTTCCGTATTTTGAAGTAAAAACCCATTTTCTAATTTCACAATCTGGTTTAATAGGATTTTACCATAGAGATCCGCACCCAACAACATTTCAATTTGTCCGGTTTTGTAAAACTCATTGTCTGCCAGTTTGTATTCTCTTAAGCAAAAACGATCTAACGCAATATCCTTTTCAGGCAGAGTGGTTGTAAAAGTTTTGAGAATAACCAATTGGCAAGAAACAGAAAACGTTTGTTGAATATATGATTGCAATGTTACGTTTACAAATCCCGTACTAGAAGACCTACTGGCATTTATACCACCAATTGGTAAATTGAAGTTTTGTTTCAGCAGTGAAAGTCGTTCAACTGCATTTTCGCTTATAAACGAAATTTGAGATCCTTAATCTATTAAAGCTCGAACTGGAAATTCTCCATTTAAGGTTACAACCTTTATAACGGCTGTGGGAAGCAAAGCAGGTTTTATTGTATATAAATTGACCGAAGGTAAACTTGAAGTACTACACGCATTTGCTAATGGTACGGATGAATTAATCGCATAAGAAACTGTTGAGGCCTCTGTATTATTTTCATTTCTTGTTTTAAAATGGAAAATGGTATGATGACGGCCATTGCATTTCTGACATCGTGATTTCGACTTACAGTTATTTAAGAAATGACCTGGCATTAAACAGTTTAAACAAATTTTGTTGCGTTTCATGATGTCATTCTGTTTTTCCCGAGGCAGGTTTTTAAAAGAAGAACATTGATAAAGAAAATGTTGTTGAGAACAAGCAAGCAAACAACAATACCAGCAGCAGATGATACCTTGAGTGTAGGTTGTGAGAGCAAAAGATCCAAATATGAGTCCAAAATAACTCGTGGGTTGTGATAACGATCACAAATAGTTTTCCAGGCTTCATCATAATTGGCTTCAGCAATTGGCAGATGTCCAAGAATTCTTTCCGCATCACCAGACAGTGAACTTTTCAGATAGTGCATTTTCTGCACTTTATTCAATAAGATGTTGCTATGAATAAGAGAAATAAAGAGATCTCGAAAAGACATCCAGGATTTTTGGCAACCAGC
Source organism: Rhingia campestris (assembly GCA_932526625.1). NCBI lineage: Eukaryota > Metazoa > Arthropoda > Insecta > Diptera > Syrphidae > Rhingia > Rhingia campestris. Next base: position 75,966,282 of record OW052183.1, read on the forward strand.
AAATGTAGGCAAGTGAATTACGTGCAGCTTTACTTCGTTTAAGTGTGAAGAAATGCTTTTCTATCAGGTGTAGAATTTGCATCAGGTGCATGATAAGAATCATCAGAAGTCTCAGGAATTAAATCTGTCAATTTTAAAGATAATTCACTATAAATTCCCTCAACATCGGAAAAGAAATCAGAAGAAAAGTATTCAATTTCACTCATAGGGGTTTTTATAGAAGCGGCAGCTCCAACAAGCATCCGAATGGGTTTTTACAAAGTTATCGAAATATGTATTAAGAAGTCTTAATTGGCCTTTTATATAGTTTGCTGTTAATTTGTCCTTTGGTAATCAATTCCTGGTTTGATAGTTGCTGAGCAAGAACCATTTCAAAATTATTATCAGCCATATTGGATTATGAAACGAAAAAAAAACATATAAAAAACATACGAGAAGGCTACAATCCGCTGTGCGGATCGTTGAATACCCTATCCCATCCTATCCATAAAACTAAAATCCCCAAAAACACATGGCTAAAAACACGATGTGGATAAAATAGAAAAAATTATATAGTGACAACAAATTCTTCAGACTGCTTACAAAACAATTTTACGGTTCTACAAAAGACAAGGTTTTCTCCTGCATATGTTATGGGGTAGTGTATAAAAATGGTTTTTATATAAAAACGCCCCCAAAAAGTGGGCGTGGGTTAAAATAATATATAGACGAAATGTTCATATTAATAATGTTAATGATTCTGCATCAAAATTTTTTTCGAAAAATTTAAAATTTGAACGAAAACAGTTTTTATAGAAAACGCCCCCAAAAAGTGGGCGTGGCAAAAAACTTTATATGGACGAAATATAGATATTAATATTGTCTAAGTATGCTGTTCAGAAACTTTTTTAAAATTCCTTACGGTTTGGTCAACAACTGAGTTTTTCTTAAAAGGGGGCGTGGCAGTGGGCGGATTTTAAAAATTTTTCCACTTGTTCTGTAGGCAGAGACGAGGATCCTATATACTAAATTTCATTATCCTAGCTCAAAATTTAAGGCCTAAAAATCGGTGACGTACAGACGGACGGACAGACAGACATGGCTTAATCGACTCAGCTAGCGATTCTGAGTCGATCCATATACTTTGAGGTATATGTAGCAAAATTATTTCTCTATGTTACAAACTAAGTATCAAAACTAATATACCCCTATGGGATAGGGTATAATCATATGAGAGGCTACAATCCACTGTGCGGATCGTTGAATACCCTATCCCATCCCATCCTTAAAATTAATATCTCCAAAAAGTGGGCTTTATTAGCCTATAATATAGAAAATGACATTGTCACAACAATATATTGTTCAGACATGGGAGTAATGCATTGGCATTGAGATTTCATTGGCATTGAAAAAATCAATGGTAATAAAAAAACATATGAGAGGCTACAATCCGCTGTGCGGATCGTTGAATACCCTATCCCATCCTATCCATAAAACTAAAATCCCCAAAAAAGGGGGCATGGCTAAAAACACGATGTGGATAAAATAGAAAAAAATATATGGTGACAACAAATTCTTCAGACTGCTTACAAAACAATTTTACGGTTCTACAAAAGACAAGGTTTTCTAATGCATATGTTATGCGGTAGTGTATAAAAATGGTTTTTATATAAAAACGCCCCCAAAAAGTGGGCGTGGGTTAAAATAGTATAAATACGAAATGTTCATATTAATAATGTTAATGATTCTGCATCAACATTTTTTTCGAAAAATTTAAAATTTGACCGAAAACAGTTTTTAATTAAAAACGCCCCCAAAGAGTGGGCGTGGCAAAAAACTTTATATGGACGAAATATAGATATTAATATTGTCTAAATATGTTGTTCAGAAGCTTTTTTAAAATTCCTTACGGTTTGGTCAAATACTGAGTTTTTCTTAAAAGGGGGCGTGGCAGTGGGCGGATTTCAAAAAAATTTACACTTGTTCTGTAGGCAGAGACGAGGATCCTATATACCAAATTTCATTATCCTAGCTCAAAATTTAAGGCCTAAAAATCGGTGACGTACAGACGGACGGACGGACGGACGGACGGACGGACGGACGGACGGACGGACAGACAGACATGGCTTAATCGACTCAGCTAGCGATTCTGAGTCGATCCATATACTTTGAGGTATATGTAGCAAAATTATTTCTCTATGTTACAAACTAAGTATCAAAACTAATATACCCCCCTATGGGATAGGGTATAAACATATGAGAAGGCTACTGTGCGGATCGTTGAATACCCTATCCCATCCTATCTGTAAAACTAAAATCCCCAAAAAGTGGACATGGCTAAAAACACGATGTGGATAAAAAACATATGAGAGGCTACAATCCACTGTGCGGATCGTTGAATACCCTATCCCATCCCATCCTTAAAATTAATATCCTCAAAATATAGGCCTTATGGCGATGAAATACAGAAAATGACATTGTCACAATATATTGCTCAGACAGTTTATCAAAATCTTTTGTGGTTCGACAAAAAACAACGTATTTCTAGTGCTAATGCCTTGGGAAGGAGTATACAAATGGTTTTTGTAAGAAAACGCCCACAAAATGTGGGCGTAGGTGAACATGATCTATGGACAAAATGTTTATATTACTATTGCGGAAGTATTTGCATCAAATTTTTTTTCGAAAGTTTTAAAATTTGGACAAAAAACGTTTTTTACTAAAAACGCCCCCAAAAAGTGGGCGTGGCAAAAAACTTTTTATGCACGAAATATAGATATTAGGATTGTCTAAATATGTTGCTAACACACTTTTTTGAAATTCCTTACGGTTTGGCTTAAAACTACGTTTTTTCTAAAAGGGGGCGTGGCAGTGGGCGGATTTTAAAATTGTTTACACTTGTTCTGGTGACTCGACCAAGGATCCTATATACCAAATTTCATTATCCTAGCTCAAAATTTAAGGCCTAAAAATCGGTGACGAACAGACAGACGGACGGACGGACACACGGACGGACGGACGGACGGACGGACAGACAGACATGGCTAATTCGACTCAGCTAGCGATTCTGAGTCGATCCATATACTTTGAGGTATATGTAGCTAAATTATTTCTCTATGTTACAAACTAAGTATCAAAACTAATATACCCCCCTATGGGATAGGGTATAAACATATGAGAGGCTACAATCCGCTGTGCGGATCGTTGAATACCCTATCCCATCCCATCCTTAAAATTAATATCCTCAAAATATAGGCCTTATGGCGATGAAATACAGAAAATGACATTGTCACAATATATTGCTCAGACAGTTTATCAAAATCTTTTGTGGTTCGACAACAAACAACGTATTTCTATTGCTAATGCCTTGGGATGGGGTATACAAATGGTTTTTGTAAGAAAACGCCCCCAAAATGTGGGCGTAGGTGAAAATGATCTATAGACAAAATGTTTATATTACCATTGCGGAAGTATTTGCATCAAAAATTTTTTCGAAAGTTTTAAAATTTGGACAAAAAGCGTTTTTTACTAAAAACGCCCCCAAAAAGTGGGCGTGGCAAAAAACTTTGTATGAACGAAATATAGATATTAGGATTGTCTAAATATGCTACTCAGACACTTTTTTGAAATTCCTTACGGTTTGGCCAAAAAATAAGTTTTCCTAAAAAGGGGGCGTGGCAGTGGGCGGATTTCAAAAATTTTTACACTTGTTCTGGTGGCACGGACCAGGATCCTCTATACCAAATTTCATTATCCTAGCTCAAAATTTAAGGCCCAAAAACCGCTGACGAACAGACAGACGGACGGACGGACGGACGGACGGACGGACGGACGGACGGACGGACGGACGGACGGACGGACGGACAGACAGACATGGCTTATTCGACTCAGCTAGCGATTCTGAGTCGATCCATATACTTTGAGGTATATGTAGCAAAATTATTTCTCTATGTTACAAACTAAGTATCAAAACTAATATACCCCCCTATGGGATAGGGTATAAACATATGAGAGGCTACAATCCGCTATGCGGATCGTTGAATACCCTATCCCATCCCATCCTTTAAATTAATATCTTCAAAATATAGGCCTTATGGCGATGAAATACAGAAAATGACATTGTCACAATATATTGCTCAGACAGTTTCTCAAAATCTTGTGTGGTTCGACAAAAAACAACGTATTTCTATTGCTAATGCCTTGGGATGGGGTATACAAATGGTTTTTGTAAGAAAACGCCCCCAAAATGTGGGCGCAGGTGAAAATGATCTATGGACAAAATGTTTATATTACCATTGCGGAAGTATTTGCATCAAAAATTTTTTCGAAAGTTTTAAGATTTGGACAAAAAGCGTTTTTTACTAAAAACGCCCACAAAAAGTGGGCGTGGCAAAAAACTTTGTATGAACGAAATATAGATATTAGGATTGTCTAAATATGTTGCAAAGACACTTTTTTGAAATTCCTTACGGTTTGGCCAAAAAATAAGTTTTTCTAAAAAGGGGGCGTGGCAGTGGGCGGATTTCAAAAATTTTTACACTTGTTCTGCTTCGTCGGCCAGAGAGTCTATATACCAAATTTCAACACTCTAGCTCAAAATTTAAGGCCCAAAAATCGGTGACACACAGACGGACGGACGGACGGACGGACGGACGGACGGACGGACGGACGGACGGACGGACAGACAGACATGGCTTAATCGACTCAGCTAGCGATTCTGAATCGATCCATATACTTTGAGGTATATGTATCGAAATTATTTCTCTATGTTACAAACTTAATGTCAAAACTAATATACCCCCCTATGGGATAGGGTATAAACATATGAGAAGGCTACAATCCGCTGTGCGGATCGTTGAATACCCTATCCCATCCTATCCATAAAACTAAAATCCCCAAAAAAGGGGACATGGCTTAAAACACGATGTGGATAAATAGAAAAAATGATATAGTGACAACAAATTCTACAGACTGCTTACAAAACACTTTAACGGTTCTACATAAGACAAGGTTTTCTCTTGCATATGTTATGGGGTAGTGTATAAAAATGGTTTTTATATAAAAACGCCCCCAAAAAGTGGGCGTGGGTTAAAATGGTATATAGACGAAATGTTCATATTAATAATGTTAATGATTCTGCATCAAAATTTTTTTCGAAAAACTTAAAATTTGACCGAAAACAGTTTTTTTATTGAAAACGCCCCCAAAAAGTGGGCGTGGCAAAAAACTTTATATGGACGAAATATAGATATTAATATTGTCTAAATATGTTGTTCAGAAACTTTTTTAAAATTCCCTACGGTTTGGTCAAAAACTGAGTTTTTCTTAAAAGGGGGCGTGGCAGTGGGCGGATTTCAAAAATTTTTACACTTGTTCTGTAGGCAGAGACGAGGATCCTATATACCAAATTTCATTATCCTAGCTCAAAATTTAAGGCCTAAAAATCGGTGACGTACAGACGGACGGACGGACGGACAGACAGACATGGCTTAATCGACTCAGCTAGCGATTCTGAGTCGATCCATATACTTTGAGGTATATGTAGCAAAATTATTTCTCTATGTTACAAACTAAGTATCAAAACTAATATACCCCTATGGGATAGGGTATAAACATATGAGAGGCTACAATCCGCTATGCGGATCGTTGAATACCCTATCCCATCCCATCCTTTAAATTAATATCCTCAAAATATAGGCCTTATGACATTCTCACAATATATTGCTTAGATAGTTTCTCAAAATCTTGTGTGGTTCGACAAAAAACAACGTATTTCTATTGCTAATGCCTTGGGATGGGTTATACAAATGGTTTTTGTAAGAAAACGCCCCCAAAATGTGGGCGTAGGTGAAAATGATCTATGGACAAAATGTTTATATTACCATTTCGGATGTATTTGCATCAAAATTTTTTTCGAAAGTTTTAAAATTTGGACAAAAAGCGATTTTTACTAAAAACGCCCCAAAAAGTGGGCGTGGCAAAAAACTTTGTATGAACGAAATATAGATATTAGGATTGTCTAAATATGCTACTCAGACACTTTTTTGAAATTCCTTACGGTTTGGCCAAAAAATAAGTTTTCCTAAAAAGGGGGCGTGGCAGTGGGCGGATTTCAAAAATTTTTACACTTGTTCTGGTGGCACGGACGAGGATCCTATATACCAAATTTCATTATCCTAGCTCAAAATTTAAGGCCCAAAAACCGCTGACGAACAGACAGACGGACGGACGGACGGACAGACAGACATGGCTAATTCGACTCAGCTAGTGATTCTGAGTCGATCCATATACTTTGAGGTATATGTAGCAAAATTATTTCTCTATGTTACAAACTAAGTATCAAAACTAATATACCCCCCTATGGGATAGGGTATAAACATATGAGAAGGCTACAATCCGCTGTGCGGATCGTTGAATACCCTATCCCATCCTATCCATAAAACTAAAATCCCCAAAAAAGTGGGCATGGCTAAAAACACGATGTGGATAAAATAGAAAAAATGATATAGTGACAACAAATTCTTCAGACTGCTTACAAAACAGTTTTACGGTTCTACAAAAGACAAGGTTTTCTCCTGCATATGTTATGGGGTTGGGTATAAAAACGGTTTTTATATAAAAACGCCCCCAAAAAGTGGGCGTGGGTTAAAATGGTATATAGACGAAATGTTTATATTAATAATGTTAATGATTCTGCATCAAAAGTTTTTTCGAAAAATTTAAAATTTGACCGAAATCAGTTTTTTATTGCAAACGCCCCCAAAAAGTGGGCGTGGCAAAAAACTTTATATAGACGAAATATAGATATTAATATTGTCTAAATATGCTGTTCAGAAACTTTTTTAAAATTCCTTACGGTTTGGCCAAAAACTGAGTTTTTCTTAAAAGGGGGCGTGGCAGTGGGCGGATTTCAAAAATTTTTACACTTGTTCTGTAGGCAGAGACGAGGATCCAATATACCAAATTTCATTATCCTAGCTCAAAATTTAAGGCCTAAAAATCGGTGACGTACAGACGGACGGACGGACGGACGGACGGACGGACGGACAGACAGACATGGCTTAATCGACTCAGCTAGCGATTCTGAGTCGATCCATATACTTTGAGGTATATGTAGCAAAATTATTTCTCTATGTTACAAACTAAGTATCAAAACTAATATACCCCTATGGGATAGGGTATAAACATATGAGAGGCTACAATCCGCTATGCGGATCGTTGAATACCCTATCCCATCCCATCCTTTAAATTAATATCCTCAAAATATAGGCCTTATGGCGATGAAATACAGAAAATGACATTCTCACAATATATTGCTCAGACAGTTTCTCAAAATCTTGTGTGGTTCGACAAAAAACAACGTATTTCTATTGCTAATGCCTTGGGATGGGGTATACAAATGGTTTTTGTAAGAAAACGCCCCCAAAATGTGGGCGTAGGTGAAAATGATCTATAGACAAAATGTTTATATTACCATTTCGGAAGTATTTGCATCAAAATTTTTTTCGAAAGTTTTAAAATTTGGACAAAAAGCGTTTTTTACTAAAAACGCCCCCAAAAAGTGGGCGTGGCAAAAAACTTTGTACGAACGAAATATAGGTATTAGGATTGTCTAAATATGCTACTCAGACACTTTTTTGATATTCCTTACGGTTTGGCCAAAAAATAAGTTTTCCTAAAAAGGGGGCGTGGCAGTGGGCGGATTTCAAAAATTTTTACACTTGTTCTGGTGGCACGGACGAGGATCCTATATACCAAATTTCATTATCCTAGCTCAAAATTTAAGGCCCAAAAACCGCTGACGAACAGACAGACGGACGGACGGACGGACGGACAGACAGACATGGCTAATTCGACTCAGCTAGCGATTCTGAGTCGATCCATATACTTTGAGGTATATGTAGCAAAATTATTTCTCTATGTTACAAACTAAGTATCAAAACTAATATACCCCCCTATGGGATAGGGTATAAACATATGAGAAGGCTACAATCCACTGTGCGGATCGTTGAATACCCTATCCCATCCTATCTGTAAAACTAAAATCCCCAAAAAGTGGACATGGCTAAAAACACGATGTGGATAAAATAAAGAAAATGACATGGTGACAACAAATTGTTCAGACTGTTTACAAAAAACTTTGACGGTTCTACAAAAGACAAGGTTTTATCCTGCATATGTTATGGGGTAGTGTGTAAAAATGGTTTTTATATAAAAACGCCCCCAAAAAGTGGGCGTGGGTTGAAATAGTCTATTTACGAAATGTTCATATTTATACTACTAATGATTCTGCATCAAAAGTTTTTTCGAAAATTTTAAAATTTGACCGAAAAACGTTTTTTATTAAAAACGCCCCCAAAAAGTGGGCGTGGCAAAAAACTTTATATGAACGAAATACAGATATTCAGATTGTCTAAATATGTTGTTCAGAAAGTTTTTCAAAATTCCTTATGGTTTGGCCAAAAAATACGTTTTTCTAAAAAGGGGGCGTGGCAGTGGGCGGATTTCAAAAATTTTTACACTTGTTCTGCTGGGAGCAACAAAGAGCACGTGTACACGATGTGGATAAATAGAAAAAATGATATAGTGACAACAAATTCTTCAGACTGCTTACAAAACACTTTAACGGTTCTACCAAAGACAAGGTTTTCTCTTGCATATGTTATGGGGTAGTGTATAAAAATGGTTTTTATATAAAAACGCCCCCAAAAAGTGGGCGTGGGTTAAAATGGTATATAGACGAAATGTTCATATTAATAATGTTAATGATTCTGCATCAAAATTTTTTTCGAAAAATTTAAAATTTGACCGAAAACAGTTTTTTATTGAAAACGCCCCCAAAAAGTGGGCGTGGCAAAAAACTTTATATTGACGAAATATAGATATTAATATTGTCTAAATATGATGTTCAGAAACTTTTTTAAAATTCCTTACGGTTTGGTCAAAAACTGAGTTTTTCTTAAAAGGGGGCGTGGCAGTGGGCGGATTTCAAAAATTTGTACACTTGTTCTGTAGGCAGAGACGAGGATCCTATATACCAAATTTCATTATCCTAGCTCAAAATTTAAGGCCTAAAAATCGGTGACGTACAGACGGACGGACGGACGGACGGACGGACGGACAGACAGACAGACATGGCTTAATCGACTCAGCTAGCGATTCTGAGTCGATCCATATACTTTGAGGTATATGTAGCAAAATTATTTCTCTATGTTACAAACTAAGTATCAAAACTAATATACCCCTATGGGATAGGGTATAAAAACCAAATGCAGCGAAAACAAATCCAATTTTGTAAAAAATATCAAACAATATAAGGATGATATGAGTTACTGAATTATATTTCAATGACGTAAAGAAATTAAATCTAAAATTTTATCGAAGGGAATGCCCAACAAAAATTTGATAGTCTATTAAAAAGGCTCTTTATTAATAAACGAAGATTTAAAGAAAACGAAGTAACATATGAGAAAGCTACAATCCGCTGCGCGGATCGTTTAATACCCTATCCCATCCCATCTTTAAAATTGATATCCCAAAATAAGGTCTTTATGGTCATAAAGTATTGAAAATGACGTTGTTACAACATATTGTTCCGAAGGTTTATCAAATTCTTTTATGGTTCGACAAAAAACCACGTTTTTGTATTGCATATGCCTTGGAGTAGGGCATACAAATGGTTTTTGTAGGAAAACGCCCCCAAAAAGTGGGCGTGGGTTAAAATGGTCTACTGACAAAATGTTCATATTAATACTACCAATGATTCTGCATCAAAATTTTTTTCGAAAATTTTCAAATTTGGCCAAAAAAGGTTTTTTTTATAGAAAACGCCCATAAAAAGTGGGCGTGGCAAAAAACTTTGTATTGACGAAATATAGATATTATGATTCTATAAATATGCTTTTCAGACACTTTTTTTTAAAATTCCTTACGGTTTGGCCAAAAACTGAGTTTATCTAAAGATGGGGCGTGGCAGTGGGCGGATTTCAAAATTTTTTACACTTGTTCTGTAGGCACGGGCGAGGATCCCATATACCAAATTTCATTATACTAGCTCAAAATTTAAGGCCTAAAAATCGGTGACGTACAGATGGACGGACGGACGGACAGACAGACATGGCTTATAGCCCGATTCTCCCCATCATCACTGATACCTCACAAGTCACAAGAAGAGGTGAAATTGATTTTGTGACTTTTTCGTATTCTCCCCCACAGTCACAACTTGTGAGAGTCACAAAAACAATCGAAATTGTGATCTCCTTCAGAGCAGGTCACAACTAGCAAATTATTTGAGATTTGATATTTTGATTGTTGAGCAGTGTAAAAATGGAAGTTGAAATGAATATGGCGCATATTATTGACGAAGTTTCCTCCAAAATGTTTAAAAGTAAGACTTTTACAAAAGCATTACATTTGTAACAAACTAATAATATTGATAGGATTGCAGCGAAGACGGCTTTTAAGAACCTTGAGAGGTACCAAACTACCAATGACCCAATATTTATACAGAACAGCACGTTTGTAAAGTTTTTTTGATTTCCAAAAACATTGTGCTGGGATCTCATGCAGAGCTTGAAGCCTCATGGCAATCAACCAACTTCCTTGCCTTTTGTACTTCGAGTATGTATTACATTTTGTTCTTCCAATTGCAGTTTTATTAAATTTGTTTTGAATAGTTTTTTTCAGTGCTATATTTCCTTGCACATGGCTGTTATAAGAAGTGTATACGAAATAACTATACAATACCTCTCAGCCAAGCAGAAACGTTGCTTATATATTCACCTTTGCTGTGGTGAGTTTCGTTGTGACTTTTCTTGTGAGGATTATCGGAGAATCCGACAAATGTTATCGAGTCACAATAATCCTCACAAAGAATAGTCACAAGAGTTTGTGACTTTTGATTCCTCACAAGGGGGAGAATCGGGCTGTTAATCGACTCAGCTAGCGATTCTGAGTCGATCCATATACTTTGAGGTATATGTAGCTAAATTATTTCTCTATGTTACAAACTAAGTATCAAAACTAATATACCTCTATGGGATAGGGTATAAAAATATCAAAAATATGCTTTGCACGCAATTGTTGAAAAAAAGGGAAAATCTTCTTTAATAAGGAATCCACAAAACTTTATTTTCGAAAAAAAAATTTAATTTCAAAAATACTAACACTTCCAAACGAAAAGTGTGGAAAAAGGAGAAACAAAATCGTAATCAACAAAAATTTTAAATAGAAAAAATTTATTTTTTGTAAACTGAAGAGAAAAATGAAATCAATGTTAACGAAAATAATGTTATTATTCAAATTAAAGGTAGGTTGAAGAGCAAATTTATTTTTTTCAATATGAAGCGAAAGATTTAAAACCACTGTAAAAAAATTTCACACGGAAAATGCTCACAAAAAGAAAGAAAAACATATGAGAGGCTACAATCCGCTATGCGGATCGTTGAATACCCTATCCGATCCCATCCTTTAAATTAATATCCTCAAAATATAGGCTTTATGGCGATGAAATACAGAAAATGACATTGTCACAATATATTGCTCAGACAGTTTCTCAAAATCTTTTGTGGTTCGACAAAAAACAACGTATTTCTATTGCTAATGCCTTGGGATGGGGTATACAAATGGTTTTCGTAAGAAAACGCCCCCAAAATGTGGGCGTAGGTGAAAATGATCTATGGACAAAATGTTTATATTACCATTGCGGAAGTATTTGCATCAAAATTTTGTTCGAAAGTTTCAAAATTTGGACAACAAATTTTTTTTACTAAAAACGCCCCCAAAAAGTGGGCGTGGCAAAATACTTTGTATGGACGAAATATGGATATTAAGATTGTCTAAATATGTTGCAAACACACTTTTTTGAAATTCCTTACGGTTTGGCTTAAAACTACGTTTTTTCTAAGAGGGGGCATTGCAGTGGGCGGATTTTAAAAATGTTAACACTTGTTCTGGTGACTCGGCCAAGGATCCTATATACCAAATTTCATTATCCTTGCTCAAAATTTAAGGCCCAAAAATCGGTGACGAACAGACAGACGGACGGACGGACGGACGGACGGACAGACAGACATGGCTAATTCAACTCAGCTAGCGATTCTGAGTCGATCCATATACTTTGAGGTATATGTAGCTAAATTATTTCTCTATGTTACAAACTAAGTATCAAAACTAATATACCCCTACGGGATAGGGTATAAAAAGCTTGACAATCGGCAAAGAAAAGAGCACTGCAAGAAAAGAGAAAAAAACATATGAGAGGCTACAATCCGCTTTGCGGATCGTTGAAAACCCTATCCCATCCCATCCTTAAAATTAATATCCTCAAAATATAGGCCTTATGGCGATGAAATACAGAAAATGACATTGTCACAATATATTGCTCAGACAGTTTATCAAAATCTTTTGTGGTTCGACAAAAAACAACGGTTTTCTATTGCTAATGCCTTGGGATGGGGTATACAAATGTTTTTTGTAAGAAAACGCCCCCAAAATGTGGGCGTAGGTGAAAATGATCTATTGACAAAATGTTTATATTACTATTGCGGAAGTATTTGCATCAAAATTTTTTTCGAAAGTTTTAAAATTTGGACAAAAAACGTTTTTTACTAAAAACGCCCCCAAAAAGTGGGCGTGGCAAAAAACTTTGTATTGACGAAATATAGATATTAGGATTGTCTAAATATGTTGCTAATACTCTTTTTTGAAATTCCTTACGGTTTGGCTTAAAACTACGTTTTTTCTAAAAGGGGGCGTGGCAGTGGGCGGCTTTTAAAAATGTTTACACTTGTTCTGGTGACTCGGCCAAGGATCCTATATACCAAATTTCATTATCCTAGCTCAAAATTTAAGGCCCAAAAATCGGTGACGAACAGACAGACGGACGGACGGACACACGGACGGACGGACGGACGGACAGACAGACATGGCTAATTCGACTCAGCTAGCGATTCTGAGTCGATCCATATACTTTGAGGTATATGTAGCTAAATTATTTCTCTATGTTACAAACTAAGTATCAAAACTAATATACCCCCCTATGGGATAGGGTATAAACATATGAGAAGGCTACAATCCACTGTGCGGATCGTTGAATACCCTATCCCATCCTATCTGTAAAACTAAAATCCCCAAAAAGTGGACATGGCTAAAAACACGATGTGGATAAAAAACATATGAGAGGCTACAATCCGCTGTGCGGATCGTTGAATACCCTATCCCATCCTATCCATAAAACTAAAATCCCCAAAAAAGGGGGCATGGCTAAAAACACGATGTGGATAAAATAGAAAAAAATATATGGTGACAACAAATTCTTCAGACTGCTTACAAAACAATTTTACGGTTCTACAAAAGACAAGGTTTTCTAATGCATATGTTATGCGGTAGTGTATAAAAATGGTTTTTATATAAAAACGCCCCCAAAAAGTGGGCGTGGGTTAAAATAGTATAAATACGAAATGTTCATATTAATAATGTTAATGATTCTGCATCAACATTTTTTTCGAAAAATTTAAAATTTGACCGAAAACAGTTTTTAATTAAAAACGCCCCCAAAGAGTGGGCGTGGCAAAAAACTTTATATGGACGAAATATAGATATTAATATTGTCTAAATATGTTGTTCAGAAGCTTTTTTAAAATTCCTTACGGTTTGGTCAAATACTGAGTTTTTCTTAAAAGGGGGCGTGGCAGTGGGCGGATTTCAAAAAAATTTACACTTGTTCTGTAGGCAGAGACGAGGATCCTATATACCAAATTTCATTATCCTAGCTCAAAATTTAAGGCCTAAAAATCGGTGACGTACAGACGGACGGACGGACGGACGGACGGACGGACGGACGGACGGACGGACGGACGGACGGACGGACGGACAGACAGACATGGCTTAATCGACTCAGCTAGCGATTCTGAGTCGATCCATATACTTTGAGGTATATGTAGCAAAATTATTTCTCTATGTTACAAACTAAGTATCAAAACTAATATACCCCCCTATGGGATAGGGTATAAACATATGAGAAGGCTACTGTGCGGATCGTTGAATACCCTATCCCATCCTATCTGTAAAACTAAAATCCCCAAAAAGTGGACATGGCTAAAAACACGATGTGGATAAAAAACATATGAGAGGCTACAATCCACTGTGCGGATCGTTGAATACCCTATCCCATCCCATCCTTAAAATTAATATCCTCAAAATATAGGCCTTATGGCGATGAAATACAGAAAATGACATTGTCACAATATATTGCTCAGACAGTTTATCAAAATCTTTTGTGGTTCGACAAAAAACAACGTATTTCTAGTGCTAATGCCTTGGGAAGGAGTATACAAATGGTTTTTGTAAGAAAACGCCCACAAAATGTGGGCGTAGGTGAACATGATCTATGGACAAAATGTTTATATTACTATTGCGGAAGTATTTGCATCAAATTTTTTTTCGAAAGTTTTAAAATTTGGACAAAAAACGTTTTTTACTAAAAACGCCCCCAAAAAGTGGGCGTGGCAAAAAACTTTTTATGCACGAAATATAGATATTAGGATTGTCTAAATATGTTGCTAACACACTTTTTTGAAATTCCTTACGGTTTGGCTTAAAACTACGTTTTTTCTAAAAGGGGGCGTGGCAGTGGGCGGATTTTAAAATTGTTTACACTTGTTCTGGTGACTCGACCAAGGATCCTATATACCAAATTTCATTATCCTAGCTCAAAATTTAAGGCCTAAAAATCGGTGACGAACAGACAGACGGACGGACGGACACACGGACGGACGGACGGACGGACGGACAGACAGACATGGCTAATTCGACTCAGCTAGCGATTCTGAGTCGATCCATATACTTTGAGGTATATGTAGCTAAATTATTTCTCTATGTTACAAACTAAGTATCAAAACTAATATACCCCCCTATGGGATAGGGTATAAACATATGAGAAGGCTACAATCCACTGTGCGGATCGTTGAATACCCTATCCCATCCTATCTGTAAAACTAAAATCCCCAAAAAGTGGACATGGCTAAAAACACGATGTGGATAAAAAACATATGAGAAGGCTACTGTGCGGATCGTTGAATACCCTATCCCATCCTATCTGTAAAACTAAAATCCCCAAAAAGTGGACATGGCTAAAAACACGATGTGGATAAAATAAAGAAAATGACATGGTGACAAAAAATTCTTCAGACTGCTTATAAAAAACTTTTACGGTTCTACAAAAGACAAGGTTTTCTGCTGCATATGTTATGGGGTAGTGTATAAAAATGGTTTTTATATAAAAACGCCCCCAAAAAGTGGGCGTGGGTTAAAATGGTCTATGGACGAAATGTTCATATTTGTATGAATAGGGGTATTAAGAAGCATAGATGATCAAGGGGCAATAGAGACGAAGCTTTTAGTAGCGAAGTCAAGGGTAGCGCCTGTAAAAAGGAAACAACTTCCTCGATTGGAACTATGTGCAGCGCACCTGTTATCTAAACTATGGACGAAGATCCAACCAATTTTTAATAATCGGCAGGCGGAAATCTTTTTCTGGACAGATTCAGCAATTGTCCTGCACTGGATCAAAACTCATTCTTCAAAGTTGAGTACGTTCGTCGGAAATAGAGTGGCTGAAATCCAGGAAATTACAAAGGACATTTCTTGGAAACACGTTCCAACACACGACAATCCGGCAGATATAGTCTCCCGAGGTTGTACGGTGGAGGAACTCAAGTCGTCGTGTTGGTTTAGGGGACCAGCATTCTTATCACAAGAAGAGGAGCTGTGGCCGTCTATAGTTGAAATAAAACTTTCAAAAGAGGAGTCCACATTAGAACGGAGGAAAACTGCGCTGTTAGGCAGTAAAACAGAACCAAACTTTTTGCTGAGTGTAGTAGAGCGAAATAGCTCTTACCTTAAAATTCTACGAATTTTTGCATATGTTCGTAGGTTTGTTCTTCGATTCGTAAAGAAAAAGGGCCAGACTGATGTGATGGAACAATATCTGTCAGTAGAAGAGCTAGAACGCGCTCTAATCACGGTTGTTCATCTCACACAAATGAGCAGATTTGCGTCGGAAATCGAAGCGGTGCGAACCAATAAACCGATAAAAGGAGCTATGAAATGGTTAAATCCATTTATAGAGGAAATTGATGGAATGTCCATACTTAGGGTAGGCGGAAGGTTAAAAAACGCAAATATCCCGGAGGAGAGTAAACATCCACTACTTCTGCCCAAGGATGCCAGCTTTACACAGACAGTCGTTAGGTACATGCATCTCTCAAACTACCATGCCGGTCCAAAGGCTCTCGTGGCGCTTGTAAGGAGAACATTTTGGATTGTGAACGTTCGAGAAATTGCACGGCAGATAGTTCGACGGTGTCCACATTGTGTCAGGTATCGACCGAAGTTGTTGCAGCAGGTGATGGGCGATCTACCCCCGGAAAGGCTTACTCCCTCGCGTCCATTCCAGTATTGTGGTGTCGATTTCTGCGGTCCTATCAGCACACATTTCAAAATTCGGGGAAAGGTTCCCTATAAATCCTATGTTGCCGTGTTCGTTTGTTTTTCGTCGAAGGCTGTTCATTTAGAAGCCGTATCTGATTTGTCGGCTGACGCTTTTATAGCATCCATGAAAAGGATGATAGGTCGTCGAGGTCTTCCTTCCGAAATCCATTGTGATAACGCTACCAATTTCGTTGGAGCACAATCAAAACTTTTAGAACTGCGAAATATGTTGTTTAAGAAATCAAACGTAGAAAACATCACAAACTTTTGTACTAATAACAGCATCAAATTTCGTTTTATACCCCCCAGGGCACCCCACTTCGGTGGGATTTGGGAAGCAGCAGTTAAAGTAGCTAAAGGACATCTGTACCGCAGCTTGGCAGGAGCCAAGCTTACTTTCGAAGAGCTATCAACAGCGCTTGTAGAAATCGAGGCCGTGATGAACTCGAGGCCAATCACTCCGATGTCCTCGGATCCAAATGATGTCGAAGCCCTAACTCCAGCACATCTTCTGATCGGGTCTTCGCTAAAGGCAGTTCCTGAGCCAGCAGTTGACGTTGGAGACATAAGCTTTATCGAG
This sequence comes from Rhingia campestris, assembly GCA_932526625.1. Taxonomy (NCBI): domain Eukaryota; kingdom Metazoa; phylum Arthropoda; class Insecta; order Diptera; family Syrphidae; genus Rhingia; species Rhingia campestris. Next base: position 75,983,332 of record OW052183.1, read on the forward strand.
CGGTGGCGTCGAATCAACGCCGTCAAAACCCACTTTTGGAGAAGGTGGTCTAAGGAATACATCCACGAACTGCAAGGACGAGCAAGGTGGACTACCCCCAGTCCAAACATAGCGGTCGGCTCACTCGTCATTATTCATGAGGACAACATACCACCCCAAAAATGGCTTTTGGGAAGAATAGTAAACGTCATCAAGGGTCCTGACGGCAAAGTCAGAGTCGCTGACGTAAAGACAGCACGAGGAGAATTCCGAAGACCCATCCGCAAACTAGCAGCAATTCCGTGTTGAAAGAGAGTCCTTTCAAAGGGGGCGGAATGTTGGAGCAGAAACCTAACTCCATATATGTATATAGAAATTGTTATCTAATGTTAATAAACAATTGTAATAATGAAGTAGAATTGTCACGCATAGTTTCTCGTAACGTTAATGTTAAAAATTGAAAGCTGTAAAAATAACGACAATTGTTCGCTAACAAAAATCAGTTAATTTGAATTCCCATATATACTCATGTAAAATAAATAGAATTACAATTCGCATTCAAACCATCAGTGGTAACATATCGCTTTTAATTTCGTCGTCCGCTTTGTGTTGCAGTTCGTCTTCGTTGCAGTGGCAATTTCGCCCACAAACATTGCAAGTGCATCGCGGTCATCAACCTCTTCCGGTTAACAATTCAAATTGTTAACAGTCGCTACCGTTTGACAATCGGTCAACGATCTCAACTTGGGTCCCTCTAACCAAAAGTTCATTTGGGAAAATTACGGATCCCAGTTGACGTTCGGGTCTCCAACCCCTTCGGGTTAGGGGTCAGAATATACCCGAGGTAAGGCATGCCTGTCGTAGAAGGCGACTAAAATCCACTCCCCGTATACCGAGTGTAAAGCGTATACAAACAACAAAAATGCAATGAGTACAACGAAAAGATTTACTACCCCAGGTGGCAATTCAGTTTCACTGGAAAATCCACCCTCTACGGAGGTCGGCTCTACGGATTCTGGGGAGAGCCAATTATTGCAAATGTGTAACCCTTTCGGGAAAAGTTCAAGGGTAACGAGGTCACCTACATCAGGATCTCAAAAAAATATATGTGTCTCAAGGAGCTCGACAACACCAGAAGTGTCAGCCCACGAAAAACGAGACTCAGTGAAAAATAAGAGCCTAAAGGAAGAAAACGACGTTCTTCGAACAAGGCTTAACAATGTCGAACTGCTCTGCGAAGAGCTTCGTAAAGAAATTCTCCATCTAAAGGAAGAAAATATGACTCTGAAGAGTTCATTTAAAATACCAAAAACAAGTTCAAACGGCCCCGTGAATTCGGAATACCACACGGATGAAGAAGAACTCAGTCGCGAAACTGACTGGATCTTAAAGAAAAGACCAGTTAAAAAGAGGAAAGCTGTATCCTCTCCTGAAATAATAAACCGCGACAAAGAGATTATTAACAAAGCGAAACAGCTAAAACAACGTCCCCCACCGCCAATTAATGTGATCGGTATTGACGACTTTAACAAGTTGCATACCTTGCTAAAATCGTTGCCATTATCGGGCTACCAAGTAACTTCGCTAAGAAAAAATACATGGAAAGTCTGCGTTAAAGACCCTGAAAGTTACCGTCTATTATCTCGCAAGCTTAATATCGATAAAATAGAATGGTATTCTTTTGAAAATAAATCTGAAAGGCCTTTACGCGTTGTAGCTAGAGGGTTACATGCGTCGTGCTTAAAGGATGACATTGTAAATGATCTGAAAAACAGGCAATATAAAGTCATAGATGCCGTTAACATTGTCAAACGAGACCAAAAGCAAAAAGATGGCGAAGGAAATGTAATAAAACGCGGCCTTCCTTTATTTATACTCACTTTCGATAAAACAGAAAGTTTGAACAAAATTTATGAAATAAAAACACTACTTAATATTGTTGTAAAAATAGAGCCTATGCGTAAGGATTCCAAACTAGTTCCCCAGTGCAAGCGCTGCCAAGGATACAATCATACGCAAAGCTATTGTCAAAAAGAACCGCGGTGTGTAAAATGTGCCGAATCACCTGACGGTAGATTGTATGTCAGATAAGAAAGCTCTTGCTATCTGCATTAACTGTAAAGGCAATCATCCGGCAAATTATCGCGGCTGCGAAGTAGCTAAAGAGTTGCAAAAAAGACGGACGAAATTTAATAGTATTAATTCACAGAAATTAAATTTAAACAAGCAACAGCCTAAAATTCCGATTAAACATATGAGAGGCTACAATCCGCTATGCGGATCGTTGAATACCCTATCCCATCCCATCCTTTAAATAAATATCCTCAAAATATAGGCCTTATGGCGATGAAATACAGAAAATGACATTGTCACAATATATTGCTCAGACAGTTTCTCAAAATCTTGTGTGGTTCGAAAAAAAGCAACGTATTTCTATTGCTAATGCCTTGGGATGGGGTATACAAATGGTTTTTGTAAGAAAACGCCCCCAAAATGTGGGCGTAGGTGAAAATGATCTATGGACAAAATGTTTATATTACCATTTCGGAAGTATTTGCATCAAAATTTTTTTCGAAAGTTTTAAAATTTGACAAAAAGCGTTTTTTACTAAAAACGCCCCCAAAAAGTGGGCGTGGCAAAAAACTTTGTATGAACGAAATATAGATATTAGGATTGTCTAAATATGCTACTCAGACACTTTTTTGAAATTCCTTACGGTTTGACCAAAAAATAAGTTTTCCTAAAAAGGGGGCGTGGCAGTAGGCGGATTTCAAAAATTTTTACACTTGTTCTGGTGGCACGGACGAGGATCCTCTATACCAAATTTCATTATCCTAGCTCAAAATTTAAGGCCCAAAAACCGCTGACGAACAGACAGACGGACGGACGGACGGACGGACAGACAGACATGGCTTATTCGACTCAGCTAGCGATTCTGAGTCGATCCATATACTTTGAGGTATATGTAGCAAAATTATTTCTCTATGTTACAAACTAAGTATCAAAACTAATATACCCCCCTATGGGATAGGGTATAAAAATATGTCGAAGAAAAAGCAGGCCATAATCGAAGAACCTAAATGTCCACAAACTACGCGGCCATCAGATATCCGTTCGGATCTTGTACATCCAAAACCAAATGTACAAACGTATGCTCAAGCTACAGTATCCAATAACGCCCAAAAAAATATCTCACCTGACCCAGTTTCAAATGTATTTTCGATTATTCTTTCAAAACTTGAGGAACAAAGCAAAACGAATAAACTTATTTTTGACAGGCTCGTTAAGCTCGAAAATAGTATTCGCAATAGAAGTACCCCACCTTTAACATGAATAGATTGCTTAAAATTCTTACGTGGAATGCCAATGGCCTTTGGCAAAAACTTGGAGAACTTGAATTATTTATGCAGGAAAAAGATATAGACATCTGTTTAATATCCGAAACTCACGCAAAGAGTAATTCGAACTTAAAAATAAAAGGTTACCTCGACTATCATGCTCTACATCCATCGAATAAGGCTAGAGGTGGAGCCTCACTATATATAAAAGAGTGTATCGAACATTCGATTGATCTTAAACTAGAAATCGAAACAATGCAAGTTAGCTCTATACAAGTCAAAAGCAGACAATCCTTTCTGAAGATATCGTCTATTTACTGCCCACCACGATGCAAGGTTGAGAAAATTGACTTTGAAAACTTGCTTAATTCCCTTGGACAACGTTTTGTCATCGGAGGGGACTTTAATGCAAAACATACATTCTGGGGATCTAGATGCATATCACAGAAAGGTAGGATGCTTTATGATATAGGTAGAAAGTACAATACCGAATTTCATTCTACGGGAAAACCAACTTACTGGCCAACTGATGCTAGAAAAATACCGGATTTGATCGATTTTTTCATTGTAAAAGGTCTGCCGTCCAATCGAATCAAAGTTGAAGAATGCTTTGATCTTTCCTCTGATCATTCTCCAGTCATTTTAACAATGAGCGAGTCACTGATTATAAATGAAAAACCACCCAGATTAACAAACGCGAAAACCAACTGGGAAGGTTTCAAAAACGATATTGAAAATAATATCCGACTGGGTGTATCGCTTAGAACCCCATTGGAACTCGAAGTCGCTGTTGACTCATTTATCAATACCATCCAAAAAGCAGCATGGAATAATACTCCTCAACAGAACAAAATAGTGAGCTATAGTAAAATTAAGTACCCCCGTGAAATACAAGATTTAGTAAGACAAAAAAGAAAAGCTCGTAAAAGATGGCACCAAACTCGTGCCCCGCACGATAAAACACATCTCAATCGGTCGAGTAATTTGCTATCAAATTCGATTAAATACTTTAAAAACCATTCAGTAGAAACTTATCTGCAAAGCCTAACCGCTGGAAAGGAATCGAATTATTCGCTCTGGAAAGCAATTAGAGTCATAAAACGGCCAAAAATCGCTGTGCCGCCCATTAGGGTAACTCAAGACGTTTGGGCAAAGAGCGATAAGGAAAAAGCTGACGTTTTTGCCTCACATCTTGAGGAAACATTTAAGCCATTTGATGGTCCGGCGCAAAATGAAAACATTAATATATTCGAGAGTACAACCGATAATAACATAGTAAGATATGCAAGTATTGCCGAGCTTAAACGGGAAATACAGAAACTAAAGCCTAAAAAAGCTCCGGGTTATGACCTGATTACAGGAGAACTTCTTAAAATGTTGCCTCGGAAAGCATTAACTAAGCTTCTTTTTATTATAAATGCAGCAATCAGATTAGAATACATACCAAGACAGTGGAAAGTCGCGGAAGTGATTATGGTTCTAAAACCAGGAAAATCACCGAATGAAATAAAATCTTACAGGCCTATTTCACTTCTTCCAATCATTTCAAAAGTTTTTGAACGGATATTACTCGGTCGCTTACACCCCATAATTGAACAGAAACGTCTTTTACCTGACCATCAATTTGGGTTTAGAAGTAAACATTCAACGGTGGACCAAGTACATCGAATTACAGATGTAATTGAGAAAGCTTTCGAAGAAAAGAAAATTTGTTCAGCCGTATTTCTTGACGTGTCGCAAGCTTTTGACAAGGTGTGGCACAAAGGCCTTACTTATAAACTAAGTCAAGTTTTGCCAGAACAATTATATAAAATCCTCGTGTCGTATCTTGAGCATAGACTCTTCCGTGTGAAACTTGGAAGCGAATATTCCGAGTTCAAAGAAATAATGGCAGGTGTACCGCAAGGAAGCGTCCTTGGACCAATCCTGTACCTCATATTCACTCGTGATATCCCACAAACAAACGATACAATAGTTGCAACGTTTGCTGACGATACTGCTATACTAGCAGTTGCCACAACAATAGAGGAAACAAATATTAAATTACAAAACGCTCTTAACGAGTTTAATGAATGGACTAAATCCTGGCGGATTGCACTTAATGAGAGCAAATCGATCCATGTAGATTTTTCGTATAAACGGACAAACAATTTGCCTGTATTTCTAAATACGGTTCGAGTCCCGTTTGCAAATGAAGCGAAATATCTCGGTATGACACTCGATGCAAAATTAAAATGGAAGTCGCATGTAAAAAAGAAATGCGAAGAACTTAAGAATAAATACAGAGAACTGTACTGGTTGCTCGGAAAATATTCGAAGCTTAACCTTGATAACAAGCTGCTATTATACAAGCAAGTGCTAAAACCGGTTTGGACATATGGTATACAACTATGGGGTTATACCAGTGAAACGAATCTAAACATTTTACAAACTTTTGAAAACAAAATGTTCAGATCATTCGTCAATGCGCCGTGGTACATAAAATTTTGCACGAAAACATAAAAAACGTTTATTAGGACACGTTAACACAACAGTCCTCCAAATTCTGGACGAAACAAATATATTGCGGCGTCTTCAAAGAACTAAACCCTTAGATTTGGCCCGATAATAACAAACAGCGCTATAATTGCGGAAAAGCAGGAACTCTCAAAGGAAAGTTACCTGCCAAACATATTATATAATCGTGATAAAAAAATTGCTGGATAAGTCGAATACTTAGTTGCAATAGAAATACCAAATGGGTGGTGGTTTTAGTGAGTTAAAATCTCACACTACTTTGGGCACGTGCTCATCGTGTCTATGAAGATTTCCACCAGCCCACGGAAAAAAAAAAAAAAATATTTGTATTGCTAATGATTCCGCATCAAATTTTTTTTTCGAAAATTTTAAAATTTGACCGAAAAATGTTTTTTATTAAAAACGCCCCCAAAAAGTGGGCGTGGCAAATAACTTTATATAGACGAAATACAGATATTTAGATTGTCTAAATATGTTGTTCAGAAAGATTTTCAAAATTCCTTATGGTTTGGCCAAAAAATACGTTTTTCAAAAAAGGGGGCGTGGCAGTAGGCGGATTTCAAAAATTTTTACACTTGTTCTGCTGGGAGCAACAAAGAGCACGTGTACCAAATTTCATCCTTCTAGGTCAAAATTTAAGGCCCAAAAACTGGTGACGTACGGACGGACGGACGGACAGACATGGCTAAATCGACTCAGCTATCGATTCTGAGTCGATCCATATACTTTGAGGTATATATAGCTAAATTATTTCTCTATGTTACAAACTATGTATCAAAACTAATATACCCCTATGGGATAGGGTATAAACATATGAGAGGCTACAATCCGCTATGCGGATCGTTGAATACCCTATCCCATCCCATCCTTTAAATTAATATCCTCAAAATATAGGCCTTATGGCGATGAAATACAGAAAATGACATTGTCACAATATATTGCTCAGACAGTTTCTCAAAATCTTGTGTGGTTCGACAAAAAACAACGTATTTCTATTGCTAATGCCTTGGGATGGGGTATACAAATGGTTTTTGTAAGAAAACGCCCCCAAAATGTGGGCGTAGGTGAAAATGATCTATGGACAAAATGTTTATAACGGGTGATTTTTTAGCTGGTTTGGTTTTGGCAACACTGGTTTTGACAGCTGACGTGTGTTTAGTACCTTGTGTCACTGTCAAACAGCTTCAGTTTGGTTTGCAATTTAACCATGGATCGTCTTACAAATGAACAACGCTTGCAAATTATTGAATTTTACTATCAAAATTCGTGCTCGGTTCGAAATGTTCATCGCGCGCTGCTTCCATTTTATGATCGGCATTCTCGACCTTCTGAGCAGTCTATTCGGAAGATTGTGACCACATTTCGCACCAAATTTACTTTGTTGGACATTAAACCACCAACACGTTTACGTACTGTTGCGGCCGTATCAGCTAGTGTGACAGAAGACCGCGAAATGTCGATTCGGCGCCGTTCCCAGCAGTTAGGCCTTTGTTACAGCACTACGTGGAAAATTTTGCGGAAGGATTTGGGCGTAAAGCCTTTTAAGATGCAGCTGGTGCAAGAACTAAAGCCAGCTGACCTACCACAACGCCGAATTTTTGGTGAATGGGCTCTTGGAAAGCTGGCCGAGGATCCGCTTTTTTATCGAAAAATTGTGTTCAGCGATGAGGCTCATTTTTGGTTGAATGGGTACGTAAATAAGCAAAATTGCCGCATTTGGAGTGAAGATCAGCCAGAAGCATTGCAACAGCTACCAATGCATCCCGAAAAAGCCACTGTTTGGTGCGGTTTATGGGCCGGCGGCATTATTGGGCCATGAGGGCTCAGTGGCGCGGTGGTTAGTGCGATGAGCTGCCGCGCAGAAGGTCTGGGTTCGATTCCCAGCCGTAGCAACACCTAAAATGATTTTTCACTGGCCCTCCTCTCGTGATGATCTGACAAATCATCCGAGTAGTATCAATTGTCAAGAATAGCTTATCTCAACTTAGCCGTTCGGAGTCGGCATAAAACAGGAGGTCCCGCCATCGTGCAAGAAGTACACACGCACACATGAATGGTTGTGAGAAAGCTAGGCCCTGGGTACTAACGAGCCTGTTGCGCCAAAAATTTGTATTTTGTTTTTGGCATTATTGGGCCATATTTCTTCAAAGATGATGCGAATCGCAGCGTTACTGTCAATGGTGAACGCTACCGAGCGATGATAACAAACTTTTTTTTGCCCGAAATGGAAGTTCTTGACTTGCATGATATGTGGTTTCAACAAGACGGTGCCACATGCCACACAGCACGCGAAACAATGGCGCAATTGCGAGGCGAGTTTGGTGAACAGTTAATTTCACGTTTCGGGCCGGTCAATTGGCCGCCTAGATCGTGCGATTTGACACCATTAGATTATTTTTTGTGGGGGTATGTCAAGGCTAATGTCTATAGGGACAAGCCCGCTTCGATTGACGCACTGGAAGCCAACATCCATGCATTCATTCGTGAGATACCGGCCGATATGTGTGAAAGAGTATGCCAAAATTGGACTCAGCTGATGGGCTACCTGAGACGCAGCCGGGGTCAACATTTGCATGAAATTATCTTTACACATTAAATTGCAAGGTTCAAACTATCGATTCAAATAAATATTTCATTAATTTTTTCGAATTTTTTGTGTTTTTTTTTTTTAAAAAAAGTTCTAAACCTCTTAAAAAATCACCCGTTATTACCATTGCGGAAGTATTTGCATCAAAAATTTTATTCCAAAGTTTTAAAATTTGGACAAAAAACGTTTTTTACTTAAAACGCCCCCAACAAGTGGGCGTGGCAAAAAACTTTGTATGAACGAAATATAGATATTAAAATTGTCTAAATATGCTATTCAGACACTTTTTTGAAATTCCTTACGGTTTGGCCAAAAAATAAGTTTTCCTAAAAAGGGGCGTGGCAGTGGGCGGATTTCAAAAATTTTTACACTAGTTCTGGTGGCACGGACGAGGATCCTATATACCAAATTTCATTATCCTAGCTCAAAATTTAAGGCCCAAAAACCGCTGACGAGCAGACAGACGGACGGACGGACGGACGGACAGACAGACATGGCTAATTCGACTCAGCTAGCGATTCTGAGTCGATCCATATACTTTGAGGTATATGTAGCAAAATTATTTCTCTATGTTACAAACTAAGTATCAAAACTAATATACCCCCCTATGGGATAGGGTATAAACATATGAGAGGCTACAACCCGCTGTGCGGATCGTTGAATTTTTCTATCCCATCCCATCCTTAAAATTAATATCCTCAAAATATACGCCTTATGGCGATGAAATACAGAAAATGACATTGTCACAATATATTGCTCAGACAGTTTATCAAAATCTTTTGTGGTTCGACAAAAACCAACGTATTTCTATTGGTAATGCCTTGGGATGGGGTATACAAATGGTTTTTGTAAGAAAACGCCCCCAAAATGTGGGCGCAGGTGAAAATGATCTATGGACAAAATGTTTATATTACCATTGCGAAAGTATTTGCATCAACATTCTTTTCGAAAGTTTTAAAATTTGGACAAAAAGCGTTTTTTTACTAAAAACGCCCCCAAAAAGTGGGCGTGGCAAAAAACTTTGTATGAACGAAATATAGATATTAGGATTGTCTAAATATGCTACTCAGACACTTTTTTGAAATTCCTTACGTTTTGGCTTTAAACTACGTTTTTCAAAAAGGGGGCGTGGCAGTGGGCGGATTTCAAAAAATTTTACATTTGTTCTGCTTCGTCGGCCAGAGAGTCTATATACCAAATTTCAACACTCTAGCTCAAAATTTAAGGCCCAAAAATCGGTGACACACAGACGGACGGACGGACGGACAGACAGACATGGCTTAATCGACTCAGCTAGCGATTCTGAATCGATCCATATACTTTGAGGTGTATGTATCGAAATTATTTCTCTATGTTACAAACTTAATGTCAAAACTAATATACCCCCCTATGGGATAGGGTATAAACATATGAGAGGCTACAATCCGCTATGCGGATCGTTGAAAACCCTATCCCATCCCATCCTTAAAATTAATATCCTCAAAATCTAGGCCTTATGGCGATGAAATACAGAAAATGACATTGTCACAATATATTGCTCAGACAGTTTATCAAAATCTTTTGTGGTTCGACAAAAAACAACGGTTTTCTATTGCTAATGCCTTGGGATGGGGTATACAAATGGTTTTTGTAAGAAAACGCCCCCAAAATGTGGGCGTAGGTGAAAATGATCTATTGACAAAATGTTTATATTACCATTGCGGAAGTATTTGCATCAAAGTTTTAAAATTTGGACAGAAAACGATTTTTACTAAAAACGCCCGCAAAAAGTGGTCGTGGCAAAAACTTTGTATGGACGAAATATAGATATTAGGATTGTCTAAATATGTTGCTAACACATTTTTTTGAAATTCCATACGGTTTGGCTTAGGTTAGGTTAGGTTAGATGGGCTGTTGACGCTCGGGCGAGTCGTCAAACACGCATAGGCCTACGTGGGCCCATAGCGATACCCTTCGAAGAAGTGTCTTATGCAGTGCTGGTCTGTGTTGCTCCTTCGGCCTCAAAGAGGTTGTTGCTCCATCCTGATTTGCAACAAAAACGGACTATCAGCCCTATTGGGATAGTCCTTAGGTCACTTAGGTCATCGAAGTAAAAACTGCCTAATATTTTAAATCGACTGTCACTGATCGCAGGGCAGTGGCATAGCAGGTGTGAGACATCTTCCTCGACGTCAGGGTCACTGCATTTCCTGCAAAGTTGGTTCGCACCAGTCAGTTTCATCTTATTAGAGTGCTTACCCAACAGGTTGTGACCTGTTATCACTCTCACCGCTATAGAAATGGAAGCTCTATTCAAAGCTAATAGCTTGTTTGATTTGCTGCCGCTTAATTCTGGCCAGAGAGCTTTTGTGTGTGTACAAGTTATTGTATTTTGCCATCTTGTTATGGTTGCTTTTAGAGTGTGCTTAGTTAATTCATGTTTTTTAGATGCTAGCGGGGGATTGACCCTTTTATCAGCTAGGGAAATGCAGCTGGACGATCCTAGTCTGGCTAGTTCGTCTGCTTTCTCATTCCCTATAATGTCATTATGTCCTGGCACCCAGATAATTTGGACTTTGTTCTGGTTACAAAGAGCCTTCAGCTCTTCGCGGCAGCGTCCAACTACCCGTGATTTTACTATATTGGATGCCAGAGCTTTAATGGCCGCTTGACTATCCACGTAGCTGGAGATATCCTCATGTGATATGTCCAATACCCTAGCCGATTCGGCAGCTTCGAGTATGGCCAGGATCTCAGCTTGGAATACACTACACGAGTTTGCTAATCTTAAGGATGTAGCTAGCCCGATTTTTTCAGAGTAGACACCAGAGCCCACTCCGACTTCCATTTTGGATCCGTCGGTATAGATTGCTATTTCTGTGTTAGATAACACATTGTTTAAAGACCATTCGTCTCTGCTTGGTATTCTGATGGAGTAATTAGTATTGGGATCATGTAGTCAGATTCTACATCCTCATATGCCATTGAGTTTTATATTGAGCTATGGCCAAAAGGCTTTGTAAGTAGATTGCCCGTTTCTTTGAGTCGTGCTGCGCTTTTTGCTGCTGTGTCATTGATTTGTAAGTCAATTGGTGTTATGTTTAGTATTGTTTCTAACCCTACTGTGGGGCTAGTGCGCATGGCTCCTGTCGTGAGTATGCATGCTGTCCTTTGAACTTTCGTAAGCTTGGTCATATGTTTTGCTTTTTTCATAGCATTCCACCAGACCAAGCAGCCGTATGTTAGTATTGGTCTGACAATGGGTGTGTATGGCCATTTTGTGACCTTCGGGGATGGGCCCCATTTTTTGCCGCAGATTCTGTTGCAGCTATAGAGGACAATATTTGCTTTCTTTACTCATTCTTCAATGTTTAGATTCCAGTTCAGTTTACTATCGAGTATCACCCCCAGATATTTCGCGCTTGCTGACAATGAGAGAGTCGAATCTTCCAAAGATGGTACCGGAAATGCTGGGATCGATCTCCTGTTAGTAAAGAGAACCAGTTCTGTTTTGTTTGGATTTACACCCAGCCCGCAGGACTTTGCCCACTTGCTGAGTATATTGAGACTACTTTGCATAATTTCACTCAGTGTCGATGGGAATTTACCGCACGCCATGAGGACTACGTCATCAACGTATGCACTGTTTTTATTGCAGTGATATCTAGCTTCTTAAGTGCCTCGTTGACTACTAATAGCCAGAGGAGTGGGGATAGTACGCCTCCCTGGGGGGTACCTCTTGACGTTGTGATCCTTTTGGTACAATCGCCTAGTGTTGACGAAATGATCCGGTTATTGAGCATGGTTAAGATCCAATTGCTAGAAACCGTACCTATTTCAGCTTTGGTAAGTGCCTCAGCAATTGCTTCAGTTGTGACGTTGTTGAAGGCTCCTTCTATATCTAGAAAGGTTGCTAGCGTATATTCTTTGTCGTGCAGTGAAAGAAAGTGTGTGTTTAAAAGTAGGTTTAGGGTATCAGCGGTTGATTCCGTCCATTCATTTGCTGAATTTTTGAGAAAACCTGGGCTGCTTGCTTCTTTCGATAGTATCTTCCTCAATCTGGCAGATTCATTGTTATCCTCGATATTACTGCAGAATTCTTTCCAAGCCTTTCTTTTGGCCGTTCTGGTCTCTTTTTTGAATTTACAGAGGCTGGTTCTGTAAGAGTGCCAGTCTGCTTCTGCGTTTGATCTTTTTGCTATTTTGAAGAGTTCTCTCGTTACGCTATGTTGTCTGGCTAGTTCCCCAGACCACCAGTGGCTTTGTTTCTTTTTCTTTTTTGTAACTTTGCTTAGTGGGCACGCTTTTGAAAAAGCATTCTTAAACACCGAGACGAGTTCGTTTACGTTTTTATCAACATCTGATTGGTTTCGTGCGACACTGCTAAAGGTGTGCTCGGAGACTGCGGAGATGAAGGTGTCCCAGTTTGTCTTTCTCGGATTGCGAAACGGAGCGATGTTAGCTAGCGTTTCAAGTAGTGAGAACTGTATAATACTGTGATCTGAAAAGCTAGGTTGGTTCGATACCCTCCAGTCAGAGACTGATAGGGTGACAGAGTTAGAGGAAAGTGTTAGGTCTAAGACTTCCCTACGATTTTTAGTGATGAAAGTGGGTTCATTACCCCGATTATGAATTAATAAGCTATGTTCGATAATATATTGGAATAGGGACTCACCTCTAGTATTTGTATCACTACTGCCCCAGCTGGTGTTATGAGCGTTAGCGTCGCATCCTATAAGTAGGTCCCAATCTCTCGCTTTACTATGTCGGACGAGGTATTTGATAGCAATGGGAGGAGGTGGATCATCCGAGTTGTATGGCATGTAAGCAGAGGAGAGAATCAATGGCTTTGAATCTTTCCTTTCCCACATGACTGCTGCTAGGTCATCGTTGCTGAGTTGGGGTAGAAAAATTACATTAATACTTTTCCTAGCCATGACGCAGCCACGACAATTGCCGTTGGTGTTTTTATTATAATAAATGTTATAATCATCGGATTTTAGTCCGCAAATTACCCTGTTTGAGATCCAGGGTTCCTGAAAGAGTGCAATGTCGACTTGGTGCTTGGCTAGGTGGAGAAGTAGGTTGGCGCTGGCCGCCCTACTGTGAAGCAGGCTTAGTTGTAGCACCTTCATCAGATTTGGCAGTACTGGGTCGGGGTGCATTTTGACCACCTACCCTGACGTCCACTAAGTTGAACCCCACCTTGAGTTTGAAGCCTGAAGTCTGGAATTTCACCAACGTTTGATAGTTTAGTGAAATTCGGATGCTTTGTCCTTTGACAGATGGCTCAAACATTTCTGTTATAGCCCAGTCATCAGACGGAAATTCGGGGTTTTGCCGTTTGAGCATCTCCAACAGCCTTTCCTTTGGGATGGCTGGGCCCGGTATAAACATCCTACCCCTGGGAGCGGATGGAAGTTCTTTATACTCTAGAAGCGCAAGATCGGCGCCTGGCCAGATGTTGGACATTTTAGCGATCTGGCTTTTGAGCCACTGAAGGGTCCAGTCGATGTCGCAAGACATAACCCGGAACCCCTTGTAGTAGACCATCTTGCCAAAGGTCGGAGCATTTTGGGTGTCGTTTGCCAGTGAGGTGCTGAGGCACAGCAAAAGATTGTTGTGCACCAGTCTCCATTGCTCCTCGTTTAGCCGTAGGTCAGGATTAGCTGCCTCAATTACCGCAACACGCAGGTGTTCCGCATAGGCAGGAACCCCCTTGTTAGCGGCGAATTTTGTACGCTTTTTTGGTCCTGTGTATTGTAGAGAACCGCTGATGTCTAACCGACTCCGCTTAACTGCAGCTAGCGGCGGTCTCGCAGTAGTCGGCATGCTAGGGCCAGCTTGCCTCACGTCACACCTCGCCATCTCAGCTGATGTTGCCTTGGTTCCTTTGGGTAATCCCATCGGTTCCTTGGACTCTCCCTCTGATACGATCAGTTTCGACGCTTGGTTAGCTGCTATTTTTGCGCTCACAGGTTTCCATTTGGCGTCGCCCGCCACCCCAGCTGATCCTCCTTTAGCGGCCGTGGATATTCCCAACGGTGCTTTAGGGTCGCCCTCTGGAGCGGCCGATCTTGCCTCATGGTTGCCTTTGCTGATGGTTGTTGGCTTCCGTTTGGTATCGCCCGCCACTCTAGCTGATCCACCTTCCGCGACCGTGGGTAGTCCCGACGATGCTTCCGGATCGCCCTCTAGAGCGGCCGATCTAACCTCATGGTTGCCGGTATTTGTGACCATAGTCATATCGTACGCGCGCGATACCGATGGGGGGGGGGGCAGACTTAAAGAGGCAGTAACGTTGGCTTGCTCGCGTCGTCGGTTGTTTCGTCTGATCACGCGTCTCGCGTTGCGTCTGCTCTTACCACTTAGCCCCGAGGCTAAAGATAGCGTATCTACGTCCCCTCTTATGTGTCTCACTGTCGTGTTGAGACATGTTTCGGCGGTGGTGTTGGCTGAGTCCACGGTAACGAACGAGTCGTTCAGATCCAGTTCCATGGCTGGCGTCGTTGCCACCCCCGACTTAACCGCAGGGAGAAGCTTCCTAGGGTCGCCAGCCAGTGATGACCTGACACCCGCCACGGCACTGGATTGAGTCGCGGTGACCGATAACGTCTCTGCGGCGTCGCACGAGGCATGTAAACCTGTATCCATTGCAGAGACTGTCACTTCCGCCATCTTTTCCGCAAGGAATTTATCCCTTGAGTTATCAGATGACGTTGGCTTGGTCAATGCGCAGGTCCTATTGGATACCGGTAGGGTCTGACGATCTGGAGCAAAACGCCCCTCCCTCAAATCCACCGGAAGCACACATACCCCGCGCGACGCCGCAGAGACGGCAATCCCGCTCTTGGTCGCGTTCGTTTCGCCAGATTCCGCGCTTGCGAATTTACTGGAGATGGCACTGCGATCGTCTTTAAGGAGTTCATCCTCCCTCAATCTGATCGCAGCTTTATCCTCAGATCCCGACTTGTCCGTGCCGGATTCCAATAGCCCACTCATACTGAAGAAAAAGTTTTCCTCCTCAGTACGATTGGATTGGTTTCCTTCTGGACGTACTGTTTTTGTTTTTTGTGTTTTTATACCCTATCCCATAGGGGTATATTAGTTTTGATACTTAGTTTGTAACATCGAGAAATAATTTTGCTACATATACCTCAAAGTATATGGATCGACTCAGAATCGCTAGCTGTGTCGAATAAGCCATGTCTGTCTGTCCGTCCGTCCGTCCGTCCGTCCGTCTGTTCGTCAGCGGTTTTTGAGCCTTTAATTTTGAGCTAGGATAATGAAATTTGGTATATAGGATCCTCGTCCGTGCCACCAGAACAAGGGTAAAAATTTTTGAAATCCGCCAACTGCCACGCCCCCTTTTTAGGAAAACTTATTTTTTGGCCAAACCGTAAGGAATTTCAAAAAAGTGTCTGAGTAGCATATTTAGACAATCCTTATATCTATATTTCGTTCATACAAAGTTTTTTGCCACGCCCACTTTTTTAGGGCGTTTATAGTAAAAAACGCTTTTTGTCCAAATTTTAAAACTTTCGAAAAAAATTTTGATGCAAATACATTTTGGGGGCGTTTTCTTACAAAAACCACTTGTATACCCCATCCCAAGGCATTAGCAATAGAAATACGTTGTTTTTTGTCGAACCACACAAGATTTTGAGAAACTGTCTGAGCAATATATTGTGACAATGTCATTTTCTGTATTTCATCGCCATAAGGCCTATATTTTGAGGATATTAATTTAAAGGATGGGATGGGATAGGGTATTCAACGATCCGCATAGCGGATTATAGCCTCTCATATGTTTATACCCTATCCCATAGGGGTATATTAGTTTTGATACTTAGTTTGTAACATAGAGAAATAATTTAGCTACATATACCTCAAAGTATATGGATCGACTCAGAATCGCTAGCTGAGTCGAATTAGCCATGTCTGTCTGTCCGTCCGTCCGTCTGTCTGTTCGTCACCGATTTTTGGGCCTTAAACTTTGAGCTAGGATAATGAAATTTGGTATATAGGATCCTTGGCCGAGTCACCAGAACAAGTGTAAACATTTTTAAAATCCGCCCACTGCCACGCCCCCTTTTTGAAAAAACGTAGTTTTAAGCCAAACCGTAAGGAATTTCAAAAAAGTGTATTAGCAACATATTTAGACAATCCTAATATCTATATTTCGTCAATACAAAGTTTTTTGCCACGCCCACTTTTTGGGGGCGTTTTTAGTAAAAAACGTTTTTTGTCCAAATTTTAAAACTTTCGAAAAAAATTTTGATGCAAATACTTCCGCAATAGTAATATAAACATTTTGTCAATAGATCATTTTCACCTACGCCCACATTTTGGGGGCGTTTTCTTACAAAAAACATTTGTATACCCCATCCCAAGGCATTAGCAATAGAAAACCGTTGTTTTTTGTCGAACCACAAAAGATTTTGATAAACTGTCTGAGCAATATATTGTGACAATGTCATTTTCTGTATTTCATCGCCATAAGGCCTATATTTTGAGGATATTAATTTTAAGGATGGGATGGGATAGGGTTTTCAACGATCCGCAAAGCGGATTGTAGACTCTCATATGTTTTTTATGTTTTTTTGTTCATACCCTATCCCATAGGGGTATATTAGTTTTGATACTGAGTTTGTAACATAGAGAAATAATTTAGCTACATATACCTCAAAGTATATGGATCGACTCAGAATCGCTAGCTGAGTCGAATTAGCCATGTCTGTCTGTCCGTCCGTCCGTCCGTGTGTCCGTCCGTCCGTCTGTCTGTTCGTCACCGATTTTTGGGCCTTAAATTTTGAGCTAGGATAATGAAATTTGGTATAGAGGATCCTTGGCCGAGTCACCAGAACAAGTGTAAAAATTTTAAAAACCCGCCTACTGCCACGCCCCCTTTTAGAAAAAACGTAGTTTTAAGCCAAACCGTTAGGAATTTCAAAAAAGTGTGTTAGCAACATATTTAGACAAGCCTTATATCTATATTTCGTCCATACAAAGTTTTTTGCCACGCCCACTTTTTGGGGGCGTTTTTAGTAAAAAACGTTTTTTGTCCAAATTTTAAAACTTTCGAAACAAAATTTGATGCAAATACTTCCGCAATGGTAATATAAACATTTTGTCCATAAATCATTTTTACCTACGCCCACATTTTGGGGGCGTTTTCTTACAAAAACCATTTGTATACACCATCCCAAGGCATTAGCAATAGAAATACGTTGTTTTTTGTCGAACCACAAAAGATTTTGAGAAACTACAAAAAAATACAAATTTTTGGCGCAACAGGCTCGTTAGTACCCAGGGCCTAGCTTTCTCACAACCATTCATGTGTGCGTGTGTACTTCTTGCACGATGGCGGGACCTCCTGTTTTATGCCGACTCCGAACGGCTAAGTTGAGATAAGCTATTCAATTGATACTACTCGGACGATTTGTCAGATCATCACGAGAGGAGGGCCAGTGAAAAATCATTTAGGTGTTGCTATGGCTGGGAATCGAACCCAGACCTTCTGCGCGGCAGTTCATCGCACTAACCATCGCGCCACTGAGCCCTTTTGAGAAACTGTCTGAGCAATATATTGTGACAATGTCATTTTCTGTTTTTCATCGCCATAAGGCCTATATTTTGAGGATAATAATTTAAAGGATGGGATGGGATAGGGTATTCACCGATCCGCATAGCGGATTGTAGCCTCTCATCTGTTTTATGTTTAAATTGTTCATGATAAGATCCCACGAGTAGCGCGCGAAAAACGGTCCGTCCACGCAGAGCTCCGCGTTACGTGGATAAGGCATTAATTGAAACCGGAGGGCGCACGTTATCCGGAGTTCTACCGTTAGCGGTTGGGATTAGAGCTCCCAACCATTCAGATCCTACGCACGGCGGAATCACACGGTGACCTTAGCTACAGGAGAGGGGAGGGTAATTAGGGATACGACATTTACGACGGTCTGGGGATTGGGATTTGGTTACTCTTCGCTTCACTATGTGATGACCGGAATGATTGATGCATACCGATCCTCTCACAAGTCTACTGAGCCACACCGCCACGTCAAGGCAACAATCAGTGGTGCTTAAAACTACATTTTTTCTAAAAGGAGGCGTGGCAGTGGGCGGATTTTAAAAATGTTTACACATGTTCTGGCGACTCGGCCAAGGATCCTATATACCAAATTTCATTATCCTAGCTCAAAATTTAATGCCCAAAAATTGGTGACGAACAGACAGACGGACGGACGGATACACGGACGGACGGACGGACGGACAGACAGACATGGCTAATTCGACTCAGCTAGCGATTCTGAGTCGATCCATATACTTTGAGGTATATGTAGCTAAATTATTTCTCTATATTACAAACTAAGTATCAAAACTAATATACCCCAATGGGATAGGGTATAACCAGTATTTTGATGTAGCGGAGTAGTGTACGATACCAAGAGCAAGATAGCGTATACAGTTGTATTCACTGATATAGAATGATGTTTAGCTTGGAAAACTACTTCTAGGTTTACACTGTCGCTGACAAGAAAAGTTTCAGTTTACGAAATAATAATTACTTTTGGTATCCAACAGTAGCTAAATTATTTCTCTATGTTACAAACTATGTATCAAAACTAATATACCCCTATGGGTTTTTAATAAAAAAACGTTTTTTGGTCAAATTTTAAAATTTTCGAAAAAAAAATTGATGCAGAATCATTAGTAATATTAATATGAACATTTCGTCTAAAGACCATTTTAGCCCACGCCCACTTTTGGGGGCGTTTTCTTACTAAAACCGTTTGTATACCTTACCCCATAGCATATGCAAGAGAACAACGATTTTGTTTGTCAAACAACAAAAGATTATGATAAACTGTCTGAACAATATGTTGCGACAGTGACATTTTCTGTATTTCATAGCCGTAAAACCTACATTTTGAGGATATTAATTTTAAGGATGGGATGGGATGGGGTATTCAACGATCCGCACAGCGGATTGTAGCCTCTCATATGTTTATACCCTATCCCATAGGGGTATATTAGTTTTGATACTTAGTTTGTAACATAGAGAAAAAATTTAGCTACATATACCTCAAAGTATATGGATCGACTCAGAATCGCTAGCTGAGTCGATTAAGCCATGTCTGTCCGTCCGTCCGTCCGTCCGTCTGTGTGTCACCGATTTTTCGGCCTTAAATTTTGAGCAAGAGAGTTGAAATTTGGTATATAGACTCTCTGGCCGACGAAGCAGAACTAGTGTAAAAATTTTAAAAATCCGCCCACTACCACGCCCTTTTTAAAAAAAAAACGTAGTTTTAAGCCACACCGTAAGGAATTTCAAAAAAGTGTCTGAGCAGCATATTTAGACAATCCTAATATCTATATTTCGTCCATACAAAGTTTTTCTGCCACGCCCACTTTTTGGGGGCGTTTTTAGTAAAAACCGTTTTTTGTCCAAATTTTAAAACTTTCGAAAAATTTTTGATGCAAATACTTCCGCAATAGTAACATTAACCTTTTGTCAATCTATAATTTTCACCTACGCCCACATTTTGGGGGCGTTTTCTTACAAAAACCATTTGTATACCCGATCCCAAGGCATTAGCAATAGAAATACGTTGTTTTTTGTCGAACCACAAACGATTTTGATAAACTGTCTGTGACAATGTCATTTTCTGCATTTCATCGCCATAAGGCCTATATTTTGAGGATATTAATTTTAAGGATGGGATGGGATAGGGTATTCAACGATCCGCACAGCGGATTGTAGCCTCTCATATGTTTATACCCTATCCCATAGGGGTATATTAGTTTTGATACTTAGTTTGTAACATAGAGAAATAATTTTGCTATATATACCTCAAAGTATATGGATCGACTCAGAATCGCTAGCTGAGTCGATTAAGCCATGTCTGTCTGTCCGTCCGTCCGTCTGTACGTCACCGATTTTTATGCCCTAAATTTTGAGCTAGGATAATGAAATTTGGTAAATAGGATCCTCGTCTCTGCCTACAGAACAAGTGTAAAAATTTTTCAAATCCGCATACTGCCACGCCCCCTTTTAAGAAAAACTCAGTTTTTGACCAAACCGTAAGGAATTTTAAAAAAGTTTTTTAACAACATATTTAGACAATATTAATATCTATATTTCGTCCATATAAAGTATTTTGCCGAGCCCACTTTTTGGGGGCGTTTTCAATTAAAAACTGTTTTCGGTCAAATTTTAAATTATTCGAAAAAAATTTTGATGCAGAATCATTAACATTATTAATATGAACATTTCGTCTATATACCATTTTAACCCACGCCCACATTTTGGGGGCGTTTTTATATAAAACACATTTTTATACACTACCCCATAACATATGCAGGAGAAAACCTTGTCTTTTGGAGAACCGTAAAATTGTTTTGTAAGCAGTCTGAAGAATTTGTTGTCACTATATCATTTTTTCTATTTTATCCACATCGTGTTTTTAGCCATGCCCCCTTTTTTGGGGATTTTAGTTTTATGGATAGGATGAGATAGGGTATTCAACGATCCGCACAGCGGATTGTAGCCTTCTCATATGTTTATACCCTATCCCATAGGGGTATATTAGTTTTGATACTTAGTTTGTAACATAGAGAAATAATTTTGCTACGTATACCTCAAAGTATACGGTTCGACTCAGAATCGCTAGCTGAGTCGATTAAGGGTAGGTGTCCCATGCAAAAATAGGTTGGAGTTTTGCGCTAAATTGTGTAGCGCTCACAATTTTCCGAATATTTAAATGAAATAAACGGTGATCGATTGGAAATATGTTAAGCAAAGTACTTGTATATGGATCGACTCAGAATCGCTAGCTGATTCGAATAAGCCATGTCTGTCTGTCCGTCCGTCCGTCCGTCCGTCCGTCCGTCCGTCCGTCTGTCTGTTCGTCAGCGGTTTTTGGGCCTTAAATTTTGAGCTGGGATAATGAAATTTGGTATAGAGGATCCTCGTCCGTGCCACCAGAACAAGTGTAAACATTTTTGAAATCCGCCTACTGCCACGCCCCCTTTTTAGGAAAACTTATTTTTTGGTCAAACCGTAAGGAATTTCAAAAAAGTGTCTGAGTAGCATATTTAGACAATCCTAATATCTATATTTCGTTCATACAAAGTTTTTTGCCACGCCCACTTTTTGGGGGCGTTTTTAGTAAAAAACGCTTTTTGTCAAATTTTAAAACTTTCGAAAAAAATTTTGATGCAAATACTTCCGAAATGGTAATATAAACATTTTGTCCATAGATCATTTTCACCTACGCCCACATTTTGGGGGCGTTTTCTTACAAAAACCATTTGTATACCCCATCCCAAGGCATTAGCAATAGAAATACGTTGCTTTTTTTCGAACCACACAAGATTTTGAGAAACTGTCTGAGCAATATATTGTGACAATGTCATTTTCTGTATTTCATCGCCATAAGGCCTATATTTTGAGGATATTTATTTAAAGGATGGGATGGGATAGGGTATTCAACGATCCGCATAGCGGATTGTAGCCTCTCATATGTTTTTATATTTTTTTTCTACAGACAATAGATTTGCGCAGATAACATCGGTCGTTTTTATACCCTATCCCATAGGTGGGTATATTAGTTTTGATACTTAGTTTGTAACATAGAGAAATAATTTTGCTACATATACCTCAAAGTATATGGATCGACTCAGAATCGCTAGCTGAGTCGAATTAGCCATGTCTGTCTGTCCGTCCGTCCGTCCGTCTGTCTGTTCGTCAGCGGTTTTTGGGCCTTAAATTTTGAGCTAGGATAATGAAATTTGGTATATAGGATCCTCGTCCGTGCCACCAGAACAAGTGTAAAAATTTTTGAAATCCGCCCACTGCCACGCCCCCTTTTTAAGAAAACTTATTTTTTGGCCAAACCGTAAGAAATTTCAAAAAAGTGTCTGAGTAGCATATTTAGACAATCCTAATATCTATATTTCGTTCATACAAAGTTTTTTGCCACGCCCACTTTTTGGGGGCGTTTTTAGTAAAAAACGCTTTTTGTCCAAATTTTAAAACTTTCGAAAAAAATTTTGATGCAAATACTTCCGAAATGGTAGTATAAACATTTTGTCCATAGATCATTTTCACCTACGCCCACATTTTGGCGGCGTTTTCTTACAAAAACCATTTGTATACCCCATCCCAAGGCTTTAGCAATAGAAATACGTTGTTTTTTGTCGAACCACACAAGATTTTGAGAAACTGTCTGAGCAATATATTGTGACAATATCATTATCTGTATTTCATCGCCATAAGGCCTATATTTTGAGGATATTAATTTAAAGGATGGGATGGGATAGGGTATTCAACGATCCGCATAGCGGATTGTAGCCTCTCATATGTTTTGTTGTGAATTTTAGTATTTATCCCGAAAAAAATGCACAAAACTATGAAAAATAAGGTAAATTTACAAAGTTTAACTAGATATAACTTCTAAAGTATAACTTTTTTACAAAGCTAATAGATATGTGCAGATACTGTTTTTTTTTTTTTTTTTTTTAATTTTGTACAGTAATTTTTTGGTGACAAAATGGAAAAAAGGTGGTTTTTTTTTAAACGTTTTGGGTTTTTTGGCTGGGAAATCGATAGTTATATTTCCTAATTTTTGGAAATAATTTTTTAACCAAGCGACAATATATAGGGCACAACGAACCGGTCTTAAAAACATATGAGAGGCTACAATCCGCTATGCTGATCGTTGAATACCCTATCCCATCCCATCCTTTAAATTAATATCCTCAAAATATAGGCCTTATGGCGATGAAATACAGAAAATGACATTGTCACAATATATTGCTCAGACAGTTTCTCAAAATCTTTTGTGGTTCGACAAAAAACAACGTATTTCTATTGCTAATGCCTTGGGATGGGGTATACAAATGGTTTTTGTAAGAAAACGCCCCCAAAATGTGGGCGCAGGTGAAAATGATCTATGGACAAAATGTTTATATTACCATTGCGGAAGTATTTGCATCAAAAATTTTTTCGAAAGTTTTAAAATTTGGACAAAAAGCGTTTTTAACTAAAAAACGCCCCCAAAAGTGGGCGTGGAAAAACACTTTGCATGAACGAAATATAGATATTAGGATTGTCTAAATATGCTGCTCAGACACTTTTTTGAAATTCCTTACGGTTTGGCCAAAAAATAAGTTTTCCTAAAAAGGGGGCGTGGCAGTGGGCGGATTTAAAAAATGTTTACACTTGTTCTGGTGGCACGGACGAGGATCCTATATACCAAATTTCATTATCCTAGCTCAAAATTTAAGGCCCAAAAATCGGTGACGAACAGACAGACGGACGGACGGACAGACATGGCTAATTCGACTCAGCTAGCGATTCTGAGTCGATCCATATACTTTGAGGTATATGTAGCAAAAGTATTCCTCTATGTTACAAACTAAGTATCAAAACAAATATACCCCCTATGGGATAGGGTATAAAAAGAGCGTTTTTTAACATTGTGGGTTACGGTTTAAAAAAACTGGCAGGCACAATGGATGATGACGACTTTATTGCTATATGCGAGCATTTAGACAATTTAGAAAAAAACACCAAAACAGACAGTTGACCAATTGAATTAGCAGGTTATCATAAATAATTACTTAATAAAAAACCTTAACGATATTACAGAACACATCAATGTTCAAGAACGCAAGATTAATACATTTTTGTTCAAAATTAATTCAGAAACTAATAAAACTATATCTGAAATTGATAATTCGAAATTTATTTTACATAGCTATGCCGACGTTACAACAGTTAATAAGCATCTAGAAAAATTATCAGATAATTTTGTTAAGTCATTTAAACGTGTTAGGGCACAATATTTTGACAAAAGAAGAAGTAGACAGATATAACATAACAGTAGAGATGTTCCCATATCTTCGAAGCAGAATTTTCTTTAGGAAAAATTTCTTAGTCATTGCTATTGGTGTGCCCACCTTTACAAAAGAAAAATTTTACAAAGCATTAGTTATTCCTTTTCCAAATGAAAAGTTTGAACAATTAGATTTAGATAACCAAGTTATAATTATACAAAAACATATGAGAAGGCTACAATCCGCTGTGCGGATCGTTGAATACCCTATCCCATCCTATCCATAAAACTAAAATCCCCAAAAAAGGGGCATGGCTAAAAATACGATGTGGATAAAATAGAAAAAATGATATAGTGACAACAAGTTCTTCAGACTGCTTACAAAACAATTTTGCGGTTCTACAAAAGACAAGGTTTTCTCCTGCATATGTTATGGGGTAGTGTATAAAAATGGTTTTTATATAAAAACGCCCCCAAAAAGTGGGCGTGGGTTAAAATGGTATATAGACGAAATGTTCATATTAATAATGTTAATGATTCTGCATCAAAAATTTTTTCGAAAAATTTAAAATTTGACCGAAAACAGTTTTTAATTGAAAACGCCCCCAAAAAGTGGGCGTGGCAAAAAACTTTATATGGACGAAATATAGATATTAATATTGTCTAAATATGTTGTTCAGAAACTTTTTTAAAATTCCTTACGGTTTGGTCAAAAACTGAGTTTTTCTTAAAAGGGGGCGTGGCAGTGGGCGGATTTCAAAAATGTTTACACTTTTTCTGTAGGCAGAGACGAGGATCCTATATACCAAATTTCATTATCCTAGCTCAAAATTTAAGGCCTAAAAATCGGTGACGTACAGACGGACGGACGGACGGACGGACGGACGGACAGACAGACATGGCTTAATCGACTCAGCTAGCGATTCTGAGTCGATCCATATACTTTGAGGTATATGTAGCAAAATTATTTCTCTATGTTACAAACTAAGTATCAAAACTAATATACCCATGTTATACCCTATCCCATAGGGGGGTATATTAGGTAGTTTTATAGTTTTGATACTTAGTTTGTAACATAGAGAAATAATTTTGCTACATATACCTCAAAGTATGTGGATCGACTCAGAATCGCTAGCTGAGTCGAATTAGCCATGTCTGTCTGTCCGTCCGTCCGTCCGTCCGTCCGTCCGTCTGTCTGTTCGTCACCGATTTTTGGGCCTTAAATTTTGAGCTAGGATAATGAAATTTGGTATCCTCGTCCGTGCCACCAGAACAAGTGTAAAAATTTTTGAAATCCGCCCACTGCCACGCCCCCTTTTTAGAAAAACTTATTTTTTGGCCAAACCGTAAGGAATTTCAAAAAAGTGTCTGAGTAGCATATTTAGACAATCCTAATATCTATATTTCGTTCATACAAAGTTTTTTGCCACGCCCACTTTTTGGGGGTGTTTTTAGTAAAAAACGCTTTTTGTCCAAATTTTAAAACTTTCGAAAAAAATTTTGATGCAAATACTTCCGCAATGGTAATATAAACATTTTGTCCATAGATCATTTTCACCTACGCCCACATTTTGGGGGCGTTTTCTTACGAAAACCATTTGTATACCCCATCCCAAGGCATTAGCAATAGAAATACGTTGTTTTTTGTCGAACCACAAAAGATTTTGAGAAACTGAGCAATATATTGTGACAATGTCATTTTCTGTATTTCATCGCCATAAAGCCTATATTTTGAGGATATTAATTTAAAGGATGGGATCGGATAGGGTATTCAACGATCCGCATAGCGGATTGTAGCCTCTCATATGTTTTTTTTCTTCTAACATATTTAAATATGAAATTCAATATGACAATATTTGCAATGCCGCTGTGAAAAAAGGACAACCAAAAGGATTCCGACATATTTTGTTTTTTTTTTTTTTTGGTATTTGTATTATTTAATTCAAAATACAAAATAGTTTTTTTCCACACGGTTTTTCAAATTTTGATGTTAGAAAAGTGGTCTATTTTACGTTTTTTACGTAAAAAAAGATCGAATTCACGCACACAAAGAAGTTTGTTTCAAAATAATGTCACTAGGTGATGAGTTGGTGACATTCTCTTTTCATTATTCTCTTCTGTAAATACAGGCACTAGGCAGGCGAGATTGTTATTATGTATGTATCTTTTGTTTACCTTTTCGGGTAGACTTGATGAAAGTTCGTGTGGACTTCACGTGGACATGGTACAGATCGTTACATTATTGAAATGTTTGCTATCGCTGCTGATGAATTGTTTTGTATGCGTATGTTTGCACGTGACAGAAAGGGTTGAGTGGGAAGTAAGTCAAAGTGTACTTGTGTGTATAATTTTGATAATTTTTGTGAATAGTAAAGTGTTGTTTACTGTGTTATTTTTTTGCGGCAAAATCATTTGTGACACAACTTAAAAAAAAAAATTTAATTGTTTATGTTATTTTTTATATTGTATATACATATGTATAATATATGTATATATATATAATGTCTGAACAACATTTTTACAGAATATCAATATCTATATTTCATACATATAAAGTTTTTTGACACTTTTTGGGGGCGTTTTTAGTAAAAAAACGTTTTTCGGTAGGTACATTTTTTAAAATAACGGGTATGTGCTTAAAAATTGGACCGATCGTGTAGGCTACTGCATGGCCAGCCGAGGCAGCCATTTGAATGAAATTATTTTCCATTATTAACCGGAAGGATTGTACTTTCAAATAAAAAAAGAAATTTGAGAAAATATTCAGTAGTTTTTTTTATAGCATTTTCAAAAAAAAAAAAAGTTATTTGGCGGACCCCTTATTTGAAAAAACTTTTGATGCAGGATTATTGGTTATGATTATATAAACATTTCGTTTTTAGATCATCTTAACTCACGCCCACTTTTTGGGGGCAGTTTGTATACCCTACCCCATAGCATATGAAGGAGAAAAACGTTGTTTTTTGTCAAACAACAAAAGATTCTGATAAACTGTTTGAACTATGTCATTTTCTATATTATATTTATTAAATTTATTTGATTTTTTATTTACTAATTTAATATTCCGAAACTTTACAATTTACATATTGATTGAAGGTATGTTGTAAAAAATCGTGTTTCGGAAGATCTTTCTTCAACGTCAACAACATTGACGAACGTTGAAATTGAAAGTGATCACGTAAAACATCAGGGTCAGGAATTTGAAATTCCTATGGAGGTGGACATTACAGTGAAGGACAACTGTAGTTTTGTGCCGGAGGGCAGGCGTATAATTGATTTAAATACATTTCTCAATAGTTTAAAAAACATTTCGCTGCACGGAAAAACGTTTTCGTTTTTTTTTAAATTCGACTCAAATAGTATTTGTTTGGTGAATTTGACACCTTGAACCTACAAAAATTAATTATAGCGGTTAAATTAACTTTCGTAAACTTCTTTTTATACCCTATCCCATAGGGGTATATTAGTTTTGATACTTAGTTTGTAACATAGAGAAATAATTTTGCTACATATACCTCAAAGTATATGGATCGACTCAGAATCGCTAGCTGAGTCGATTAAGCCATGTCTGTCTGTCCGTCCGTCCGTCCGTCCGTCCGTCCGTCTGTACGTCACCGATTTTTAGGCCTTAAATTTTGAGCTAGGATAATGAAATTTGGTATATAGGATCCTCGTCTCTGCCTACAGAACAAGTGTAAAAATTTTTGAAATCCGCCCACTGCCACGCCCCCTTTTAAGAAAAACTCAGTTTTTGGCCAAACCGTAAGGAATTTTAAAAAAGTTTCTGAACAGCATATTTAGACAATATTAATATCTATATTTTGTCTATATAAAGTTTTTTGCCACGCCCACTTTTTGGGGGCGTTTGCAATAAAAAACTGATTTCGGTCAAATTTTAAATTTTTCGAAAAAACTTTTGATGCAGAATCATTAACATTATTAATATAAACATTTCGTCTATATACCATTTTAACCCACGCCCACTTTTTGGGGGCGTTTTTATATAAAAACCGTTTTTATACCCAACCCCATAACATATGCAGGAGAAAACCTTGTCTTTTGTAGAACCGTAAAACTGTTTTGTAAGCAGTCTGAAGAATTTGTTGTCACTATATCATTTTTTCTATTTTATCCACATCGTGTTTTTAGCCATGCCCACTTTTTTGGGGATTTTAGTTTTATGGATAGGATGGGATAGGGTATTCAACGATCCGCACAGCGG
Source organism: Rhingia campestris (assembly GCA_932526625.1). Taxonomy (NCBI): domain Eukaryota; kingdom Metazoa; phylum Arthropoda; class Insecta; order Diptera; family Syrphidae; genus Rhingia; species Rhingia campestris. Next base: position 76,011,799 of record OW052183.1, read on the forward strand.
ATTGTAGCCTTCTCATATGTTTTTTATATAAGGTGCTTAGGTACCTTCATAACGAGCATTGATAGAAGATGGGGTGACAATTACCTAGATAAATATCTATCATTTTTATACCCTATCCCATAGGGGTATATTAGTTTTGATACTTAGTTTGTAACATAGAGAAATAATTTAGCTACATATACCTCAAAGTATATGGATCGACTCAGAATCGCTAGCTGAGTCGAATTAGCCATGTCTGTCTGTCCGTCCGTCCGTCCGTCTGTCTGTTCGTCACCGATTTTTGGGCCTTAAGTTTTGAGCTAGGATAATGAAACTTGGTATATACGATCCTTGGCCGAGTCACCAGAACAAGTGTAAAAATTTTTAAAATCCGCCCACTGCCACGCCCCCTTTTAGAAAAAACGTAGTTTTAAGCCAAACCGTAAGGAATTTCAAAAAAGTGTATTAGCAACATATTTAGACAATCCTAATATCTATATTTCGTCAATACAAAGTTTTTTGCCACGCCCACTTTTTGGGGTCGTTTTTAGTAAAAAACGTTTTTTGTCCAAATTTTAAAACTTTCGAAAAAAATTTTGATGCAAATACTTCCGCAATAGTAATATAAACATTTTGTTAATAGATCATTTTCACCTACGCCCACATTTTGGGGGCGTTTTCTTACAAAAAACATTTGTATACCCCATCCCAAGGCATTAGCAATAGAAAACCGTTGTTTTTTGTCGAACCACAAAAGATTTTGATAAACTGTCTGAGCAATATATTGTGACAATGTCATTTTCTGTATTTCATCGCCATAAGGCCTATATTTTGAGGATATTAATTTTAAGGATGGGATGGGATAGGGTTTTCAACGATCCGCAAAGCGGATTGTAGCCTCTCATATGTTTATACCCTATCCCATAGGGGGGTATATTAGTTTTGACATTAAGTTTGTAACATAGAGAAATAGTTTCGATACATATACCTCAAAGTATATGGATCGATTCAGAATCGCTAGCTGAGTCGATTAAGCCATGTCTGTCTGTCCGTCCGTCCGTCCGTCCGTCTGTGTGTCACCGATTTTTGGGCCTTAAATTTTGAGCTAGAGTGTTGAAATTTGGTATAGAGACTCTCTGGCCGACGAAGCAGAACAAGTGTAAAATTTTTTGAAATCCGCCTACTGCCACGCCCCCTTTTTGAAAATCGTAGTTTAAAGCCAAACCGTAAGGAATTTCAAAAAAGTGTCTGAGCAGCATATTTAGACAATCCTAATATCTATATTTCGTTCATACAAAGTTTTTTGCCACGCCCACTTTTTGGGGGCGTTTTTAGTAAAAAACGCTTTTTGTCCAAATTTTAAAACTTTCGAAAAAAATGTTGATGCAAATACTTTTGCAATGGTAATACAAACATTTTGTCCATAGATCATTTTCACCTGCGCCCACATTTTGGGGGCGTTTTCTTACAAAAACCATTTGTATACCCCATCCCAAGGCATTACCAATAGAAATACGTTGGTTTTTGTCGAACCACAAAAGATTTTGATAAACTGTCTGAGCAATATATTGTGACAATGTCATTTTCTGTATTTCATCGCCATAAGGCCTATATTTTGAGGATATTAATTTTAAGGATGGGATGGGATAGGGTATTCAACGATCCGCACAGCGGGTTGTAGCCTCTCATATGTTTTTCCTTCTCTTTCCATATTTGTTTTCAAGTTATTTGCTTGGTGTCTGTATATTGCATATGTAGGTAGGTAGGTATATGTAATATAAGTCTGCGCTTGCTACTTTTTGTCTTTTCCTTCAGTTTTCGTTTGCGTTGAAGCAAAGAGCACATGAGTAAAATTAAAGAGAGCTTACCAATACATTCAAATGCATTTACATGAAATTTGAGTTGGTCGGTCTGGGACACCTACCCTTAAGCCATGTCTGTCCGTCCGTCCGTCTGTGTGTCACCGATTTTTGGGCCTTAAATTTTGAGCTAGGATAATGAAATTTGGTATATAGGATCCTTGGCCGAGTCACCAGAACAAGTGTAAAAATTTTTAAAATCCGCCCACTGCCACGCCCCCTTTTAGAAAAAACGTAGTTTTAAGACAAACCGTAAGGAATTTCAAAAAAGTGTGTTTGCAACATATTTAGACAATCCTTATATCTATAATTCGTCCATAAAAAGTTTTTTTACCACGCCCACTTTTTGGGGGCGTTTTTTAGTAAAAAACGCTTTTTGTCCAAATTTTAAAAACTTTTAATGCAAATGCTTCCGTAATGATAAAATAAACATTTTGTCTATATATCATTTTCACCTACACCCACTTTTTGGGTGCGTTTTCTTACAAAAACCATTTGTATGCCTTACCCCAAGGCATATACAATAGAAAAACGTTATTTTTTGTCGAACCACAGAAGATTTTGATAAACAGTCTGAGCAATATATTCTGACAATGTCATTTTCTGTATTTCATCGCCATAAAACCTATATTTTTACGATATTAATTTTAAGGATGGGATGGGATAGGGTTTTCAACGATCCGCATATAGCGGATTGTAGCCTCTCATATGCTTATACCCTATCCCATAGACGAAATCTATATACCATTTTAACCCACGCCCACTTTTTGGGGGCGTTTTTATATAAAAAACATTTTTATACACTACCCCATAACATATGCAGGAGAAAACCTTGTCTTTTGTAGAACCGCAAAAGTTTTTTATAAGCAGTCTGATGAATTTGTTGTCACCATGACATTTTCTTTACTTTATCCACATCGTGTGCTTAGCCATGTCCACTTTTTGGCGATTTTAGTTTTATGGATAGGATGGGAGCCTTCTCATATGTTTTTCTATATCTTCATAAAACCTACATTTTGGAGATATTTATTTTAAGGATGGGATGGGTATTCAACGATCCGTACAGCGGATTTTAGCCTTCTCATATGTTTAAAAATAATGTCCCCAAAATGTGGGCTTTATTTATTATACCCTATCCCATAGGGGTATATTAGTTTTGATACATAGTTTGTAACATAGAGAAACAATTTAGCTACATATACCTCAAAGTATATGGATCGACTCAGAATCGATAGCTGAGTCGATTTAGCCATGTCTGTCCGTCCGTCCGTCCGTCCGTACGTCACCAGTTTTTGGGCCTTAAATTTTGACCTATAAGGATGAAATTTGGTACACGTGCTCTTTGTTGCTCCCAGCAGAACAAGTGTAAAAATTTTTGAAATCCGCCCACTGCCACGCCCCCTTTTTAGAAAAACGTATTTTTTTGCCAAACCATAAGGAATTTAGAAAAACTTTCTGTACAACATATTTAGACAATCTAAATATCTGTATTTCGTCCAAAATTTTTTTTTCACGCCCACTTTATGGGGGCGTTTTTATATAAAAACCATTTTTATACCCTACCCCATAACATATGCAGGAGAAAACCTTGTCTTTTGTAGAACCGCAAAAGTTTTTTATAAGCAGTCTGATGAATTTGTTGTCACCATGACATTTTCTTTACTTTATCCACATCGTGTGCTTAGCCATGTCCACATTTTGGAGATTTTAGTTTTACAGATAGGATGGGATAGGGTATTCAACGATCCGCACAGTGGATTGTAGCCTTCTCATATGTTTATACCCTATCCCATAGGGGTATATTAGTTTTGATACTTAGTTTGTAACATAGAGAAATAATTTAGCTACATATACCTCAAAGTATATGGATCGACTCAGAATCGCTAGCTGAGTCGAATTAGCCATGTCTGTCTGTCCGTCCGTCCGTCCGTCCGTCTGTCTGTTCGTCACCGATTATTGGGCCTTAAATTTTGAGCTAGGATAATGAAATTTGGTATATAGGATCCTTGGCCGAGTCACCAGAGCAAGTGTAAAAATTTTTAAAATCCGCCCACTGCCACGCCCCCTTTTAGAAAAAATGTAGTTTTAAGCCAAACCGTAAGGAATTTCAAAAAAGTGTGTTAGCAACATATTTAGACAATCCTAATATCTATATTTCGTTAATACAAAGTTTTTTGCCACGCCCACTTTTTGTGGGCGTTTTTAGTAAAAAACCTTTTTTGTCCAAATATTAAAACTTTCGAAAAAAATTTTGATGCAAATACTTCCGCAATAGTAATATAAACATTTTGTCAATAGATCATTTTCACCTACGCCCACATTTTGGGGGCGTTTTCTTACAAAAAACATTTGTATACCCCATCCCAAGGCATTAGCAATAGAAAACCGTTGTTTTTTGTCGAACCACAAAAGATTTTGATAAACTGTCTGAGCAATATACTGTGACAATGTCATTTTCTGTATTTCATCGCCATAAGGCCTATATTTTGAGGATATTAATTTTAAGGATGGGATGGGATAGGGTTTTCAACGATCCGCAAAGCGGATTGTAGCCTCTCATATGTTTATACCCTATCCCATAGGGGTATATTAGTTTTGATACTTAGTTTGTAACATAGAGAAATAATTTAGCTACATATACCTCAAAGTATATGGATCGACTCAGAATCGCTAGCTGAGTCGAATTAGCCATGTCTGTCTGTCCGTCCGTCCGTCCGTCCGTCCGTGTGTCCGTCCGTCCGTCTGTCTGTTCGTCACCGATTTTTGGGCCTTAAATTTTGAGCTAGGATAATGAAATTTGGTATATAGGATCCTTGGCCGAGTCACCAGAACAAGTGTAAAAAATTTTAAAATCCGCCCACTGCCACGCCCCCTTTTAGAAAAAACGTAGTTTTAAGCCAAACCGTAAGGAATTTCAAAAAAGTGTATTAGCAACATATTTAGACAATCCTAATATCTATATTTCGTCATTACAAAGTTTTTTGCCACGCCCACTTTTTGGGGGCGTTTTTAGTAAAAAACGTTTTTTGTCCAAATTTTAAAACTTTCGAAAAAAATTTTGATGCAAATACTTCCGCAATAGTAATATAAACATTTTGTCAATAGATCATTTTCACCTACGCCCACATTTTGGGGGCGTTTTCTTACAAAAAACATTTGTATACCCCATCCCAAGGCATTAGCAATAGAAAACCGTTGTTTTTTGTCGAACCACAAAAGATTTTGATAAACTGTCTGAGCAATATATTGTGACAATGTCATTTTCTGTATTTCATCGCCATAAGGCCTATATTTTGAGGATATTAATTTTAAGGATGGGATGGGATAGGGTTTTCAACGATCCGCAAAGCGGATTGTAGCCTCTCATATGTTTATACCCTATCCCATAGGGGGGTATATTAGTTTTGATACATAGTTTGTAACATAGAGAAATAATTTTGCTACATATACCTCAAAGTATATGGATCGACTCAGAATCACTAGCTGAGTCGAATTAGCCATGTCTGTCTGTCCGTCCGTCCGTCCGTCCGTCCGTCTGTCTGTTCGTCAGCGGTTTTTGGGCCTTAAATTTTGAGCTAGGATAATGAAATTTGGTATATAGGATCTTCGTCCGTGCCACCAGAACAAGTGTAAAAATTTTTAAAATCCGCCCACTGCCACGCCCCCTTTTTAGGAAAACTTATTTTTTGGCCAAACCGTAAGGAATTTCAAAAAAGTGTCTGAGTAGCATATTTAGACAATCCTAATATCTATATTTCGTTCATACAAAGCTTTTTGCCACGCCCACTTTTTGGGGGCGTTTTTAGTAAAAAACGCTTTTTGTCCAAATTTTAAAACTTTCGAAAAAAATTTTGATGCAAATACTTCCGAAATGGTAATATAAACATTTTGTCCATAGATCATTTTAACCTACGCCCACATTTTGGGGACGCTTTCTTACAAAAACCGTTTGTATACCACATCCCAAGGCATTAGCAATAGAAATACGAACCACACAAGATTTTGAGAAACTGTCTGAGCAATATATTGTGACAATGTCATTTTCTGTATTTCATTGCCATAAGGCCTATATTTTGAGGATATTAATTTAAAGGATGGGATGGGATAGGGTATTCAACGATCCGCATAGCGGATTGTAGCCTCTCATATGTTTATACCCTATCCCATAGGGGGGTATATTAGTTTTGATACTTAGTTTGTAACATAGAGAAATAATTTTGCTACATATACCTCAAAGTATATGGATCGACTCAGAACCGCTAGCTGAGTCGAATTAGCCATGTCTGTCTGTCCGTCCGTCCGTCCGTCCGTCCGTCCGTCCGTCCGTCCGTCCGTCCGTCTGTCTGTTCGTCAGCGGTTTTTGGGCCTTAAATTTTGAGCTAGGATAATGAAATTTGGTATATAGGATCCTCGTCCGTGCCACCAGAACAAGTGTAAAAATTTTTAAAATCCGCCCACTGCCACGCCCCCTTTTTAGGAAAACTTATTTTTTGGCCAAACCGTAAGGAATTTCAAAAAAGTGTCTGAGTAGCATATTTAGACAATCCTAATATCTATATTTCGTTCATACAAAGTTTTTTGCCACGCCCACTTTTTGGGGGCGTTTTTAGTAAAAAACGCTTTTTGTCCAAATTTTAAAACTTTCGAAAAAAATGTTGATGCAAATACTTCCGAAATGGTAATATAAACATTTTGTCCATAGATCATTTTCACCTACGCCCACATTTTGGGGGCGTTTTCTTACAAAAACCGTTTGTATACCCCATCCCAAGGCATTAGCAATAGAAATACGAACCACACAAGATTTTGAGAAACTGTCTGAGCAATATATTGTGACAATTTCATTTTCTGTATTTCAATGCCATAAGGCCTATATTTTGAGGATATTAATTTAAAGGATGGGATGGGATAGGGTATTCAACGATCCGCATAGCGGATTGTAGCCTCTCATATGTTTATACCCTATCCCATAGGGGGTATATTAGTTTTGATACTTAGTTTGTAACATAGAGAAATAATTTTGCTACATATACCTCAAAGTATATGGATCGACTCAGAATCGCTAGCTGAGTCGAATTAGCCATGTCTGTCTGTCCGTCCGTCCGTCCGTCCGTCCGTCCGTCCGTCCGTCTGTCTGTTCGTCAGCGGTTTTTGGGCCTTAAATTTTGAGCTAGGATAATGAAATTTGGTATATAGGATCCTCGTCCGTGCCACCAGAACAAGTGTAAAAATTTTCGAAATCCGCCCACTGCCACGCCCCCTTTTTAGGAAAACTTATTTTTTGGCCAAACCGTAAGGAATTTCAAAAAAGTGTCTGAGTAGCATATTTAGACAATCCTAATATCTATATTTCGTTCATACAAAGTTTTTTGCCACGCCCACTTTTTGGGGGCGTTTTTAGTAAAAAACGCTTTTTGTCCAAATTTAAAAACTTTCGAAAAAAATTTTGATGCAAATACTTCCGCAATGGTAATATAAACATTTTGTCCATAGATCATTTTCACCTACGCCCACATTTTGGGGGCGTTTTCTTACAAAAACCATTTGTATACCCCATCCCAAGGCATTAGCAATAGAAATACGTTGTTTTTTGTCGAACCACAAAAGATTTTGATAAACTGTCTGAGCAATATATTGTGACAATGTCATTTTCTGTTTTTCATCGCCATAAGGCCTATATTTTGAGGATATTAATTTAAAGGATGGGATGGGATAGGGTATTCAACGATCCGCATAGCGGATTGTAGCCTCTCATATGTTTATACCCTATCCCATAGGGGGTATATTAGTTTTGATACTTAGTTTGTAACATAGAGAAATAATTTTGCTACATATACCTCAAAGTATATGGATCGACTCAGAATCGCTTGCTGAGTCGAATTAGCCATGTCTGTCTGTCCGTCCGTCCGTCCGTCCGTCCGTCCGTCCGTCCGTCCGTCCGTCCGTCCGTCTGTCTGTTCGTCAGCGGTTTTTGGGCCTTAAATTTTGAGCTAGGATAATGAAATTTGGTATATAGGATCCTCGTCCGTGCCACCAGAACAAGTGTAAAAATTTTCGAAATCCGCCCACTGCCACGCCCCCTTTTTAGGAAAACTTATTTTTTGGCCAAACCGTAAGGAATTTCAAAAAAGTGTCTGAGTAGCATATTTAGACAATCCTAATATCTATATTTCGTTCATACAAAGTTTTTTGCCACGCCCACTTTTTGGGGGCGTTTTTAGTAAAAAACGCTTTTTGTCCAAATTTAAAAACTTTCGAAAAAAATTTTGATGCAAATACTTCCGCAATGGTAATATAAACATTTTGTCCATAGATCATTTTCACCTACGCCCACATTTTGGGGGCGTTTTCTTACAAAAACCATTTGTATACCCCATCCCAAGGCATTAGCAATAGAAATACGTTGTTTTTTGTCGAACCACAAAAGATTTTGATAAACTGTCTGAGCAATATATTGTGACAATGTCATTTTCTGTTTTTCATCGCCATAAGGCCTATATTTTGAGGATATTAATTTAAAGGATGGGATGGGATAGGGTATTCAACGATCCGCATAGCGGATTGTAGCCTCTCATATGTTTTTGTTTTGTGTTTAATTTGTTCATTTTAGATCCCACGAGTAGCGCGAGAAAGACGGTCCGTCCACGCGGAGCTCCGCGTTACGTGGATAAGGCATTGATTAAAACCGGAGGGTGCCCGTTATCCGGAGTTCTACCGTTAGCGGTTGGGATTAGAGCTCCCAACCATTCAGATCCTACGCACGGATCTTAGCTACAGGGTAGGGGGAGGGGTAGTTAGGGATACGACATTTACGACGGACTGCGGATTGGGATTTGGTTGCTATTCGCTTCACTTTGTGATGACCGGAATGATTGATGCATACCGATCCTATCACAAGTCTACTGAGCCACACCGCCACTACATGGGAAGCAGGTAGGGGTATATTAGTTTTGCTACTTAGTTTGTAACATGGAGAAATAATTTAGCTACATATACCTCAAAGTATACGGATCGACTCAGAATCGCTAGCTGAGTCGATTAAGCCATGTCTGTCTGTCCGTCCGTGCGTCCGGATAGGGTAAAAACATTTGTATTCACTACCCCATAACATATGCAGGAGAAAAACTTTGTCCTTTGTAGATCCGTAAAATTTGTTGTGACAATGTCATTTTCTATATTTAATACCCATCGTGTTTAAAGCCATGTCCACTTTTTGGGGACAGTAGTTTTACAGATGGGATGGGATAGGGTATTAAACGATCCGCACAGCGGATTGAAGCCTTCTCATATGTTAATACCCTATCCCATAGGGGTATATTAGTTTTGATACATAGTTTGTAACATAGAGAAATAATTTAGCTACATATACCTCAAAGTATACGGATCGACTCAGAATCGCTAGCTGAGTCGATTTAGCCATGTCTGTCCGCCCGTCCGTCCGTCCGTACGTCACCAGTTTTTGGGCCTTAAATTTTGAGCTAGAAGGATGAAATTTGGTACACGTGCTCTTTGTTGCTCCCAGCAGAACAAGTGTAAACATTTCTGAAATCCGCCAACTGCCACGCCCAGTTTTTAGAAAAACGTTTTTTTTTGGCCAAACCGTAAGGAATTTTAAAAAAAGTGTCTGAGCAGCATATTTAGAGAATCGTAATTTATAAAAAACATTTTTCGGTTAAATTTTAAATATTTGGAAAAAAAAATTGATGTAGAATCATTAGCAATATTAATATGAACATTTCGTCTATAGACCATTTTAACCCACGCCCACTTTTTGGGGGCGTTGTCTTACAAAAGCCGTTTGTATACCCTACCCTATAGCATATGCTGGAGAAAAACGATGTTTTTTGTCAAACAACAAAAGATTCTGCAAAACTGTTTGAACAATACGTTGTGACAATGTCATTTTCTGTATTATAGGCCCATAAAGCCCATTTTTTGGAGATATTAATTTTAAGGATGAGATGGGATAGGGTATTCAACGATCCGCACAGCGGATTGAAGCCTTTTCATATGTTTTTTTAACTTATTAAGATATTAGCTTACGCTGTAATTCTTTGTTGACAGCGGCTGAAGGTACAGTGAATAGTAACTAGTTATCTCTTACGCCATAGTTTCGGATGAATTCGTTTTTTATTTGTTCCCGCATTGGATTTTGTCCTAGTGTTCTTATTGGCTGGAGTGCTGGTCCCTCTATTTTGTTAATTGAATGACGACTTAGGAAATACCTCTCCAGTTGAATACCCGTGTAGCATAGGATAATTAACTCGACTTCTCGTATAAATAAGGATAGAGATTAGTCATCTGAGTTTCAACAGAATTCCTTCATTTTATATGATTCCCTTAGGACTTCATCTATTGCTAAATTTATTTGCTGTTTTACTTTATCTTGACAATAAGATAACCTTTAATTTCACTTAGTATATTTATACACTATCCCATAGGGGATAGGGGATCCGCTATGCGGATCGTTGAAAACCGTATCCTATCTCATCCTTAAAATTAATATAATCAAAATATAGGCCTTATGGCGATGAAATACAGAAAATGACATTGTCACAATATATTGTGACAGTTTATCAAAATCTTTTGTGGTTCGACAAAAAACAACGGTTTTCTATTGCTAATGCCTCGGGATTGGGTATAAAAATGTTTTTTGTAAGAAAACGCCCCCAAAATGTGGGCGTAGGTGAAAATGACCTATTGACAAAATGTTTATATTACCATCGCGGAAGTATTTGCAACCGATTAACATCAATATAATACATTTATAACGAGTTATCCAAGTGTCGATGACAAGTGATTGCAATTTCTTCACACTAGTTCCCATGAAGCCTTGCCGTCAAACGCTACTGTAATTTTAACATACTATGTTTCATTTTTCTTATCATTCCCGGTTAGTGAACTTCAACCTTGAACTTGAATTCATATTTACAATAGTTTTTTGCTTCATGAGAACTGACTGTGTTTACATGTATTTGTGTTACATTAAACTATTAATGCCCCCTATTTAATGTAAAGGTTACAATGCACTTTCTCTTTATCATTCTTTTAACTGCTATCGGTTATGGGGAAAACCGATTGCTTCTTATTGATATCGCGTTAGACAGAGAGAGTGCATTATATTGTGCTAATTACCATTGAATATTTGACATTTAGTTTTTGTTTTGATTTGCTCGTGGTCGGCTTGGTTCGATATTGGTTTCATCGAATTTTAATTTAATAAAATTCGTAAGCTCAACATTTAAGGCCCAAAAACCGCTGACGAACAGACAGACGGACGGACGGACGGACAGACAGGCATGGCTAATTCGACTCAGCTAGCGATTCTGAGTCGATCCATATACTTTGAGGTATATGTAGCAAAATTATTTTTCTATGTTACAAACTAAGTATCAAAACTAATATACCCCCCTATGGGATAGGGTATAAAAACGTTTTTTACTAAAAACTCCCCCAAAAAGTGGGCGTGGCAAAAAACTTTGTATGGACGAAATATAGATATTAGGATTGTCTAAATATGTTGCAAACACAATTTTTTGAAATTCCTTACGGTTTGGCTTAAAACTACGTTTTTTCTAAAAGGGGGCGTGGCAGAGGGCGGATTTTAAAATTTTTTACACTTGTTCTGGTGACTCGGCCAAGGATCCTATCTACCAAATTTCATTATCCTAGCTCAAAATTTAAGGTCCAAAAATCGGTGACGAACAGACAGACGGACGGACGGACGGACGGACGGACAGACAGACATGGCTAATTCGACTCAGCTAGCGATTCTGAGTCGATCCATATACTTTGAGGTATATGTAGCTAAATTATTTCTCTATGTTACAAACTAAGTATCAAAACTAATATACCCCTATGGGATAGGGTATTAACATATGAGAAGGCTACAATCCGCTGTGCGGATCGTTGAATACCCTATCCCATCCTATCCATAAAACTAAAATCCCCAAAAAAGGGGGCATGGCTAAAAACACGATGTGGATAAAATAGAAAAAATGATATAGTGACAACAAATTCTTCAGACTGCTTACAAAACAATTTTACGGTTCTACAAAAGACAAGGTTTTCTCCTGCATATGTTATGGGGTAGTGTATAAAAATGGTTTCTATATAAAAACGCCAACAAAAAGTGGGCGTGGGTTAAAATAGTATATAGATGAAATGTTCATATTAATAATGTTAATGATTCTGCATCAAAATTTTTTTCGAAAAATTTAAAATTTGACCGAAAACAGTTTTTAATTGAAAACGCCCCCAAAAAGTGGGCGTGGCAAAAAACTTTATATGGACGAAATATAGATATTAATATTGTCTAAATATGTTGTTCAGAAACTTTTTTAAAATTCCTTACGGTTTGGTCAAAAACTGATTTTTTTTTAAAAGGGGGCGTGGCAGTGGGCGAATTTCAAAAATTTTTACACTTGTTCTGTAGGCAGAGACGAGGATCCTATATACCAAATTTCATTATCCTAGCTCAAAATTTAAGGCCTAAAAATCGGTGACGTACAGACGGACGGACGGACGGACGGACAGACAGACATGGCTTAATCGACTCAGCTAGCGATTCTGAGTCGATCCATATACTTTGAGGTATGTGTAGCAAAATTATTTCTCTATGTTACAAACTAAGTATCAAAACTAATATACCCCCCTATGTTCGATACACTCTTTTATATATAGTGAGGCTCCACCTCTAGCCTTATTCGATGGATGTAGAGCATGATAGTCGAGGTAACCTTTAATTTTTAAGTTCGAATTACTCTTTGCGTGAGTTTCGGATATTAAACAGATGTCTATATATTTTTCCTGCATAAATAATTCAAGTTCTCCAAGTGCAAAGTATCTGGGTGTCATTCTTGATAGAAAACTCAACTGGAACCTAAATGTGCGCGAGCGCATTAAAAAGGCCACAGTCGCTTTCTATACGTATAACGGAATATTCGGAAAAAACTGGGGTCCGAACCCCAAGATCATCCTATGGATTTACACGGCCATTGTGAGACCTATATTAATATAAATAATAAACAAATAAAGTCACCTATCTGAAAAATATGACAAAGGTACAAAGGATAGCATGTGTGGGCGCTACTGGTGCAATGAGAACCACACCAACAGAGGGACTAGAAACCATCCTTAACCTGCTACCGCTAGACCTTTACATGCAAGAATCTGCAGCCAAAAGTGCTCTAAGAATCAGCCAGCTCAACTGCTGGAAATCGAACTCAGGAGGACATGCCCAAATTCTACACAGATATCTGGGCTCAGCTGTATCCTCTGACTACATGCTGCCTCACCATGACTTTTTAAACACCATTCTCCTGCATCCTCCCAAGCAGAGAGGAGTGGGAGAGGCACGAATTGGGCCCCGAAACCATATCCATCTACACTGATGGTTCAAAAATGGATGTAGGCGTTGGAGCTGGAGTGTTTTCAGAAACACTTAAGCTAAACAGCACCTTTCGTCTCCCTGAGCACAGCAGTGTCTTCCAAGCCGAAATATTGGCAGTAGCAGAGGCAGCCAAAGCGACCTCAATGCTGGCGATACCACCAGATGATATCACCATCTTTATTGACAGTCAGGCTGCAATAAAAGCTATCTCTGCTGTCGAAATAAAATCTCGGCTTGTGAAACGTTGTCGTAAAGAGCTAAAGGTTCTTGGCGTCCAACATAATGTAAGCTCTGCTGGGTCCCCGGACACAGAGGCATACAGGCAATGAAATTGCTGACGAACTGGCAAGAAAAGGATCTGCCTCCTGCATTGACCAAGCAGACCAGTCTGCAAAAACAGGTGGAACTCCCTTCCCACCTGTGAAACTTCCAAAAGGATGTGGCCTGAGTATGACAAAGCCAGAACCCATAAATTACTTCGTAGAAACAGGAAGTCTGTCTCTAATATAGTTTGGATTCTTACTGGACAAAACTTACTAAAAAGCCACAAACTGAAAATGCATCTCATATATGATGACCTCTGTAGAGGCTGCTGTGATGAAGAAATACACGAGGATACCCTCCGCTTTCTGTGCCACTGCCCAGGCCTCAGCCAATTAAGAATGAGAACCTTAGGAAAATACTTTTTCCATTACCTCACGGATCTATCCGAAATCCCTCTCCCTAAACTTTTCAGGTTTGCAACAACATCTGGATGGCTGGAAAGAGACTAACAACAATGGACAGTAACGGGATAATGAATGAACCAACCACACAAGTGGACCCCCAACGGGCATCACAATGGGTCTATATTGACCTGAGTGCAATGAGGGAACACACACCGTCTGCCTCATCAACCCACCAACCTAACCTAACCTAACTATAGTATATCGCCATAAAGCCCACATTGCAGGGATATTAATTTTAAGAAAGGGATGGGATAGGGTATTCAACGATTCACGCCCTATCCCATAGGAGTATATTCGTTTTGACATTAAGTTTGTAACATAGAGAAACAATTTCGATAGATATACCTCAAAGTGTATGGATCGATTCAGGATGGCTAGCTGAGTCGATCTAGCCATGTCTGTCTGTCCGTCCGTCTATCCGTCTGTGTGTCACCGAGTTTTGGGCCTTACATTTTGAGCTAGGGTGTTGAAATCTAGCCGCCGAACAAGAACAAGTGTAAACATTTTTCAAATCCGCCCACTGCCACGCCCCGTAGTTATTAGCCAAACCGCACGAGTTTTAAAAAAGTTTTTTTTTTCCGTGGGCTGGTGGAAATCTTCATAGACACGATGAGCACGTGCCCAAAGTAGTGTGAGATTTTTACTCACTAAAACCACCACCCATTTTGTATTTCTATTGCAACTAAGTATTCGACTTATCCAGCAATTTTTTTATCACGAGTATATAATATGTTTGGCAGGTAACTTTCCTTTGAGAGTTCCTGCTTTTCCGCAATTTATAGCGCGGTTTGTTATCATCGGGCCAAATCTAAGGGTTTAGTTCTTTGAAGACGCCGCAATATATTTGTTTCGTCAAGAATTTCGAGGACTGTTGTGTTAACGTGTAGAGAGTCTATGCTCAAGAAGAGTAGGAAGAGTCTATGCTCAAGATACGACACGAGGATTTTATATAATTGTTCTGGCAGAACTTGACTTGGTTTATAAATAAGGCCTTTGTGCCACACCTTGTCAAAAGATTGCGACACGTTAAGAAATACGGCTGAACAAAATTTCTTTTCTTCGAAAGCTTTCTCAATTACATCAGTAATTCGATGTACTTGGTCCACCGTTGTATGTTTACTTCTAAACCCAAATTGATGGTCAGGTAAAAGACGTTTCTGTTCAATTTTGTGGTGTAAGCGACCGAGGAATATCCGTTCAAAAACTTTTGAAATTATTGGAAGAAGTGAAATAGGCCTGTAAGATTTTATTTCATTCGGTGATTTTCCTGGTTTTAGAACCATAATCACTTCCGCGACTTTCCACTGTCTTGGTATGTATTCTAATCTGATTGCTGCATTTATAATAAAAACATATGAGAGGCTACAATCCGCTATGCGGATCGTTGAATACCCTATCCCATCCCATCCTTTAAATTAATATCCTCAAAATAAAGGCCTTATGGCATTGAAATACAGAAAATGAAATTGTCACAATATATTGCTCAGACAGTTTCTCAAAATCTTGTGTGGTTCGTATTTCTATTGCTAATGCCTTGGGATGGGGTATACAAACGGTTTTTGTAAGAAAACGCCCCCAAAATGTGGGCGTAGGTGAAAATGATCTATGGACAAAATGTTTATATTACCATTTCGGAAGTATTTGCATCAACATTTTTTTCGAAAGTTTTAAAATTTGGACAAAAAGCGTTTTTTACTAAAAACGCCCCCAAAAAGTGGGCGTGGCAAAAAACTTTGTATGAACGAAATATAGATATTAGGATTGTCTAAATATGCTACTCAGACACTTTTTTGAAATTCCTTACGGTTTGGCCAAAAAATAAGTTTTCCTAAAAAGGGGGCGTGGCAGTGGGCGGATTTTAAAAATTTTTACACTTGTTCTGGTGGCACGGACGAGGATCCTATATACCAAATTTCATTATCCTAGCTCAAAATTTAAGGCCCAAAAACCGCTGACGAACAGACAGACGGACGGACGGACGGACGGACAGACAGACATGGCTAATTCGACTCAGCTAGCGATTCTGAGTCGATCCATATACTTTGAGGTATATGTAGCAAAATTATTTCTCTATGTTACAAACTAAGTATCAAAACTAATATACCCCCCTATGGGATAGGGTATAAAGAAGCTTTTTTTTTTTTAAATTCTGACATGCCTAAGCAGTAATCTACACATCGACCTAAAAGATCTATTGTGCTTGCCGTCAGATGCTTTTTAGGTTAGTAGCGCTTCTACTTTCCTAATGTAGCTGATAATACTTTCAGCCGAAGATTTCCTCAATTCTTCGGGACTTAAGAATTCCCTGAAGAAAGATTCTCTTCTCATACCGTAAAGGGCCGGGCATTCACATATGATATGCTCGGCTGTTTCGTCTTCTTCTAGACATAGTCTGCACTCCGGTGAGTCGACTAGACGCATTTTGTTTAGGTGATATCGCAGACCGTGATGACCAGTTAGGTAGCCTACTAAGTTTTTGATATCGTGCCTGCGCAGATTTAGTATCTTGTTGGCATCTGATTTGAAGGGCTGAATAGCTCTTTTGGCCTGTCTTAGGCCTGGGATGTTTCCCCAGTATGAAACACATCTGTTTTGTTCCCAGTTTTTTACGACTAGATTTATGGCTGATTTGGGGATTGCACAGAAGGGTTCAGGTACAAAAAAAAAAGAAGCTTAGTTAATGCTTTCCGAGGCAACATTTTAAGAAGTTCTCCTGTAATCAGGTCATAACCCGGAGCTTTTTTAGGCTTTAGTTTCTGTATTTCCCGTTTAAGCTCGGCAATACTTGCATATCTTACAATATTATTATCGGTTGTACTCTCGAATATGTTAATGTTTTCATTTTGCGCTGAACCGTCAAATGGCTTAAATGTTTCCTCAAGATGAGGCAAAAACGTCAGCTTTTTCCTTATCGCTTTTTGCCCAAGCGTCTTGAGTTACCCTAATTGGCGGCACAGCGATTTTTGGCCGTTTTATGACTCTAATTGCTTTCCAGAGCGAATAATTCGATTCCTTTCCAGCGGTTAGGCTTTGCAGATAAAAAATTTTAAAAACCATGCAGTAGAAAGCATGGTTTTTAAAATTTTTAATCTTGCGGGGCACGAGTTTGGTGAGCTTTTCTTTTTTGTCTTACTAAATCTTGTATTTCTCGGGGGTACTTAATTTTACTATAGCTCACAATTTTGTTCTGTTGAGGAGTATTATTCCATGCTGCTTTTTGGATGGTATTGATAAATGAGTCAACAGCGACTTCGAGTTCCAATGGGGTTCTAAGCCCAGTCGGATATTATTTTCAATATCGTTTTTGAAACCTTCCCAGTTGGTTTTCGCGGTTGTTAATCTGGGTGGTTTTTCATTATTAATCAGTGACTCGCTCGTTGTTAAAATGACTGGATTTGATCAGAGGAAAGATCAAAGCATTCTTCAACTTTGATTCGATTGGAAGGCAGACCTTTTACAATGAAAAAATCGATCAAATCCGGTATTTTTCTAACATCAGTTGGCCAGTAAGTTGGCTTTCCCGTAGAATGAAATTCGGTATTGTACTTTCTACCTACATCATAAAGCATCCTACCTTTCTGTGATATGCATCTAGATCCCCAGAATGTATGTTTTGCATTAAAGTCCCCTCCGATGACAAAACGTTGTCCATGGGAATTAAGCAAGTTTTCAAAGTCAATTTTCTCAACCTTGCATCGTGGTGGGCAGTAAATAGACGATATCTTCAGAAAGGATTGTCTGCTTTTGACTTGTATAGAGCTAACTTGCATTGTTTCGATTTCTAGTTTAATATCAATCGAATGTTCGATACACTCTTTTATATATAGTGAGGCTCCACCTCTAGCCTTATTCGATGGATGTAGAGCATGATAGTCGAGGTAAGTTCGAATTACTCTTTGCGTGAGTTTGGGATATTATACAGATGTCTATATCTTTTTCCTGCATAAATAATTCAAGTTCTCAAAGTTTTTGCCAAAGGCCATTGGCATTCCACGTAAGAATTTTAAGCAATCTATTCATGTTAAAGGTGGGGTACTTCTATTGCGAATACTATTTTCGAGCTTAACGAGCCTGTCAAAAATAAGTTTATTCGTTTTGCTTTGTTCCTCAAGTATTGAAAGAATAATTGAAAATAAATTTGAAACTGGGTCAGGTGAGATATTTTTTTTGGCGTTATTGGATACTGTAGCTTGAGCATACGTTTGTACATTTTGTTTTGGATGTACAAGATCCGAACGGTTATCTGATGGCCGCGTAGTTTGTGAAAATTTAGGCTTTTCGATTATGGCCTGCTTTGTCTTCGACTTATTTTTAATCGGAATTTTAGGCTTTTGCTTGTTTAAATTTAATTTCTGTGAATTAATACTATTAAATTTCGTCCGCCTTTTTTGCAACTCTTTAGCTACTTCGCAGCCGCGATAATTTGCCGGATGATTGCCTTTACAGTTAATGCAGATAGCAGGAGTTTTCTTATCTGACATACAATCAACAATCAGATGATTTCCGGCCCATTTTACACACCGCGGTTCTTTTTGACAATAGCTTTGCGTATGATTGTATCCTTGGCAGCGCTTGCACTGGGGAACTAGTTTGGAATCCTTACGCATAGGCACTATTTTTACAACAATATTGAGTATTGTTTTTATTTCATAAATTTTGTTCAAACTTTCTGTTCTATCGAAGGTGAGTATAAATAAAGGAAGACCGCGTTTTATTACATTTCCTTCGCTATCTTTTTGCTTTTGGTCTCGCTTGACAATGTTAACGGCATCTATGACTTTATATTGCCTGTTTTTCAGATAGTTTACAATGTCATCCTTTAAGCACGACGCATGCAACCCTCTAGATACAACGCGTAAATGCCTTTCAGATTTATTTTCAAAGGAATACCATTCTATTTTATCGGTATTAAGCTTGCGAGATAATAGACGGTAACTTTCAGGGTCTTTAACGCAAACTTTCCATGTATTTTTTCTTAGCGAAATTACTTGGTGGCCCGATAATGGCAACGATTTTAGCAAGGTATGCAACTTGTTAAAGTCGTCAATACCGATCACATTAATTGGCGGTGGGGGGACGTTGTTTTAGTTGTTTCGCTTTGTCAATAATCTCTTTGTCGCGGTTTATTATTTCAGGAGAGGATACAGCTTTCCTCTTTTTTACTGGTCTTTTCTTTAAGATCCAGTCAGTTTTGCGACTGAGTTCTTCTTCATCCGTGTGATATTACGAATTCACGGGGCCGTTTGAACTTGGTTTTGGCTCATTAGGTATTTTAAATGAACTCTTCAGAGTCATATTTTCTTCCTTAAAATGGAGAATTTCTTTACGAAGCTCTTCGCAGAGCAGTTCAACATTGTTAAGCCTTGTTCGAAGAACGTCGTTTTCTTCCTTTAGGCTCTTATTTTTCATTGAGTCTCGTTTTTCGTGGGCTGACACTTCTGGTGTTGTCGAGCTCCTTGAGACACATATATTTTTTTGAGATCCTGATGTAGGTGACCTCGCTACCCTTGAATTTTTCCCGAAAGGGTTACACATTTGCAATAATTGGCTCTCCCCAGAATCCGTAGAGCCGACCTCCGTAGGGGTGGATTTTCCAGTGAAACTGAATTGCCACCTGAGGTATTAAATCTTTTCGTTGTACTCATTGCATTTTTATACCCTATCCCATAGGGGGGTATATTAGTTTTGATACTTAGTTTGTAACATAGAGAAATAATTTTGCTACATATACCTCAAAGTATATGGATCGACTCAGAATCGCTAGCTGAGTCGAATTAGCCATGTCTGTCTGTCCGTCCGTCCGTCCGTCCGTCCGTCCGTCCGTCCGTCCGTCCGTCCGTCCGTCTGTCTGTTCGTCAGCGGTTTTTGGGCCTTAAATTTTGAGCTAGAATAATGAAATTTGGTATATAGGATCCTCGTCCGTGCCACCAGAACAAGTGTAAAAATTTTTGAAATCCGCCTACTGCCACGCCCCCTTTTTAGGAAAACTTATTTTTTGGCCAAACCGTAAGGAATTTTAAAAAAGTGTCTGAGTAGCATATTTAGACAATCCTAATATCTATATTTCGTTCATACAAAGTTTTTTGCCACGCCCACTTTTTGGGGGCGTTTTTAGTAAAAAACGCTTTTTGTCCAAATTTTAAAACTTTCGAAAAAAATTTTGATGCAAATACTTCCGAAATGGTAATATAAACATTTTGTCTATAGATCATTTTCACCTACGCCCACATTTTGGGGGCGTTTTCTTACAAAAACCATTTGTATACCCCATCCCAAGGCATTAGCAATAGAAATACGTTGTTTTTTTGTCGAACCACACAAGATTTTGAGAAACTGTCTGAGCAATATATTGTGACAATGTCATTTTCTGTATTTCATCGAAATAAGGCCTATATTTTTAGGATATTAATTTAAAGGATGGGATGGGATGGGATAGGGTATTCAACGATCCGCATAGCGGATTGTAGCCTCTCATATGTTTTTTGTATGTATACGCTTTACGCTCGGTATACGGGGAGTGGATTTTAGTCGCCTTCTACGACAGGCATGAATTATCTCGGGTATATATAATATATATAAAAACTGTCTGAGCAGCATATTTAGACAATTCTGACATCTATATTTCGCCCATATAACACTTTTTGGGCGTTTTCTGTAAAAAACATATGAGAGGCTACAATCCGCTATGCGGATCGTTGAATACCCTATCCCATCCCATCCTTTAAATGAATATCCTCAAAATATAGGTCTTATGGCGATGAAATACAGAAAATGAGATTGTCTCAATATATTGCTCAGACAGTTTCTCAAAATCTTGTGTGGTTCGACAAAAAA
The DNA here is from genome assembly GCA_932526625.1 of Rhingia campestris. NCBI lineage: Eukaryota > Metazoa > Arthropoda > Insecta > Diptera > Syrphidae > Rhingia > Rhingia campestris. The sequence continues at coordinate 76,032,591 of OW052183.1, forward strand.
CAACGTATTCCTATTGCTAATGCCTTGCGATGGGGTATACAAATGGTTTTTGTAAGAAAACGCCCCAAAATGTGGGCGTATGTGAAAATGATCTATGAACAAAATGTTTATATTACCATTTCAGAAGTATTTGCATAAAAATTTTTTTCGAAAGTTTTAAAATTTGGACAAAAAGTGTTTTTTACTAAAAACGCCCCCAAAAAGTGGGCGTGGCAAAAAACTTTGTATGAACGAAATATAGATATTAGAATTGTCTTAATATGCTACTCAGACACTTTTTTGAAATTCCTTACGGTTTGGCCAAAAAATAAGTTTTCCTAAAAAGGGGGCGTGGCAGTGGGCGGATTTCAAAAATTTTTACACTTGTTCTGGTGGCACGGACGAGGATCCTATATACCAAATTTCATTATCCTAGGTCAAAATTTAAGGGCCAAAAACCGCTGACGAACAGACAGACGGACGGACGGACAGACAGACATGGCTAATTCGACTCAGCTAGCGATTCTGAGTCGATCCATATACTTTGAGGTATATGGAATTTAAATTTAAAAAAAAAAAATTGATGTACAATCATTGGTAGTAATAATATGAACATTTCGACCATAGACCAATTTAACCCACGCCCACTTTTTGGGGGCGTTTTTAGTAAAAAACGCTTTTTGTCCAAATTTTAAAACTTTTGAAAAAAGTTTGGATGCAAATACTTCTGCAATGGTAAAATAAACATTTTGTTCATAGATCATTTTCACCTACGCCCACATTTTGGGGGCGTTTTTTTACAAAAACCATTTGTATACCCCATCCCAAGGCATTAGCAATGGAAATACGTTGTTTTTTGTCGAACCACAAAAGATTTTGATAAACTGTCTGAGCAATATATTGTGACAACGTCATTTTCTGTATTTCATCACCATAAAGCCTATATTTTGAGGATATTAATTTTAAGGATGGGATGGGATAGGGTATTCAACGTTCCGCACAGCGGATTGTAGCCTTCTCATATGTTTATACCCTATCCCATAGGGGTATATTAGTTTTGATACATAGTTTGTAACATAGAGAAATAATTTAGCTATATATACCTCAAAGTATATGGATCGACTCAGCATCGATAGCTGAGTCGATTTAGCCATGTCTGTCCGTCCGTCCGTCCGTCCGTACGTCACCAGTTTTTGGGCCTTAAATTTTGAGCTAGAAGGATGAAATTTGGTACACGTGCTCTTTGTTGCACCCAGCAGAACAAGTGCAAACATTTTTGAAATCCGCCCACTGCCACGCCCCCTTTTTTGAAAAACGTATTTTTTGGCCAAACCATAAGGAATTTTGAAAAACTTTCTGAACAACATATTTAGACAATCTGAATATCTGTATTTCGTTCATATAAAGTTTTTTGCCACGCCCACTTTTTGGGGGCGTTTTTAATAAAAAACTTTTTTCGGTCAAATTTTAAAATTTCCTAAAAAAATTTTGATGCAGAATCATTAGTAATATAAATATGAACATTTCGTCAATCGACCATTTTAACCCACGCCCACTTTTTGGGGGCGTTTTTATATAAAAACCATTTTTATACCCTACCCCATAACATATGCAGGAGAAAACCTTGTCTTTTGTAGAACCGTAAAAGTTTTTTCTAAGCAGTCTGAAGAATTTGTTGTCACCATGTCATATTCTTTTTTTTATCCACATCGTGTTTTTAGCCATGTCCACTTTTTGGGGATTTTAGTTTTACAGATAGGATGGGATAGGGTATTCAACGATCCGCACAGTGGATTGTAGCCTTCTCATATGTTTATACCCTATCCCATAGGGGGGTATATTAGTTTTGATACTTAGTTTGTAACATAGAGAAATAATTTTGCTACATATACCTCAAAGTATATGGATCGACTCAGAATCGCTAGCTGAGTCGAATTAGCCATGTCTGTCTGTCCGTCCGTCCGTCCGTCCGTCCGTCCGTCCGTCCGTCCGTCCGTCCGTCTGTCTGTTCGTCAGCGGTTTTTGGGCCTTAGATTTTGAGCTAGGATAATGAAATTTGGTATATAGGATCCTCGTCCGTGCCACCAGAACAAGTGTAAAAATTTTTGAAATCCGCCCACTGCCACGCCCCCTTTTTAGAAAAACTTTTTTTTTGGCCATAGCGTAAGGAATTTCAAAAAGGTGTCTGAGTAGCATAATTAGACAATCCTAATATCTATATTTCGTTCATACAAAGTTTTTTGCCACGCCCACTTTTTGGGGGCGTTTTTAGTAAAAAACGCTTTTTGTCCAAATTTTAAAACTTTCGAAAAAAATTTTGATGCAAATACTTCCGAAATGGTAATATAAACATTTTTGTCCATAGATCATTTTCACCTACGCCCACATTTTTGGGGGCGTTTTCTTACAAAAACCATTTGTATACCCCATCCCAAGGCATTAGCAATAGAAATACGTTGTTTTTTGTCGAACCACAAAAGATTTTAATAAACTGTCTGAGCAATATATTGTGACAATGTCATTTTCTGTATTTCGTCGCCATGAGGCCTATATTTTGAGGATATTAATTTTAAGGTGGGATGGGATAGGGTATTCAACGAGCCGCACAGCGGATTGTAGCCTCTCATATGTTTTTATTCAAATTTTAGATTTTTCGAAAAAAAATGTTGATGCAGAATCATTGGTAATGTTAATACGAACATTTCGCCTATAGACCATTTTAAGCTACGTCCACTTTTTGGGGGCGTTTTTGTAGAAAACCCTTTTTGATACACTACCCCAGAACTTATGCAGGAGAAAAACCTTGTATTTTGTTTTATAAACTGTCTGAACAATTTGTTGTCACAATGTAATTTTCTATATTTAATCCACATCGTTTTTTAGCCATCTCTTCTTTCTGAGGATTTTAGTTTTACAGATAGGATTGTATAAAGTATTCAACGATCCGCACAGCGTATTTTAGCCTTCTCATATATTTATATTTCATTATTATTCTTGCTGCCTAAATGCTGCTGACCTTGATATAGCGCAGTTTAGTTCACCTACCTGGTATCAATCTACGATTTTCATGAATTTCCACGAATTTGGCTGGTGGGAAATCGCAATTCATGGTTTTCCAGGTTTCATGTTCGCCAGCCGAAAACCGATTCCAGGGACTATTCGTGGGATCGACAGAATTCGCGTGACTGCTGATCTAGGCATTTTTCCATGGGTATACTACAAGTATGATTGATTAATACCGGAGAGTCCAAATTGAATCCTATGACCATTATAACACAAGGAACTATAGCTTATGTGTTTTTTGTTTAATCCTTTTTTGTTAAATCCTTTTAAATTTGAAAAAGCATAAGACCTATGATTAGCCAAATCTGAAGTAAATATCATGTAATTACTATAATTTTAAATTTCATATAGTCTTACAAATAATGCTTTGCTAAAAGAAATAATTTACACGCTTAAAATCAATCTTCAGTATACATGTTTCAGACGTCTATCGACAATCTACGTATATACATATTCATCTTTTCTGTGTGTATTTACCTAAACTAACACTACCCCTCCGGGGGACAATCGCTCCTTTGTTCCTCAATCAGTAAAATATCTCTTGCCCATTCCTCTTTGTATACCAGTTTTCCATCTCTAATACTGCTGTGAAGTTATATGATAACATGATGGTGAACAGTACAAGTTTGATGCGCTTTTCGTAGTTTTGACCAGACAAAGTTTTGGTAGTGTAGTCATCTGGGGCTGTGGCAAAAGATATCTGCATTCGATTAACCATAGCAGAAAAATGTATGAGAAGAGTATTGTGAACATTTCGCAAATACTATTCAAATACCACATGCATGTACAATTCTTCGCAGTTAAAAACTTGGTTATGTTACAAACCCTCCGCATTGTCTTTCGAAATGTATCCATAGAAATGGGTAAATTTTTAAAATAGAGCAATTTTTATACCCTATCCCATAGGGGTATATTAGTTTTGATACTTAGTTTGTAACATAGAGAAATAATTTAGCTACATATACCTCAAAGTATATGGATCGACTCAGAATCGCTAGCTGAGTCGATTAAGCCATGTCTGCCTGTCCGTCCGTCCGTCTGTACGTCACCGATTTTTAGGGCTTAAATTTTGAGCTAGGATAATGAAATTTGGTACATAGGCTCCTCGTGCGTGCCTCCAGAACAAGTGTAAAAATTTTTGAAATCCGCACACTGCCACGCCCCCTTTTAAGAAAAACTCAGTTTTTGGCCAAACCGTAAGGAACTTTAAAAAAGTTTCTGAACAGCATATGTAGACAATCTTAATATCTATATTTCACCTATGTATAGTTTTTTGCCACGCCCACTTTTTGGGGGCGTTTTCAATAAAAAACTGTTTCGGTAAAATTTTAAATTTTTCGAAAAAATTTTTGATCCAGAATCATCGACGTTATTAATATGAACATTTGGTCTATATACCATTTTAACCCACGCCCACTTTTTGGGACGTTTTTATATAAAAACCATTTTTATACACTACCCCATAACATATGCAGGAGAAAACCTTGTCTTTTGTAGAACCGTAAAAGTGTTTTGTAAGCAGTCTGAAGAATTTGTTGTCACTATATCATTTTTTTTATTTTACCCACATCGTGTTTTTATCCATGCCCACTTTGTTTGGGGATTTTAGTTTTATGGATAGAATGGGATAGGGTATTCAACGATCCGCACAGCGGATTGTAGCCTTCTCATATGTTTATAATCCAATTTAAATAGTTGTAAAATATGGTTACTTAAAAACGGTCTGAATCTGAGCCCTACACAGTGCCAGCATACGACATTTCCACGAAAATGTGCTGACAGTTTAACGTTATCGTCAAGATATCTAATTTTATGTTAGTATTTATAAAAAGGTGACCATAACAGTTTAATGACCATTATTTCACTCTTCATTGTATATGTATACCTGTCTCGTCCCTCTTCATTCAAAGTATGCCTCACAAGTTTGGACATCTTTATATGTAGTTCATTCATATATAACTTAAGCAGTCTAAAGTTAATTCATAGGACTTGCTTATGCACGGACGGATGGACGGACAGACAGACATGGCTAGATCGATTCTGTGGTAAAATAAAAAACAAATAAGTAAATGAAAAAGAAATGAATTACAAAACAAACAGAATGTAAACGTCTTCACGAATCAACTAGCAAACAGTTCTAAATATGAAATTCTGCAAACCACGTGCCTTTTCACTTTTCAACAAAAAGTAAAACGTCATTTTGCTGTTGACTCGAGAAGAGGTAAAATTGGATGCCAAAAGATTATTAAATTGTAACACATATTAATAAAAATCAAATGTATCAAATATATAATTTCAAATTTTCAGTGAATAAACGTGCTTACTTACATATATCAAATATATTTGGGAAGTTCGTTTAATTCGTTTGGCCAGGATTAACTCGAATCGACGATATCTTTATTCACTTTTGTGGTAAGCAGCCAGCTAAGATTTCACAGCCAGCGAAGCGTCCACAAATTGTGCACCCAGCACAGAAGCCAGCGACGTTTTCGCAGCCAGCATAGCGTCCGCATAGTGCAACCGCCATATCTTCCAACGAAGCGTTCACAAGTTGCACAACGAGAGTTTGCAGCCAGCAAATATAAATGCAGCCAGCACATTTGCAGCCAACAACGCATTCGCAATCCGAGCGCAGTCAACGCTTAAAAAATTGCCAACAGCTAACTAGCCAATAGGACATTTTCAAGTCCAAAAACCAGCACATTTGCAGCCACGAACAATACAAGCAGCCAGCATTCAAGAAAACAGGCAACAGATAGCAGCCAACATAATTGCAGCCACCAATAGCTAGCCTAACCAGTTATTGTCCCAAGGTAAGCGAATACCTATTTTTATACCCTATCCCATAGGGGGGTATATGAGTTTTGATACATAGTTTGTAACATAGGGAAATAATTAAGCTAGATATACCTTAAAGTATATGGATCGACTCAGAATCGATAGCTGAGTCGATTTAGCCATGTCTGTCCGTCCGTACGTCCGTACGTCACCAGTTTTTGGGCCTTATATTTTGAGCTAGAATAATGAAAAATGAAAGTGTAAGCGTTTGAAATCCGCCTACTGCCACGCCCCCTTTTTAGAAAAACGTAGTTTTTGGCCAAACCGTAAGGAATTTTGAAAAAAGTTTCTGAACTACATATTTTGAGAATCGCAATATCTAAATTTCGTCTATATAAAGTTTTTTGCCAAGCCCACTTTTTGGGGGGCTTTTCATAAAAAAAAAACTTTTTTTGGTACATTTTTAAAATATTTGAAAAAACTTTCGATGCAAGATCATTGGCTATGATAATATGAACATTTCGTCTATAAATCATTTTAACCCACGCCCAATATGCAATAGAAAACGTTGTTCTCTGTCGAACCATTAAATATGTTTATAAACTGTAAGAACAATATTTTGTGACTACGTCATTTTCTATATTTCGTAACCATAAAACCCACAATTTGGGGATACAAATTTTAAGGATGTGATAGGGTATTAAACGATGCACACAGTTGATTGTAGGCTTCGCATATGTTTTTACCTATATTGCCCTATCATATTACAGTATAAATTGAAATTATATAAACCAGATAAGTTATCCCAAATAGGAGCAGGTAGTTTTTGGTTAGTGAATTCGTTGCAATTAAGAAAACAGTTAGTTGTCTGCTAGATAATTACGTTGCCAACATAAAAGAACAGTTAATTTTGCATAGCTGTAATATTGCATAGCACAAAGTAGTCTGATAAAACATCCCGAGAGAAAAAAGTTTTATTTCTGCTTTCCCGTTTGAAACAAAAAACAGGTTGAACAAAATATCCCGTTTGCAAATTTGCTGTCTGTTTTGAAGCAAATAAAATCGATATTAAAAGTCTGAACCGGTTAGGGTGACCAAGTCTGCATAAAGTATAGATTTATAACGGCTCGTTCTACAGTCGATACTATACGAAGGGTAACAACAACCTTGGAAGAAGCTATTCTGGGCAGGAGATGGAGAGGAGGTGCAAAAAAATACGGTGCAGTGGTAAATTGGATGTCAAAAATGCGTTTAACTCTGCAAACTGGGGAATTAAAGTGCATTCGCTTAGGTCAAGGATGGTGCCATGGTTCCTAATAAAAACATATGAGAAGGCTACAATCCGCTGTGCGGATCGTTGAATACCCTATCCAATCCTATCCATAAAACTAAAATCCCCAAACAAAGTGGGCATGGTTAAAAACACGATGTGGGTAAAATAGAAAAAAACATATGAGAAGGCTACAATCCACTGTGCGGATCGTTGAATACCCTATCCCATCCTATCTGTAAAACTTAAATCCCCAAAAAGTGGACATGGCTAAAAACACGATGTGGATAAAATAAAGAAAATGACATGGTGACAACAAATTCATCAGACTGCTTATAAAAAACTTTTACGGTTCTACAAAAGACAAGGTTTTCTCCTGCATATGTTATGGGGTAGGGTATAAAAATGGTTTTTATATAAAAACGCCCCCAAAAAGTGGGCGTGGTTTAAAATAGTCTATTGACGAAATGTTCATATTTATATTACTAATGATTCTGCATCAAAAGTTTTTTTAGAAAATTTTAAAATTTGACCGAAAAACGTTTTTTATTAAAAACGCCCCCAAAAAGTGGGCGTGGCAAAAAACTTTATATGAACGAAATACAGATATTCAGATTGTCTAAATATGTTGTTCAGAAAGTTTTTCAAAATTCCTTATGGTTTGGACAAAAAATACGTTTTTCTAAAAAGGGGGCGTGGCAGTGTGCGGATTTCAAAAATTTTTACACTTGTTCTGAAGGCACGCACGAGGAGCCTATGTACCAAATTTCATTATCCTAGCTCAAAATTTAAGGCTTAAAAATCGGTGAAGTACTGACGGACGGACAGACAGACATGGCTTAATCGACTCAGCTAGAGATTCTGAGTCGATCCATATACTTTGAGGTATATGTAGCTAAATTATTTCTCTATGTTACAAACTAAGTATCAAAACTAATATACCCCTATGGGATAGGGTATAAACATATGAGAAGGCTACAATCCGCTGTGCGGATCGTTGAATACCCTATCCCATCCTATCCATAAAACTAAAATCCCCAAAAAAGTGGGCAAGGCTAAAAACACGATGTGGATAAAATAGAAAAAATGATATAGTGACAACAAATTCTTCAGACTCCTTACAAAACACTTTGACGGTTCTACAAAAGACAAGGTTTTCTCCTACATATGTTATGGGGTAGTGTATAAAAATGGTTATACCCTATCCCATAGGGGTATATTAGTTTTGATACTTAGTTTGTAACATAGAGAAATAATTTTGCTACATATACCTCAAAGTATATGGATCGACTCAGAATCGCTAGCTGAGTCGATTAAGCCATGTCTGTCTGTCCGTCCGTCCGTCTGTACGTCACCGATTCTTTGGCCTTAAATTTTGAGCTAGGATAATGAAATTCGGTATATAGGATCCTCGTCTCTGCTTACAGAACAAGTGTAAACAATTTTGAAATCCGCCCACTGCCACGCCTCCTTTTAAGAAAAACTCAGTTTTTGACCAAACCGTAAGGAATTTTAAAAATGTTTCTGAACAACATATTTAGACAATATTAATATCAATTTTTCGTCCATATAAAGTTTTTTGCCATGCCCACTTTTTGGGGGCGTTTTCTATAAAAAAAACTGTTTTCGGTCAAATTTTAAATTTTTCGAAAAAAATGTTGATGCAGAATCATTAACATTATTACTATAAACATTTCGTCTATATACAATTTGGAATACGCTGGAGGAATCAGGGAGGCGAAACGATTTTTTTATTTTAAGTGTGTCCGAGTAGACACCTGCGCCCACTCCGCAGTCCATTTTGGAGCCGTCGGTGTATATAAGTGTGTCAAAATCTTTTTCAACCACTGCGTTTTTCCAATCCTCTCTACTTGGAAAGCTAGCGGTGAAGTGTTTGTGGAAGGTCAGTTTGGGTATCATGTAGTCGGTATGATGGTCAGCTAGACCTGCTGGCATTGAATCTGTGCTGTGCTGTGCCCATAGGGCTTATTGAACCAGCAGCCAGATTCTCTGAGCCTGACTGCACTGCACATTGCAATGTCTTTGATATGGATATCTAGAGGGAGAAGGTGGAGAAGAACCGATAAGGCATCAGTGGGACAAGATCTCATGGCCCCAGTTGTGCCGATACAAGCAGTTCTTTGTACCCTCTTAAGTTTGTCAATGATATACCCTTTACTCACAGAAGGCCACCAGACTAGTGCCCCATAGGTGAGTATTGGCCGAACAACAGCAGTGTACATCCAAAGTGTCATCTTTGGTTGTAAGCCCCATCTTTTGCCAAATGTTTTTCTACAGGCATAGAAAGCTATACATGCTTTCTTGACCCTTTGTTCTATGTTGGTTTTCCAATTAAGCTTAGTATCTAGGATAGTCCCTAGATATTTGGCATTGGATGGGAGTGAGAGCGCTTGTCCATTAAGTCGGGGGAGATTAAAGGTTGGTATTTTGGTCTTCGTGGTGAAGAGCATCATTTCCGTTTTGCTTGGATTAAAACCCAGGCCACAGCTTGTAGCCCACGTGCTCACAGAACCCAGAGCGTACTCCATGATTTCGCTAATCACTGGGAGAAACTTTCCTGACACTAGGATCAAGGCTTTTGCAGATTCATGTCCACGTCTGCCTGCCTTTGGTATAAAAACTACCCTGACACGTCTCCATGAGTGTGGAATAAAGTTTAATAAAATACAACTTCTATAAATTGGCAACAACCACGGTAATACAGTGTCCTGTAAGTTTTGTAGCATGATCGGCAAGATGCCATCAAGGCCAGGTGATTTATAGGGTGAGAAGCTATTTATTGCCCAGGATGTCTTTTCTTTGGTTATGATGGATTTGATATTTTCCCAAGTTGCGTGGTCAGCGGGCCGAGAGTCAGCAGATGCTGGCGGCACATCTTTACAACCCGGAAAGTGTGTGTTAATTAGGATAGACAGAGGTCTCTGCCCAGCTACCATCCGACTTTCTTATTAAGGACGGTTTTGAATGGTCCTTCGCTAAGATTTTGCTCAGTCTGGAAGAGTCTTTAAGGGTATTGATGGATTCGCAGTATTCCTGCCAAGATTCTTTCTTGGCGCTACGAATAGCCGCATTGTATATTCTGAGGCAATCTTTATAGGGTTGCAAAAAATTGTATTTATGGCAGATGTTAAAGATGACCCTGGTCATATTCCTAAGTTTACTAAGGTCCTCACTCCACCAGGGAGGTAGTTTTTTCTTACCGAAACTGGCTGGACACGAGACCTTGAAAGCGGTACTCATTGCCTTCTCAAAGATAACGATAGCTGCGTTCAGTTCGTCTGTCGAAGTGAACTTAGATTTTGGTATTACTTGAAGTCTAGAGTTAACTATTTGGTCAAACTTTGGCCAGTTGATTCTTTTGGGATTTCTAAAGGGGATTGGTGCATCAATCCGAATATTGACATCAAACAGTATCCAGCTGTGGTCAGAAAAGGATTTCAGGTTGGATACTCTCCAGTTATGCATCTTTAGGTTGTCGTTGTTTGTGTTTAGTGTGATGTCAATGACTTCTTCCCAGCCCCTAAAACTCACCGTGCTCGGGAATGTGAAGGTTGGGGTACAACCCTTGTTGCAAATTGACAGGTTGTTATGAATTATAAAATCAAACATATGAGAGGCTACAATCCGCTATGCGGATCGTTGAATACCCTATCCCATCCCATCCTTTAAATTAATATCCTCAAAATATAGGCCTTATGGCGATGAAATACAGAAAATGATATTGTCACAATATATTGCTCAGACAGTTTCTCAAAATCTTGTGTGGTTCGACAAAAAACAACATATTTCTATTGCTAATGCCTTGGGATGGGGTATACAAATGGTTTTTGTAAAAAAACGCCCCCAAAATGTGGGCGTAGGTGAAAATGATCTATGGACAAAATGTTTATATTACCATTGCGGAAGTACATGGCTTAATCGACTCAGCTAGCGATTCTGAATCGATCCATATACTTTGAGGTATATGTATCGAGATTATTTCTCTATGTTACAAACTTAATGTCAAAACTAATATACCCCCCTATGGGATAGGGTATTAAAACATATGAGAGGCTACAATCCGCTTTGCGGATCGTTGAAAACCCTATCCCATCCCATCCTTAAAATTAATATCCTCAAAATATAGGCCTTATGGCGATGAAATACAGAAAATGACATTGTCACAATATATTGCTCAGACAGTTTATCAAAATCTTTTGTGGTTCGACAAAAAACAACGGTTTTCTATTGCTAATGCCTTGGGATGGGGTATACAAATGTTTTTTGTAAGAAAACGCCCCCAAAATGTGGGCGTAGGTGAAAATGATCTATTGACAAAATGTTTATATTACTATTGCGGAAGTATTTCCATCAAAATTTTTTTCGAAAGTTTTAAAATTTGGACAAAAAACGTTTTTTACTAAAAACGCCCCCAAAAAGTGGGCGTGGCAAAAAACTTTGTATTGACGAAATATAGATATTAGGATTGTCTAAATATGTTGCTAATACACTTTTTTGAAATTCCTTACGGTTTGGCTTAAAACTACGTTTTTTCTAAAAGGGGGCGTGGCAGTGGGCGGATTTTAAAAATTTTTACACTTGTTCTGGTGACTCGGCCAAGGATCCTATATACCAAATTTCATTATCCTAGCTCAAAATTTAAGGCCCAAAAATCGGTGACGAACAGACAGACGGACGGACGGACGGACAGACAGACATGGCTTAATCGACTCAGCTAGCGATTCTGAGTCGATCCATATACTTTGAGGTATATGTAGCTAAATTATTTCTCTATGTTACAAACTAAGTATCAAAACTAATATACCCCTATGGGATAGGGTATAAAAAGAGACTCACCTCGTTCATTGGTCTCTGAGCTGCCCCACAGGGTATGCCTGGCATTGGCATCGCAGCCCAGAATCAAGTTGGTCTTCTTTTTTGATAAAGTGGCTGTGAGAAACTCTACCTCCTTCGGCGGAGCATTCTGGTTATGTGCCATATAGGTCGAAGCAGCATACAGACACTCCTGCTTACCAGTTTCAATCCGTAAAACAGCTAGGTCGTTGCAGCTAAGGTTGGAACAAAAGAAAGCTTTGATGTGTTTATACCCTATCCCATAGGGGTATATTAGTTTTGATACTTAGTTTGTAACATAGAGAAATAATTTAGCTACATATACCTCAAAGTATATGGATCGACTCAGAATCGCTAGCTGAGTCGATTAAGCCATGTCTGTCTGTCCGTCCGTCCGTCCGTCCGTCCGTCTGTACGTCACCGATTTTTAGGCCCTAAATTTTGAGCTAGGATAATGAAATTTGGTATATAGGATCCTCGTCTCTGCCTACAGAACAAGTGTAAAAATTTTTGAAATCCGCCCACTGCCACGCCCCCTTTTAAGAAAAACTCAGTTTTTGACCAAACCCTAAGGAATTTTAAAAAAGTTTCTGAACAACATATTTAGACAATATTAATATCTATATTTCGTCCATATAAAGTTTTTTGCCACGCCCACTTTTTGGGGGCGTTTTCGATTAAAATCTGTTTTCGGTCAAATTTTAAATTTTTCGAAAAAAATTTTGATGCAGAATCATTAACAATATTAATATGAACATTTCGTCTATATACCATTTTAACCCACGCCCACTTTTTGGGGGCGTTTTTATATAAAAACCATTTTTATACACTACCCCATAACATATGCAGGAGAAAACCTTGTCTTTTGTAGAACCGTAAAATTGTTTTGTAAGCAGTCTGAAGAATTTGTTGTCACTATATCATTTTTTCTATTTTATCCACATCGTTTTTTTAGCCATGCCCCCATTTTTGGGGATTTTAGTTTTATGGATAGGATGGGATAGGGTATTCAACGATCCGCACAGCGGATTGTAGCCTTCTCATATGTTTTTTAACTAAAATACAGGATCTAGGCTTCCGTTATGTTTGTCGATGTTGTAGAATAGGTTGTAGTCCTTGTCATTGAGCCCTTTGATAGTGGAACCTCCCACCCAGGGTTCTTGAATTAGGCTGATGTCGATGTCTTCCTCTTTCAGAAAGACTAGGAGGTTTTCACTAGCGCACCTGCAGTGCTGCAGGTTAATCTGCAGAACTCTGGCATCTAGTCTCAGGACTTCCAACAATTTGTTGGCGTCATCGATTTCATCCGGGTCTTCACCTGGACGCGCTGACCTGAATATTTTGAGTTTGGCATGTCTGATGCCAAACCTCAATCTGTTGTCGGTCTTCTCTAGGGCTTCTAGAGACTCCTCGTTGATGAGTAGGAGGAAGGGCTTAGTGTGTGGGGTTGGTTTCTCTACCTTAAGGACGGACCAGTCAGTCATGGGAATTCCGGGGTTATGCAGCTGTAGGACCTGAATCAATGCGGGCTCGCGGTCGCCAAGGAATGTCATCGGCTGGAACGAGCTTCAAACTAAAACCCGTCCAGTTGTTCCGAATCTTGGCAACACAGTTTTCGAGGAAATCCCTCGAAAATTTGTCCGCACATTTAACCACCCTAATACCCTTTACCACTTCTTCGGAATCGAAGCATGGCAGAGGGCCAACCGGATTGTCCAGCAGAAAGTCCATAACCATCTCAGAAAGCTTGGCCTCAATCTCACCCCAACCGCCACCTTGATGCAATTAGTCGGCTACTCGTTGATAATTGCAACTTGCAGGTCATCTGTTACGACCCGGGTATTGGAGCGCTTCGGTTTGGGTTTGACTTTGGCCTCCGCATGCTTAGATGAGTTACTGGAAGCTGAAAACTTCCCCCGCTTTGAGGCTTTAGTTGGCTCATCATGAGACCTACTGCGCTTCGCGGTTTCAGACTCTAGCCGCTTTTCCTTGAGTTTGTTGTAGTCTTCAACAATCTTAAGATACATGTGTTTGTCGCTGTCTTTGCTATGTACAATACCAGCCGCTTCATTCTTAGCTATCTTACTGAGAATGAAGCAGGCTCTACTGTACTGACGTTTGGTGATGTTCGATACACTTGGTTGTTGGCCATCACAAGCGACCTTAGCCGGAATCGTTTTGGTGTTTAATGACTTAGACGATGCCGGTGTGCTGACTGCACATATTCCAACGCCTAAGTCGGTTATTGTATGCAAGACGTTAGATGAAGCGAGTGTACTAACTATACACTGCCCATCGTCTGCGTTTTGTTGGGTGTTAATTGGCTGAGACTCCGCGAGTGTACTAACTATACAATGCGCGTCGCCTGAAGAGGTCTCTAGAGATACCACAGGCGGCGTGGGAATACTACTTGTATCCTTCACAACGCCTGTAACCGTCTCTTGAGAGGGGGCTAGTAACTCCTCTTCCGAAGAGGTACCGACCTGCTATCCTCAAGTTTATTTATTTTTTTTTGTATTTTTTTATTTATTTGTTTTTTCATTTTTATTTGGTTCATGAAATTTTGGACCCACGAGTAGAACGGAAAGGAGGTTCACTCCGGCAGAGCCGATATACCGGAGTAAGGCAAAAGATACGACAGACCATGCCTGTGCATCTGAAGAAGCTCGTTAGCGGCTGGTTTAACCCCCAGCCTTGCATTCTTAGGCACGGTTTGCATTAAGTGCACTCACACCACCACTGAAATCAGGTACCTCTAGTCCCATGGTCAAAAGGCAAAAAAAACGGGATATTTTACTATTGAGAAGTAGAGAAACATCACCGCAATGCCCTCTGACCTTAGCTGATTGCCGTCTTGACAACGTACAAGAACACTGTAGCAATCATTACCGGCCGGCACCTGCTCTTCGATACCGATGAGGGAGTAAGGCAGTACCACATAACTGGCGGAGTTCCAAAAGGATCAGTATTAGGACCTATCCTAAGGAACATTATGTACGACAGGGTTCTAAGGCTCGGAATCCCAAATAAGGCAAAAATCTTAGGCTTTGCCGCTGATATTGCAATTGTTGTGGCGGCAAAACACCTGGAAGAAATAGAGGATATTGGCAACGAATGTTTCCGATAAGTGAGACGATGGATGTTAGCAGAACACAAAACAGAAGCAGTACTAGTAAGCAGCCGGAAGAAAAGAGAGGCAATCACCATCAGGGTAGGCGATCATGATATAACATCAAAACCGGCTATTTAATATCTAGGTGTGATGATAGATGCTATACTCGCTTACAAGGAACACATTGAAAGAACGTGCGTCAAATCGGCAAGGGGTAGCGCTGCCCTATCTAGAATAATGACGAACATTGGAGGACCCATACAACAAAGGAGACTAGTTCTGTCAATGGTGGTGCAGTCACATACTTTTCAGTGCCCACTTTTCAGTGTAGAGCGCAGAAAACTAGAGGATATAATTGGAGAAGTACCAACTCACGAGAACATTGTGAACCTTATGTTAACATCGAGCGCAATATGGGACGCGGTGAAACAGGTTGCAACGGACGGACAGACATGGCTAAATCGACTCAGCTATCGATTCTGAGTCGATCCATATACTTTGAGGCATATATAGCTAAATTATTTCTCTATGTTACAAACTATGTATCAAAACTAATATACCCCTATGGGATAGGGTATAAAAACATATGAGAAGGCTACAATCCACTGTGCGGATCGTTGAATACCCTATCCCATCCTATCTGTAAAACTAAAATCCCCAAAAAGTGGACATGGCTAAAAACACGATGTGGATTAAATTAAGAATATGACATGGTGACAACAAATTCTTCAGACTGCTTATAAAAAACTTTTACGGTTCTACAAAAGACAAGGTTTTCTCCTGCATATGTTATGGGGTAGTGTATAAAAATGGTTTTTATATAAAAACGCCCCCAAAAAGTGGGCGTGGGTTAAAATGGTCTATCGACGAAATGTTCATATTTATATTACTAATGATTCTGCATCAAAATTTTTTTAGAAAATTTTAAAATTTGACCGAAAAACGTTTTTTATTAAAAACGCCCCCAAAAAGTGGGCGTGGCAAAAAACTTTTTATGAACGAAATACAGATATTCAGATTGTCTAAATATGTTGTTCAGAAAGTTTTTCAAAATTCCTTATGGTTTGGCCAAAAAATAAGTTTTTCTAAAAAGGGGGCGTGGCAGTGGGCGGATTTCAAAAATTTTTACACTTGTTCTGCTGGGAGCAACAAAGAGCACGTGTACCAAATTTCATCCTTCTAGCTCAAAATTTAAGGCCCAAAAACTGGTGACGTACGGACAGACATGGCTAAATCGACTCAGCTATCGATTCTGAGTCGATCCATATACTTTGAGGTATATATAGCTAAATTATTTCTCTATGTTACAAACTATGTATCAAAACTAATATACCCCTATGGGATAGGGTATAAAAAAGTGGGCATGGCTAAAAACGCGATGTGGATAAAAGAGAAAAATTGATATAGTGACAACAAATTCTTCAGACTGCTTACAAAACACTTTTACGGTTCTACAAAAGACAAGGTTTTCTCCTGCATATGTTATGGGGTAGGGTATAAAAATGGTTTTTATATAAAAACGCCCCCAAAAAGTGGGCGTGGGTTAAAATGGTCTATTGACGAAATGTTCATATTTATATTACTAATGATTCTGCATCAAAATTTTTTTAGGAAATTTTAAAATTTGACCGAAAAAAGTTTTTTATTAAAAACGCCCCCAAAAAGTGAGCGTGGCAAAAAACTTTATATGAACGAAATACAGATATTCAGATTGTCTAAATATGTTGTTCAGAAAGTTTTTCAAAATTCCTTATGGTTTGGCCAAAAAATACGTTTTTCTAAAAAGGGGGCGTGGCAGTGGGCGGATTTCAAAAATGTTTACACTTGTTCTGCTGGGAGCAACAAAGAGCACGTGTACCAAATTTCATCCTTCTAGCTCAAAATTTAAGGCCCAAAAACTGGTGACGTACGGACGGACGGACGGACGGACGGACGGACGGACGGACAGACATGGCTAAATCGACAGCTATCGATTCTGAGTCGATCCATATACTTTGAGGTATATAAATCGACAGCTATCGATTCTGAGTCGATCCATATACTTTGATGTATATATAGCTAAATTATTTCTCTATGTTTTTTTTTTTTTTTTTTTTTTTTTTTTTTTTTTTTTTTTTTTTTTTAAAACACTATCAGATCTGTGTCGTAGCGAGCTTAATACAAGCAGCATCTACGAGCAGAGATTTGCCACAGCATATAATATGCATCCACAGGCTCATCATTTAGTGCATTTGTTAGTGGGACAAAACAGAACATAGATGAAACTAAGTTTGAAATCACTAGCAAAATCAATAAACGATTAAATTACAATGAAGCTATATATGTTATTAAACAAAGGACAATTTTAAATATACTTATTACGGCTCTAGAATACAATTTCGCAGAGTGTTTTTCAAACTACTTTTACTAACATGCAGTTCAACTACGTCGTTATTTTTATTGTAAACTCTACTCATGCGACTAATAGCCTCATGCATGCCATAGTTGTGTTTATGGCTAGGTATATGTAATATATTGAATCTACGCAGGTTGTAGGAACCTCCCCGGGTATTAAAACCAATAGCACTTAAAAGATCAGGAGCATCAATTTGTCCTGATAATAATTGGTGTAAGAAAACCATGTCATTGTTAAGTCTACGTTGAGACAAAGGCAATAGTTGCAGCAGTTTAATTCTGCACCTATACGGAGGCAAATTGTGCAGATCATCCCATGGAAGTCCTCTCAAAGCAAATCTTATGAATTTACGTTGGACTGATTCAATTCTATTCGAATGAACTACATAGAAGGGTGTCCAAACTTGTGAAGCATACTCCAAGTGAGGCCGAACTAGACAGTTATAGAGCGAAAGAGTGACGTAAGGGTCATTAAATGTTACAAACTATGTATCAAAACTAATATACCCCTATGGGATAGGGTATAAAAAAGTGGGCATGGCTAAAAACGCGATGTGGATAAAAGAGAAAAATTGATATAGTGACAACAAATTCTTCAGACTGCTTACAAAACACTTTTACGGTTCTACAAAAGACAAGGTTTTCTCCTGCATATGTTATGGGGTAGTGTGTAAAAATGGTTTTTATATTAAAACGCCCCCAAAAAGTGGGCGTGGGTTAAAATATTATATAGACGAAATGTTTATATTAATAATGTTTTCGAAAAAAATTTTAAATTTGACCGAAAACAGTTTTTTTTATTGAAAACGCCCCCAAAAAGTGGGCGTGGCAAAAAACTTTATATGGACGAAATATAGATATTAATATTGTCTAAATATGTTGTTCAGAAACTTTTTTAAAATTCCTTACGGTTTGGTCAAAAACTGAGTTTTTCTTAAAAGGGGGCGTGGCAGTGGGCGGATTTCAAAAATGTTTACACTTTTTCTGTAGGCAGAGACGAGGATCCTATATACCAAATTTCATTATCCTAGCTCAAAATTTAAGGCCTAAAAATCGGTGACGTACTGACGGACGGACGGACGGACGGACGGACGGACGGACAGACAGACATGGCTTAATCGACTCAGCTAGCGATTCTGAATCGATCCATATACTTTGAGGTATATGTATCGAAATTATTTCTCTATGTTACAAACTTAATGTCAAAACTAATATATCCCCCTATGAGATAGAGTATAAAAACATATGAGAAGGCTACAATCCACTGTGCGGATCGTTGAATACCCTATCCCATCCTATCTGTAAAACTAAAATCCCCAAAAAGTGGACATGGCTAAAAACACGATGTGGATAAAAAACATATGAGAAGGCTACAATCCACTGTGCGGATTGTTGAATACCCTATCCCATCCTATCTGTAAAACTAAAATCCCCAAAAAGTGGACATGGCTAAAAACACGATGTGGATAAAATTAAGAATATGACATGGTGACAACAAATTCTTCAGACTGCTTATAAAAAACTTTTACGGTTCTACAAAAGACAAGGTTTTCTCCTGCATATGTTATGGGGTAGGGTATAAAAATGGTTTTTAAATAAAAACGCCCCCAAAAAGTGGGCGTGGGTTAAAATGGTCTATTGACGAAATGTTCATATTTATATTACTAATGATTCTGCATCAAAATTTTTTTAGAAAATTTTAAAATTTGACCGAAAAACGTTTTTTATTAAAAACGCCCCCAAAAAGTGGGCGTGGCAAAAAACTTTATATGAACGAAATACATATATTCAGATTGTCTAAATATGTTGTTCAGAAAGTTTTTCAAAATTCCTTATGGTTTGGCCAAAAAATACGTTTTTCTAAAAAGGGGGCGTGGCAGTGGGCGGATTTCAAAAATTTTTACACTTGTTCTGCTGGGAGCAACAAAGAGCACGTGTACAAAATTTCATCCTTCTAGCTCAAAATTTAAGGCCCAAAAACTGGTGACGTACGGACGGACGGAGTTCCAAAAGGATCAGTATTAGGACCTATCCTAAGGAACATTATGTACGACAGGGTTCTAAGGCTCGGAATCCCAAATAAGGCAAAAATCTTAGGCTTTGCCGCTGATATTGCAATTGTTGTGGCGGCAAAACACCTGGAAGAAATAGAGGATATTGGCAACGAATGTTTCCGATAAGTGAGACGATGGATGTTAGCAGAACACAAAACAGAAGCAGTACTAGTAAGCAGCCGGAAGAAAAGAGAGGCAATCACCATCAGGGTAGGCGATCATGATATAACATCAAAACCGGCTATTTAATATCTAGGTGTGATGATAGATGCTATACTCGCTTACAAGGAACACATTGAAAGAACGTGCGTCAAATCGGCAAGGGGTAGCGCTGCCCTATCTAGAATAATGACGAACATTGGAGGACCCATACAACAAAGGAGACTAGTTCTGTCAATGGTGGTGCAGTCACATACTTTTCAGTGCCCACTTTTCAGTGTAGAGCGCAGAAAACTAGAGGATATAATTGGAGAAGTACCAACTCACGAGAACATTGTGAACCTTATGTTAACATCGAGCGCAATATGGGACGCGGTGAAACAGGTTGCAACGGACGGACAGACATGGCTAAATCGACTCAGCTATCGATTCTGAGTCGATCCATATACTTTGAGGCATATATAGCTAAATTATTTCTCTATGTTACAAACTATGTATCAAAACTAATATACCCCTATGGGATAGGGTATAAAAACATATGAGAAGGCTACAATCCACTGTGCGGATCGTTGAATACCCTATCCCATCCTATCTGTAAAACTAAAATCCCCAAAAAGTGGACATGGCTAAAAACACGATGTGGATTAAATTAAGAATATGACATGGTGACAACAAATTCTTCAGACTGCTTATAAAAAACTTTTACGGTTCTACAAAAGACAAGGTTTTCTCCTGCATATGTTATGGGGTAGTGTATAAAAATGGTTTTTATATAAAAACGCCCCCAAAAAGTGGGCGTGGGTTAAAATGGTCTATTGACGAAATGTTCATATTTATATTACTAATGATTCTGCATCAAAATTTTTTTAGAAAATTTTAAAATTTGACCGAAAAACGTTTTTTATTAAAAACGCCCCCAAAAAGTGGGCGTGGCAAAAAACTTTTTATGAACGAAATACAGATATTCAGATTGTCTAAATATGTTGTTCAGAAAGTTTTTCAAAATTCCTTATGGTTTGGCCAAAAAATAAGTTTTTCTAAAAAGGGGGCGTGGCAGTGGGCGGATTTCAAAAATTTTTACACTTGTTCTGCTGGGAGCAACAAAGAGCACGTGTAAAAAATTTCATCCTTCTAGCTCAAAATTTAAGGCCCAAAAACTGGTGACGTACGGACAGACATGGCTAAATCGACTCAGCTATCGATTCTGAGTCGATCCATATACTTTGAGGTATATATAGCTAAATTATTTCTCTATGTTACAAACTATGTATCAAAACTAATATACCCCTATGGGATAGGGTATAAAAAAGTGGGCATGGCTAAAAACGCGATGTGGATAAAAGAGAAAAATTGATATAGTGACAACAAATTCTTCAGACTGCTTACAAAACACTTTTACGGTTCTACAAAAGACAAGGTTTTCTCCTGCATATGTTATGGGGTAGGGTATAAAAATGGTTTTTATATAAAAACGCCCCCAAAAAGTGGGCGTGGGTTAAAATGGTCTATTGACGAAATGTTCATATTTATATTACTAATGATTCTGCATCAAAATTTTTTTAGGAAATTTTAAAATTTGACCGAAAAAAGTTTTTTATTAAAAACGCCCCCAAAAAGTGAGCGTGGCAAAAAACTTTATATGAACGAAATACAGATATTCAGATTGTCTAAATATGTTGTTCAGAAAGTTTTTCAAAATTCCTTATGGTTTGGCCAAAAAATACGTTTTTCTAAAAAGGGGGCGTGGCAGTGGGCGGATTTCAAAAATGTTTACACTTGTTCTGCTGGGAGCAACAAAGAGCACGTGTACCAAATTTCATCCTTCTAGCTCAAAATTTAAGGCCCAAAAACTGGTGACGTACGGACGGACGGACGGACGGACGGACGGACGGACGGACAGACATGGCTAAATCGACAGCTATCGATTCTGAGTCGATCCATATACTTTGAGGTATATAAATCGACAGCTATCGATTCTGAGTCGATCCATATACTTTGATGTATATATAGCTAAATTATTTCTCTATGTTACAAACTATGTATCAAAACTAATATACCCCTATGGGATAGGGTATAAAAAAGTGGGCATGGCTAAAAACGCGATGTGGATAAAAGAGAAAAATTGATATAGTGACAACAAATTCTTCAGACTGCTTACAAAACACTTTTACGGTTCTACAAAAGACAAGGTTTTCTCCTGCATATGTTATGGGGTAGTGTGTAAAAATGGTTTTTATATTAAAACGCCCCCAAAAAGTGGGCGTGGGTTAAAATATTATATAGACGAAATGTTTATATTAATAATGTTTTCGAAAAAAATTTTAAATTTGACCGAAAACAGTTTTTTTTATTGAAAACTCCCCCAAAAAGTGGGCGTGGCAAAAAACTTTATATGGACGAAATATAGATATTAATATTGTCTAAATATGTTGTTCAGAAACTTTTTTAAAATTCCTTACGGTTTGGTCAAAAACTGAGTTTTTCTTAAAAGGGGGCGTGGCAGTGGGCGGATTTCAAAAATGTTTACACTTTTTCTGTAGGCAGAGACGAGGATCCTATATACCAAATTTCATTATCCTAGCTCAAAATTGAAGGCCTAAAAATCGGTGACGTACTGACGGACGGACGGACGGACGGACGGACGGACGGACAGACAGACATGGCTTAATCGACTCAGCTAGCGATTCTGAATCGATCCATATACTTTGAGGTATATGTATCGAAATTATTTCTCTATGTTACAAACTTAATGTCAAAACTAATATATCCCCCTATGAGATAGAGTATAAAAACATATGAGAAGGCTACAATCCACTGTGCGGATCGTTGAATACCCTATCCCATCCTATCTGTAAAACTAAAATCCCCAAAAAGTGGACATGGCTAAAAACACGATGTGGATAAAAAACATATGAGAAGGCTACAATCCACTGTGCGGATTGTTGAATACCCTATCCCATCCTATCTGTAAAACTAAAATCCCCAAAAAGTGGACATGGCTAAAAACACGATGTGGATAAAATTAAGAATATGACATGGTGACAACAAATTCTTCAGACTGCTTATAAAAAACTTTTACGGTTCTACAAAAGACAAGGTTTTCTCCTGCATATGTTATGGGGTAGGGTATAAACATATGAGAGGCTACAATCCGCTATGCGGATCGTTGAATACCCTATCCCATCCCATCCTTTAAATTAATATCCTAAAAATATAGGCCTTATTTCGATGAAATACAGAAAATGACATTGTCACAATATATTGCTCAGACAGTTTCTCAAAATCTTGTGTGGTTCGACAAAAAACAACGTATTTCTATTGCTAATGCCTTGGGATGGGGTATACAAATGGTTTTTGTAAGAAAACGCCCCCAAAATGTGGGCGTAGGTGAAAATGATCTATAGAAAAAATGTTTATATTACCATTTCGGAAGTATTTGCATCAAAATTTTTTTCGAAAGTTTTAAAATTTGGACAAAAAGCGTTTTTTACTAAAAACGCCCCCAAAAAGTGTGTGTGGCAAAAAACTTTGTATTAACGAAATATAGATATTAGGATTGTCTAAATATGCTACTCAGACACTTTTTTAAAATTCCTTACGGTTTGGCCCAAAAAATAAGTTTTCCTAAAAAGGGGGCGTGGCAGTAGGCGGATTTCAAAAATTTTTACACTTGTTCTGGTGGCACGGACGAGGATCCTATATACCCTATGGGATAGGGTATAAAAATGGTTATACCCTATCCCATAGGGGGGTATATTAGTTTTGATACTTAGTTTGTAACATAGAGAAATAATTTTGCTACATATACCTCAAAGTATATGGATCGGCTCAGAATCGCTAGCTGAGTCGAATTAGCCATGTCTGTCTGTCCGTCCGTCCGTCCGTCCGTCCGTCCATCTGTCTGTTCGTCAGCGGTTTTTGGGCCTTAAATTTTAAGTTAGGATAATGAAATTTGGTATATAGGATCCTCGTCCGTGCCACCAGAACAAGTGTAAAAAATTTTGAAATCCGCCCACTGCCACGCCCCCTTTTTAGGAAAACTTATTTTTTGGCCAAACCGTAAGGAATTTCAAAAAAGTGTCTGAGTAGCATATTTAGACAATCCTAATATCTATATTTCGTTCATACAAAGTTTTTTGCCACGCCCACTTTTTGGGGGCGTTTTTAGTAAAAAACGCGTTTTGTCCAAATTTTAAAACTTTCGAAAAAAATTTTGATGCAATTACTTCCGAAATGATAATATTAACATTTTGTCTATAGATCATTTTCGACTACGCCCACATTTTGGGGGCGTTTTCTTACAAAAACCATTTGTATACCCCATCCCAAGGCATTAGCAATAGAAATACGTTGTTTTTTGTCGAACCACACAAGATTTTGAGAAACTGTCTGAGCAATATATTGTGACAATGTCATTTTCTGTATTTCATCGCCATAAGGCCTATATTTTGAGGATATTAATTTAAAGGATGGGATGGAATAGGGTATTCAACGATACGCATAGCGGATTGTAGCCTCTCATATGTTTATACCCTATCCCATAGGGGTGTATATTAGTTTTGATACTTAGTTTGTAACATAGAGAAATAATTTTGCTACATATACCTCAAAGTATATGGATCGACTCAGAATCGCTAGCTGAGTCGAATTAGCCATGTCTGTCTGTCCGTCCGTCCGTCCGTCTGTCTGTTCGTCAGCGGTTTTTGGACCTTAAATTTTGAGCTAGGATAATGAAATTTGGTATATAGGATCCTCGTCCGTGCCACCAGAACAAGTGTAAAAATTTTTGAAATCCGCCCACTGCCACGCCCCCTTTTAAGGAAAACTTATTTTTTGGCCAAACCGTAAGGAATTTCAAAAAAGTGTCTTTGTAGCATATTTAGACAATCCTAATATCTATATTTCGTTCATACAAAGTTTTTTGCCACGCCCACTTTTTGGGGGCGTTTTTAGTTGTTTTGATGCAAATACTTCCAAAATATTAATATAAACATTTTGTCTGTAGATCATTTTCACCTACGCCCACATTTTGGGGGCGTTTTCTTACAAAAACCATTTGTATACCCCATCCCAAGGCATTAGCAATAGAAATACGTTGTTTTTTGTCGAACCACACAAGATTTTGAGAAACTGTCTGAGCAATATATTGTGACAATGTCATTTTCTGTATTTCATCGCCATAAGGCCTATATTTTGAGGATATTAATTTAAAGGATGGGATGGGATAGGGTATTCAATGATCCGCATAGCGGATTGTAGCCTCTCATATTTTTAAGTTGTTATTGTTTAATTTAGGATATCCGCAGAGGATAAGTAAGTTAGTTAAGTTAGTAGATAAGTAGGCTAGAAGAAAATAAAAATGAATTTAAAAAAAAAAACATATGAGAGGCTACAATCCGCTATGCGGATCGTTGAATACCCTATCCCATCCCATCCTTTAAATTAATATCCTCAAAATATAGGCTTTATGGCGATGAAATACAGAAAATGACATTGTCACAATATATTGCTCAGACAGTTTCTCAAAATCTTGTGTGGTTCGACAAAAAACAACGTATTTCTATTGCTAATGCCTTGGGATGGGGTACACAAATGGTTTTTGTAAGAAAACGCCCCCAAAATGTGGGCGTAGGTGAAAATGATCTATGGACAAAATGTTTATATTACCATTGCGGAAGTAATTGCAACAAAAATTTTTTCGAAAGTTTTAAAATTTGGACAAAAAGCGTTTTTTACTAAAAACGCCCCCAAAAAGTGGGCGTGGCAAAAAACTTTGTATGAACGAAATATAGATACTAGGATTGTCTAAATATCCTGCTCAGACACTTTTTTGAAATTCCGTACGGTTTGGCCAAAAAATAAGTTTTTCTAAAAAGGGGGCGTGGCAGTGGGCGGATTTCAAAAATTTTTACACTTGTTCTGGTGACTCGCACAAGGATCCTATATACCAAATTTCATTATCCAAGCTCAAAATTTAAGGCCCAAAAATTGGTGACGAACAGACAGACGGACGGACGGACACACGGACGGACGGACGGACGGACGGACGGACGGACGGACGGACGGACGGACAGACAGACATGGCTAATTCGACTCAGCTAGCGATTCTGAGTCGATCCATATACTTTGAGGTATATGTAGCAAAATTATTTCTCTATGTTACAAACTATGTATCAAAACTAATATACCCCCTATAGGATAGGGTATAAAAAACATATGAGAAGGCTACAATCCACTGTGCGGATCGTTGAATACCCTATCCCATCCTATCTGTAAAACTAAAATCCCCAAAAAGTGGACATGGCTAAAAGCACGATGTGGATTAAATAAAGAAAATGACATGGTGACAACAAATTCTTCAGACTGCTTATAAAAAACTTTTACGGTTCTACAAAAGACAAGGTTTTCTCCTGCATATGTTATGGGGGTAGGGTATAAAAATGTTTATACCCTATCCCATAGGGGTATATTAGTTTTGATACATAGTTTGTAACATAGAGAAATAATTTAGCTATATATATACCTCAAAGTATATGGATCGACTCAGAATCGATAGCTGAGTCGATTTAGCCATGTCTGTCCGTCCGTCCGTCCGTCCGTCCGTCCGTCCGTACGTCACCAGTTTTTGGGCCTTAAATTTTGAGCTAGAAGGATGAAATTTGGTTCACGTGCTCTTTGTTGCTCCCAGCAGAACAAGTGTAAACATTTTTGAAATCCGCCCACTGCCACGCCCCCTTTTTAGAAAAACGTAGTTTTTGGCCAAACCATAAGAAATTTTGAAAAACTTTCTGAACAACATATTTAGACAATCTGAATATCTGTATTTCGTTCCTATAAAGTTTTTTGTCACGCCCACTTTTTGGGGGCGTTTTTAATAAAAAACGTTTTTCGGTCAAATTTTAAAATTTTCTAAAAAAATTTTGATGCAGAATCATTAGTAATATAAATATGAACATTTCGTCAATAGACCATTTTAACCCACACCCACTTTTTGGGGGCGTTTTTATATAAAATCCATTTTTATACCCTACCCCATAACATATGCAGGAGAAAACCTTGTCTTTTGTAGAACCGTAAAAGTTTTTTATAAGCAGTCTGAAGAATTTGTTGTCACCATGTCATATTCTTAATTTTATCCACATCGTGTTTTTAGCCATGTCCACTTTTTGGGGATTTTAGTTTTACAGATAGGATGGGATAGGGTATTCAACGATCCGCACAGTGGATTGTAGCCTTCTCATATGTTTTTTTATATAAAAACGCCCCCAAAAAGTGGGCGTGGGTTAAAATGGTCTATTGACAAAATGTTCATATTTATATTACTAATGATTTTGCATCAAAAGTTTTTTTAGAAAATTTTAAAATTTGACCGAAAAAAGTTTTTTATTAAAAATGCCCCCAAAAAGTGGGCGTGACAAAAAAACTTTATATGAACGAAATACAGATATTAAGATTGTCTAAATATGTTGTTCAGAAAGTTTTCAAAATTTCTTATGGTTTGGCCAAAAAATACGTTTTTCTAAAAAGGGGCGTGGCAGTGGGCGGATTTCAAAAATTTTTACACTTGTTCTGTTGGGAGCAACAAAGAGCACGTGTACCAAATTTCATCCTTCTAGCTCAAAATTTAAGGCCCAAAAACTGGTGACGTACGGACGGACGGACGGACAGACATGGCTAAATCGACTCAGCTATCGATTCTGAGTCGATCCATATACTTTGAGGTATATGTAGCTAAATTATTTCTCTATGTTACAAACTATGTATCAAAACTAATATTCCCCTATGGGATAGGGTATAACAAGAAAGGTAATTTATTTTCCCTTTGAAACTAAACGGTGCGCAATGAATATTATTTTTAATATTTTAGTAGGCACGATCACTCAATCGGCGATCTTGAGTCGAGATTATCTCAAGCGCCACCAATATCTGTGATCGTGTGAGATCGGCATTGACCTAAATAAAACAACAACTGTACCACTGTAGCCACCTCACTCCACCCCTATCAAGAAATTTACGATCACCAGCAGAAATTCCATCAACATACCACATGCGCCTGATCTGTACGTAGCGAACATCAAAACCACCCGCTTACCCCACACATACCTTCATGCAGTTGCCTAAATCTCCGCTTTAACTTTGAATACTCCACCTCACCACCCGCATTGTCAAATAAGCAAGTTAAATCAGCAATAAACAAGTGCACCAAAACAAGTTCTGCAAAAATAGATAACAAGGGCAAGTACACTGCTTAAGCCGGGATCACAGGTACCAAAACAATATATATATTTTTTGTTGTTGACAAGTGTTTATCAATGCACCGATCGTGGGCATAAAAGTGCTAATCATTGCTAATAATTTGCTACTTAAATCTACATACTTAAAGCTATACTACATATTGAATTATTTAAAAATTAATAACTAAATTAATAACTAATTAAGTACAAAACATATGAGAAGGCTACAATCCGCTGTGCGGATCGTTGAATACCCTATCCCATCCTATCCATAAAACTAGAATCCCCAAAAAAGTGGGCATGGCTAAAAACACGATGTGGATAAAATAAAAAAAATGATATAGTGACAACAAATTCTTCAGGCTGCTTAGAAAACACTTTTACGGTTCTACAAAAGACAAGGTTTTCTCCTGTATATGTTATGGGGTAGTGTATAAAAATGGTTTTTATATAAAAACGCCCCCAAAAAGTGGGCGTGGGTTAAAATGGTATAAGGACGAAATGTTCATATTAATAATGTTAATGATTCTGCATCAAAAATTTTTTCGAAAAATTTAAAATTTGACCGAAAACAGTTTTTTATTGAAAACGCCCCCAAAAAGTGGGCGTGGCAAAAAGCTTTATATGAACGAAATATAGATATTACGATTCTGTAAACATGCTGTACAGACACTTTTTTAAAATTCTTTACGGTTTTGCCAAAAATTACGTTTTTCTAAAAAGGGGGCGTGGCAGTGGGCGGATTTCAAAAATGTTTACACTTGTTCTGCTTCGTCGGCCAGAGAGTCTATATACCAAATTTGAACTCTCTAGCTCAAAATTTAAGTCCCAAAAATCGGTGACACACAGACGGACGGACGGACGGACGGACGGACGGACAGACAGACATGGCTTATTCGACTTAGCTAGCGATTCTGAATCGATCCATATACTTTGAGGTATATGTTCGAAATTATTTCTCTATGTTACAAACTTAATGTCAAAACTAATATACCCCCCTATGGGATAGGGTATAAAAACGTTCATAAATATAAAACCTAAAGTAACTTACAAACATATGAGAGGCTACAATCCGCTGTGCGGATCGTTGAATACCCTATCGCATCCCATCCTTAAAATTAATATCCTCAAAATATAGGCCTTATGGCGATGAAATACAGAAAATGACATTGTCACAATATATTGCTCACACAGTTTATCAAAATCTTTTGTGTTTCGACAAAAAACAACGTATTTCTATTGCTAATGCCTTGGGATGGGGTATACAAATGGTTTTTGTAAGAAAACGCCCCCAAAATGTGGGCGTAGGTGGAAATGATCTATGGACAAAATGTTTATATTACCATTGCGGAAGTATTTGCATCAAAAATTTTTTCGAAAGTTTTAAAATTTAGACAAAAAGCGTTTTTTACTAAAAACGCCCCCAAAAAGTGGGCGTGGCAAAAAACTTTGTATGGACGAAATATAGATATTAGGATTGTCTAAATATGCTGCTCAGGCACTTTTTTGAAATTCCTTACGGTTTGGCTTAAAACTACGTTTTTCTAAAAAGGGGGCGTGGCAGTGGGCGGATTTCAAAAATGTTTACACTTGTTCTGCTTCGTCGGCCAGAGAGTCTATATACCAAATTTGAACTCTTGTAGCGTACACCTTAAAACTGAAGATTTTTTTTTCGTTAAAGTTTAAATTTAACTGCCCACTTGCATGACCCATTACATAAACCAGAGATCTTTTTGGACACACCCCAGTTATAAAAACGAACAACTCTCATTACACACACTGAACTGGCAAGGAAAGTGTGGCTACGAGCGGCCCTAAGTCACGCTTGCGATTTCTTTTACATTTGTACAGTGATGGTGAGAAGTAAGAGTTTTCGTGGATTAATCGGTGTTACAAGAAAGCAACGCTTATACATAAAGGTTAAAACGTTTATTTTTGTAATTTTGCAATATTTTAATGAACTTTATTGTGCAGATTGAGAAAACACACAAACGATTAAATGAGACAATAAAAATTGATAGCGAGATAAAAAAAAAAAAAATTTCCCACGCGGTATCCGAGGTGTAATTGCAATTGTACAATCACCCAAGACCGTGTTTCTAATCATCGAATCTATATAAAAACATATGAGAGGCTACAATCCGCTGTGCGGATCGTTGAATACCCTATCCCATCCCATCCTTAAAATTAATATCCTCAAAATATAGGCCTTATGGCGATGAAATACAGAAAATGACATTGTCACAATATATTGCTCAGACAGTTTATCAAAATCTTTTGTGGTTCGACAACAAACAACGTATTTCTATTGCTAATGCCTTGGGATGGGGTATACAAATGGTTTTTGTAAGAAAACGCCCCCAAAATGTGGGCGTAGGTGAAAATGATCTATAGACAAAATGTTTATATTACCATTGCGGAAGTATTTGCATCAAAAATTTTTTCGAAAGTTTTAAAATTTGGACAAAAAGCGTTTTTTACTAAAAACGCCCCCAAAAAGTGGGCGTGGCAAAAAACTTTGTATGAACGAAATATAGATATTAGGATTGTCTAAATATGCTACTCAGACACTTTTTTGAAATTCCTTACGGTTTGGCCAAAAAATAAGTTTTCCTAAAAAGGGGGCGTGGCAGTGGGCGGATTTCAAAAATTTTTACACTTGTTCTGGTGGCACGGACCAGGATCCTCTATACCAAATTTCATTATCCTAGCTCAAAATTTAAGGCCCAAAAACCGCTGACGAACAGACAGACGGACGGACGGACGGACGGACGGACGGACGGACGGACGGACGGACGGACGGACGGACAGACAGACATGGCTTATTCGACTCAGCTAGTGATTCTGAGTCGATCCATATACTTTGAGGTATATGTAGCAAAATTATTTCTCTATGTTACAAACTAAGTATCAAAACTAATATACCCCCCTATGGGATAGGGTATAAACATATGAGAAGGCTACAATCCGCTGTGCGGATCGTTGAATACCCTATCCCATCCTATCCATAAAACTAAAATCCCCAAAAAAGGGGACATGGCTTAAAACACGATGTGGATAAATAGAAAAAATGATATAGTGACAACAAATTCTACAGACTGCTTACAAAACACTTTAACGGTTCTACATAAGACAAGGTTTTCTCTTGCATATGTTATGGGGTAGTGTATAAAAATGGTTTTTATATAAAAACGCCCCCAAAAAGTGGGCGTGGGTTAAAATGGTATATAGACGAAATGTTCATATTAATAATGTTAATGATTCTGCATCAAAATTTTTTTCGAAAAACTTAAAATTTGACCGAAAACAGTTTTTTATTGAAAACGCCCCCAAAAAGTGGGCGTGGCAAAAAACTTTATATGGACGAAATATAGATATTAATATTGTCTAAATATGTTGTTCAGAAACTTTTTTAAAATTCCCTACGGTTTGGTCAAAAACTGAGTTTTTCTTAAAAGGGGGCGTGGCAGTGGGCGGATTTCAAAAATTTTTACACTTGTTCTGTAGGCAGAGACGAGGATCCTATATACCAAATTTCATTATCCTAGCTCAAAATTTAAGGCCTAAAAATCGGTGACGTACAGACGGACGGACGGACGGACGGACGGACGGACGGACGGACGGACGGACGGACGGACGGACGGACGGACAGACGGACGGACGGACGGACGGACGGACGGACAGACAGACATGGCTTAATCGACTCAGCTAGCGATTCTGAGTCGATCCATATACTTTGAGGTATATGTAGCAAAATTATTTCTCTATGTTACAAACTAAGTATCAAAACTAATATACCCCTATGGGATAGGGTATAAACATATGAGAGGCTACAATCCGCTATGCGGATCGTTGAATACCCTATCCCATCCCATCCTTTAAATTAATATCCCCAAAATATAGGCTTTATGGCGATGAAATACAGAAAATGACATTTTCACAATATATTGCTCAGACAGTTTCTCAAAATCTTTTGTGGTTCGACAAAAAACAACGTATTTCTATTGCTAATGCCTTGGGATGGGGTATACAAATGGTTTTTGTAAGAAAACGCCCCCAAAATGTGGGCGTAGGTGAAAATGATCTATAGACAAAATGTTTATATTACCATTGCGGAAGTATTTGCATCAAAAATTTTTTCGAAAGCTTTAAAATTTGGACAAAAAGCGTTTTTTACTAAAAACGCCCCCAAAAAGTGGGCGTGGCAAAAAACTTTGTATGAACGAAATATAGATATTAGGATTGTCTAAATATACTGCTCAGACACTTTTTTGAAAATCCATACGGTTTGGCCAAAAAATAAGTTTTTCTAAAAAGGGGGCGTGGCAGTGGGCGGATTTCAAAAATTTTTACACTTGTTCTGGTGACTCGCACAAGGATCCTATATACCAAATTTCATTATCCTAGCTCAAAATTTAAGGCCCAAAAATCGGTGACGAACAGACAGACGGACGGACGGACGGACGGACAGACAGACATGGCTAATTCGACTCAGCTAGCGATTCTGAGTCGATCCATATACTTTGAGGTATATGTAGCAAAATTATTTCTCTATGTTACAAACTATGTATCAAAACTAATATACCCCCCTATGGGATAGGGTATAAAGAAGAAGAAATAAAAGGTACGTTTAAAGTGGCATCTCTTGTGATAATATAATTATGTGTTCTATGTGTCCACAGAAACTTGCGGACGCCCCAACAACAAATCGTCGGTTTTGTACTCCACGAATCTAAGTGGAAACCGAAGCGAGCGTCCGCAATAGTTGATTATCAGCATATCTAAACGCTAACATAATTTGCATCAAAACGAAGCCAAACTGTACAAAACACAACTGTTCGAGCACTTCGAAAAAATATACACGATTCAAAATACAGCCGACACACACCTCGTGTAGATTTGATTAACTAATCTAATCTTATAAAAAAAAATACAAAAAAAAACACATCCACACAAAAGTTTAAAAAAAAAAATAATAATAATATATGCATAATTCTCATTTATCCTTGCTATTTGTGTAAATTATCACCTTTTTCCACATGCTAACTTTTTTCTAAACCTTCTGTAATTTTAATCAAACATTTAATTTTTGAAATCATTTTTGCCATAGAAATTGTATTAAAATTAAACTAGCCATAACAAACCCAGCAAAAATCATCATACTCATCCCAGTCAGCAACGAAGGAAACTTGTGGCCACAAATTTCAACGTACGGGATAAACGTAAGTACGCATTGTACACCCAATGAATAATTTCTCTGGCAAAACTATCATATTGAATTTTTTTTATCATTTATTTATCATATTGAAGCAAAAAAAAATATATATATTGCTTTTTCTTTAACACATAATAATATTAAAACAGAATTGAAGCCTATCTACCTACTTATAAATATATAAAACTTAAAACTTTACATATACCTACCTAAATACAATTACCTATCTACGAAAATATAAAATCTAAAACTTAATCTATATAATTGGTACTTTGTACAAATCGATAGCAATGAGAAAACATACCATATAAAAATTAGAAATACATATATAAAAAAAAAAGCTTAACATGAATAAAACATTTCTAACATATAAATTACTATGATACAAAAATGACGATGAACCGTGTTTGAATTAGTACGCTGTTAAGGTAGTGATCGTGTGAACGCAGAGCAAGGGTAGTTTTTGTTAGGGATTACTCTCAACATATACTGACAGAGAGTAGTCATGGTGCATCCTGATTAATTCGGATGTATTGGGGAGGGTTTTGTCTTTAATGTTTCTTAACACCTGAAACATCATCAGTAATATTCGTTCATATCTCTCTATTAAGATGTGACTTTTTAATCATTCTCCCTTGAATACCTATCTTCTTTTTTTCTCTTCTTCTCTTTTCCTTCTTCCACCATTTACGGAATATTAATAAACCACCAGGCACGATAATACATGTTTGCATAGGGAGGCAGCAAGATCCCACCCCACCGTCGAGCTAACGCCGTGAGATCGCAAGCGTGCCTACTGCTGCCATGGGACTTAGGTCAACCACCACCCTCTTCGAACATCCCACCTAGCTATGACACTCTCTAGCTCAAAATTTAAGTCCCAAAAATCGGTGACACACAGACGGACGGACGGACGGACGGACGGACGGACGGACAGACAGACATGGCTTATTCGACTTAGCTAGCGATTCTGAATCGATCCATATACTTTGAGGTATATGTATCGAAATTATTTCTCTATGTTACAAACTTAATGTCAAAACTAATATACCCCCCTATGGGATAGGGTATAAAAACGTTCATAAATATAAAACCTAAAGTAACTTACAAACATATGAGAGGCTACAATCCGCTGTGCGGATCGTTGAATACCCTATCCCATCCCATCCTTAAAATTAATATCCTCAAAATATAGGCCTTATGGCGATGAAATACAGAAAATGATATTGTCACAATATATTGCTCAGACAGTTTATCAAAATCTTTTGTGGTTCGACAAAAAACAACGTATTTCTATTGCTAATGCCTTGGGATGGGGTATACAAATGGTTTTTGTAAGAAAACGCCCCCAAAATGTGGGCGTAGGTGGAAATGATCTATGGACAAAATGTTTATATTACCATTGCGGAAGTATTTGCATCAAAAATTTTTTCGAAAGTTTTAAAATTTGGACAAAAAGCGTTTTTTACTAAAAACGCCCCCAAAAAGTGGGCGTGGCAAAAAACTTTGTATGGACGAAATATAGATATTAGGATTGTCTAAATATGCTGCTCAGGCACTTTTTTGAAATTCCTTACGGTTTGGCAAAAAACTACGTTTTTCTAAAAAGGGGGCGTGGCAGTGGGGGGATTTCAAAAATTTTTACACTTGTTCTGCTTCGTCGGCCAGAGAGTCTATAAACCAAATTTGAACTCTCTAGCTCAAAATTTAAGTCCCAAAAATCGGTGACACACACGGACGGACGGACGGACAGACAGACATGGCTTATTCGACTTAGCTAGCGATTCTGAATCGATCCATATACTTTGAGGTATATGTATCGAAATTATTTCTCTATGTTACAAACTTAATGTCAAAACTAATATACCCCCCTATGGGATAGGGTATAATTACATTTTGAATCTTAAGAATACTAAGACACATATATATATATACATGAAAAGAATTTTGATTTATTATCCATATATACATTTAAGATTGATTATTCATGTGTGAATAGAACATACATAGGTATGCATTTATTAAAATAAGGTAACTTTGATAGAATCTGTAATCCGATGAAGTTAGGTGCGCCTTTAGACATTGAGGAAGTAGCTTTAATTATACCCTATCCCATAGGGGGGTATATTAGTTTTGATACATAGTTTGTAACATAGAGAAATAATTTAGCTACATATACCTCAAAGTATATGGATCGACTCAGAATCGATAGCTGAGTCGATTTAGCCATGTCTGTCGGTCCGTCCGTACGTCACCAGTTTTTGGGCCTTAAATTTTGAGCTAGAAGGATGAAATTGGGTACACGTGCTCTTTATTGCTCCCAGCAGTACAAGTGTAAACATTTTTGAAATCCGCCAACTGCCACGCCCCCTTTTTAGAAAAACGTATTTTTTGGCCAAACCATAAGGAATTTTGAAAAACTTTCTGAACAACATATTTAGACAATCTGAATATCTGTATTTCGTTCATATAAAGTTTTTTGCCACGCCCACTTTTTGGAGGCGTTTTTAATAAAAAACGTTTTTCGGTCAAATTTTAAAATTTTCGAAAAAAATTTTGATGCAGAATCATTAGTAATATAAATATGAACAGTTCGTCTATAGACCATTTTAACCCCCGTCCACCTTTTTGGGGCGTTTTTATATAAAAACCATTTTTATACACTACCCCATAACATATGCAGGAGAAAACCTTGTCTTTTGTAGAACCGTAAATGTTTTTTATAAGCAGTCTGAAGAATTTGTTGTCACCATGTCATTTTCTTTATTTTATCCACATCGTGTTTTTAGCCATGTCCACTTTTTGGGGACTTAAGTTTTACAGATAGGATGGGATAGGGTATTCAACGATCCGCACAGTGGATTGTAGCCTTCTCATATGTTTTTATACCCTATCCCATAGGGGGGTATATTAGTTTTGACATTAAGTTTGTAACATAGAGAAATAATTTCGATACATATACCTCAAAGTATATGGATCGATTCAGAATCGCTAGCTGAGTCGATTAAGCCATGTCTGTCTGTCCGTCCGTCCGTCCGTCCGTCCGTCTGTGTGTCACCGATTTTTGGGCCTTAAATTTTGAGCTAGAGTGTTGAAATTTGGTATATAGACTCTCTGGCCGACGAAGCAGAACAAGTGTAAAAATTTTTGAAATCCGCCCACTGCCACGCCCCCTTTTTAGAAAAACTTATTTTCTGGCCAAACCGTAAGGAATTTCAAAAAAGTGTCTTTGCAACATATTTAGACAATCCTAATATCTATATTTCGTTCATACAAAGTTTTTTGCCACGCC
This sequence comes from Rhingia campestris, assembly GCA_932526625.1. Taxonomy (NCBI): domain Eukaryota; kingdom Metazoa; phylum Arthropoda; class Insecta; order Diptera; family Syrphidae; genus Rhingia; species Rhingia campestris. The sequence goes on from OW052183.1 coordinate 76,068,995, forward strand.
CACTTTTTGGGGGCGTTTTTAGTAAAAAACGCTTTTTGTCCAAATTTTAAAACTTTCGAAAAAATTTTTGATGCAAATACTTTCGCAATGGTAATATAAACATTTTGTCAATAGACTATTTTCACCTACGCCCACATTTTGGGGGCGTTTTCTTACAAAAACCATTTGTATACCCTATCCCAAGGCATTAGCAATAGAAATACGTTGTTTTTTGTCGAACCACACAAGATTTTGAGAAACTGTCTGAGCAATATATTGTGACAATGTCATTTTCTGTATTTCATCGCCATAAGGCCTATATTTTGAGGATATTAATTTAAAGGATGGGATGGGATAGGGTATTCAACGATCCGCATAGCGGATTGTAGCCTCTCATATGTTTTGTTTGACATTTATATTATAAATACATGCTTACAATCATGAATTTACACCAGTCACACAAGAATAAGTACAAAAAACATATGAGAGGCTACAATCCGCTATGCGGATCGTTGAATACCCTATCCCATCCCATCCTTTAAATTTTTCGATAGTTTTAAAATTTGGACAAAAAGCGTTTTTTACTAAAAACGCCCCCAAAAAGTGGGCGTGGCAAAAGTACGGCTTTAAAGTACGTTTTTCAAAAAGGGGGCGTGGCAGTGGGCGGATTTTAAAAAATTTTACACTTGTTCTGCTTCGTCGGCCAGAGAGTCTATATACCAAATTTCAACACTCTAGCTCAAAATTTAAGGCCTAAAAATCGGTGACGTACAGACGGACGGACGGACGGACAGACAGACATGGCTTAATCGACTCAGCTAGCGATTCTGAGTCGAACCATATACTTTGAGGTATATGTAGCAAAATTATTTCTCTATGTTACAAACTAAGTATCAAAACTAATATACCCCCCTATGGGATAGGGTATAAACATTTTTATACACTACCCCATAACATATGCAGCAGAAAACCTTGTCTTTTGTAGAACCGTAAAAGTTTTTTATAAGCAGTCTGAAGAATTTGTTGGCACCATGTCATTTTCTTTATTTTATCCACATCGTGTTTTTAGCCATGTCCACTTTTTGGGGATTTTAGTTTTACAGATAGGATGGGATAGGGTATTCAACGATCCGCACAGTGGATTGTAGCCTTCTCATATGTTTTATTTTACAAGTTATTGAAAAGAGTTGAGTGAAAAACAAATGAGAAGGCTACAATCCGCTGTGCGAATCGTTTAATACCCTATCCCATCCCATTCTTAAATTAATATCCCCAAAATGTGGTCTTTATGGGCCTAAGGTATTGTAAATGACGTTGTCACAACATAATGTTCAGAAGGGTTATCAAATTCTTTTATTTTTTGACAAAAAACAACGTTTTTATACCCTATCCCATAGGGGTATATTAGTTTTGATACATAGTTTGTAACATAGAGAAATAATTTTGCTACATATACCTCAAAGTATATGGATCGACTCAGAATCGCTAGCTGAGTCGAATTAGCCATGTCTGTCTGTCCGTCCGTCTGCCCGTCTGTCTGTTCGTCACCGATTTTTGGGCCCTGAATTTTGAGCTAGGATAATGAAATTTGGTATATAGGATCCTTGTCCGAGTCACCAGAACAAGTGTAAACATTTTTAAAATCCGCCCACTGCCACGCCCCCTTTTTAGAAAAACGTTTTTTTTTGGCCAAACCGTAAAGAATTTTAAAAAAGTGTCCGAGCAGCATATTTAGAGAATCGAATTGTCTATATTTCGTCAATATAAATTTTTTTTTGCCACGCCCACTTTTTTGGGGCGTTTTTAATAAAAAACGTTTTGCGGTTAAATTTTAAAATTTTGGAAAAAAATGTTGATGCAGAATCATTAGTATTGCTAATATGAACATTTCGTCTATAGACCATTTTAACCCACACCCACTTTTTGGGGGTGTTTTTATTTAAAATAATTTTTATACACTACCCCACAACATATGCAGGAGAAAAACCTTGACTTTTGTAGAACCGTAAAATTTGTTCTGACAATGTCATTTTCTATATTTAAATCCCCATCGTGTTTTAAGCCATGTCCACTTCTTGGGAATATTAGTTTTACAGATGGGATGGGATAGGGTATTCAACGATCCGCACTGTGGATTGTAGCCTTTTCATATGTTTATACCCTATCCCATAGGGGTATATTAGTTTTGATACATAGTTTGTAATATAGAGAAATAATTTAGCTACATATACCTCAAAGTATATGGATCGACTCAGAATCGATAGCTGAGTCGATTTAGCCATGTCTGTCCGTCCGTCCGTCCGTACGTCACCAGTTTTTGGGCCTTAAATTTTGAGCTAGAAGGATGAAATTTGGTACACGTGCTCTTTGTTGCTCCCAGCAGAACAAGTGTAAAAAATTTTGAAATCCGCCCACTGCCACGCCCCCTTTTTAGAAAAACGTGTTTTTTGGCTAAACCATAAGAAATTTTAAAAAAGTGTCTGAAAAACGTAGTTGGCGAATCGTAATATCTATATTTCGTTCATATCAAGAATAGTTCGTAATATTAATATAAACATTTCGTCCATAGATCATTTTAGCCCACGCCCACTTTTTGAGGGCGTTTTCTTACAAAAATCGTTTGTATACACTACCCCATAGCATATGCAGGAGGAAAACGATGTGTTTTGTCAAACAACAAAAGATTCTGATAAACTGTTTGAACAATGTGTTGTGACAATGTCATTTTCTATATTATAGGCTAATAAAGCCCACTTTTTGGGGATATTAATTTTAAAGATGGGATAGGATAGGGTATTAAACGATCCGCACTGGGGATTATACTCTTCTCATATGTTTTTATACCCTCTCCCATAGGGGTATATTAATTTTGACATTAAGTTTGTAACATAGAGAAGTAATTTCGATACATATACCTCAAAGTATATGGATCGATTCAGAATCGCTAGCTGAGTCGATTAAGCCATGTCTGTCTGTCCGTCCGTCCGTCTGTGTGTCAACGATTTTTCGGCCTTAAATTTTAAGCAAGAGAGTTGAAATTTGGTATATAGACTCTCTGGCCGACGAAGCAGAACAAGTGTAAAAAATTTAGAAATCCGCCCACTACCACGCCCCTTTTTAAAAAAACGTAGTTTTAAGCCACACCGTAAGGAATTTCAAAAAAGTGTCTGAGCAGCATTTTTAGACAATCCTAATATCTATATTTCGTCCATACAAAGTTTTTTTGCCACGTAAAAACAGTTTTTTTTTTTTTTAGTAAAAACCGTTTTTTGTCCAAATTTTAAAACTTTCGAAAAAGTTTTTGATGCAAATACTTCCGCAATAGTAACATTAACATTTTGTCAATAGATAATTTTCACCTACGCCCACATTTTGGGGGCGTTTTCTTACAAAAACCATTTGTATACCCCATCCCAAGGCATTAGCAATAGAAATTATTTGTTTTTTGTCGAACCACAAAAGATTTTGATAAACTGTCTGTGACAATGTCATTTTCTGTATTTCATCGCCATAAGGCCTATATTTTGAGGATATTAATTTTAAGGATGGGATGGGATAGGGTATTCAACGATCCGCATAGCGGATTGTAGCCTCTCATATGTTCGATATTCAATCCCCATCGTGTTTTAAGCCATGTCCACATTTTGGGGATATTAGTTTTAGAAATGGGATGGAATAGGGTATGAAATGATCCGCACAGCGGATTGTAGCCTTCTCATATGTTTTTATATAAAAACGCCCCTAAAAGCGGGCGTGGGTTATTATGGTCTATAGACGAAATGTTTATATTAACATTACCAATTATTCTGCATCAAAATTTTTTTCGAAAATTTTATAATTTGACCGTAAAACGTTTTTTATTAAAACCGCCCCCAAAAAGTGGGCCTGGCAAAAAACTTTATATGAACGAAATATAGATATTGCGATTGTCTAACTACACTTCTCAGACACTTTTTTAAAATTCCCTACGGTTTGGCCAAAATCTACGTTTTTCTGAAAAAGGGGCGTGGCAGTGGGCGGATTTCAAAAATGTTTACACTTGTTCTGCTGGAAGCAACAAAGACCACGTGTACCAAATTTCATCATTCTAGCTCAAAATGTAAGGCCCAAAAACTGGTGACGTACGGACGGACGGACGGACGGACAGACATGGCTAAATCGACTCAGTATCGATTCTGAGTCGATCCATACACTTTGGGGTATATATAGCTAAATTATTTCTCTATATTACAAACTATGTATCAAAATGAATATACCCCTATGGGATAGGGTATAAAAACGACTTTTGTGCAAATTTTTATACCCTATCCTTATGCCTTATGCCGACAAACCCACTTCGATTCAAGCCTTGGAGGAAAACATCACGCGTGTCATTCGCCAGTTACCAGTCGAAATGCTCGAACGAGTGATCGAAAATTGGACTCAACGGATGGACCATCTGCGACGTAGCAACGGCCAACATTTGATAGACATAATCTTCAAAAAATAAATGCCAAAGAATGTTCTTTCAAATGATAATAAACATTCTCCATTTAATTTGAATTTTCTGTGTTTTTTTTCTTTAAAAAAGTAGGGAACCTCGAAATGGATCACCCTTTAGAACCGTAAAATTGTTTTGTAAGCAGTCTTAAGAATTTGTTGTCACTATATCATTTTTCTATTTTATCCACATCGTGTTTTTAGCCATGCCCACTTTTTTGGGGATTTTAGTTTTATGGATAGGATTGGATAGGGTATTCAACGATCCGCACAGTGGATTGTAGCCTTCTCATATGTTAATACTTTCGAAAACACTTTTGATGCAAATATTTCCGTAGTGGTTATATTAATATTTTGTCCATAGGTCGTTTTAACCTTCTCCCACTTTTTGGGGGCGTTTTTCTACAAAAACCATTTGTATAGACAATGTCATTTTCTGCATTTCATCGCCATAAAGCCCACTTTTAAGGACATTAATTTTAAGGATGGGATGGGATAGGGTATTCAACGATCCGCACTGCGGAAATAATTTAGCTAGATATACCTCAAAGTATATTGATCGACTCAGAATCGCTAGCTGAGTCGACTTAGCCCTGTCTGTCGGTTAGTACGTCACCAGTTTTTGGGCCTTAAATTTTGAGCTAGAATTATGAAATTTGGTACACGTGCTCTTTGTTGCTTCCAGCAGAACAGGCGTCAACATTTTAAAAATCTGCCATCTGCCACGCCCTCTTACTAGCAAAACCTAGTTTTTGGCGAAACCGTAAGGATTTTCATAAACTGTCTGAACAATATGTTGCGTTAGCACAACATGTTGTCATTTTCTATATTTCATCTTCATAAAACCTACATTTTGGGGATATTCATTGTTGGTTCCCAACAAAAAACAATTATCAAAACACACAAAATATTTTCCAAGTTTAATTTTTATGTATTGAGTAAATTGTATGTACACACACACTTGTTAACTTAAATACAAAAATTATAGGGTCAATGGCCTAAAAACAGCAATCAGCTGTAAAGCTGTACATTGCAATCAAAAAGACGGCAATCAGCTGTGACAAATGCAATGCACATAATGTACTATGAGTGAAATGTGGAAACTACATTGTAATTTGCAAGCCACTCTCGCATCAGCATTATACATACATACTTACTTAAGTGGCGCTACAGTCCGGGATGAACCTGGGCCTCAACGAACATGCCTCTCCAATTAGCCCGGTCCTTAGCTAACTGCCTCTAGTTGCGCACTCCAAGTTGGTTGAGGTCGGTTTCTACTTGTGCGCGCCACTTAAGGCTTGGTCTTCCTCTACTGCGTCCGACGTCTGGCTGGTAATCGAAGACTCTGCGAACCGGAGTATTGGTGTCCATTCTTTCTACATATCCTATCCATCTTAAACGTCCAATGCGGAGTTTTTTGACTAGGGGTATGTCGCTGTACAGCTCGAATAGTACGCGGTTTAATCTTCGTCTCCATAGACCGTCAACGCAAACGGGACCGAAGATTTCCGAAGAATTTTTCGCTCGAATCGATCAAGGATTTCTTCATCCGCTTTTGATACGGTCCATGCTTCAGCGCCGTAGAGCAGGACTGGGATGATCAGGGTCTTATATAGGATCTCCTTAGTAGTTCGAGTGAGGGCTTTACTACTAAATTGCCTTCATAGCCCGAAGAAACAGCGATTGGCAAGAGTAATTCTTCGTTTGATTTCTGACGAGATGTTGTTGTCAAAGTTAATAGCGGAGCCGAGGTAGACAGAGTCCCGTACTACCTCAAAGTTGTATCTGTCAATGGTGACGTTCTGTCCAATTCGTCGATGTTGTGTGTCCTTTCGTGTTGACAGCATATTCTTTGTCTTACCCTCATTTACTGCTAAACCCATTTTTGCCGCTTCCTTCTCTATACTAGCAAACGTGGCTATGACATCACGTTGAGTCCTACCAATGATGTCAACATCGTCGGCGTATGATAGTAGTTGCACCGATTTTTGGAAAATTGTGCCTCTGGTGTTGGTTCGGGAGTTTTGCACAATCCTCTCAAGAATCAAATAGAAGAAGTCACATGACAGCGCATCGCCTTGCCTTAATCCTTTTTTGGTATCGAAAGTGTCGGTGAGGTCGTTTCCGACCCTGATGGTGCAGCGAGAATTCTCCATCGTCATCCTACACAAACGGACGAGTTTGGGCGGTATACCAAAACAAGACATGGCTCTGTATAGTTCGTCTCTATAAATGCTGTAGTATGCGGCTTTGAAATCGATAAATAGGTGGTGGGTATCGATTTGGACTTCTTGGGTTTTTTCCAGGATCTGCCGAAGTGTGAAAATTTAATCGATTGTGGACTTTCCTGGCCTAAAACCACACTGATAAGGGCCGATCAGGTTGTTGGTAAACGGTTTCAAGCGTTCACATATTACGGCAGATAGGATCTTGTAAGCGATGTTGAGTAGACTTATGCCTCTGTAGTTGGCGCAGTTCCTCCAGGGTCTCCTTTTTTGTGGATCGGGCAAACGATGCTGAGGTTCCATTCTTCAGGCATGCTTTCAACCGACGAGATATGGCTTGTTAGATGTGAATGTTGCTTACCAAGTCATCTCCGCCAGCTTATAAAGCTCAGAGGTAAGGCCGTCATTTCCGGCGGCCTAATTAAGCTTGAGTTTAGATATAGTTATCCTCACTTCACTTAGGTCGGGTGGTTGGCAGTTTTCGCTGTCGTTGCCAATATTGAATGGATCGTTCTGCCTGACAGCGAAATATTGTTCGTCATCGCCGTTTAACAGTCTGCAGAAGGGGTTCTTCCATATCCTCAGCATCGACTGTGTCTCAACTACGATAGTTCCTTGTTCATCTCGACAGGATTCTGTTCGAGCCTGGTAGCCTTGGCTTTGACGTTTTACACTTTGGTAAAACATGCGAACATCGTTCCTGTAGTGGCACCTCTCTATATCCTCGATCGCGCGCTTTTCTTGCTCTTTTTTCTTCTTGCTGAAAAGCCGATGTTCTTCCCTTCTTCTTTGCCTATAGAGCTCAATGGCAGCTCTCGTCTTCACCTGCAGCTTAGCCTTGTAGGCCTCGTTCTTGGCTGCGAGCATCTGTCGGCATTCCTCATCAAACCAGGGGTTTCTTGCTGGTGGGTGCGAGGAACCTAGCACATCAGTTGCGGCAGATCTAATGGCCTGTTGGCATCGTTGCCATTGCTCTTCGACATTCGATGCTGGTGGTATGGTGTTAATCGAGAGTTTAAGGGATACGCGTTGTGCGAAGGTCTTCGACAGTCTTCCGACATTAAATTTTTTCACAGTATTTCTGGATTGTTGTGGCATGGTGGATACCCGCATTCTTACCTTGGCTACTACAGGGTAGTGATCCGAGTCGATGTTAGCTCGTCGGAATGTTCGGACTATCGCAATGTGATCAATTTGGTTGACCGTTCGTTGATCTGGAGACCGCCATATCCCCTTACGGATATCGAGGTCAGGAAACCGTGTGCTGGCTATAGTGGCATTTCGTTCCGTAGCGAAATCAATTAGCCTAAGTCCGTTACCAAACGTGTTGTCGTGTAGGCTATGTTTTCCGACAATACTTCTTAAGATGTCTCCTCTTCCTACCTTTGCATTAAAATCTCCCAGCACGATTTTAACATCGTACTTCGGTAGTCGCTCATAGGTTTTATCGAGGAGCTCGTAGAAGCAATCCTTAGCCATATCATCTTTTTCTTCCGTCGGAGCGTGAACGCATATAAGGCTTATGTTGGCGAATTTGGCATTTACTATGCGTTCGCTAATGTCTTGGAAACATAAGACTTCTTGCCTAAGTCTGGCACTTATAACAAAACTCATCCGAATAGTCGCTGTTTCTGCTCACTATAACACGGTCCGTAGTAGATGTCACAGTTTTTCATCCTCTTTTTGCCCGGCCCATCCCATCGTATTTCCTGGATGGCAGTAATGTCTGCTTTGTAGCAGTTTAGGGCTTCCGCTAGTTGTTCGCCTGCACCTCTCCTGTTTAATGTTCTCACATTCCTGATGCAGATACGAACGTCGTTGTCCTTTTTTCGTTTAGCAGGGTCGTCAACAATAAAATCAGTCCTTTCCGAGGCTATTGGTTGCTTCGTAACCATATTTTTTTTCTGTGGGTGGGTAGTTAACCCAAAGCACAACCCCCAACCTGGAGGGCCAGTTCCAATTTATTAGATACCCCTAGGACACGGGGCCACCATCTCTGTTCAAGGGGCCTGACTAACCCTTGAAAATTCCTAGACAACCTGTTGTCCGAATATGTCAGAGCAGCTCATCTAGGTTCGCCTGGTCAAATCCGGTTGGATGAGACCAGTACCCGATGGTTACCACTTGGAGGTAAAAATAAGCACATTTGATGTGTAGTCAGATTTACAACACTGGGCATTGCCAAGTTAACTCCAATCAGAGTTTACCTTCGTTCTACAACACCCAACCATCATAGATCACCAAGCCAATTAAAATCTCATCCGATTTAAGGCGGACTGTCTATCGGCCACAGTACCCAACGATTCAACAAATCCAGCATTCAACGGATAGAACGGCAGCCACAGCACAAAGCGGTTCACCAATTCCTAGCAGTTAGCAAGCGGTACAGCGGTCAGCAAGCGGAACAGCCAACGGACATACTGCGGTTACTCCAAGTGAACAACCGTCAACATCACAGCAAGGAACTGTGCAACACAAAGCCTTCTGCAACTGCAACTGAAAGTTAGTGACTGAAGTGGCAGTTGCAAAGAAGCACATTAAGTTAGGAAATTATTTTATTATTATAAATTTTATTGGTTTTATGCGCTGCCATTGAATAATAAAAAAATTCGAAAAACCTGAAAGTGCTCTTGTGAAGAACAAAAAAAACCCTTTAACAATGGCAAAGATGGTAAAATACATCGCACGTCAAGATCTGTTGCTAAAAGAGTGCCAAAACGACTTTGAAGATTTTAAAAAGGACACCGTGGCTCGAAAATCCTTATAACGGAAATTGATCATACTTTTAAACGCGCGAAAAAAGATCACTATTCGATCGTGAACAGCGCGTCTGATCCTCTCAAAGAGAGTTATTTTGAGAACGAAACATTCTCGAAATTAAGCGTGGGTATTTCTCATTTATGGGAATGCTTACCGATGAAATGGAAAAGTTTGCAGAGCATGCGAATCCCTTGTTTTGCCTGAATGTCGGAGCGATTGTAATGTCAAAGTTAACGTCATTGTTGCCAACACAAAAGCTGCACACATCAAAGTGGCAGCACTTAGACAAGCTTCCACGAGCAGATCCCTCTTACAATTACCCTGGGAAGATTGATCTTCTTTTAGGTGCCGACGTATATGCGTCAATTATTCTTGAAGGGCTTGTTAAGAGCGTAAATGGCTCCCCAGTGGCACAAAACACTGAATTGGGATGGATCCTGACAGGAGCTACCAATAGCCATCAACGGTCGTGTTCGAACGCAGTGATGGTACAAATATATCATGCTACATTCGATGCAGAACTAAGGAAATTTTGGGAGATAGAAGAGGACACAGAAGAGCGCAAACTCACACAAGAAGAAGAAAAGTGTTTACTGCACTTTGAAAGGACGGTACGAAGAAGGCAAGACGGAAGATACGAGGTTCGGCTTCCGTTTAAGAACAATGTTCGACCGAATCTGAGCAAAACCAAGAGGTCAGCACTGGCAAGGTTCTTTCAAGTCGAAAAACGACTCATGTCAAACAAATCTCTCAGAGATGCATCCACGGCTTGCATTAACGATTATGCGACAATAGGGCACATGAGAGAAATAAAAGGTGACGACGAGCGCGAATTGTAGAGTAAGGAACACTACTTTCTTCCGCATCATGCAGTGTTCAAGGAGTTAAGTACAACAACAAAACTGCGAGTGGTTTTTGATGCCTCTTGCGCAACATCGAAGGGTGTGTCATTGAACGACTACCTGATGGTGGGCCCACGGCTGCAAAAGGACATTATTGACCCCATTGCCCAGTGGCGAAAGTTCAAGGTAGCATTCGCAGCTGACATTAGTATGATGTATCGACAGATTTCGGTGGCACCAGAAGACACATCATACCAACTAATCCTGTGGAGACAAAACAACAAGGAGAAAATAATAACATTTGCACTCAACACCGTCACATTTGGAACGGCATCCGCGCCATACTTAGCTGTGAGAACATTGCAACAGGTGGCATCAGATGCAGAACAGACGCATCCAGAATTTACTAAGGCACTTATGGAAGGGTTCTATGTGGACGACTTCTTATATGGAGCCTACAACGAAGAAGAGGCCATTATATTACAAAGATATGTTCTAGCAACATTAAACACTGCTGGATTTCCTCTTCGTAAATGGGCAAGCAATTCAGCTACAATTTTGGTTCAGATATCTAAAACTGAAAGGGAAGTTAATTTCCCACTAAAATTTGATTCACCAGATGCCATCAAGATGTTGGGGATCCAATGGCATCCGGCAAAGGACATATTCACGTTCAAGGACAACATACCCAAGGTGGATAAACACACCAAACGATCCGTGCTGGCTGACATTGCTAGACTGTTCGACCCCTCGGATGGATATCGCCGTGCATCGTCAAAGCAAAACTGATTTTGCAACAGCTGTGGAAAAACGGAATATCCTGGGATGCTAGGATAACACCAGAGATGGAAGAACAGTGGACCGAACTACGGATCAAGTTGATGAAACTTGAGGACATCGAAATTCCACGTTGGCTTGGATACGAAGGTTCAGTGCAGGTTCAACTACATGGGTTCAGCGACGCATCTGAAAGGGCATATGCAGCGGTCGTATATGCACGGGTTGTGATGAACGGAGAGGAATGGATCCAGTTGTTGGCATCCAAAACCAGAGTCGCACCAGTCAAGTGCATATCACTGCCTCGATTAGAACTGTTTGGAACACCTCTACTTGCATAGGTTGTCAGCGGCTATGCAATTTAAACAGCAAAAGGTTTTCTCCTGGTCTGATTCCAGGATCACGTTGGCATGGATCAAAGGAAGGCCAGACGAACCACATTCCTTGCAAACAGAATCACAGAAATCCAAGTTCTAACTGCTGACGTCACTTGGCAACATGTAGGTAGCAAGGATAATCCAGCGGATCTTGGATCACGAGGGCTCTCACCAGAGGAACTGATCGGTAATAAGCTTTGGTGGCAGGGGCCACCATTCCTTGGAAATTTTGCGTCGAAAGAGGTCCAAGCACCTTTTATCCTGGAAACAAGTGAAGAAACAAAAAGGGTTAGTAAGCATTGTCACTGCATCACAGTTGGGAATGAATTTATTTACCACTTTTCTACACTGGAACGTCTTGTCCGCACAATAGCAATATAGCGAAGATACTTTGCAAACCTAAAGAATATGAAATCCCGTTTGCCATTGGGCAGTAATCCACTAACTGCTGATGATCTGACATCAGCACACTTTCAACTCATCAAGATAGTTCAAAGGGAGCTATTTTATGATGAAATACAGGGGCTGAGCAAAAAAAAAAAACAAGTTGCAAAGACCAGTTCAATTCGCAACTTAAATCCTTTATGGATGAAGATGGTCTCTTACGAATTGGAGATAGACTGCTCACGCACTACTACCATTCCATCAGCGACACCGCTTAATCCTCAGGGAATCACACCATGTTGCAAAACTGCTGGTAAGCGACTTCCACCAACGTACATTGCACGGAGGGCAGCAGATAATGATGACAGATATAAGAAGCGTTTATTGGATAACGAATCTTAAGAAACTAGTGAAATCAACCATCCACAAATGTGTTCGATGCCATAGTTACAACCCAAAGATGCAGGAACAGATAATGGCAAATCTTCCAGCAGAACGCGTTGGTATTTCAAGACCCTTTACGAATACTGGAGTTGATTATGCTGAACCGCTGGAAATAAAATTATGGAAGGGAAGATGCAACAAGACAAGCAAAGGGTATATAGCTGTCCTTGTTTGCCTTGCAACCAAGGCGATACACATCGAGTTGGTCACGGATTTGAGCGCGGCAGCCTTCATCGCTGCATTTAAGTGGTTTGTGGCCAGGCGAGGAAGCTGTGTCAACATGTTCAGCGATTGCGGTACCATTTTCAAGGGCGCAAATAATGAAGTAAGAAAGGATAGCAAATTCATTTCAGCAGAATGGTCAACGGAAGTCACAGCAGGCCTTGCTTCGCAACATACAACTTGGCACTTCAACCCTCCGTTATCACAACATTTTGGCGGGCTGTGGGAGGCGGGGGTCAAATCAATAAAGCACCACCTCAAACTAACATTCGAAGAATATGGTACGCTACTGACACAGATTGAAGCATGTCTAAATTCAAGGACACTGTATCCCATGACCTCGGATCCAGACGATCTGATGGTACTCACACCAGGGCACTTTCTAATTGGGGCACCACTCACAATGCATCCGGACAGAAACCTCAAAGACAAGGACATTAACATATGAGAAGAGTACAATCCCCTGTGCGGATCGTTTAATACCCTATCCCATCCCATCCTTAAAATTAATATCTCCAAAAAGTGGGCTTGATTAGCCTATAATATAGAAAATGACATTGTCACAACACATTGTTCAAACAGTTTAGCAGAATCTTTTGTTGTTTGACAAAACACATCTTTTTCCTCCTGCATATGCTATGGGGTATAAACGAAATGTTTATATTAATATTACTAACTATTCTGAATCAAATTTTTTTTCGAAAATTTTAAAATTTGAACGTAAAACGTTTTTTATTAAAAACGCCCCCAAAAAGTGGGCGTGGCAAAAAACTTTATATGAACGAAATATAGATATTACGATTCTCTAACTACGTCTTTCAGACACTTTTTTAAAATTCCTTATGGTTTAGCCAAAAAAAACGTTTTTCTAAAAAGGGGGCGTGGCAGTGGGCGGATTTCAAAATTTTTTACACTTGTTCTGCTGGAAGCAACAAAGAGCACGTGTACCAAATTTCATCCTTCTAGCTCATAATTTAAGGCCCAAAAACTGGTGACGTACGGACGGACGGACGGACGGACGTACAGACATGGCTAAATCGACTCAGCTATCGATTCAGGGTCGATTCATATACTTTGAGGTATATGTAGCTAAATTATTTCTCTTTGTTACAAACTATGTATCAAAACTAATATACCCCTATGGGATAGGGTATAAATAGTCTGGACAGATGGAGATACATCGAACGACTCACTCAGGAGTTTTGAAAACACTGGAGTACAACCTATCTACATCAACAACAACCAAATGTAAACGTAGGTGACATCGTTCTCCTCAAGGAAGATAACTTTCCACCGTCGGTATGGCTGCTCTCGCGATTTATCGAGTTACATCCTGGGTCAGACGGTCTAACGCGCGTGGTAACCATGAAGACAGAAAAATCCATATTAAAACGGCCAATCGTAAAAATATCCCCCTTACCGGTGTCGAATTCACCCAACAATATATAAACAATAAAAACGATATACTCATTCAAAAAAAACATTAAAAACCTAATAACACAAGTAAATTTGATTAAAATAAACAATCAAGAAACAAATTACACACTTTAGCAAAGTTGCAGAAAACATAAAACCAATAAAGAAATTTTATTTAGTATTAAACAATCACTAACAGCCGTATATATAAAAGCATTTTAGAGGTTGCCTAACTTTAGGCAACCTTTAAGTACTGCCTAAGTGCAAAATCGGTATTTATAATCGATTTTCACATTTAGGCAACGTTGCCTAAAGGCCGCCTAACTTAAGCGCGAGCGAACCCTGCCTAGAAGCTGCCTAAGGAATTTTAATTTCATTTTCATTTTGACGTTAACGAGAATTTCAATCTGGAAATTTATTTTGAGATTTTGTGTGGTGGTTTGCAATAAAGAAAAAATATTTTAATAAGAATGGACTCAAGCTAAATTTCATTTGCGAATGATTTAAGTGTAGTGAATATGATAAATTCATACATGCCAACTAGTAGGAGACAAAAAATATACAAAACGCTTACTCGGTGATGGGGGCTATGCCTGCTCCAACATTCTTTTCACTTCACTGTTAAATCCTCAAATTAATCCCGAACAGCAATATAACATTGCCCATATAGCTCCATGTTCTGCCTTTAAGATATTCGTTTACAAATAACATATGCTGTCAAACCCAAAAAAAAACATATGAGAAGGCTACAATCCGCTGTGCGGATCGTTGAATACCCTATCCCATCCTATCCATAAAACTAAAATCCCCAAAAAAGGGGGCATGGCTAAAAACACGATGTGGATAAAATAGAAAAAATTATATAGTGACAACAAATTCTTCAGACTGCTTACAAAACAATTTTACGGTTCTACAAAAGACAAGGTTTTCTCCTGCATATGTTATGGGGTAGTGTGTAAAAATGTTTTTTTATTAAAACGCCCCCAAAAAGTGGGCGTGGGTTAAAATGGTATATAGACGAAATGTTCATATTAATAATGTTAATGATTCTGCATCAAAATTTTTTTCGAAAAATTTAAAATTTGACCGAAAACAGTTTTTTTATTGGAAACGCCCCCAAAAAGTGGGCGTGGCAAAAAACTTTATATGGACGAAATATAGATATTAATACTGTCTAAATATGTTGTTCAGAAACTTTTTTAAAATTCCTTACGGTTTGGTCAAAAACTGAGTTTTTCTTAAAAGGGGCGTGGCAGTGGGCAGATTTCATAAATTTTTACACTTGTTCCGTAGGCAGAGACGAGGATCCTATATACCAAATTTCATTATCCTAGCTCAAAATTTAAGGCCTAAAAATCGGTGACGTACAGACGGACGACGGACAGACAGACATGGCTTAATCGACTCAGCTATCGATTCTGAGTCGAACCATATACTTTGAAGTATATGTAGCAAAATTATTTCTCTATGTTACAAACTAAGTATCAAAACTAATATACCCCCCTATGGGATAGGGTATAAACATATGAGCGGCTACAATCCGCTGTGCGGATCGTTGGATACCCTATCCCATCCCATCGTTATTATAAATATCCTCAAAATATAGGCCCTATGGTGATGAAATACAGAAAATGATATTGTCACAATATATTGCTCAGACAGTTTATCAAAATCTTTTGTGGTTCGACAAAAAACAACGTATTTCTAGTGCTAATGCCTTAGGAAGGGGTATACAAATGGTTTTTGCAAGAAAACGCCCCCAAAATGTGGGCGTAGGTGAAAATGATCTATTGACAAAATGTTTATATTACCATTGCGGAAGTATTTGCATAAAAAATTTTTTCGAGAGTTTTAAAAATTGGACAAAAAGCGTTTTTTACTAAAAACTCCCCCAAAAAGTGGGCGTGGAAAAAAACTTTGTATGGAAGAAATATAGATATTGGGATTGTCTAAATATGCTGCTCAGACACTTTTTTGAAATTCCTTGCGGTTTGGCTAAAAACTACGTTTTTCTAAAAGGGGGCGTGGCAGTGGGCCGATTTCAAAATTTTTTACACCTGTTCTGCTTCGTCGGCCAGAGAGTCTATATACCAAATTTCAACACTCTAGCTCAAAATTTAAGGCCCAAAAATTGGTGACACACAGACGGACGGACGGACGGACGGACGACGGACAGACAGACATGGCTTAATCGACTCAGCTAGCGATTCTGAGTCGAACCATATACTTTGAGGTATATGTAGCAAAGTTATTTCTCTATGTTACAAACTAAGTATCAAAACTAATATACCCATATGGGATAGGGTATAAACATATGAGAAGGCTACAATCCGCTGTGCGGATCGTTGAATACCCTATCCCATCCTATCCATAAAACTAAAATCCCCAAAAAAGTGGGCATGGCTAAAAACACGATGTGGATAAAATAAAAAAAATGATATAGTGACAACAAATTATTCAGACTGCTTAAAAAACACTTTTACGGTTCTACAAAAGACAAGGTTTTCACCTGCATATGTTCTGGGGTAGTGTATAAAAATGGTTTTTATATAAAAACGCTCCCAAAAAGTGGGCGTGGGTTAAAATGGTATATAGACGAAATGTTTATATTATTAATGTTAATGATTCTGCATCAACATTTTTTTCGAAAAATTTGAAATTTGACCGAAAACAGTTTTTTATTGAAAACGTCCTCCAAAAAGTGGGTGTGGAAAAAAAAATTTATGTAAACGAAATATAGATATTAATATTGTCTAAATATGTTGTTCAGAAACTTTTTTAAAATTCCTTACGGTTTGGTCAAAAACTGAGTTTTTCTTAAAAGGGGGCGTGGCAGTGGGCGGATTTCAAAAATGTTTACACTTGTTCTGTAGGCAGAGACGAGGATCCTATATACCAAATTTCATTATCCTAGCTCAAAATTTAAGGCCTAAAAATCGGTGACGTACAGACGGACGGACGGACGGACAGACAGGCATGGCTTAATCGACTCAGCTAGAGATTCTGAGTCGATCCATATACTTTGTAGCTAAATTATTTCTCTATGTTACAAACTAAGTATCAAAACTAATATACCCATATGTGATAGGGTATAAACATATGAGAACGCTACAATCCGCTGTGCGGATCGTTGAATACCCTATCCCATCCTATCCATAAAACTAAAATCCCCAAACAAAGTGGGCATGGATAAAAACACGATGTTTGTTAAATAAAAAAATGATATAGTGCCAACAAATTCTTCAGACTGCTTACAAAACACTTTTACGGTTCTACAAAAGACAAGGTTTTCTCCTGCATATGTTATGGGGTAGTGTATAAAAATGGTTTTTATATAAAAACGCCCTAAAAAGTGGGCGTGCGTTAAAATGGTATACAGACGAAATGTTCATATTAATAATGTCAATGATTCTGGATCCAAAATTTTTTCGAAAAATTAAAATTTTTACCGAAAACAGTTTTTTATTGAAAAAGCCCCCAAAAAGTGGGCGTGTCAAAAAACTATATATAGACGAAATATAGATATTAAGATTGTCTACATATGCTGTTCAGAAACTTTTTTAAAGTTCCTTACGGTTTGGCCAAAAACTGAGTTTTTCTTAAAAGGGGGCGTGGCAGTTTACGGATTTCAAAAATTTTTACACTTATTCTGAAGGCACGCACGAGGAGCCTATGTACCAAATTTCATTATCCTAGCTCAAAATTTAAGGCCTAAAAATCGGTGACGTACAGACGGACGGACGGACGGACAGACAGGCATGGCTTAATCGACTCAGCTAGCGATTCTGAGTCGATCCATATACTTTGAGGTATATGTAGCAAAATTATTTCTCTATGTTACAAACTAAGTATCAAAACTAATATACCCCCATATGGGATAGGGTATAAACATTTCGTCAATAGACCATTTTAACCCACGCCCACTTTTTGGGGGCGTTTTTATATAAAAACCATTTTTATATCCTACCCCATTACATATGCAGGAGAAAACCTTGTCTTTTGTAAAACCGTAAAATTGTTTTGTAAGCAGTCTGAAGAAGTTGTTGTCACTATATCATTTTTTCTATTTTATCCACATCGTGTTTTTAGCCATGCCCACTTTTTTGGGGATTTTAGTTTTATGGATAGGATGGGATAGGGTATTCAACGATCCGCACAGCGGATTGTAGCCTTCTCATATGTTTTATACTAGATTTGTAAATTCTACTACTTCTTTTGACATAAACTTCGCCTAGTTAGGCAGCAATGGAAAATCGATTATAGATAAGAATTTAAGCAACGTTGCCTAGATGCAACTTAAATATTTAGGCATGCCTAACTAGGCAATCTCTGCGACCCTGTGGTAAAACTAATTTTGACCAAACAACGTCCCTTTTTGAAACGAAAGCTGCAAGACGGCATCCATAGCGGATGCCTTTGTTTATAGCAAGTGTGCGACTGCTTATTGGTTGGGGGATAAAATATCAGATGGGATATTTTTATACCCTATCCCATAGGGGGGTATATTAGTTTTGATACTTAGTTTGTAACATAGAGAAATAATTTTGCTACATATACCTCAAAGTATATGGATCGACTCAGAATCGCTAGCTGAGTCGAATTAGCCATGTCTGTCTGTCCGTCCGTCCGTCCGTCCGTCCGTCCGTCTGTCTGTTCGTCAGCGGTTTTTGGGCCTTAAATTTTGAGCTAGGATAATGAAATTTGGTATATAAGATCCTCGTCCGTGCCACCAGAACAAGTGTAAAAATTTTTGAAATCCGCCCACTGCCACGCCCCCTTTTTAGGAAAACTTCTTTTTTGGCCAAACCGTAAGGAATTTCAAAAAAGTGTCTGAGTAGCATATTTAGACAATCCGAATATCTATATTTCGTGTATACAAAGTTTTTTGCCACGCCCACTTTTTGGGGGCGTTTTTAGTAAAAAAACGCTCTTTGTCCAAATTTTAAAACTTTCGAAAAAAAATTTGATGCAAATACTTCCGAAATGGTAATATAAACATTTTGTCCTTAGATCATTTTCACCTACGCCTACGCCCTACGTGTGATTTTTTGTCGAATCACACAAGATTTTGAGAAACTGTCTGAGCAATATATTGTGACAATGTCATTTTCTGTATTTCATCGCCATAAGGCCTATATTTTGAGGATATTAATTTAAAGGATGGGATGGGATAGGGTATTCAACGATCCGCATAGCGGATTGTAGCCTCTCATATGTTTTTTGAATTTTTCGTTGAGTTTGCCGCGGATTTTTCGAGTAGATCTGATGCGATGGATTTTATTCAGAAAATACAAATCACGTACTAGAAATCTAGAAAAGTTTTATTTAAATTTTGAACTCAAAATTATATAATCCTGAATAAAACTTTTTGTGCTAGATGGAATTGAAAGTTTAGGCCCGGCAAGCCTTACGAATGAGAGAGACCTTTCGGGTTAGTTGGAGTGAGCGAGTTAACTATATCTGATGGTTGATGGTCATACGATGCAGTTTGACGTTTGCTCGCGATTCATTTGTAAGACGTGAAATCAATCGGACGTGGGTAGTGTGCTCTCATCAGCATAATTAAAAATTAAAATTAAAAAAAAATTGAATTAGGTCGTGCGTTAAAAAAAAAAAATAATTGAAATATAAAAGCGCAGGTGACCGTTCGCATACACATTCGTCATAATATATCGAACCACAATTGAAAACTGGGTTTGTTGTGTTTATTTCAACTGCGACCCACCCCGACCGATTGATATCGGGAAAAATACTCGAAACGAGCAACAAGCTTATAAACGCGGAACAAAGGCAGCAACTTGAATCTGGCCTCGTGTTCCCAGACCGCGTTTACCGTCCCCGGTAGGCCAACCTATCACCTGTAACGTACCCCGAACGCCCACAGGAAGCCGAGTATGAAGGTAAGACCATTTTTCCATCTTCGAATGACACCAGCCCTCTTCCGGCACTATCACCCGTGCTGGCCGAGGTCTCGTTCCTGGTTAATGAACAAAAACTTCCCATATTAAGGCGTTGGGGGTTTAGCCCTCCTACTATCGCTATCCACCCTTATGACCCAAGCTCACAGGACCCTTAGGCCAGTCCGGGCAGACTAGAAGGAGGGGTGTCCAGCCATCTTGCGGCCCAGGCATGACCATCCCCACGCTAGCTCAGCGGCGGGTATGGGATCTTGCCACAAGACCTGGAAGGGGGTTGCATTCATGTTTTACATGCCTGTGTGGAATACTGTAATAAGATGTTTATTTACAGCATCCGTAACCAAACCACCAATAAAAATGCGAGGCCCGAGTTTCGCTAAATTCACCATGTTGTCCCATAGTGGATAACTGGTGGAGAGATTTAGGTAGAGATTCTCTCCAAAAGCTTGCCCGCCCCTAACCAAGGAAAAAACGTATGAGAAGGCTACAATCCACTGTGCGGATCGTTGAATACCCTATCCCATTCCATTTGTAAAACTTATATCCCCAAAAGTGGACATGGCTTAAAACACGAAAATGACATTGTCAGAACAAATTTTACGGTTCTACAAAAGACAAGGTTTTTCTCCTGCATATGTTATGGGGTAGTGTTTTAAAAATGGTTTTTTTATAAAAACGCCCCCAAAAAGTGGCCTGGGTGCCACTCCAGGAACGATGTTCGCAAGTTTTACCAAAGTGTAAAACGTCAAAGCCAAGGATACAAGGCTCGAACAGAATCCTGTCGAGATGAACAAGGAAATATTGTAGTTGAGACACAGTCGATGCTGAGGGTATGGAAGAACCACTTCTCCAGACTGTTAAACGGCGATGACGAACAACATTCCACTGTCAGGCAGAACGAACCATTCAATATTGGCAACTACAGCGAAAACTGCCAACCACCCGACCTGAGTGAAGTGAGGATAGCAATATCTAAACTCAAGCTTAATAAGGCTGCCGGAAATGACGGCCTTCCCGCTGAGCTTTATAAGGCCGGCGGAGATGACTTGGTAAGTAACATCCACCAACTCATAAGCCAAATCTGGTCGGATGAAAATATGCCTGAGGAATGGAACCTCAGCATCGTTTGCCCGATCCACAAAAAAGGAGACCCCTGAACTGCGCCAACTACAGAGGCATAAGTCTCCTCAACATCGCCTACAAGATCCTATCTGCCGTAATATGTTAACGCCTGAAACCGTTTACCAACAACCTGATTGGCCCTTATCAGTATGGTTTAAGGCCAGGTAAGTCCACAACCGATCAAATTTTCACACTTCGGCAGATCCTGGAAAAAACTCAAGAAGTCCAAATCGATACCCACCACCTATTCATCGATTTCAAAGCCGCATATGACAGCATTTATAGAGACGAACTGTACAGAGCCATGTCTAGTTTTGGTATACCGGCCAAACTCGTCCGTTTGTGTAGGATGACGATAGAGAATTCTCGCTGCTCCATCAGGGTCGGAAACGACCTCACCGACACATTCGATACCAAAAAAGGATTTAGGCAAGGCGATGCGCTGTCATGTGACTTCTTTAATCTGATTCTTGAGAGAATAGTGCAAAACTCCAAAGCCAACACCAGAGGCACAATTTTCCAAAAGTCGGTGCAACTACTAGCATACGCTGACGATATTGACATCATTGGTAGGACTCAACGTGATGTCATAGCCACGTTTGCTAGTATTGAGAAGAAAGCGGCGAAAATGGGTTTAGCAGTAAATGAGGAAAGGACTCACAACATCGACGAATTGGACAGAACGTCATCATTGACAGATATAACTTTGAGGTAGTACGGGACTTTGTCTACCTCGGCTCCGCTATTAACTCTGACAAAAACATCTCGTCAGAAATTAAACGAAGAATTACTCTTGCCAACCGCTGTTTCTTCGGGCTAAGAAGGCAATTTAGTAGTAAAGCCCTCACTCGAACTACTAAGGAGACCCTATATAAGACCCTGATCATCCCAGTCCTGCTCTACGGCGCTGAAGCATGGACCGTATCAAAAGCGGATGAAGAAAGCCTTGGTAGATTCGAGAGGAAAATTCTTCGAAAAATCTTCGGTCCCGTTTGCGTTGACGGGCTATGGAGACGAAGATTCAACCAAGAACTATACGAGCTGTACAGCGACATGCCCCTGGTCAAAAAACTCCGCATTGGACGTTTAAGATGGCTAGGACATGTAGAACGAATGGACACCAATACTCCGGCCCGCAGAGTCTTCGATTCCCAGCCAGACGTCGGACGCAGTAGAGGAAGACCTCGCCTTAAGTGGCGCGCACAAGTGGAAACCGACCTCAACCAACTTGGAGTGCGCAACTGGAGGCAGTTAGCTAAGGACCGGGCTAATTGGAGAGGCATGTTGGTTGTGGCCCAGGTTCATTCCGGACTGTAGCGCCACTTTAGTAGGTAAGTAAGAAGATGTGTGCGTTAAAATAAAAACTAATTTTAATTAGGTCAATCTGCTACTTGTACACACCCTTCATTTATCAAATGTACAACAAATATGATATAATTTGGACAAAACTTACCCCTTTTTAAGGGTTACCTTTTTTTAAACCCGTTCAGCAAGGCTGGGGACCGAGGTCCACCGCGTTCCGTCCTTGGTTGTAATACCGCTGGGATATCTCTGGTATCTTTTTGGCGATGAATCTAGGCTAATCAGGATGAAGCACATTTGTAATGAATTGGTTCACAAAATACAAACATATGAGAAGGCTACAATCCGCTGTGCGGATCGTTGAATACCCTATCCCATCCTATCCATAAAACTAAAATCCCCAAAAAAGGGGGCATGGCTAAAAACACGATGTGGATAAAATAGAAAAAATGATATAGTGACAACAAATTCTTCAGACTGCTTACAAAACAATTTTACGGTTCTACAAAAGACAAGGTTTTCTCCTGCATATGTTATGGGGTAGTGTATAAAAATGGTTTTTATATAAAAACGCCCTCAAAAAGTGGGCGTGGGTTAAAATGGTATATAGACGAAATGTTCATATTAATAATGTTAATTATTCTGCATCAAAATTTTTTTTCGAAAAATTTAAAATTTGAACGAAAACAGTTTTTAATTGAAAACGCCCCCAAAAAGTGGGCGTGGCAAAAAACTTTATATGGACGAAATATAGATATTAATATTGTCTAAATATGTTGTTCAGAAACTTTTTTAAAATTCCTTACGGTTTGGTCAAAAACTGAGTTTTACTTAAAAGGGGGCGTGGCAGTAGGCGGATTTCAAAAAATTTTACACTTGTTCTGTAGGCGGAGACGAGGATCCTATATACCAAATTTCATTATCCTAGCTCAAAATTTAAGGCCTAAAAATCGGTGACGTACAGACGGACGGACGGACGGACGGACGGACAGACAGACATGGCTTAATCGACTCAGCTAGCGATTCTGAGTCGATCCATATACTTTGAGGTATATGTAGCAAAATTATTTCTCTATGTTACAAACTAAGTATCAAAACTAATATACCCCTATGGGATAGGGTATAAACATATGAGAGGCTACAATCCGCTATGCGGATCGTTGACTACCCTATCCCATCCCATCCTTTAAATTAATATCCTCAAAATATAGGCCTTATGGCAATGAAATACAGAAAATGACATTGTCACAATATATTGCTCAGACAGTTTCTCAAAATCTTGTGTGGTTCGTATTTCTATTGCTAATGCCTTGGGATGGGTTATACAAACGGTTTTTGTAAGAAAACGCCCCCAAAATGTGGGCGTAGGTGAAAATGATCTATGGACAAAATGTTTATATTACCATTTCGGAAGTACTTGCATCAAAATTTTTTTCGAAAGTTTTAAAATTTGGACAAAAAGCGTTTTTTACTAAAAACGCCCCCAAAAAGTGGGCGTGGCAAAAAACTTTTTATGAACGAAATATAGATATTAGGATTGTCTACATATGCTACTCAGAGACATTTTTGAAATTCCTTACGGTTTGGCCAAAAAATAAGTTTTCCTAAAAAGGGGGCGTGGCAGTGGGCGGATTTTAAAAATTTTTACACTTGTTCTGGTGGCACGGGCGAGGATCCTATATACCAAATTTCATTATCCTAGCTCAAAATTTAAGGCCCAAAAACCGCTGACGAACAGACGGACGGACGGACGGACGGACGGACAGACAGACATGGCTAATTCGACTCAGCTAGCGATTCTGAGTCGATCCATATACTTTGAGGTATATGTAGCAAAATTATTTCTCTATGTTACAAACTAAGTATCAAAACTAATATACCCCCCTATGGGATAGGGTATAAAAATTCAAAATTGACCACTGCTAATCTTATTTTCCTATAAATACAACGCCATCTATATCTTAGGAAATAATACGCTCGTCGTCGGTTGGGGTATTGGGTCGATTTAGCAGCTTCCTGGTTGTGGGTTAAAGCCGGGTGTGTGCTTCGTTTTAGATCAGTAGGACACGTGGCAAACGTTGGCGCTGATCGTGGAAGCAATTTTTGTACTTTACCCAAATAAAACGCGATGTTGCCTTGGTGATGGGCAGGTGGGGAATTTTCCCACAGCACTTACGATGGGCAACACGTTTATGTTGCCGACGTATTATATGTTTATAACCTATCCCATAGGGGTATATTAGTTTTGATACATAGTTTGTAACATAGAGAAATAATTTTGCTACATATACCTCAAAGTACATGGATCGACTCAGAATCGCTAGCTGACCAGAACAAGTGTAAAAATTTTTGAAATCCGCACACTGCCACGCCCCCTTTTTAGGAAAACGTATTTTTTGGCCAAACCGTAATGAATATTAAAAAAATTTTCTGAGCAGCATATTTAGAGAATGGTAATAACTATATTTCGTCAATATAAAGTTTTTTGCCACGCCCACTTTTTAGGGGCGTTTTTTATAAAAAACGTTTTCCGTTCAAATTTTAAAATTTTCGAAAAAAGTTTTGTCAATAGACCATTTTAACCCACGCCCACTTTTTAGGGGCGTTTTCTTACAAAAACCATTTGTATGCCCTACCCCAAGGCATATGCAATAGAAAAACGTTGTTTTTGTCGAACCATAAAAGAATTTGACAAAACTTCTGAACATTATGTTGTGACAACGTCATTTACAATACTTTATGCCCGTAAAGACCACATTTTTGAGAAATTAATTTAAAAATGGGATGGGATGGGATAGGGTATTAAACGATCCGCTGATTGTAGCCTTCTCATAGGTTTATACCCTATCCCATAGGGGTATATTAGTTTTGATACTTGGTTTTTAACATAGAGAAATAATTTTGCTACATATACCTCAAAGTATATGGATCGACTCAGAATCGCTAGCTGAGTCAAATTAGCCATGTCTGTCTGTCCGTCCGTCCGTGTGTCCGTCCGTCCGTCTGTCTGTTCGTCACCGATTTTTGGGCCTTACATTTTGAGCTAGGATAATGAAATTTGGTATATAGGATCATCGTCGGTGATACCAGAACAAGTGTAAACATTTTTAAAATCCGCCCACTGCCACGCCCCCTTTTTAGGAAAACGTATTTTTTTCCAAACCGTAATGATTTTTAAAAAAGTGTCTGAGCAGCATATTTAGAGAATGGTAATAACTATATTTCGTCACTATAAAGTTTTTTGCCACGCCCACTTTTTAGGGGCGTTTTTTATAAAAAACCTTTTTCGGTCAAATTTTAAAATTTTCGAAAAAAGTTTTGATGCACTATCATTGGTACTATTAATGTGAACATTTCGTCAATAGACCATTTTAACCCACGCACACTTTTTGGGGGCGTTTTCTTACAAAAACCATTTGTATACCCCATCCCAAGGCATTAGCAATAGAAAACCGTTGTTTTTTGTCGAACCACAAAAGATTTTGATAAACTGTCTGAGCAATATATTGTGACAATGTCATTTTCTGTATTTCATCGCCATAAGGCCTATATTTTGAGGATATTAATTTTAAGGATGGGATGGGATAGGGTTTTCAACGATCCGCATAGCGGATTGTAGCCTCTCATATGTTTTTATACCCTATCCCATAGGGGGGTATATTAGTTTTGACATTAAGTTTGTAACATTGAGAAATAATTTCGATACATATACCTCAAAGTATATGGATCGACTCAGAATCTATAGCTGAGTCGATTTAGCCATGTCTGTCCGTCCGTCCGTCCGTCCGTCCGTCCGTCCGTACGTCACCAGTTTTTGGGCCTTAAATTTTGAGCTAGAAGGATGAAATTTGGTACACGTGCTCTTTGTTGCTCCCAGCAGAACAAGTGTAAAAATTTTTGAAATCCGCCCACTGCCACGCCCCCTTTTTAGAAAAACGTATTTTTTGGCCAAACCATAAGGAATTTTGAAAAACTTTCTGAACAACATATTTAGACAATCTGAATATCTGTATTTCGTTCATATAAAGTTTTTTGCATGCCCACTTTTTGGGGGCGTTTTTAATAAAAAACGTTTTTCGGTCAAATTTTAAAATTTTCGAAAAAACTTTTGATGCAGAATCATTAGTAGTAGAAATATGAACATTTCGTCTATAGACTATTTCAACCCACGCCCACTTTCTGGGGGCGTTTTTATATAAAAACCATTTTTACACACTACCCCATAACATATGCAGGAGAAAACCTTGTCTTTTGTAGAACCGTCAAAGTTTTTTGTAAACAGTCTGAACAATTTGTTGTCACCATGTCATTTTCTTTATTTTATCCACATCGTGTTTTTAGCCATGTCCACTTTTTGGGGATTTTAGTTTTACAGATAGGATGGGATAGGGTATTCAACGATCCGCACAGTGGATTGTAGCCTTCTCATATGTTTTTATACCCTATCCCATAGGGGGGTATATTAGTTTTGACATTAAGTTTGTAACATAGAGAAATAATTTTGATACATATACCTCAAAGTATATGGATCGATTCAGAATCACTAGCTGAGTCGATTAAGCCATGTCTGTCTGTCCGTCCGTCCGTCCGCCCGTCCGTCCGTCCGTCTGTGTGTCACCGATTTTTGGACCTTAAATTTTGAGCTAGAGTGTTGAAATTTGGTATATAGACTCTCTGGCCGACGAAGCAGAACAAGTGTAAATTTTTTTGAAATCCGCCGACTGCCACGCCCCCTTTTTGAAAAACGTAGTTTAAAGCCAAACCGTAAGGAATTTCAAAAAAGTGTCTGAGCAGCATATTTAGACAATCCTAATATCTATATTTCGTTCATACAAAGTTTTTTGCCACGCCCACTTTTTGGGGGCGTTTTTAGTAAAAAACGCTTTTTGTCCAAATTTTAAAACTTTCGAAAAAAATGTTGATGCAAATACTTTCGCAATGGTAATATTAACATTTTGTCCTTAGATCATTTTCACCTTTGCCCACATTTTGGGGGCGTTTTCTTACAAAAACCATTTGTATACCCCATCCCAAGGCATTACCAATAGAAATACGTTGGTTTTTGTCGAACCACAAAAGATTTTGATAAACTGTCTGAGCAATATATTGTGACAATGTCATTTTCTGTATTTCATCGCCATAAGGCCTTTATTTTGAGGATATTAATTTTAAGGATGGGATGGGATAGGGTATTCAACGATCCGCACAGCGGGTTGTAGCCTCTCATATGTTTTTTATTGTATCACTACTCTCAGCAAGATGTTTCTTACGATCTTCTTTCCCCACACGTTACCCTTCACTTATCCGGCCAAGGATCCCACAAATGGCAACAAAATAAAAAAGGAGTCTATATTCCTAGATCGTTGGTCTTATAGCGATAATTAAGTCTGGCGAGTTTTAAAGGGGGTGTGAAGTAAATACCAATTAGTTTCGTGGGGTCTTTGGGATTAACGTTCATATACATACATATATTTTTCCTCGATTCCAACGTTGTGGAAACTCGAGGACTAGTGAACGCTGCTGGGGTTTGTCACTGGTTGTCTGACTAGATCGGGAACACGCGATCTGGGAACACGAGGCCAGATTCAAGTTGCTGCCTTCGTTCTGCGTTTATAAGCTTGTTGCTCGTTTCGAGTATTTTTCCCGATATCAATCGGACGGAGTGGGTCGCAGTTAAAATAAACACAACAAACCCAGTTTTCAATTGTGGTTCGATATATTATGACGAATGTGTATGCGAACGGTCACCTGCGCTTTTATATTTCAATTATTTTTTTTTTTTTAACGCACGACCGAATTCATTTTTTTTTTTTAATTTTAATTTTTAATTATGCTGTAGAGAGCACACAACCCACGTCCGATTGATTTCACGTCTTACCAATGAATCGCGAGCAAACGTCAAACTGCATCGTATGACCATCAACCATCAGATATAGTTAACTCGCTCACTCCAACTAACCCGAGAGGTCTCTCTCATTCGTAAGGCTTGCCGGGCCTAAACTTTCAATTCCATCTAGCACAAAAAGTTTTATTCATGAATATATAATTTTGAGTTCAAAATTTAAATAAAACTTTTCTAGATTTCTAGTACGTAATTTGTATTTTTCTGAATAAAATCCATCGCACCAGATGTACTCGAAAAATCCGCGGCAAACTCAACGAAAAATTCAAAAAATATCCCATCTGATATTTTATCCCCAAACCAATAAGCATTCGCACACTTGCTATAAACAAAGGCATCCGCTATGGATGCCGCCATTGCAGCTTTCGTTTCAAAAAGGGACGTTGGTTGGTCAAAATTAGTTTTACCACAAAACTTGGACTTTTCGCACGCTTGTCGCTCGAAAAGATCAAGAAAACCCGATCTTACCTACATACATAGCTTATCGACCCACCCCTGAGATACATTTTTTTAAGGCCAGAGTGTAATCTTTGCATAGGCACCTATTTATATACCATATCTACAGTACTACTTTAGTCGTTATTCATATAAATACAAAAAACAATTTTTTTTTCTTATCCGAAAATTTGAATTGCATGAAAGGAACAGAGAAAAAAAGGGGGGTGTGAATGTATGGTTTATCGACGGATATCCTTAGAGTGCTTTACGCCAAGGATGCGTCCTGAGATATCGATTAGATCATACAGATTATTCCCTATTACTCGCCTAATTCTGGCTTTTGAAAATTTCGGGAGTTTATGCCTTTTGAGGCATCGCTTAAGGTGAAATTTCGCCTGTAGACCTCATCGCCTACCTTATACTTCACTGGCCTGCAACGTGTATTATACACTCGGGCGTATGCATCATGGGCTTTACCTAGAGAATCCTTTATAAATGAGTGCAGGATATTCATTTTGTCAGCTTTCGGAATAATATTTAAGTCGGCATTATTTAATCCTCCCAAATTTTTCAAAAGCTGGTAATCGTTGCCATGCTCAATCATGCGCTGGCCGAGCATAGCCTCGTAAGGCGACATCTTTGTTGCCGAAGTAACAGCTGATCTTAGCGCACAACTAATTTGAGGAAGCCGTATGTCCCAATTTGAACGGTCGCCATCGATGTAGGATCTAATTGCAGCCAAAATGGAACGGTTTGCTCTCTCGCTTGCATTGGCTTGTGGAAAATACGAAGCGGTCTTAATGTGACTTATTCCAAATGTTTTCAAAAAATGTTGAAACTCTCTACTCGTGAACTGTTTTTCGTTGTCCGACAGTAGTGCTTCGGGTACCCCGAATACTAGGAAGATCTCGTCTCTAAGGAATTTAATGGTAATATCAGTAGTAGCCCTCTTGAGCGGTTTAATGAACACAAATTTTGTGAGCTGGTCAAGCGCCACTACCATATGGGTATTTCCGGATTTCGACCGAGGATAGGGTCCCAAAAAGTAGACATACAAGTGTTGAAAACGTCTATCCACGGTAAAAGCATTTCCCATCGGGGCTCTTAATATTGTATTGGGTGCCTTGGTGGTTTTGCACACATCACAATTCGAAATAAATTGTTTTACCTGAGTAGCCATATTTGGCCAATAAAACTGATGGCTCAATCGGTATAACGTCTTGGCAATTCCACCATGCGAAGCACTGGGTGGTGAATGAGCCAAGCAGATAAGATTGTCGGTTAGCGCGGTTGGAACCCATAATTTCCAGAATAGATCGTCTTGAAGAGGGTTACCGGTGCTGTGCTTGACCTTTTTATATATGTACCCGTCAGATACATGAAGGCCAGGAAGATGGTCTTTATTTTGACCTATACTTTCAATAATCTGGCGGTATTCATGGGATTGAAAGGGGGGGTCCATTAGGTCAATATGCAGCACATAGGTAGATCCCTTAGCCTTCACATCTTCTGATTCTATAGACTCTACCTCGTACACACGAGACAATGCGTCAGGTACGACGTTCAGGCTACCTTTGCGGTGAACGATTTCAAAGGTATACCCCTGGAGATCTAAGCTCCAACGCGCTAAACGTCCCTTCAGATCCTTAAGGCTCATCAACCACTTCAGGCTCGCATGATCCGTTACTACTTTGAATTTGTATCCCTCAACATATGGTCTAAATTTGTTGATACCCATCACCGCGGCCAAACATTCGCGCTCTGTCACCGTATAGTTCCGCTGCGCACCGTTCAACTTGTGAGAGTAGTATAGTATCGGACGTTCCGTCCCAGTTTCGTCTTCTTCTTCTCCTGGCGTAGCACGGCCCCGATTCCAGTTGCAGAGGCATCGCATAGAATGATGAACTCTTTGCTGAAATCCGGGTTGACTAAAACTGGTGCGGTTATCAACATCTCCTTGATGATACTAAACGATTCTGCTGCTTTCTCACTGAAGTTGAATTTGACTCCCTTTTTCAGGGTATCTGTGAGGTGGGAAGACAGAGACGAGATGTTCGGAACAAATCGGCGGTACCACCCTGCCATGCCTAAAAATCGCCTAACCTGACGCGCATTTTGTGGTACGGGAAAGTCTTTGATTGCAGATACTTTTCCAGGATCTACTTTTAATATGCCGTCGCCAACTATGAACCCAAGATACTTTAGTTCTCGGCAGCAAAATTTCGACTTCTGCACGTTTATCGTCAGACCCGCAGCCTTCAATTTACACGCAACGAGAGTAAGGAGTCGGATATGTTCTTCAAAGGTAGCCGAGAAAACTAACAAATCATCCAAGTAGACAAACACTTTCTCTCTCAAATCGTGGGGGATGACCTTGTCCATGAGCCTGCTAAGTTTGGGGAGCGTTGCATAGGCCAAAGGGCATCACCTTGAACTGATAGAGTGGCCTACCGGGGACGGTAAACGCGGTCTTCTCCCTCGAACTTTTCTTCTGCGGTATCTGCCAAAAGGCGTCTTTCAGATCCACACTCGAAATGAAGAATGTATCTGAAAGACGTCCTAGCAACCCGTCAATATGCGGCAGTGGGAATGCATCCTTCTTAGTGACCTTATTTAGCTTTCGAACGTCCAAGCACATCCGGTTCTTTTCCCCACGTCTTACAAGAACGACTGGAGAACTCCACGAGCTTGAACTTTCTTCAATCGCGTCCAAAGAAAGCATTCGATCCAACTGCGCATATAGAAGAGTTTGAACCGCTGGAGATACGGGATAATGACGTTGTTTGATTGGAGGCGCGTCCCCTGTATCGATTTCGTGTTCCATAAGTGATGTTTTTCCCAAGCCCATATTGGCAAAGGACGGAAACATACACATGGTTCTGTCTAACTTGACTGATTCTTCGTCAGTCAACTCGTGAGCCATTGAAAGGACATCACTTTTCGACGGTACATTATTGGTCAAATCCCATCCCAAGGAAATACTTTCTACGTCGAAGGTTTTCGCGGAGATTTCGGAAATAGCATTCGGCGCTATGTTAACCTTTTTCCAGAAATCAACTCCAAGATAGAGATCCTTGTTTAGCGAGGGGACAACATAGAATGAAATACTTTCGGTCTGACCTTTAAACTTTACCTCACTCTCAATTACACCCACAATATCCTGCTCCTTGCCATCAGCTGTGGTTACGGCCGCTGAAAATGGTTTGTAGCTGACACAATTTTTCAGCAGGAAATCTACGGCGCCTGCACCAAAACAACTTATGCACGCCCCACTATCTAGAAGCCTTAGCCAATCCTTTTCAAAAATCTTCACCGACGCGTATGGACGAGGATCATCTGCTGAACATTGCAACGTTGTTGCCGCGATAGCTTTATACACTTTTCTCTTTTCCTCGAAACGAGTTCTGAGAGTCTGTATCCTTTTTGGCAATGGGGAACTATAAAAATGCGTCTTTTCGCTTCGTTGTACAGTTGTATCCGTTGGTGCAAGGATTTTCTCGGATTGAGGTTAAAGTTTACAACTTTGGCGGGGTTGTTAGTATTGTCTTCGATAGGGGGAGTTGCAGGTCGTTTTAAAATGCTGACGGACAAGGTTGGATGAGAAGATGTTATTGGTTCGCCGGATTTGTACTTATCGAACAATTCTCCCCGGTTGGAGGATTGTTCTTCGGTTGGTTTCCCGAGCACACGGGACATTGGGGAACTGTAGTATTCGGCCGACCACATTTGTAGCAGAAGAGAACTCTTTCCGCAGTGCACCTGAAATAAGTGTGCCCTGGTTCCTTGCAGTTCCAACACTTCAAGGAGCTCGTACTTCTTTGGCGATAATTTACGGCCTCTAATTGAGTGTTGGATGAACCGGGCGCTTCTTCGATGGAATTTTCTATCTCATGCACGCTTCGACGAGGAGGTGGTTGAAATCTTTGCCGGGATACGTCATGATCGCTCATAAACTTTTCGATTGTCCGACATACGTGCACCATTTCGGGGATACTGTGTGTGTTGAACGTAATTAAGTGTTCCCCTACGTTTAAAATTTTGTTTGATTATTTCAATCATTTCCCGGTTCGACTTAGGAGCACGTAGTCGAGAGTTAAGCTTTAGCAAGTCTTCGAAAAATTCGTCGAATGATTCGTAGGGACCCTGGCTCCGATCAGACATTTTGCGCGAGAGCTCAAAGTCAGACTCTAGACTTCGGTACTGCTCAATGAGGGCAAGCCGAAGCGTGGACCAATTCACTAATGGATTACTTCTTAAGTACATCCAGAACCACGTTTCAACTTGTCCTGCCACAAAATGATGAAAATTGTTTACCATATCATGCCAGGTCACGCTATATGAATCCTAGAGCCTCTCTAACCGAAACAAAAAGTCGTCGACAGTCATTCTTTGAGAGTTCCTGCTTTTTCCGCAATTTATAGCGCGGTTTGTTACAGCAGGTTTTAGCACTTGCTTGTATAATAGCAGCTTGTTATCAAGGTTAATTTCATTTGCTTCATTTGTCCGTTTATACGAAAAATCTACATGGATCGATTTGTTCTCATTAAGTGCAATCTGCCAGGATTTAGTCCATTCATTAACCTCGTTAAGAGCGTTTTATAATTTGATATTTGTTTCCTCTATTGTTGTGCCAACTGCTAGTATAGCAGTATCGTCAGGACGCTTCCTTGCGGTACACCTGCCATTATTTCTTTGAACTCGGAATATTCGCTTCCACGTTTCACACGGATTTTATATAATTGTTCTGGTAGAACTTGACTTAGTTTATACGTAAGGCCTTTGTGCCACACCTTGTCAAAAGCTTGCGACACGTCAAGAAATACGTCTGAACAAATTTTCTTTTCTTCGAAAGCTTTCTCAATTACATCTGTAATTCGATGTACTTGGTCCACCGTTGAATGTTTACTTCTAAACCCAAATTGATGGTCAGGTAAAAGACGTTTCTGTTCAATGATGGGGTGTAAGTGACCGAGTAATATCCGTTCAAAAACTTTTGAAATTATTGGAAGAAGTGAAATAGGCCTGTAAGATTTGATTTCATTCGTTGATTTTCCTGGTTTTAAAACCATAATCACTTCTGCGACTTTCCAATGTCTTGGTATGTATTCTGATCTGATTGCTGCATTTATAATAAAAAGAGTCTTAGTTAATGCTTTCCGAGGCAACATTTTAAGAAGTTCTCCTGTAATCAGGTCATTACAAGGAGCTTTTTTAGGCTTTAGTTTCTGTATTTCCCGTTTAAGCTCGACAATACTTGCATATCTTACTATATTATTATCGGTTGTACTCTCGAATATATCAATGTTTTCATTTTGCGCTGGACCATCAAATGGCTTAAATGTTTCCTCAAGGTTTGAGGCAAAAACGTCAGCTTTTTCCTTATCGCTTTTTGCCAAACGTCTTGAGTTACCCTAATTGGCGGCACAGCGATTTTTGGCCGTTTTATGACTCTATTTGCTTTCCAGAGCGAATAATTCGATTCCTTTTCAGTGGTTAGGCTTTGCAGACAAGTTTCTACTGCATGGTTTTTAAAATTTTTAATCGAATTACAAAATTTTTAATCAAATTACTCAACCGATTGAGATGTTTTATCTTGCGGGACACGAGTTTGGTGCCATCTTTTACGAGCTTTTCTTTTTTGTCTTACTAAATCTTGTATTTTTCGGGGGTACTTAATTTTACTGTAGCTCAAAATTTTGTTCTCTTGAGGTGTATTATTCCATGCTGCTTTTTGGATGGTATCGATAAATGAGTCAACCGCAACTTCGAGTTCCAATGGGGTTCTAAGCGATACACCCAGACGGATATTATTTTTATACCCTATCCCATAGGGGTATATTAGTTTTGATACATAGTTTGTAACATAGAGAAATAATTTGGCTACATATACCTCAAAGTATATGGATCGACTCGGAATCGCTAGCTGAGTCGATTAAGCCATATCTGTCCGTCCGTCCGTACGTCACCAGTTTTTGGGGCTTACATTTTCAGCTAGAAGAATGAAATTTGGTACACGTGCTCTTTGTTGCTCCCAGCAGAACAAGTGTAAACATTTTTGAAATCCGCCCACTGCCACGCCCCCTTGTTAGAAAAACGGTTTTTTTTTTTGGCCAAACCGTAAGGAATTTTAAAAAAGTGTCTGAGCAGCATATTTAGAGAATCGTAATGTCTATATTTCGTTCATATAAAGTTTTTCGCCACGCCCACTTTTTGTGGGCGATTTTAATTTTTTTTTGTTGGGTTCGCTGGAAGGAAAAATCATCGAAAGACATTGCAGAGGTTTTATCGCGAGGGAACCTTCTGCAATAGTGAGGGACTTTAACCCGATCTAAAAAACCTCCCGAAGACGGACTTTTGTATGTCTTCAAGGAATCGCACCTAGTCGTTAGACTAATCAGCAATTTATTTTTCACATGTATTATATTTTATAAAAATATAAAATTTAAAAGAAATTCCGACGTTGGTTGGATTTCTATGAGTTTTGTTTGAAATTGTACCTAAGTTTCAGTATTTCTTGTTTTTTTTTCTTTTTTTTTAAATTATATATATCTTTAGCTACATAGATCAAGGGGTTTAACCCGTCTTAATCTCCTGACTATATTGTCGGTTCTTAAAAGCTGTGCTATTTCTAAATTAACATGGCTGAGAAGCCTATCTCTGTGTCTTAGAGCTACTTTTTATACCCTATCCCATAGGGGGGTATATTAGTTTTGATACTTAGTTTGTAACATAGAGAAATAATTTAGCTACATATACCTCAAAGTATATGGATCGACTCAGAATCGCTAGCTGAGTCGAATTAGCCATGTCTGTCTGTCCGTCCGTCCGTCCGTCCGTCCGTCCGTCCGTCCGTGTGTCCGTCCGTCCGTCTGTCTGTTCGTCACCGATTTTTAGGCCTTAAATTTTGAGCTAGGATAATGAAATTTGGTATATAGGATCCTTGGCCGAGTCACCAGAACAAGTGTAAAAAATTTTAAAATCCGCCCACTGCCACGCCCCCTTTTAGAAAAAACGTAGTTTTAAGCCAAACCGTAAGGAATTTCAAAAAAGTGTGTTAGCAACATATTTAGACAATCCTAATATCTATATTTCGTGCATAAAAAGTTTTTTGCCACGCCCACTTTTTGGGGGCGTTTTTAGTAAAAAACGTTTTTTGTCCAAATTTTAAAACTTTCGAAAAAAAATTTGATGCAAATACTTCCGCAATAGTAATATAAACATTTTGTCCATAGATCATGTTCACCTACGCCCACATTTTGTGGGCGTTTTCTTACAAAAACCATTTGTATACTCCTTCCCAAGGCATTAGCACTAGAAATACGTTGTTTTTTGTCGAACCACAAAAGATTTTGATAAACTGTCTGAGCAATATATTGTGACAATGTCATTTTCTGTATTTCATCGCCATAAGGCCTATATTTTGAGGATATTAATTTTAAGGATGGGATGGGATAGGGTATTCAACGATCCGCACAGTGGATTGTAGCCTCTCATATGTTTTAGCTTCATCTTCAACCATTTCAATATATAGATCTCTATGTAGATCGGTGTTACGTATGTACCACGGTGCGTTAACTATGCTCCGTAGTACTTTGTTTTGGAAGGTTTGTATTCTAAGTAAGTTTGTCTTGCATGTGCATGCCCACAGCTGGAGCCCATAGGTCCATACTGGTTTAAGAATTTGCTTATATAGCAATAATTTATTGTAGTTGGATAAGGGTGAGTATCTCCAAATAAGCCAATACATTTTACTATAGCGGATGTTTAACTCATATCTTTTAAACTTTCTCTTACGAAGAGAAAGATATTGTTTACGTGAAAATTTTCGACCTCGAGATTTTGATTGATTCTAACATTACGATGATAGCGGAGCCTAAAAAAGTGGTTTTTGGAATTCCGTCCGTCGGTCCGTCGGTCCGTCTGTCCGTAATGGTCTCCCCAGCCTAAACGGCTTGACCGATTTTCTTCAAACTTCGTATCCAAGTTTGTTTTGGTCATAATTCTAGGCCATTTTTTTTGTTTGCTTTTAGCCATGTTAATAACAGTACCTGCCATATAAAAATTACCCATAACCTCAATTTTCTCGTAAACGGCTCTAACGATTTTGATTAAACTTTATATATACTATAAGCATATTAGTTCCAACAAAACTGCATACCCAGTTTTTTTCGAGAAAATCCATATAACGGATTTTGCCTTTTAGGCCATATAAAGAAAATATCACTAAACGGAATTTTCAGTTTTGGCCGATAACGGAAAATCATTATTATTCACATTGACATCGATTCCTTCAAATTTCGGAATAAAAATTCGGATAAATACATTTCGACATTATTTATATCATTTAAGCATCAATAATCAAAATGCTTATGATTTGATCTAACGCCCAACTTGCTGTGAAAGAGAAAGTTGCGTACGATCCAGTCGTGCACCCACCACTCGTTTATGTTTATACCTTCTTTTATTTCTTTGGCAAGTTCTTTAGACGTAACCGGTCGAATTGGTACATCTTCCTGGCACGTTTCTTCCATTCCTTGATAGTCTTTATCTTCGTATGGTTGGAAGACGCCTTCAAGATGCTCAGCAAAAGTATTTGCTTTTCTTGACTGCTTTTTGCCCAGTTTCCTTCTCTGGTTTTCACTGGTGGGATGTGAGCTGTTGGCCTGTTCATTTTCTTTGTTGCCTTCCAGAGCGAGTAGTCAGTACTAGCATCATTTGTTAGGCCTGTAAGGTATTTTTTTAGTGACTCATTTCTGAATTCAATTATTGATTTTCTGAGTTTACTATTTAGCCTGTTTAGTTCGTTTTTGTCAATTGGCGCCCTTGTTTGTTGCCAACGTTTTCTAGCTTTTCTCTTTTCTGCAATAATTTCACATATTACAGGAGGGTATGAATTTTGTTTTATTTTGTTTTTTATTTTTGGAGTTGCAGCCCATGCAGCTTTTTGTATATTGAGTGTAAATTATTGCACTGCTTTTTCTATATGCTCTTCTGTTTCAATAGCTATCATTTGGGTATTTTCTTCCAACTTCTCTCTGAAGTAGCTCCAGTCAGTTAGCTTATTAACTAGTGTTGGACTTTGTTCTTTCATTATTATTTTATCGCCACGTGTGAAAAGTATTGAAGAGTGATCTGACTGTAGGTCTGGCCCTTCTTCCACATTTATATTATTTGAGGAGATATTTTTTGTTATAAAGAAGTCGACAAGATCTGGGGTTTTATTCCTATCTGTTGGCCAGTAGGTAGGTTTTCCCGCCGAATGATATTTACTGCCACATTCTTTAATTGATTCAAGTAAAGCTCTTCCTCTAGTATTCGTTAGTCTAGACCCCCAATACTTATTTTTGGCATTAAAATCTCCTCCCGCAATGAATCTATTGTGAAATATATCTAGAAGACTTTTAAAGTCATTTTTCTGTATTCTATAGCTAGGGGAACAGTATACTGATGCAACTGATATCTGCCCACTGTTCGTTTTTATTCTTATGGAGATCCCTTGAATCGCACATGACTGGAATTTGGTTTCTATATGGTGTTCAATCTCGTTTTTTATTAAGACTGCAGCCCCTCCTTTTGCACAATTGTGAGGATGTGGGGTGTGATATAGTTTATATCCTTGCAGTTTAAAGTCTGTAGATAATTATACCCTATCCCATAGGGGTATATTAGTTTTGATACATAGTTTGTAACATAGAGAAATAATTTAGCTACATATACCTCAAAGTATATAGATCGACTCAGAATCGATAGCTGAGTCGATTAAGCCATGTCTGTCCGTCCGTCCGTCCGTCCGTCCGTCCGTCCGTCCGTCCGTACGTCACCAGTTTTTGGGCCTTAAATTTTGAGCTAGAAGGATGAAATTTGGTACACGTGCTCTTTGTTGCTCCCAGCAGAACAAGTGTAAAAATTTTTGAAATCCGCCCACTGCCACGCCCCCTTTTTAGAAAAACGTATTTTTTGGCCAAACCATAAGGAATTTTGAAAAACTTTCTGAACAACATATTTAGACAATCTGAATATCTGTATTTCGTTCATATAAAGTTTTTTGCCACGCCCACTTTTTGGGGGCGTTTTTAATAAAAAACGTTTTTCGGTCAAATTTTCAAATTTTCGAAAAAACTTTTGATGCAGAATCATTAGCAATATAAATATGAACATTTCGTCTATAGATCAATTTAACCCACGCCCACTTTTTGGGGGCGTTTTTATATTAAAACCATTTTTATACACCACCCCATAACATATGCAGTAGAAAACCTTGTCTTTTGTAGAACCGTAAAAGTTTTTTATAAGCAGTCTGAAGAATTTGTTGTCACCATTCCATTTTCTTTATTTTATCCACATCGTGTTTTTAGCCATGTCCACTTTTTGGGGATTTTAGTTTTACAGATAGGATGGGATAGGGTATTCAACGATCCGCACAGTGGATTGTAGCCTTCTCATATGTTTTTAAATGAGTCTCTGAGATGAGGCATATATCGATTTGGTTAATATCGAGTATTATTTGAATCTCTTCCTTGCGATTCTCGATACCATTAGCATTCCATTCAAGGATTTTTATTTTATCCATCATGTTTGTCTTTTTTGTTACAGCTCTTTTGTTGCTGCTCTGTCTCTCAAGAATAGATATTCTTTCTAATATTGTTTTATTACATTTCTACATTGAATCCATTCTATTAAGGATTTGTCTCATTAGGGTTTCCATTGGTTTTATATTATTTTTTTCTGTTTTGTCAGCTGGTTTTCCTGCGGTTTTTGATGCTACTTGAGCATATGTTATTTTTGCACCCGCAGTTGGTTTTGATTTTGAGTCTTTTAAGACTTTTAACTCTTGGGTATCGATTTTTGTTTGGTTGCTTTGTTGTAAGTCCTTTTTGACTTTAGGTGCGTCCATATTTAGTCTGTTGTGAGGCTTCTTTTGCCTCTTGTCTTTAGCAAGTTGGATTTCTGTTGCAACTGTACATCCTCTATAGCTAGCTGGATGATTTTCGTTGCAATTCGCATTTTAATAAAAAACGTTTTTCGGTCAAATTTTAATTTTAGTAATATTAATAGTAATATTAATATGATCATTTCGTCTATAAACCATTTTAACCCACGCCCACTTTTTGGGGGCGTTTTCTTCCAAAAACCGTTTGTATACCCTACCCTATAGCATATGCTGGAGAAAAACGATGTTTTTTTG
Organism: Rhingia campestris; assembly: GCA_932526625.1. NCBI lineage: Eukaryota > Metazoa > Arthropoda > Insecta > Diptera > Syrphidae > Rhingia > Rhingia campestris. Next base: position 76,108,767 of record OW052183.1, read on the forward strand.
TCAAACAACAAACGATTCTGATTAACTGTTTGAACAATATGTTGTGACAATGTCATTTTCTATATTATAGGCCAATAAAACCCAATTTTTGGAGATAATAATTTTAAGGATGGGATGGGTATGTTATGTTATGTTATGATATGTTTAATATCGTTTTTGAAACCTTCCCAGTTGGTTTTCCCGTTTGTTAATCTGGGTGGTTATACCCTATCCCATAGGGGTATATTAGTTTTGATACTTAGTTTGTAACATAGAGAAATAATTTTGCGACATATACCTCAAAGTATATGGATCGACTCAGAATCGCTAGCTGAGTCGATTAAGCCATGTCTGTCTGTCCGTCCGTCCGTCCGTCTGTACGTCACCGATTTTTAGGCCTTAAATTTTGAGCTAGGATAATGAAATTTGGTATATAGGATCCTCGTCTCTGCCTACAGAACAAGTGTAAACATTTTTGAAATCCGCCCACTGCCACGCCCCCTTTTAAGAAAAACTCAGTTTTTGACCAAACCGTAAGGAATTTTAAAAAAGTTTCTGAACAACATATTTAGACAATATTAATATCTATATTTCGTCCATATAAAGTTTTTTGCCACGCCCACTTTTTGGGGGCGTTTTCAATTAAAAACTGTTTTCGGTCAAATTTTATGCAGAATCATTAACATTATTAATATGAACATTTCGTCTATATACCATTTTAACCCACACCCACTTTTTGGGGGCGTTTTTATATAAAAACCATTTTTATACACTACCTCATAACATATGCCGGAGAAAACCTTGTCTTATTTAGAACCGTAAAATTGTTTTGTAAGCAGTCCGAAGAATTTGTTGTCACTATATCATTTTTTCTATTTTATCCACATCGTGTTTTTAGCCATGCCCACTTTTTTGGGGATTTTAGTTTTATGGATAGGATGGGATAGGGTATTCAACGATCCGCACAGCGGATTGTAGGCTTCTCATATGTTTTTTCATTTAAAATCAGTAACTCGCTCGTTGTTAAAATGACTGGTAAATGATCAGAGGAAAGATCAAAGCATTCTTCAACTGTGATTCGATTGTACGGGAGACCTTTCACAATGAAAAAATCTATCGGATCCGGTATTTTTCTAACATCAGTTGGCCAGTAAGTTGGTTTTCCCGTAGAATGAAATTCGGTTTTGTGCTTTCTACCTACAGCATAATGCATCCTACCTTTCTGTGATATGCATCTAGATCCCCAGAATGTATGTTTTGCATTAAAGTCCCCTCCGATGACAAAAAGGTGTCCAAGGGAATTAAGCAAGTTTTCAAAGTCAATTTTCGCAAGCTTGCATCGTGGTAAATAGACGATATCTTCAGAAAGGATTGTCTGCTTTTGACTTGTGTAGACCTATTTTGCATTGTTTCGATATCTAATTTAAGATCAATCAAATGTTCGATACACTCTTTTATATATATTAAGACTCCACCTTTAGCCTTATTCTTTGGATGTAGAGCATGATAGTCGAGGTAACCTTTAATCTTTAAGTTCGAATTACTCTTTGCGTGAGTTTCGGATATTAAACAGATGCCTATATCTTTTTCCTGCACAAATAATTCAAGTTCTCCAAGTTTTTGACAAAGGCCATTGGCATTCCACGTAAGAATTTTAAGCAATCTATTCATGTTAAAGGTGGGGTACTTCTATTGCGAATACTATTTTCGAGCTTAACGAGCCTGCCAAAAATAAGTTTATTCGTTTTCGGGGTCTTTAACGCAGCGAAGTTACTTGGTAGCCCGATAATGGCAACGATTTTATCAAGGTATGCAACTTGTTAAAGTCGTCAATACTGATCACATTAATTGGCGGTGGGGGACGTTATTTTAGCTGTTTCGCTTTATTGATAATCTCTTTGTCGCGGTTTACTATCTTAGGAGAGGATACGGGGGACGTTATTTTAGCTGTTTCGCTTTATTGATAATCTCTTTGTCGCGGTTTACTATCTTAGGAGAGGATACAGCTTTGCTCTTTTTTACTGGTCTTTTCTTTAACATCCAGTCAGTTTCGCGACTGAGTTCTTCTTCATCCGTGTGGTATTCCGAATTCACGGGGCCGTCTGAACTTGGTTTTGGCTCATTAGATATTTTAAATTAACTCTTTAGAGTCATATTTTCTTCCTTTGGATGGAGAATTTCTTTGCGAAGCTCTTCGCAGAGCAGTTCGACATTGTTAAGCCTTGTTCGAAGAACGTCGTTTTCTTCCTTTAGGCTTTTATTTTTCATTGAGTCTCGTTTTTCGTGGGCAGACACTTCTGGTGTTGTCGAGCTCCTTGAGACACATATATTTTTTTGAGATCCAGATGTAGGTGACCTCGTTACCCTTCAACTTTTCCCGAAAGGGTTAAACATTTGCAATAATTTGCTCTTCCCAGAATCCGTAGAGCCGACCTCCGTGGAGGGTGGATTTTCCAGTGAAACTGAATTGCCACCTGGGGTATTAAATATTTTTATACCCTATCCCATAGGGGTATATTAGTTTTGATACTTAGTTTGTAACATAGAGAAATAATTTTGTTACATATACCTTAAAGTATATGGATCGACTCAGAATTGCTAGCTGAGTCGATTAAGCCATGTCTGTCTCTCCGTCCGTCCGTCTGTACGTCACCGATTTTTAGGCCTTAAATTTTGAGCTAGGATAATGAAATTTGGTATATAGGATCCTCGTCTCTGCCTACAGAACAAGTGTAAAAATTTTTGAAATCCGCCCACTGCCACGCCCCCTTTTAAGAAAAACTCAGTTTTTGACCAAACCGTAAGGTATTTTAAGAAAGTTTCTGGACAACATATTTAGACAATATTAATATCTATATTTCGTCCATATAAAGTTTATTGCCACGCCCACTTTTTGGGGGCGTTTTCAATTAAAAACTGTTTTCGGTCAAATTTTAAATTTTTCGAAAAAAAATTTGATGCAGAATCATTAACATTATTAATATGAACATTTGGTCTTTATACCATTTTAACCCACGCCCACTTTTTGGGGGCGTTTTTATATAAAAACCATTTTTATACACTACCCCATAACATATGCAGCAGAAAACCTTGTCATTTGTAGAACCGTAAAAGTTTTTTATAAGCAGTCTGAAGAATTTGTTGTCACCATGTCATTTTCTTTATTTTATCCACATCGTGTTTTTAGCCATGTCCACTTTTTGGGGATTTTAGTTTTACAGATAGGATGGGATAGGGTATTCAACGATCCGCACAATGGATTGTAGCCTTCTCATATATTTGTTGTACTCATTGCATTTTTGTTGTTTGTATAGGCTTTACACTCGGTATACGGGGAGTGGTTTTTAGTCGAGTTCTACGACAGGCATGCCTTCCCTCGGGTATATTCTGACCCCTAACCCGAAGGGATGAGATTATCAATAAAGCGAAACAGCTAAAATAACGTCCCCCACCGCCAATTAATGTGATCAGTATTGATGACTTTAACAAGTTGCATACCTTTATAAAATCGTTGCCATTATCGGGCTACCAAGTAACTTCGCTATGAAAAAATACATGAAAAGTCTGCGTTAAAGACCCTGAAGGTTAGGTTAGGTTAGGTTGGTGGGTTGATGAGGCAGACGGTGTGTGTCCTCCCTCATCGCACTCAGGTCAATATAGACCCATTGTGATGCCCGTTGGGGGTCCACTTATGTGGTTGGTTCATTCATTGTCCCGTTACTGTCCATTGTTGTTAGTCTCTTTCTAGCCATCCAGATGTTGATGCAAACCTGAAAAGATTAGGGAGAGGGATTTCGGATAGATCCGTGAGGTCATGGAAAAAGTATTTTCCTAAGGTTCTCATTCTTAGTTGGCTGAGGCCTGGGCAGTGGCACAGAAAGTGGAGGGTGTCCTCGTGTATTTCTTCATCACCGCAGCCTCTACAGAGGTCATCATCTATGAGATGCATTTTCAGTTTGTGGCTTTTCAGTAAGTTGTGTCCAGTAAGAATCCCAACTAAAGTAGAGACAGATTTCCTGTTTCTACGAAGCAGTTTATGGGTTCTGGCTTTGTCATACTCAGGCCACATCCTTTTGGAAGTTTCACAGGTTGGAAGGGAGTTCCACCTGTTTTTGGCAGCGATCAGTGTTTTCTGTCCCACCTGAGATTTGAGGTCGCATAGTGGTGGTTTGACAGACTGGTCTGCTTGGTCAGTGCTGGAGGCAGATCCTTTTCTTGCTAGTTCGTCAGCAATTTCATTGCCCTGTATGCCTCTGTGTCCGGGGACCCAGCAGAGCTTAACATTATGTTGGACGCCAAGAACCTTTAGCTCTTCACGACAACGTTTCACAAGCCGAGATTTTATTTCGACAGCAGAGATAGCTTTTATTGCAGCCTGACTGTCAATAAAGATGGTGATATCATCTGGTGGTATCGCCAGCATTGAGGTCGCTTTGGCTGCCTCTGCCACTGCCAATATTTCGGCTTGGAAGACACTGCTGTGCTCAGGGAGACGAAAGGTGCTGTTTAGCTTAAGTGTTTCTGAAAACACTCCAGCTCCAACGCCTACATCCATTTTTGAACCATCAGTGTAGATGGATATGGTTTCGGGGCCCAATTCGTTCCTCTCCCACTCCTCTCTGCTTGGGAGGATGCAGGAGAATGGTCTTTGAAAGTCATGGTGAGGCAGCATGTAGTCAGAGGATACAGCTGAGCCCAGATATCTGTGTAGAATTTGGGCATGTCCTCCTGAGTTCGATTTCCAGCAGTTGAGCTGGCTGATTCTTAGAGCACTTTTGGCTGCAGTTTCTTGCATGTAAAGGTCTAGCGGTAGCAGGTTAAGGATGGTTTCCAGTCCCGCTGTTGGCGTGGTTCTCATTGCGCCAGTAGCGCCCACACATGCTATTCTTTGTACCTTTGTCATATTTTTCAGATGGGTGACTTTATTTGTGGATTGCCACCAGACAAGCCCCCCATATGTTAATATAGGTCTCACAATGGCCGTGTACATCCATAGGATGATCTTGGGGTTCGGACCCCAGTTTTTTCCGAATATTCGATTACACGTATAGAAAGCGACTGTGGCCTTTTTAATGCGCTCGCGCACATTTAGGTTCCAGTTGAGTTTTCTATCAAGAATGACACCCAGATACTTTGCACTATCGGCTAGTTTGAGGGTAGTCCCATCGATAGCCGGTAGGTCGAATATTGGTATCTTCCTCTTGTTCGTAAAGAGAACGAGTTCCGTTTTCTGGGGGTTGATGCCAAGCCCACATTGTTTTGTCCACTCGTTGAGAGTTTTCAATGCCCGCTCGAGTAGTTCACTAATAGTGGGTAAGAATTTCCCTTTAACTAGTATCGCTACATCGTCTGCGTAGGCTATGACTTTTACCCCATTTCGCTCTAGCTTTATGAGTATCTCATTGATGACTATGTTCCACAACAGAGGTGAGATAACGCCTCCTTGTGGTGTGCCTCTTGATGCTATTACTTTGAGATGGGTGTCTCCCAGATTCGCATTTATATTTCTGTGGTTGAGCATACTTCCAATAATATGTATTAGAGGTTGGTCCACGTTGTTCTTCGCGAGGTTTCTTTCGACTGCGTTTGTGTTCACATTATTGAAGGCTCCTTCAATGTCGAGAAATGCAGCGAGTGTATATTCCTTCTCGTGAAGAGGTTTTTCTATTGTACTAACGATATCATGTAGGGCAGTTTCGACTCCCTTACCTTTCGTGTAGGCATGCTGTGCCGAGGATATGTATTGGGGGTCGAGTTTGTCACGAATGTAGATATCCATTAGTTTTTCATATGTTTTTAATATGAAGGATGTAAGACTTATTGGTCTAAAGTCCTTCGCGGTCGTGTGACTGGGCTTGCCGGCTTTTGGGATAAAGACTACCTTTACTTCCCGCCAGCACCTAGGGATGTAACCGCATTTTAGACTACTAACAAACAGTTTGTGTAGGAATGCTGTTACGAGGTGTTTCGATTTTTGTAGCATGATCGGGATAATACCATCGACTCCTGGAGATTTATAGGGGGAGAAGGAGTCAATTGCCCAATTGATTCTTTCTACACTAACCATATCCTCCATTGCTGCTGTTATGGGGTTGCAATCATAGACGGTTGTGTCTGGGGTGCTACCAGAGTATGAATCACATCCTGGAAAGTGGGTTTCCAGTAGATGTGTTAAAGATTCATGGGTGGATTGTGTCCAGTCCCCATTGGGGAGCTTGAGGTAACCTGGCACAGCCGGTTCTTTGGCGATTATTTTTCTAAGTCTAGCTGATTCAGTAGTGCTTTCTACACTGCAACAGAAGTTACGCCAGGAGGTGCGTTTAGCACTGTTGACCGCACTTTTGAATTTGCGCTGATTGTTTTTATAAAGATCCCAGTCGGTTTCCGAATTTGAGCTTCTTGCTGCGTTAAAGGTTTTCCTGGTTTCCCTTCTAATGCTTTGAAGCTCTTTCGTCCACCATGTCGGTGATCTTTGTGGTTTTATAGTCTTTAGAGGGCAGATCCTTTCATAGGCTTTGACTAAAATATTGCCTATTAGTTCCGCTGCAGCATCGATTTCAAACGGAGTTTCCATCAGATGCAATGGAAGGGCGCTACTTTGTCTCCCTACTTCCACAACGAACTTGTCCCAGTTGGCTTTCTTGGGGTTTCGATGTTGAAGGGGGAGTTTAGTATCGTCCTCTATTTCAAATTCTATTATTCTGTGGTCAGAGTATGATGTTTCTGATGAAACTTTCCAGTGGCACACAGCGAATTTATCAGAATTGTTGAAGAGGGTAATGTCAAGAACCTCTTCTCTATTTTTAGTGACAAAGGTGGGGTCATTACCCCTGTTCGCCACTAACAAATTGTTGTCTACAATGTATTGAAACAAGGACTCACCTCGTGTGTTGGTGTCTGAACTGCCCCATTGTGTGTGATGAGAGTTGGCATCGCATCCCATTATGAGGTCCCACTTCTTACATTTGGCCATTTGCACCAGGGAGTCTGTTAGGGCAGATGGAGGTCCATCCATTGAGTCGTATGGCATATAGATGGCTGCTATTGCAATCGGGGACTTCCCCCGCCGCTCATATTTTACCACGGTCTGGTCATTGTTGCTGAGAGTAGATAAGAGAAAAAGGTTTATTTGTTTCTTAGCTACAATACATGATCTAGTCTTACTGTTTGTGTCGGATGAGCCAGTATGGTACAGTACTAGATCTTTGCTGTTTAGCCCTTTTATACTGCCTCGGACTACCCAAGGTTCTTGTATTAGGGCAATGTCAATGTCGTTCCTATTTAAAAGGAAGACTAGGTTGGCGCTGGCCGCCTTACTGTGGTGAAGATTTATTTGTATTATCTTCATGGCGGTCAGCTTTCCTCCCATCATTGCGTCTAACTGTTACGAAGGGACGTACTTTGCATCGGGTAATCCCGACTCGTACTTTGTACCCTTTCTTTCGTAACAGCGGCATAGATTTTTGGCTGAGTAGCACCACAACTTCCGTGCCGGTTTTTGAGTGCTCTCCTGCCTCTATAACCTCCCAGTCCTTACTGAGGAATTCTGGGTTGAGGTTCTGTAGGTTGCGCTCAATCCTATCCTTCGGGATGCATGGCCCTGGGATAAGGATGCGACCTTTGGGTCTGGTCAGGTTAAGAAGCTCTTTCTTTTCGACGATGCGAAGGTCTGCATTTGACCATGGGGCTTTCGTCTCGTCGATGAACTTCGTCAACCAACTCAGTGTGCACTTATTGTCACACTGGATTATTTTGAATCCTTTGAACGTGGTCAGCTGTCCAAAGAGCGGGATGTTCCCTGCATTTTTTAGGATAGCGTCGTTCACTCCGTCCAGGATTCTAATTTCTATTAGTTGCCATTGGTCATGAGATAGTTTTCGTTCTGGATTACCAAAGTCGACAATAGCGACCCGAAAACTATCTTTGTCCTTTACTGGGTTATGACTGGCTTCGTATTCCTACCTATGATTGGAGAGACTGTGTCATCGTGCCTTCCTCTCTTGGAGGTACCTGCAGTTGGTCCAGGCTTGGTCGCAACCTTACCTGCAGCAGCTGATGGTCCCTTAGGTGTGGCCGCAGCTGAGGTGGAGGGTTTACAGCTCTCCATCCTTTCCACGACTACTTCCCTTTTATGAGAGGAGAGCTCCCTGCCTGTGCGCCTTTTTTGCCGCCACGCTTCGGCTGTAGCTTTTAGCGTCTCCTTAGCTCTGCTAAGTGCTGCCGTGTCCTTTTCCGTGAAGGAATCTGGGTCACGGTGCTTGAACCTACGTAGAAGCCTCTGCGCGTTGGCCCTCATTTTTAGAGGAGCTTGAACCTCTGACTTCGGTTGGGGTCGTACGGCGTTCCTCAGCCTACTCTCTTCCACAGACACAGCAGCGTTGGAGTTTTCCAAGCTGTCGTGATGCTTCGGATCGCTGCGGCGAGTAATAACCGTACAATAGCTACCTAATGTTGAGTTAGCCTCTCCTTGTCCTATCGTCAGTGTCTCACAGACCCCTGGCGGCGTTGAGGTTGATCGATTTCCTTTGCCTGATGAGTTGTTGCTCATCACAGCGCCGGTGAATTCAATCATCCCCAGCTCCTCCTTCGGGTTCTGATTGACGTTTGTGTCCGTTTTGTCCTCTGATCCATCCTTGGTATGGTCTGGAGAGACTGTTCTCCAGTTGGATTGACCAGGGTCACTCACGACTGGAGGCAATCTCTTCAGCTCACAAACACTCTTATTCTGCGTTACCTCACCACCTAAGGTACGAGCGAGCGGCTCATTCTCCTCTGTGGTGAGATTCTGCAGAATAAGGGTGCTTTTAATGCAGTCCCTTGTTTCGGAGTTTGAAGGGATCATGTCAACTCCTAGTGGGCATGCGCCCGTAACATCGTTGACCGATCCATCCAGCTCTCCTTCAGCTTCGATTCCTGTATCTCCTCTCGGCGAGCGACGAGCGAGCGGCTCGTCGGCTGCTGGGGGGGTATACAAGGGATCATCAGCCATGATTTCGCCTTTGACTTTCGCAGGGTCTGATGAGACCATTCTTTGTCTTAGCGGGCCAGCGCCCTGCATCAAAGGTGGTCCCATCAGTCCCTTCATGCTCGAGGTACTCGGTGCGTTCATTGAGCAGGTACGAGCTATCGGCTCATTCTCTGCTAATGTCAGACTTTGTAAAAACTCTTGAGCTTTCTGAAGTCTCAGGCGATCCTTTTCTCCTAGAGTTACTATCTTGCCTAATCTTCTGATCGTCAACTTGCATGATTTTACTTTGCTGCGGATGGACGCAGTTGACGATATTGAGAATTTAGATGAGCTGGCGTTAGAGCAGGTGTCATCCTCATCGAGAAGAAGTTTCTCCATTTGGATGTCTATTGCTCCTTCGCTTCCCCCATCTGACAGTATCTTGGAGTTTGACGGATCTCGGAGCAAGAGGCTTTCCTCCTCCTCCGTCATTTGTTGTTGAGAATCGGTTTTTATAGGGTTTGGAGTGCCCGATTCATTTGCACTCGTCCCTTTTTTGTTTTGTTTGTTTTTGTCAATTTTGGACCCACGAGTAAGGGGGAAGGAATGTCATCCTGTACTCACCCCCTGTATACAGGAAAGGGGAAATTGGATTAAAACTAGAGGTCCCCAGGTATCTAGAGTTTGCGCTAGCGACTGAGCATTCCCTCAGCCATGCAGGTATCGGCGCGCGCCTTACCTTGGAGACCACCTTTTGGTTTTCGTTTCCTCGCCACTGACCTTACCGGCATGGGTGGCCCTGACAGTTTATGTTTACATAGACTTCCGGTTTCGCTCCGTGGTTCATTGGAAACTACTTAAGCCCTTTCACCGCGACAAGGTGAGTGATCGTCGAAAGGGTAAAGACCCTGAAAGTCACCGTCTATTATCTCGCAACTCAAATGCAATCCACATAATGAACTATGAGTGAAATGTGGAAGATACATTGTAATTTGCAAGGCACTCTCGCATCATCTTTGCACGAGCTAACAAATAAATTCCGAAGCATTATAACGTCTGTAAATCTAGTGTTTTATTTTTCCATCGTTAATCTCAATTCGGTCAATTCGCCAAACTGCATACATTTTGTAATTGGTCTGAGTCGCCTCGGTACAATCTTAAAATATTTTAAAAAACTTTTGATGCAGAATCATTGGTTATGATAAAATAAACATTTCGTTTTAAGATCATTTTAACCCACGCCCACTTTTTAGGGGCGTTTTCTTACAACGCGTATTAGAAACGCGTTTTTATACCCTATCCCATAGGGGTATATTCGTTTTGATACTTAGTTTGTAACATAGAGAAATAATTTTGCTACATATACCTCAAAGTATATGGATCGACTCAGAATCGATAGCTGAGTCGAATTAGCCATGTCTGTATGTCCGTCCGTCCGTCCGTCTGTCTGTTCGTCAGCGGTTTTTGGGCCTTAAATTTTGAGCTAGGATAATGAAATTTGGTTTATAGGATCCTCGTCTCTGCCTACAGAACAAGTGTAAAAATTTTTGAAATCCGCCGACTGCCACGCCTCTTTTTAGGAAAACTTATTTTTTGGCCAAACCGTAAGGAATTTCAAAAAAGTGTCTTAGTAGCATATTTAGACAATCCTAATATCTATATTTCGTTTATACAAAGTTTTTTGCCACGCCCACTTTTTGGGGGCGTTTTTAGTAAAAAACGCTTTTTGTCCAAATTTTAAAACTTTCGAAAAAAAAATTTTAAGCAAATACTTCCGAAATGGTAATATAAACATTTTGTCTATAGATCGTTTTCACCTACGCCCACATTTTGGGGGCGTTTTCTTACAAAAACCATTTGTATACCCAATCCCAAGGCATTAGCAATAGAAATACGTTGTTTTTTGTCGAACCACACAAGATTTTGAGAAACTGTCTGAGCAATATATTGTGACAATGTCATTTTCTGTATTTCATCGCCATAAGGCCTATATTTTGAGGATATTAATTTAAAGAATAGGATGGGATAGGGTATTCAACGATCCGCATAGCGGATTGTAGCCTCTCATATGTTTATACCCTATCCCATAGGGGGGTATATTAGTTTTGATACATAGTTTGTAACATAGAGAAATAATTTTGCTACATATACCTCAAAGTATATGGATCGACTCAGAATCGCTAGCTGAGTCGAATTAGCCATGTCTGTCTGTCCGTCCGTCCGTCCGTCCGTCCGTCCGTCCGTCCGTGTGTCCGTCCGTCCGTCTGTCTGTTCGTCACCGATTTTTGGGCCTTAAATTTTGAGCTAGGATAATGACATTTGGTATATAGGATCCTTGTGCGAGTCACCAGAACAAGTGTAAAAATTTTTGAAATCCGCGCACTGCCACGCCCCCTTTTTAGAAAAACTTATTTTTTGGCCAAACCGTAAGGAATTTCAAAAAAGTGTCTGAGCAGGATATTTAGACAATCCTAATATCTATATTTCGTTCATACAAAGTTTTTTGCCACGCCCACTTTTTGGGGGCGTTTTTAGTAAAAAACGCTTTTTGTCCAAATTTTAAAACTTTCGAAAAAATTTTTGATGCAAATACTTCCGCAATGGTAATATAAACATTTTGTCCATAGATCATTTTCACCTACGCCCACATTTTGGGGGCGTTTTCTTACAAAAACCATTTGTGTACCCCATCCCAAGGCATTAACAATAGAAATACGTTGTTTTTTGTCGAACCACAAAAGATTTTGAGAAACTGTCTGAGCAATATATTGTGACAATGTCATTTTCTGTATTTCATCGCCATAAAGCCTATATTTTGAGGATATTAATTTAAAGGATGGGATGGGATAGGGTATTCAACGATCCGCATAGCGGATTGTACCCTCTCATATGTTTTTGAACTATAAACGGTTTTGATAAACTGTCTGAACAATATGTTGCGTCTGCACAATATGTTGTCATTATACCCTATCCCATAGGGGTATATTAGTTTTGATACTTACTTTGTAACATAGAGAAATAATTTTGCTACATATACCTCCAAGTATATGGATCGACTCAGAATCGCTAGCTGAGTCGATTAAGCCATGTCTGTCTGTCCGTCCGTCCGTCCGTCTGTACGTCACCGATTTTTAGGCCTTAAATTTTGAGCTAGGATAATGACATTTGGTATATAGGATCCTCGTCTCTGCCTACAGAACAAGTGTAAACATTTTTGAAATCCGCCCACTGCCACGCCCCCTTTTAAGAAAAACTCAGTTTTTGACCAAACCGTAAGGAATTTTAAAAAAGTTTCTGAACAACATATTTAGACAATATTAATATCTATATTTCGTCCATATAAAGTTGTTTGCCACGCCCACTTTTTGGGGGCGTTTTCAATTAAAAACTGTTTTCGTTCAAATTTTAAATTTTTCAAAAAAAATTTTGATGCAGAATCATTAACATTATTAATATGGACATTTCGTCTATATACTATTTTAACCCACGCCCACTTTTCGGGGGCGTTTTATATGAAAAACATATGAGAAGGCTACAATCCGCTGTGCGGATCGTTGAATACCCTATCCCATCCTATCCATAAAACTAAAATCCCCAAAAATGGGGGCATGGCTAAAAAAACGATGTGGATAAAATAGAAAAAATGATATAGTGACAACAAATTCTTCAGACTGCTTACAAAACAATTTTACGGTTCTACAAAAGACAAGGTTTTCTCCTGCATATGTTATGGGGTAGTGTATAAAAATGGTTTTTATATAAAAACGCCCCCAAAAAGTGGGCGTGGGTTAAAATGGTATATGGACGAAATGTTCATATTAATATTGTTAATGATTCTGCATCAAAATTTTTTTCGAAAAATTTAAAATTTGACCGAAAACAGATTTTAATCGAAAACGCCCCCAAAAAGTGGGCGTGGCAAAAAACTTTATATGGACGAAATATAGATATTAATATTGTCTAAATATGTTGTTCAGAAACTTTTTTAAAATTCCTTACGGTTTGGTCAAAAACTGAGTTTTTCTTAAAAGGGGGCGTGGCAGTGGGCGGATTTCAAAAATGTTTACACTTGTTCTGTAGGCAGAGACGAGGATCCTATATACCAAATTTCATTATCCTAGCTCAAAATTTAGGGCCTAAAAATCGGTGACGTACAGACGGACGGACGGACGGACGGACAGACAGACATGGCTTAATCGACTCAGCTAGCGATTCTGAGTCGATCCATATACTTTGAGGTATATGTAGCTAAATTATTTCTCTATGTTACAAACTAAGTATCAAAACTAATATACCCCTATGGGATAGGGTATAAACATATGAGAGGCTACAGCCCGCTGTGCGGATCGTTGAATACCCTATCTGTTTCGCGAGGAAAAAACTAGTTAGAACTTTATTGTCACAAAAAAAGAAATAATTTAAAAGACAATTAATGTAGAGTTAAATGCACTGCCTTTATTGGTATCTACTTTGTTCGGTGGTAAGATTAGAAGTGTCCAACAGGCTTAGACTTGCCCTCAACGAAACCCAATACACGCAGTTATTCCATTCCATCCACCAAAAGGGTCAACGGTGCAGTACGTTGCGTGATGAATAGGTCAAGGACAGATGAAAGTGCATTAAGATCATGCAGGTGGAGGACCCACGCAGTTTTCGACAATCCGTGTGCCTAAATTTATGCAATGCTTTTGTTGCACTGCAACATCCTGCCGGGCCGCTAAGAGATCAGTTCGATGGCCGTCCATTCTGCATGTAATCTTCCGGTTCTGGTTTCCTGTTCATCTGGTTGTAGATCCTTATACAGTTGCTCATTGCGGGAGATACATGAAAAGTAGAAAACAGTAGTTAGTGGTGTGTGGCAATATTGTATTATTTATCATTTTTAGATTAGCTTAATTCATTATGTGTATAATATTATATTATAAAATTGTATCTATAAATTTGTTTGATATTAAATGTGTGTGTGTATCTTGTTTATACCCTATCCCATAGGGGTATATTAGTTTTGATACTTAGTTTGTAACATAGAGAAATAATTTAGCTACATATACCTCAAAGTATATGGATCGACTCAGAATCGCTAGCTGAGTCGAATTAGCCATGTCTGTCTGTCCGTCCGTCCGTCCGTCCGTCTGTACGTCACCGATTTTTAGGCCTTAAATTTTGAGCTAGGATAATGAAATTTGGTATATAGGATCCTCGTCTCTGCCTACAGAACAAGTTTTAAAAATTTTTGAAATCCGCCCACTGCCACGCCCCCTTTTAAGAAAAACTCAGTTTTTGACCAAACCGTAAGGAATTTAAAAAAAGTTTCTGAACAACATATTTATACAATATTAATATCTATATTTCGTCCATATAAAGTTTTTTGCCACGCCCACTTTTTGGGGGCGTTTTCAATTAAAAACTGTTTTCGGTCAAATTTTAAATTTTTCGAAAAAAATTTTGATGCAGAATCATTAACATTATTAATATGAACATTTCGTCTATATACCATTTTAACCCACGCCCACTTTTTGGGGGCGTTTTTATATAAAAACCATTTTTACACCCTACCCCATAACATATGCAGCAGAAAACATTGTCTTTTGTAGAACCGTAAAAGTTTTTTATAAGCAGTCTGAAGAATTTGTTGTCACCATGTCATTTTCTTTATTTTATCCACATCGTGTTTTTAGCCATGTCCATGTCCTTTGCTATGGGACGCTTCAATGTTGAAGTGGCTGTCTTTATTTTGACAACGCGAATCCTTCCGTCATTTCCTGGATGTGTTTCTTCGATTCGACCAAGTTTCTACAACGTTGGAGGAGTTTGCTCGTCCGGGATAAGCTAAAGATCACCTATCTTTATCTGATGATTTGATGTTAACCACTTCGTGCGTTGTTGAAGGCGTACGAGGTACTCTGACTTCCATTTTTGCCAGAAATCTTGTTGAATTTTCTGCATTAACTGCCATCTGTCCAGGTGGCTTATCTTGACCCGTGATAATTCCTTTTCTGGTACGGTATTGATAGGTGCGCCAACAAGAAAATGTCCTGGAGTAAGGATTGATAGGTCATCTACATCTTCAGTGACCGGACAGAGAGGTCTTGAGTTCAAACAAGCCTCGACTTGGGTTAATACTGTAGCATATTCTTCGAACGTCAGGCTGTAGTGTCCAATGATTCTTTTCAAATGATGTTTCATCGATTTGACACCTGCCTCCCAAAGTCCGCCGAAGTGCGGGCAGCCGGAGGATTAAAATGCCAAGTCGTTCCATTCGCCTGAAGCTGCGTAGTGATGTCCAGTGTCCATTGTTTGGAATGGTGGGATCGCTCTTGCTCCATTATCCTAGCTGCTCCTTTGAAATTGGTTCCGCAGTCACTATATAAATCTGTGCAAATCCCCCGACGAGCAGTGAATCGCTTAAAAGCTGCAAGAAATGCTGATGTGCTGTAATCGCTTACAAGCTCGATATGAACTGCCTTTGTGCAAAAGCAGATAAAAATCGCTATGTACGCTTTACTGATTTTGTTGCACCGACCTTTCCACGCTTTAAGCTGTACTGGGCCGGCGTAATCAACTCCAGCTGTTTGGAACGGCCGAGCCTGGTTGACTCTATGTGCAGGTAGATTTGCCATCTTTTGCTGCATCTGAGTAGCTTTATACCTGTAACATTTAAGACACCTATGAATACAGCTCTTAACGTTTGTTTTTAAGTTGAATATCCAATATTCACTTCGTAGCGTAGCCATCATTAGCTGCTGGCCTCCATGACATGTTCTCATATGCCCGTCGTGAATTATTAGTATAGTTAGTTTGTTTTGTGAAGGCAAAATAACTGGATGACGCTGTGAATATGGCAAATTCGCATTTTCTAATCTGCCTCCAACGCGAAGAATCCCCTTTTCGTCTATCATAGGTGAGAGCCTTGCCAATTTACTACCTTTGGCAACAGTTTCGTTATTCGATATTCTTTTGATATCTTCGGCGAAAAATACTTGCTGAACGATAGTTATGAGCCTCATCCGGGCCAAATCGATTTCTTCTACCGAAAGTGGACCAGACCGCGGCGCCGACCTGTTGGAGATATAGTTAAAAATGAACCGCATGCAATACGCGGTAACTCTTACTAGTCGCTGTGGGGTAGAAAATTTGTTTAAAATTTCATTCTTGTCGAATGTGGTGAAATGACTGCATATATGAAAAACGTTTTTTATTTTTAAGGTTGTTTCGATAAAATTATTGTTAATTCTTAACACTTCTGAGGTTTTCATTTCCAGCTCAGTTGTTGGTGTAATCGTCGAAGGATAGCTGTTCTCATCAAATGTCTGTAAGAGTTGTGGCCCATGCCACCATTGTTGATTAGTGGGTAGATCCCTTGGTGAGATACCTCTTGAAGCTATGTCTGCTGGATTGTCCTTTGACGGAATATAGTTCCAGCAATTGGGATCGGTTAACTCATGGATCTCGGAAACTCTATTGGCAACAAAAGTAGTTCGCGTATGCGGAGCTGATTTGATCCATGCAAGCGTTATTTGCGAATCACACCAAGCATACAATTTGACATTTCCGAGCTCCATTGTTTTTACTGTCTGCACCAACAATTGCGCAAGCAGTAGAGCTCCACATAATTCTAGCCGCGCCAATGATTTCTTTTTCAGCGGTTCCACTCTGGTTTTTGACAGAAGCAGATTAGTCCTTACTGAATCTTCCTTTACAACACGAACATAGATTGCTGCGGCGTAAGCTTTTTCAGAGGCATCGCAAAAACCATGGATTTCGAGATACGCCCTTCGAGTGATATGTAACCATCGAGGAATTTCGAGGGCATTGATAGCGTTAAGTTCAATCTTGAGATTATGGCAAGCCAATGTTATTGACTCAGGAAGTTCACTGTCCCAAGTTTGCTCCTGTTTCCAAATTTCTTGCATAAGAATTTTACCTATTATTACACAGGGTGAAATCCACCCCATTGGGTCGTAAAGACGAGCAATATCTGATAGGATTGTTCTTTTGGTGGTCCTCTTCTGATCTGAAAGATTAACCTTAAATTTGAAAATATCTTTTCCCGGATACCATTGTATTCCAAGGGCCTTGACCGCATTTCCTTCATCAAATGAAAGAGGTAGTTGTATTTCTCTTTCTTCAGCTGGTATGCCCGCTAACAACCTCTCGCTATTACTCGCCCATTTTCTTAAGAGAAACCCGCCACGGCTCAACATTCTGGTAAGCTGGTGTTGCATTTCCATAGCTTCCTCCACTGAGTCCGCGCCGTGAATAACGTCATCAACGTAGAAGTTCTTCATTGCAATTTTCGATGCGATTGAATGATCGTCTCGTTCATCAGAAGCTAGTTGCTGGAGGGTTCGAATTGCTAGGTATGGTGCTGAGGTAGTACCGAACGTGACCGTGTTTAAGCGGTATGCCTTTACTTCTTCACAATCCTTCTCTCTCCATAAAACTAGGTGGTACATAGAGTCTTGATCCGCAATCCAAATCTGCCTATAC
This sequence comes from Rhingia campestris, assembly GCA_932526625.1. Taxonomy (NCBI): domain Eukaryota; kingdom Metazoa; phylum Arthropoda; class Insecta; order Diptera; family Syrphidae; genus Rhingia; species Rhingia campestris. Next base: position 76,126,183 of record OW052183.1, read on the forward strand.
ATTTTTGAAATGTCTGCTACGAACCCTATCTTATGCTTCCGAAAACGGGCGACATGATTGATTATGTCATCCTGCAACCTTGGGCCAGCTAACAAATGATCATTTAGAGAGGTGCCGTCTGAAGTTTTACATGAGGCATCAAAAACAATACGCATCTTCGTGGTAGAACTTGCTTCCTTTATAACTGCGTGGTGTGGTACAAAGTAGTGATTGTTTTGTATGGACCTAAGGTTTATCTCTGTCATATGACCTAGGTCCTTGTATTCATCAATTACCCTTTTGTATTCTTTGTGAAAGATTTCATTGGATTTGAATTTTTTCTCCAATTGCAAGAACCTTGCTAATGCGGAATTGTGAGATAACCCTAATGCAGGTGGTGTTCCCTCTTTAAATGGAAGATGGACTATATATCTCCCATTGGTTTGTCGCTGGTGTGTTCTGCAGAAGTGCTTTTCACACTGTTGTTCTTCTGGAGATAGCAATTTCCTTTGGTTTCTTTCCTCGATTTCCCAAAATTTAGTTAAAATAGTGTCTAACTCAGCATGTTCAGTGAGCATGTGCAAGGATGTTATAGTTGATTGGTTGTTAAAAATGCCCCCAGAAAGTACCCATCCCAGCTCAGTTCGTTGTGCCATGGGAGTGCCAGGCGCTCCTTTCGCAATCCCATCAAGGAGAATTGATGAATAGACATCGCTGCCCAGAAGAATATCAATTTTACTAGGTTTATCAAACGTTGGATCCGCAAGTTCCATGTTTTGGAAGTGACTCCAGTTGGCGCTTGGGAGGCTGCGCGTTGGAAGAGCAGTGGTGAGTTTGGGTAAGACTAACTCCTGTAATTGCAGCTTAAAATTTGCGTTGAAATTGGAGTAGATGATAAGCTACACTTTGTGCTTTGAAATACTTATATTCGTTTCTCCAACTCCTAAAATAGAAACGACGCTCCGTTCCTTTTTAAGGTTTAACATTTGTGCAACAGATTCAGTTATGAATGATGCCTCCGATCCTGGATCTATTAGAGCTCTCAGCATTAAAGGATGGCCAGTGGTTGTAAAAACCTTAACGAGCGCTGTAGCCAAAAGAACAGTGCGTTCCATACTGTTTTCGGCAAGATAGGCGTTGAGCGCTGAGGCTGTTCTGGTCGAGGTCGATGGACCTTCTGACGTAGGGGATTGAGAGGAGGAGATGGTACCTGGAGCGGATGCTTGGGTAGCCACCGTTGAAGTCAAATCGTTATTGGATATTGACGTACTTGGTTCATCCATATGCAACAATGAATGATGCTTTTGCTTACAATGAGAACATGTAAACGTGCTTGTACAGCTTTGCGTTTTGTGTACATGTGAAAGACAGTTTAAACATAATTTGTTTTTCTTTGCGATATTCTGACGCTTTATTGGACTAAGTGCCTTGAATTTGTAACAGTTACGAATCGAATGCAAACCCTGACACATTGAGCATTTATAAATCGTAGAATTATGTGCCCGTACTGCAGATACGGCTCGTTTGGAGTTACTGTGGGCTGAGCTCGATGTTGTTTGTCCCATGACATCCAAAGTTCTTGCCCTCATTAACAAGAAATCTTCTAAAATGTCATAATTTGGGTAATCTACATGCGTTGAAATATGAGATTCCCAAAGACCACGCGTGGTAATAGGAAGTTTTTGAACAGTGTGATAAATTAAAACGTCTTCCCATGACTTGACAGGAACTCCGAGATTTGCTAGAGACTGTTTTGCTTCGTTTGTAGTATCTACAAGCGATTTAATCTCATCCGCCGTTTCGCGCGACAGTGTGGGTTGGTTGAAAAGTAAATTAAATTGGGTATCTTTCAGGAATCGTAGATTTTGGTATCGTTTTACTAACATTGCCCAAGCTGAATCGAAATTACCATCAATAATTGCAGTATTTCTTAGTAAGCGTTCAGCCTCTCCACTCAAGTTGGCCTTTAGATAATGAAGCCTTTAAACATCGGAGATGGATGAATTTTTTATTACCACACTTTCAAATAAACTTCGAAATTCTGGCCATGTTTGTAGTGAACCAGAGAAAGTAGGGATCCTAATTGGAGGTAGCTTTAGTTCAATGGATGCAGCTTTTGCTCCTACAGTAGAATTATTGAGTGACACTTTTATTTGATGTTGACCATCAGTCTCTTTTAATTGTGTTTTTAGTTCTGAAGAATATGTATAATAAAGTTCTTTCAATTTATGAAAGGTTAACTCTTCCATATACTTTGATTTTACATCTTCGCTAGGACCCGCAATAATTTTCTGATGAAACCCTCTTGCTTCCTCAAAAGACTTTTCTAAATTTCCTAAACGCGCTTCATGCATATAAATGGATTTATTTAATTTGTCCAATGATAGGTATGCTTTATAATCAGCATCTAACTCGATTGAAATTCTTTGAACATAATCAATTAAATTCGCTACCTTGCTTTTAGCCATATGGAAATTTATCCAAAGAATACACACACACGGTCAATTATAAGATCGACAACGATCGATAAATTAAATAATAAAAATTATTAAAAATGCCACACACCTGTTGAAAAAGCGTAGCTCCCTCGTTGTTTCTTAACAGCAACCTTGACCAGCAACAAGAAAACTCCACGACCAGTAGCACGAATATCGAATGCGTTGTTCCCACGTTGTTCCTTAACAGCAACTCGACCAACAGCAACAAACTCCACGACCAGTAGCACTAATCTCGAAACAGCAATCAAAAAACACCAGCAGCACAAACGGTCTCGTACACCAGCAAAATTACAACAAATTAACACCGCAGCAGCAAAATGATCTTGCGCACGTACAGAAGAAAATTTGATCGAAAAGTTTCTTTAATTTAAAATGCTCGAAGGACCAATGTTTCGTTAGGAAAAAACTAGTTAGAACATTATTGTCACAAAAAAAGAAATAATTTAAAAGACAATTAATGTAGAGTTAAATGCACTGCCTTTATTGGTATCTACTTTGTTCGGTGGTCAGATTAGAAGTGTCCAACAGGCTTAGACTTGCCCTCAACGAAACCCAATACACGCAGTTATTCCATTCCATCCAACAAATGGGTCAACGGTGCAGTACGTTGCGTGATGAATAGGTCAAGGACAGATGAAAGTGCATTAAGATCATGCAGGTGGAGGACCCACGCAGTTTTCGACAATCCGTGTGCCTAAATTTATGCAATGCTTTTGTTGCACTGCAACACTATCCCATCCCATCCTTAAAATTAATATCCTCAAAATATAGGCCTTATGGCGATGAAATACAGAAAATGACATTGTCACAATATATTGCTCAGACAGTTTATCAAAATCTTTTGTGGTTCGACAAAAACCAACGTATTTCTATTGGTAATGCCCATTAGTTTTGATACATAGTTTGTAACATAGAGAAATAATTTAGCTACATATACCTCAAAGTATATGGATCGACTCAGAATCGATAACTGAGTCGATTTAGCTATGTCTGTCCGTCCGTCCGTCCGTCCGTCCGTACGTCACCAGTTTTTGGGCCTTTAATTTTGACCTAGAAGGATGAAATTTGGTACACGTGCTCTTTGTTACTCCCAGCAGAACAAGTGTAAAAATTTTTGAAATCCGCCCACTGCCACGCCCCCTTTTTAGAAAAACGTATTTTTTGGCCAAACCATAAGGAATTTTGAAAAACTTTCTGAGCAACATATTTAGACAATCTAAATATCTGTATTTCGTCCATTTAAAGTTTTTTGCCACGCCCACTTTTTGGGGGCGTTTTTAATAAAAAACATATGAGAGGCTACAATCCGCTATGCGGATCGTTGAATACCCTATCCCATCCCATCCTTTAAATTAATATCCTCAAAATATAGGCCTTATGGCGATGAAATACAGAAAATGACATTGTCATAATATATTGCTCAGACAGTTTCTCAAAATCTTGTGTGGTTCGACAAAAAACAACGTATTTCTATTGCTAATGCCTTGGGATTGGGTATACAAATGGTTTTTGTAAGAAAACGCCCCCATAATGTGGGCGTAGGTGAAAATGATCTATAGACAAAATGTTTATATTACCATTTCGGAAGTATTTGCTTCAAATTTTTTTTCGAAAGTTTTAAAATTTGGACAAAAAGCGTTTTTTACTAAAAACGCCCCCAAAAAGTGGGCGTGGCAAAAAACTTTTTCTAAACGAAATATAGATATTAGGATTGTCTAAATATGCTACTCAGACACTTTTTTGAAATTCCTTACGGTTTGGCCAAAAAATAAGTTTTCCTAAAAAGGGGGCGTGGCAGAAATTTCATTATCCTAGCTCAAAATTTAAGGCCCAAAAACCGCTGACGAACAGACAGACGGACGGACGGACAGACAGACATGGCTAGTTCGACTCAGCTAGCGATTCTGAGTCGATCCATAAACTTTGAGGTATATGTAGCAAAATTATTTCTCTATGTTACAAACTAAGTATCAAAACTAATATACCCCCCTATGGGATAGGGTATAAACATTTTTCGGTCAAATTCTAAAATTTTCGAAAAAAATTTTGATGCGGAATCATTAGCAATATAAATATGAACATTTCGTCCATAGACCATTTTAACCCATGCCCACTTTTTGGGGGCGTTTTTATATAAAAACCATTTTTATACCCTACCCCATAACATATGCAGGAGAAAACCTTGTCTTTTGTAGAACCGCAAAAGTTTTTTATAAGCAGTCTGATGAATTTGTTGTCACCATGACATTTTCTTTATTTTATCCACATCGTGTGCTTAGCCTTGTCCACTTTTTGGGGATTTTAGTTTTACAGATAGGATGTGATAGGGTATTCAACGATCCGCACAGTGGATTGTAGCCTTCTCATATGTTTATATGAAATAAATAAAATTTCGACCAAACATATGAGAGGCTACAATCCGCTATGCGGATCGTTGAATACCCTATCCCATCCCATCCTTTAAATTAATATCCTCAAAATATAGGCCTTATGGCGATGAAATACAGAAAATGACATTGTCACAATATATTGCTCAGACAGTTTCTCAAAATCTTGTGTGGTTCTATTGCTAATGCCTTGTGATGGGGTATTCAAATGCTTTTTGTAAGAAAACGCCCCCAAAATGTGGGCGTAGGTGAAAATGATCTATGGACAAAATGTTTATATTACCATTTCGGAAGTATCTGCATCAAAATTTCTTTCGAAAGTTTTAAAATTTGGACAAAAAGCGTTTTTTACTAAAAACGCCCCCAAAAAGTGGGCGTGGCAAAAAACTTTGTATGAACGAAATATAGATATTAGGATTGTCTAAATATGCTACTCAGACACTTTTTTGAAATTCCTTACGGTTTGGCCAAAAAAAAAGTTTTCCTAAAAAGGGGGCGTGGCAGTGGGCGGATTTCAAAAATTTTTACACTTGTTCTGGTGGCACGGACGAGGATCCTATATACCAAATTTCATTATCCTAGCTCAAAATTTAAGGCCCAAAAACCGCTGACGAACAGACAGACGGACGGACGGACGGACGGACGGACGGACAGACAGACATGGCTAATTTGGCACAGCTAGCGATTCTGAGCCGATCCATATACTTTGAGGTATATGTAGCAAAATTATTTCTCTATGTTACAAACTAAGTATCAAAACTAATATACCCCCCTATGGGATAGGGTATAAAAAGCAACGTTAATCTATTGCAAATACCTTAAGGTGGGTATATAATTATACCCTATCCCATAGGGGGGTATATTAGTTTTGATACTTAGTTTGTAACATAGAGAAATAATTTTGCTACATATACCTCAAAGTATATGGATCGACTCAGAATCGCTAGCTGAGTCGATTAAGCCATGTCTGTCTGTCCGTCTGTCCGTCCGTCCGTCCGTCCGTCCGTCCGTCCGTCCGTCCGTCCGTCCGTCTGTACGTCACCGATTTTTAGGCCTTAAATTTTGAGCTAGGATAATGAAATTCGGTATATAGGATCCTCGTCTCTGCCTACAGAACAAGTGTAAAAATTTTTGAAATCCGCCCACTGCCACGCCCCCTTTTAAGAAAAACTCAGTTTTTGACCAAACCGTAAGGAATTTTAAAAAAGTTTTTGAACAACATATTTAGACAATATTAATATCTATATTTCGTCCATATAAAGTTTTTTGCCACGCCCACTTTTTGGGGGCGTTTTCAATTAAAAACTGTTTTCGGTCAAATTTTAAATTTTTCGAAAAAAAATTTGATGCAGAATCATTAACATTATTAATATGAACATTTCGTCTATATACCATTTTAACCCACGCCCACTTTTTGGGGGCGTTTTTATATAAAAACCATTTTTATACACTACCCCATAACATATGCAGGAGAAAACCTTGTCTTTTGTAGAACCGCAAAATTGTTTTGTAAGCAGTCTGAAGAACTTGTTGTCACTATATCATTTTTTCTATTTTATCCACATCGTGTTTTTAGCCATGCCCCCTTTTTTGGGGATTTTAGTTTTATGGATAGGATGGGATAGGGTATTCAACGATCCGCACAGCGGATTGTAGCCTTCTCATATGTTACAAACTAAGTATCAAAACTAATATACCCCTATGGGATAGGGTATAAAAACATATGAGAGGCTACAATCCGCTGTGCGGCTCGTTGAATACCCTATCCCATCCCACCTTAAAATTAATATCCTCAAAATATAGGCCTCATGGCGACGAAATATAGAAAATGACATTGTCACAATATATTGCTCAGACAGTTTATCAAAATCTTTTGTGGTTCGACAAAAAACAACGTATTTCTATTGCTAATGCCTTGGGATGGGGTATACAAATGGTTTTTGTAAGAAAACGCCCCCAAAATGTATGCGTAGGTAAAAATGATCTATGGACAAAATGTTTATATTACCATTGCGGAAGTATTTGCATCAAAGATTTTTTCGAAAATTTTAAAATTTGGACGAAAAGCGTTTTTTGCTAAAAACGCCCCCAAAAAGTGGGCGTGGCAAAAAACTTTGTATGGGCGAAATATAGATATTAGGATTGTCTAAATATGCTGCTCAGAATCTTTTTTGAAATTCCTTACCGTTTGGCTTTTAACAACGTTTTTCTCAAAGGGGGCGTGGCAGTGGGCGGATTTCAAAAATTTTTACACTTGTTCTGCTTCGTCAGCCAAAGAGTCTATATACCAAATTTCAACACTCTAGCTCAAAATTTAAGGCCCAAAAATCGGTGACACACAGACGGACGGACGGACGGACGGACAGACAGACATGGCTAATTCGACTCAGCTAGCGATTCTGAGTCGATCCATATACTTTGAGGTATATGTAGCTAAATTATTTCTCTATGTTACAAACTAAGTATCAAAACTAATATACCCCCCTATGGGATAGGGTATAACCATTTTTATACACTACCCCATAACATATGCAGGAGAAAACCTTGTCTTTTGTAGAACCGTCAAAGTTTTTTTGTAAACAGTCTGAACAATTTGTTGTCACCATGTCCACTTTTTGGGGATTTTAGTTTTACAGATAGGATGGGATAGGGTATTCAACGATCCGCACAGTGGATTGTAGCCTTCTCATATGTTTTATTTTAAAAATTACATAATAAACCACATAACTTTATTTTATACCCTAACCTATAGCATATGCAGGAGGAAAACGATGTGTTTTGTCAAACAACAAAAGATTCTGACTCTGTTTGAACAATATGTTGTGACAATGTTATTTTCTTTATTATAGGCTAATAAAGCCCACTTTTTATACCCTATCACATAGGGGTATATTAGTTTTGATACATAGTTTGTAAGATAGAGAAATAATTTAGCTATATATACCTCAAAGTATATGGATCGACTCAGAATCGATAGCTGAGTCGATTTAGCCATGTCTGTCCGTCCGTCCGTCCGTACGTCACCAGTTTTTGGGCATTAAATTTTGAGCTAGAAGGATGAAATTTGGTAAACGTGCTCTTTGTTGCTCCCAGCAGAACAAGTGTAAAAATTTTTGAAATCCGCCCACTGCCACGCCCCCTTTTTAGAAAAACGTAATTTTTGGCCAAACCATAAGGAATTTTGAAAAACTTTCTGAACAACATATTTAGACAATATGAATATCTGTATTTCGTTCATATAAAGTTTTTTGCCACGCCCACTTTTTGGGGGCGTTTTTAATAAAAAACGTTTTTCGGTCAAATTTTAAAATTTTCTAAAAAAATTTTGATGCAAAATCATTAGTAATATAAATATGAACATTTCGTCAATAGACCATTTTAGCCCACGCCCACTTTTTGGGGGCGTTTTTATATAAAAACCATTTTTATATCCTACCCCATAACATATGCAGGAGAAAACCTTGTCTTTTGTAGAACCGTAAAAGTTTTTTATAAGCAGTCTGAAGAATTTGTTGTCACCATGTCATATTCTTAATTTTATCCACATCGTGTTTTTAGCCATGTCCACTTTTTGGGGATTTTAGTTTTACAGATAGGATGGGATAGGGTATTCAACGATCCGCACAGTGGATTGTAGCCTTCTCATATGTTTGGAGATATTAATTTTAAGGATGGGATGGGATAGGGTATTCAACGATCCGCACAGCGGATTGTAGCCTTCTCATATGTTTTTTATACCCTATCCCATAGGGGTATATTAGTTTTGATACTTAGTTTGTAACATAGAGAAATAATTTAGCTACATACACCTCAAAGTATATGGATCGACTCAGAATCGCTAGTTGAGTCGAATTAGCCATGTCTGTCTGTCTGTTCGTCACCGATTTTCGGGTCTTCAATTTTGAGCTAGGATAATGAAATTTGGTATATAGGATCCTTGTCCATGCCACCAGAACAAGTGTAAACATTTTTGAAATCCGCCCACTGCCACGCCCCCTTTTTAGGAAAACGTATTTTGTGGCCAAAGCGTAAGGAATTTCAAAAAAGTGTCTGAGCAGCATATTTAGACAATTCTTATATCTATATTTCGTCCATACAAAGTTTTTTGCCACGCCCACTTTTTGGGGGCTTTTTTAGTAAAAACGCTTTTTGTCCAAATTTTAAAACTTTCGAAAAAAAATTTTGATGCAAATACTTCCGCGATGGTAAAATAAACATTTTGTTCATAGATCATTTTCACCTACGCCCACATTTTGGGGGCGTTTTCTTACAAAAACCATTTGTATACCCCATCCCAAGGCATTAGCAATGTAAATACGTTGTTTTTTGTCGAACCACAAACGATTTTGATAAACTGTCTGAGCAATATATTGTGACAACGTCATTTTCTGTATTTCATCGCCATAAAGCCTATATTTTGAGGATATTAATTTTAAGGATGGGATGGGAAAGGGGATTCAACGATCCGCACAGCGGATTTTAGCCTTCTCATATGTTTTTTTGTAGGAAATCGTCCCCGCAAATTGGTCGTGAGTGAAAATGGTCTATTTACGAAATGTTTATATTGCCATTACGGATGTATTTACTTCGAAAGTTTTTTTTTCGAATTTCTTTAAAATCATAAATGTTTTTAATAAATGGTCGATGCTATAGCGCCGTAAGGCAGGACTGGGGTGATCAGGGTCTTATTTAGGATCTCCTTAGTAGTTCGACTTTATCTACTACTGAATTGTAAGAGTAAATCTGACTAGATGTTGTTGTCAGAGTTAATAGCGGAGCAAAGGTAGACAAAGTCCAACACTACCGCGTTGTTATATCGGACAATGTTTACGTTCTGTCCAATTCGTCGATGTTGTGTGTCCTTTCGTGTTGACAGCTTATACTTAGTCCTACCCTCATTTTTGCCGCTTCCGTCTCTATTCTAGCAAACGTGGCTATGACATCACATTGAGTCCTACCAATGATGTCAATATCGTCGGCGTATGCTAGTAGTTGCACCGATTTTTGGAAAATTGTGCCTCTGGTGTTGGCTCGGGAGTTTTGCACAAAATTCTTGGCTCTCAAGAATCAAATTGAAGAAGTCACATGACAGCGCAGTTTAGAGGGTCTCATTTACCAAGTCATCTCCGCGGCTTTATAAAGCTCGGTGGGAAGGCCGTCATTTGGCATTCCTCATCAAACCAAGGGTTTCTTGCTGGTGTTCTTCGCATTCGATGCTAGTGGTATGGTGTCAATCGAGCGGTTTAGGGATACGCATTGCGCGAAGACCTTGGCGGTCTCTTGCGATTGCGGAATATCGAAATTAAACCTTTTACAGTATTCCTGGTTTTTGTGACGTGGTGGTGGGTACCTGAATTATTTCTCTATGTTACAAAATATTTGCTAAGATTAATGTACCCCCATGTGATAAGATGGATAGATATGTTTATTTCGTTTCAAATTTCATTCTGTTATCGCACAATTTACATTATTCGTACAGAGATATGATTAACGTATATAATCTTACTACTGAAAAAATTGTTTACCATAGTGAAAGCATAGTTTGGTTTTACAAAAAAGTGACATTTTGAGGAAACTACGCAAAAGAAAACCCCATTAAATATTAAAAAAAACATATGAGAAGGCTACAATCCACTGTGCGGATCGTTGAATCCCCTTTCCCATCCTATCTGTAAAACTAAAATCCCCAAAAAATGGACATGGCTAAAAACACGATGTGGATAAAATAAAGAAAATGACATGGTGACAACAAATTCTTCAGACTGCTTATAAAAAACTTTTACGGTTCTACAAAAGACAAGGTTTTCTGCTGCATATGTTATGGGGTAGGGTATATTAGAAGAGGTAAACTTTACGCAGCAGTAAGAACAAACTATGATGATGTCGCGATAGAAAAAGAGAAAGAGATTTTATTGTGACGGCTTTATATAGCCTTCTGCGGTTAATTACAATGTTTACATATTTGACAATTCTATATTTCAACATTCCCTCCGAATTTCATAACTGTAAAAAAAGATAATTCAATTCAAATTAAAATAATAAAAAAAATGAGAATATAAACAGAATTAATTCAAAAACAAATTTATACATTTATCTTGAGACCAAGTAGATTAGTGAATTTGCATTGGTTATCACTGCTCATCGGTTTCGTGTGTATGTCCGCCAAATTGTCTTTGGTAGATATATATGCCACTTTTATCAGCTTTTCCTTGATTTTTTCTCGCAGAAATTTCGCCCTGACATCTATATGTTTTGTTTGTTGCGAGGACGAGTTGTTTACTGCCACATGAATCGTACTCTTATTGTCGCAAAAGATGGTCACCTCCTTTGTTGCTTCAGGAAAAATTTCACTTTCGAGTCTCTTTAGCCATAGTGCGTCTTGTGATGCTGAAACAACGGCCATCAACTCTGCTTCGGTAGTCGAGAGTGCAACAGTCCGTTGCTTTTTAGAGCACCAAGAAATCGCTGCTCCCGCCAACACAAATGTATAGCCAGTTACTGATCTTCGATCGTCAACTTCGCGTGAATAATCAGCGTCGCAAAAGCCAATTAATTCGTCGATTTATGGTACCCTTTAAGTACCTGAATACGCGTTTAACCGCAATCCAATGCGCGTGTCCCGGATTTTGATTGAACTTGCTAAGCATTGATAGCGCAAAGCAAATGTCCGGTCGTGTTAGTTGTGCCGCATACATCAGACTGCCAATCGCCTCCTGATATGGACACTTCTTCATTTGCTGAATTTCCATATCGTTTTTCGGTCCCATGTTTGCAGTCAAAATTTGGTTTCGATCCAATGGCGTTGATATTGGGTTGCAATTTTCCATTCCAAATCGCGTAAGCATCTTCGCAATGTAATCTTGTTGATCAAGTGAAATGGTGTTTTTCTCTTCGTCTCTTATGATATTGACGCCGAGAATCGATGAAACATTGCCAAGGTCCTTCATTTTGAAGTGCTTCTTTAAATCGTTGACAATTTTTGTTTCCAGCATCATATTGTTTGAGAACATCAAAATGTCGTCGACGTAGATTGCCGAAATAAGAATAATGTCACCGTTGATGTAAAAGTAGACACATGGATCTGCATCACACTGCGTCAACCCACTCGCACTCAACACTTCGTTAAGTTTTATGTTCCAGGCACGGCTTGCTTGTTTTAATCCATAGAGCGATTTTTTTTAATTTGCACACTCGCCCCGTTTCGTCGTTGAAATCCTGTGGTTGAAGCATGTAAATATCCTCTTCAAGATCGCCGTTTAGGAAAGCCGTAACTGCATCTAATTGTCTTATTTGCAACCCCTTTTTCACAGCAATCGCTATCAGGAATCGAATCGATGCGTATTTTACAACAGGAGAATATGTTTCCTGACAATCAATTCCCTCCTTCTGTGAAAAACCTCGTACAACAAGTCTTGCCTTGTATGTGACTGCATTCGATATTGTGTTACGCTTAAGTTTAAAAACCCACTTACAGTCAATAGGTCGTTTGCCAGTTGGCAAATCGCATAATTCCCAAGTCTGGTTTTCCAAAAGAGAATTATACTCACTTTGCATGGCACTTTTCCACTTTGCAGAATCTGAACGTCCCAACGCCTCATCGACAGTATCTGGATCACCTGTACACGAAGCTTCAATATTTGCTCGTGCACCACGCAACACCCTCTCAGCCATCATTGACGTTCCAATTTGAGAATGTTCTTCTCCGTCAACTTCAAACACAGCATCTGCTTCGCCCATGGAAATCTCGTTGGTTATTTCATCTGCGTCGAAAAATTCACTACTCTCGTCCAAATCTGAATATATTTCGACAACTGAAATTTCTGACGGATACAGATCGAGTTCGTCAAGAACAATGGAATCATTTGAGGAAATTCCAACTTTGGTGTTCACCGATGCCATAATATCAGTGATGCAATTCGCATCTGCCTTTCCACTATTGCCCAAGCCATCTTTGTCACTTGTCACGAGTTTGATTGCATCTTCCACATCGCTCGCACCCCCATTCAAATTCGTGTCGTTCACATCAGTCACACTCTCAATGACTGCGGGTAGATAAACATAATTAATATTATTTGATTGGTGTGCAATTACCTGGCGATTAGATTTCTCCTCAATGAAGATGACGTCTCGACTAATATGAATTTTTTTCGTCGCATGCTCAAACAATCTATACGACTAAAATGCATTCGTTGGACTTCACGTCCAACTTGTGTCGCTTCTCCTTTGGCACATGCACCATTGCCGTGCATCCGAAAATCCGTATAAATGTCAAATTAGGTTTCTTATTTGACCACAGCTCATATGGCGTTTTGTTGTTGGATTGTAGCCTTCTCATATGTTTATACCCTATCCCATAGGGGTATATTAGTTTTGATACTTAGTTTGTAACATAGAGAAATAATTTTGCTACATATGCCTCAAAGTATATGGATCGACTCAGAATCGCTAGCTGAGTCGATTAAGCCATGTCTGTCTGTCCGTCCGTCCGTCCGTCCGTCCGTCTGTACGTCACCGATTTTTAGGCCTTAAATTTTGAGCTAGGATAATGAAATTTGGTATATAGGATCCTCGTCTCTGCCTACAGAACAAGTGTAAACATTTTTGAAATCCGCCCACTGCCACGCCCCCTTTTAAGAAAAACTCAGTTTTTGACCAAACCGTAAGGAATTTTAAAAAAGTTTCTAAACAACGTATTTAGACAATATTAATATCTATATTTCGTCCATATAAAGTTTTTTGCCACGCCCACTTTTTGGGGGCGTTTTCAATAAAAACTGTTTTCGTTCAAATTTTAAATTTTTCGAAAAAAATGTTGATGCAGAATCATTAACATTATTAATATGAACATTTCGTCTATTTACCATTTTAACCCACGCCCACTTTTTGGGGGCGTTTTTATATAAAAAACATTTTTATACACTACCCCATAACATATGCAGGAGAAAACCTTGTCTTTTGTAGAACCGTAAAATTGTTTTGTAAGCAGTCTGAAGAATTTGTTGTCACTATATAATTTTTTCTATTTTATCCACGTCGTGTTTTTAGCCATGCGCCCTTTTTTGGGGATTTTTTTATGGATAGGATGGGATAGGGTATTCAACGATCCGCACAGCGGATTGTAGCCTTCTCATATGTTTATATATATATATATATATATATATATATATATATATATACATATATATATAAATACATATATATGTACAATATTAATAAAGATAAATAAATAAATGTATGAATTAATACGCAAGTAATTTTGTGAGCCAAATAAAACAAAAATATAAATATCGATTTAGTAAATAAATATATATATGAGTATATGAATAAGTAATTGAATAAATTTAATAAAGAACAAGAACAATAAACAAATAAATAAATAAATAAATAAATAAATAAAAAAATAAATAAATAAACAAATAAAAAATAAAAACATATGAATAGGCTACAATCCGCTGTGCGGATCGTTGAATACCCTATCCCATCCTATCCATAAAACTAAAATCCCCAAAAAAGGGGACATGGCTAAAAACACGATGTGGATAAATAGAAAAAATGATATAGTGACAACAAATTCTTCAGACTGCTTACAAAACACTTTAACGGTTCTACATAAGACAAGGTTTTCTCTTGCATATGTTATGGGGTAGTGTATAAAAATGGTCTTTATATAAAAACGCCCCCAAAAAGTGGGCGTGGGTTAAAATGGTATATAGACGAAATGTTCATATTAATAATGTTAATGATTCTGCATCAAAATTTTTTTCGAAAAATTTAAAATTTGACCGAAAACAGTTTTTTATTGAAAACGCCCCCAAAAAGTGGGCGTGGCAAAAAACTTTATATGGACGAAATATAGATATTAATATTGTCTAAATATGTTGCTCAGAAACTTTTTTAAAATTCCTTACGGTTTGGTCAAAAACTGAGTTTTTCTTAAAAGGGGGCGTGGCAGTGGGCGGATTTCAAAAATTTTTACACTTGTTCTGTAGGCAGAGACGAGGATCCTACATACCAATTTTCATTATCCTAGCTCAAAATTTAAGGCCTTAAAATCGGTGACGTACAGACGGACGGACGGACGGACAGACAGACATGGCTTAATCGACTCAGCTAGCGATTCTGAGTCGATCCATATACTTTGAGGTATATGTAGCAAAATTATTTCTCTATGTTACAAACTAAGTATCAAAACTAATATAGCCCTATGGGATAGGGTATAAAGATATATGAACAAATAAATTAACAGATAAATAAATATAAATAAATTAACAGATGAATAAATGGATATGTATTAGAATAAATAAATAAATTAACAGATAAAAAGAGAAAAATAAATATGTAAATTTAAATTAACATAATTACAATACTAACATTTATGAATAAAATTGCAAGCGCGTAAGCGAATCATGTAAACCTATGATGTAGTATATTGAGTTCATTTATTAGAGGATTATCGGGAATATTGCATCTGATTTGGAATGATTCAGAAAATATCTGTATTCTGTAGGAGATCAGATAAACACCAGCTTTTTGGTGCAGACCTAAAGTGGAGTAATGCCAGGAAAGATTAAATATCATTTTCAGGATTTTGTTCTGAGATATTTGAAGTTTTTAACTTTCTCTTACAAAGAGAAAGATATTGTTTTCGTGCAAATTTTCGACCTCGAGATTTTGATTGATTCTAACATTACGATGATAGCGGAGCCTAAAAAAGTGGTTTTTGGAATTCCGTCCGTCCGTCGGTCCGTCGGTCCGTCTGTCCGTAATGGTCTCCCCAGCCTAAACGGCTTGACCAATTTTCTTCAAACTTCGTATCCATGTTTGTTTTGGTCATAATTCTAGGCCATTATTTTTGTTTGCTTTTAGCCATGTTAATAACGGTACCTGCCATATAAAAATTACACATAACCTCAATTTTCTCGAAAACGGCTCTAAAGATTTTGATTAAACTTTATACATACTATAAGCATATTAGTTCCAACAAAACTGCATACCCAGTTTTTGCGAGAAAATCCATATAACGGATTTTGTCGTTTAGGCCATATAAAGAAAATTGTTAATTTCTCACAAACTGCTATGTCAAATTGAATGAAATTTAATATACATACTACTATTATAGTTTGAAACAATTCCACATAATTCGTTTTAGCCCAACTATCACTAAACGGAATTTTCAGTTTTGGCCAATAACGGAAAATCATCATTTTGGAGGAAACGTTCGTATAATCACATTTCGACATTATTTATATAATTTTAAGCATTAATAATCAAAATGCGTACTATTTGATCTAACGCCTAACTCGCTGTGAAAGAAAAAGTTGCGTACGACCCAGTCGTGCATCCACCACTCGTTTGACATAGCATTTAGCACAGTTGCCCCAAACTTGGCAACCGTACATAAGATTCGCTTGAAATATTACTTTATATATAATAATTTTGTTTTGTTTGGAAAGCAAAGATCTTCTGTTGATAAATGGGTATAACAATTTAATAGCGATATTTGTCTGTCTAATAACCTGTGAGATGTGTTCGTTAAATGTCAATTTTTTATAGAGATATATGCCTAGATATTGAACAGACGTTTGCAAGGGTATTGAGTTTCCTAATATATTGATTTGATTTGCCGGTAAAAAGCAAGGCTTTCTTTTTCTGGTAAACAAGATAGTTTGAATCTTATCGGCATTGAGCTTTATTTTCCATTTTGTGAAATAATCTTCTAAAATGTTTGCGGCATTTATTAAATTTGTCTCAATGTTAAGACTGAATTCATGCGACGACAAAATTGCCGTATCGTCAGCATATATTGCCGTATCACAGTTAGGAATAGTAGGAAAGTCAGATGTAAACAAATTATATAAGACAGGACCAAGGACTGAGACTTGCGGAACCCCAGCATTGACACCGATAAGACTAGAAACACCACTCTTAACATGCACTTTAAAATAACGATCTGAAACAAAACGTTTTACAATTTTACAAAGAAATGGAGGAAAACATAAGCTTATCATTTTACATATAAGCCCATCGTGCCACACAGAGTCGAATGCTTTTTCGATGTCGAGTAAGATCATACCTGTAGAATTTCCTTTTGCACGATTTCTTTTAATGATGTTGCAAATTCTAAGAACTTTGTGTGAAGGTTTTCTCTTGCATATGTTATGGGGTAGTGTATAAAAATGGTCTTTATATAAAAACGCCCCCAAAAAGTGGGCGTGGGTTAAAATGGTATATAGACGAAATGTTCATATTAATAATGTTAATGATTCTGCATCAAAATTTTTTTCGAAAAATTTAAAATTTGACCGAAAACAGTTTTTTATTGAAAACGCCCCCAAAAAGTGGGCGTGGCAAAAAACTTTATATGGACGAAATATAGATATTAATATTGTCTAAATATGTTGCTCAGAAACTTTTTTAAAATTCCTTACGGTTTGGTCAAAAACTGAGTTTTTCTTAAAAGGGGGCGTGGCAGTGGGCGGATTTCAAAAATTTTTACACTTGTTCTGTAGGCAGAGACGAGGATCCTATATACCAATTTTCATTATCCTAGCTCAAAATTTAAGGCCTTAAAATCGGTGACGTACAGACGGACGGACGGACGGACAGACAGACATGGCTTAATCGACTCAGCTAGCGATTCTGAGTCGATCCATATACTTTGAGGTATATGTAGCAAAATTATTTCTCTATGTTACAAACTAAGTATCAAAACTAATATAGCCCTATGGGATAGGGTATAAAGATATATGAACAAATAAATTAACAGATAAATAAATATAAATAAATTAACAGATGAATAAATGGATATGTATTAGAATAAATAAATAAATTAACAGATAAAAAGAGAAAAATAAATATGTAAATTTAAATTAACATAATTACAATACTAACATTTATGAATAAAATTGCAAGCGCGTAAGCGAATCATGTAAACCTATGATGTAGTATATTGAGTTCATTTATTAGAGGATTATCGGGAATATTGCATCTGATTTGGAATGATTCAGAAAATATCTGTATTCTGTAGGAGATCAGATAAACACCAGCTTTTTGGTGCAGACCTAAAGTGGAGTAATGCCAGGAAAGATTAAATATCATTTTCAGGATTTTGTTCTGAGATATTTGAAGTTTTTAACTTTCTCTTACAAAGAGAAAGATATTGTTTTCGTGAAAATTTTCGACCTCGAGATTTTGATTGATTCTAACATTACGATGATAGCGGAGCCTAAAAAAGTGGTTTTTGGAATTCCGTCCGTCCGTCGGTCCGTCGGTCCGTCTGTCCGTAATGGTCTCCCCAGCCTAAACGGCTTGACCAATTTTCTTCAAACTTCGTATCCATGTTTGTTTTGGTCATAATTCTAGGCCATTATTTTTGTTTGCTTTTAGCCATGTTAATAACGGTACCTGCCATATAAAAATTACACATAACCTCAATTTTCTCGAAAACGGCTCTAACGATTTTGATTAAACTTTATACATACTATAAGCATATTAGTTCCAACAAAACTGCATACCCAGTTTTTGCGAGAAAATCCATATAACGGATTTTGTCGTTTAGGCCATATAAAGAAAATTGTTAATTTCTCGCAAACTGCTATGTCAAATTGAATGAAATTTAATATACATTTTTTTTTTTTTTTTTTTTTTTTTTTTTAATTCTGACCTGCCTAAGCAGTAATATACACATCGACCTAAAAGATCTATTGTGCTTGCCGTCAGATGCTTTTTAGGTTAGTAGCGCTTCTACTTTCCTAATGTAGCTGATAATACTTTCAGCCGAAGATTTCCTCAATTCTTCGGGACTTAAGAATTCCCTGAAGAAAGATTCTCTTCTCATACCGTAAAGGGCCGGGCATTCACATATGATATGCTCGGCTGTTTCGTCTTCTTCTAGACATAGTCTGCACTCCGGTGAGTCGACTAGACGCATTTTGTTTAGGTGATATCGAAGACCGTGATGACCAGTTAGGTAGCCTACTAAGTTTTTGATATCGTGCCTGCGAAGATTTAGTATCTTGTCGGCATCTGATTTGAAGGGCTGAATAGCTCTTTTGGCCTGTCTTAGGCCTGGGATGTTTCCCCAGTATGAAACACATCTGTTTTGTTCCCAGTTTTTTATAACTAGATTTATGGCTGATTTGGGGATTGCACAGAAGGGTTCAGGTCCAATGAAGGGGGTTTCGGAACCTTTTCTGGCTAGTTCATCAGCTTTTTCGTTACCTTCAACTCCCTTATGTCCGGGGACCCACCATAGTTTGGTTTTGTTCCTGGAACTGAGTGTTTGGAGGGAGTTGAAGCAGTGTAGTACTGATTTGGAGTCAATGATATGTGAGCTAAGGGCTTTTATAGCTGCTTGACTGTCCGTGAATATATGGATGTTTGCGCCTTTAATACCTGAGTTGTGTATTAGGTTTGCGCATTCTTTTATGGCATGGAGCTCAGCTTGGAATACACTAGGGTTTTTTCCCATAGGTATTGAGATGTTTTTATTTGGTCCATGTATGCCAGCTCCTACCCCTGAGTCCATTTTAGAACCATCCGTATACCACTTTAGGCCGTTTAGGCAGTTTGGAGGGTTGTTGCTACACCATGCTTCTCTGGTTGTGATCTCCGTTGAGAATCTTTTGTCGAAGCATAGTGTCTTTGGTAAGCGGTCTGTAACCGCACAGATCATGTCAAGTTCTGGAAGTTCGGAAAGAAGTTCAATTAGTTTTAGATGTTCACTAATGTTTAATTCTTCCGCTTGTGTCAAACTTGCTGAGCTGCGAATTGCCACTTTTTTTATATAAATGTGGAGAGGTGTTAGTCCTATTATGGCTTCCATAGCCGCCGTGGGACAGGTACGCATAGCTCCGGTAATGCCCAGACAGGCAAGCCGTTGTACCTTGTTTAATTTATTTATAGTTGTTTTTTGGGTGACTTTGTTCCACCATACTATTGAAGCGTATGTTATAATGGGCCTGACCATGATCGTGTAGATCCAGTGTGTGGTCTTTGGAGAGATTCCCCAGGCTTTGCCATACATGCTTCGGCAGGCCCAGAAAGCTTTGGTTGCTTTTTGAATTTTGTTGTTGATGTGGGAGTTCCAGCTTAGTGTTTTATCGAGGATCACTCCAAGATATTTTACTTCGTTGGAATACTCAATGTATGTACCATTAATTGAAATTTGGGTAAGATTTGATTTCCTCCTTTTTGTAAAAGGGACGATGATAGCCTTGCTGGGGTTTATTGAGAGACTTTCTTTATTACACCAGTCTATGACTATCTTAAGGGCGTTTTGCAAACGTGTTGTAACTTCGTTTGGTTCTTTGCCCTTTATTATGATGACTAGGTCATCGGCGTATCCAATTATATTGAAACCTGCATTACTTAGGTCTTGAAGTAGGTTATCGATAACCAGAGACCATAGTAGGGGTGAGAGTACTCCTCCCTGAGGGCAGCCTTTAACGGCTGTTACTGATACTGAGGTCTGTGCTGATGAAGCAGTTATTTTCCGACTTTCAAGCATCGCTTTGATCCATTTGATGGTGGGATGATCTATTCTTCTATGAGTCAAAGCATTTGATATGGAGTCATATCCAGTGTTGTCAAAAGCGCCCTCTATGTCTAGGAAGGCACATAAAGCTACTTCTTTGTTTTCGTATGCACTTTTTATTTGTGATGTTAAACTTAGAAGTGCTCCTTCCGTGGATTTACCTTTTTGGTAGGCGAATTGACATGGGTGCAGAGGAGTGCTTTCATTTAAGCACTCTCTAATGTGTACGTCAAGTATTCTTTCCATTGTTTTCAGGAAAAACGATGTTAAGCTTATTGGACGGTATGATTTAGGTAGTTCTATTGGTTTGCCTGGTTTGGGGATAAATACCACGTTTACCTCCCTCCAGGTTTGTGGTATGTAGCCCCAATTGAAACTAAACCTAAATAAGGCTACCATAGTGGGTAGGAAAAAGTCCAAGCCCTTTTGTATAAGAGCAGGAAAGATTCCGTCTGTCCCTGGTGCCTTGTACGGTTTAAATGAGTTGATCGCCCATTTGACCTTATCCGGAGTGAAAAGTTTGCCGGATAAACTATTAATCCTTTTCAGGTTTATAGGGGGTGAGTCATCTATTATGTGTTCATGAAACTCAGTTGTGATTGTAGAGCCGGGAAAGTGTACCTGAAGAAGTGTGGTCAACGTTTCTTCCCGGTCGCATGTGATTTTACCGTCAGCTTTGACTAGTAATCCCATGCAGTTTGTTTTATCTTTCGAGAGTGCCCTCTGGAGACGCGCCACCGCCGGAAGCTCTTCGAGTTCCTCACAGTATTTGCGCCAGGACGCTCTTTTTGATTTTCGCAACTCTTTGTTGTATTGGGTAAGTAGAGATTTATATTGGTCCCACTTTCCGGTGCGTTTGGCTTTATTGAAAAGTTTTCTTACTCTTTTACGGAAACTTTCTAGGTTATCGTTCCACCATGGTGTGCACCTCTTTGCCACAGTGCGTTTAACCTTACAGCTATTTGTAAAAGATGAGATGATAATGTCATTTAGTTGACATTGTGCGACTTCCGCTTCACTTACACATGAAGGTTTTTCTGGAAGTATGTCACATTTAATCGATAGATTTTCTCGATACGTTCTCCAATTTGTGAGTTTGTTGTCTACATACTACTATTATAGTTTGAAACAATTCCACATAATTCGTTTTAGCCCAACTATCACTAAACGGAATTTTCAGTTTTGGCCAATAACGGAAAATCATCATTTTGGAGGAAACGTTCGTATAATCACATTTCGACATTATTTATATAATTTTAAGCATTAATAATCAAAATGCGTACTATTTGATCTAACGCCTAACTCGCTGTGAAAGAAAAAGTTGCGTACGACCCAGTCGTGCACCCACCACTCGTTTGACATAGCATTTAGCACAGTTGCCCCAAACTTGGCAACCGTACATAAGATTCGCTTGAAATATTACTTTATATATAATAATTTTGTTTTGTTTGGAAAGCAAAGATCTTCTGTTGATAAATGGGTATAACAATTTAATAGCGATATTTGTCTGTCTAATAACCTGTGAGATGTGTTCGTTAAATGTCAATTTTTTATAGAGATATATGCCTAGATATTGAACAGACGTTTGCAAGGGTATTGAGTTTCCTAATATATTGATTTGATTTGCCGGTAAAAAGCAAGGCTTTCTTTTTCTGGTAAACAAGATAGTTTGAATCTTATCGGCATTGAGCTTTATTTTCCATTTTGTGAAATAATCTTCTAAAATGTTTGCGGCATTTATTAAATTTGTCTCAATGTTAAGACTGAATTCATGCGACGACAAAATTGCCGTATCGTCAGCATATATTGCCGTATCACAGTTAGGAATAGTAGGAAAGTCAGATGTAAACAAATTATATAAGACAGGACCAAGGACTGAGACTTGCGGAACCCCAGCATTGACACCGATAAGACTAGAAACACCACTCTTAACATGCACTTTAAAATAACGATCTGAAACAAAACGTTTTACAATTTTACAAAGAAATGGAGGAAAACATAAGCTTATCATTTTACATATAAGCCCATCGTGCCACACAGAGTCGAATGCTTTTTCGATGTCGAGTAAGATCATACCTGTAGAATTTCCTTTTGCACGATTTCTTTTAATGATGTTGCAAATTCTAAGAACTTTGTGTGAAGTACCATGATGGCGCCTAAAACTAAACTGTTCATTTGGATAGATCATCGATAAACTTGACGTACTTTTCTTTTATGATATATTCATAAATTTTGCTTACTGAACTTAATAGGCTTATCGGTCTATAACTGTCAATTTTGTCGCGAGGTTTTCTGCTTTAGGTATTGCAACTACCTTTGCTAATTTCCATGCAGCTGGAAAGTATTGGATTTTTAGACACCCATTTATTATGAAGGTAAGGAACTTTATTCCCTCCCTTGGTAGGTTTTTGAGATAAATATTTTTTATACCCTATCCCATAGGGGTATATTAGTTTTGATACTTAGTTTGTAATATAGAGAAATAATTTTGCTATATATACCTCAAAGTATATGGATCGACTCAGAATCGCTAGCTGAGTCGAATTAGCCATGTCTGTCTGTCCGTCCGTCCGTCCGTCTGTCTGTCTGTTCGTCAGCGGTTTTTGGGCC
Source organism: Rhingia campestris (assembly GCA_932526625.1). NCBI lineage: Eukaryota > Metazoa > Arthropoda > Insecta > Diptera > Syrphidae > Rhingia > Rhingia campestris. The sequence goes on from OW052183.1 coordinate 76,149,192, forward strand.
TTAAATTTTGAGCTAGGATAATGAAATTTGGTATATAGGATCCTCGTCCGTGCCACCAGAACAAGTGTAAAAATTTTTGAAATCCGCCCACTGCCACGCCCCCTTTTAAGGAAAACTTATTTTTTGGCCAAACCGTAAGGAATTTCAAAAAAGTGTCTTTGTAGCATATTTAGACAATCCTAATATCTATATTTCGTTCATACAAAGTTTTTTGCCACGCCCACTTTTTGGGGGCGTTTTTAGTAAAAAACGCTTTTTGTCCAAATATTAAAACTTTCGAAAAAAATTTTGATGCAAGTACTTCCAAAATGGTAATATAAACATTTTGTCTGTAGATCATTTTCACCTACGCCCACATTTTGGGGGCGTTTTCTTACAAAAACCATTTGTATACCCCATCCCAAGGCATTAGCAATAGAAATACGTTGTTTTTTGTCGAACCACACAAGATTTTGAGAAACTGTCTGAGCAATATATTGTGACAATGTCATTTTCTGTATTTCATCGCCATAAGGCCTATATTTTGAGGATATTAATTTAAAGGATGGGATGGGATAGGGTATTCAACGATCCGCATAGCGGATTGTAGCCTCTCATATGTTTATACCCTATCCCATAGGGGGGTATATTAGTTTTGATACTTAGTTTGTAACATAGAGAAATAATTTTGCTACATAGGTATACCTCAAAGTATATGGATCGACTCAGAATCGCTAGCTGAGTCGAATTAGCCATGTCTGTCTGTCCGTCCGTCCGTCCGTCCGTCCGTCTGTCTGTTCGTCAGCGGTTTTTGGGCCTTAAATTTTGAGCTAGGATAATGAAATTTGGTATATAGGATCCTCGTCCGTGCCACCAGAACAAGTGTAAAAATTTTTGAAATCCGCCCACTGCCACGCCCCCTTTTAAGGAAAACCTTTTTTTTGGCCAAACCGTAAGGAATTTTAAAAAAGTATCTTAGTAGCATATTTAGACAATCCTAATATCTATATTTCGTTCATACAAAGTTTTTTGCCACGCCCACTTTTTGGAGGCGTTTTTAGTATAAAACGCTTTTTGTCCAAATTTTACAACTTTCGAAAAAAATGTTGATGCAAATACTTCCAAAATATTAATATAAACATTTTGTCTATAGATCATTTTCACCTACGCCCACATTTTGGGGGCGTTTTCTTACCAAAACCATTTGTATACCCCATCCCAAGGCATTAGCAATAGAAATACGTTGTTTCTTGTCGAACCACACAAGATTTTGAGAAACTGTCTGAGCAATATATTGTGACAATGTCATTTTCTGTATTTCATCGCCATAAGGCCTATATTTTGAGGATATTAATTTAAAGGATGGGATGGGATAGGGTATTCAATGATCCGCATAGCGGATTGTAGCCTCTCATATGTTTATACCCTATCCCATAGGGGTATATTAGTTTTGATACTTAGTTTGTAACATAGAGAAAATCCGCTGTGCGGATCGTTGAATACCCTATCCCATCCTATCCATAAAACTAAAATCCCCAAAAAAGTGAGCATGGCTAAAAACACGATGTGGATAAAATAGAAAAAATGATATAGTGACAACAAATTCTTCAGACTGCTTAAAAAACAGTTTTACGGTTCTACAAAAGACAAGGTTTTCTCCTGCATATGTTATGGGGTTGGGTATAAAAATGGTTTTTATATAAAAACGCCCCCAAAAAGTGGGCGTGGGTTAAAATGGTATATAGACGAAATGTTTATATTAATAATGTTAATGATTCTGCATCAAAATTTTTTCGAAAAATTTAAAATTTGACCGAAAACAGTTTTTTATTGAAAACGCCCCCAAAAAGTGGGCGTGGCAAAAAACTTTGTATGAACGAAATATAGATATTAGGATTGTCTAAATATGCTACTCAGACACTTTTTTGAAATTCCTTACGGTTTGGCCAAAAAATAAGTTTTCCTAAAAAGGGGGCGTGGCAGTGGGCGGATTTCAAAAATTTTTACACTTGTTCTGGTGGCACGGACGAGGATCCTCTATACCAAATTTCATTATCCTAGCTCAAAATTTAAGGCCCAAAAACCGCTGACGAACAGACAGACGGACGGACGGACGGACAGACAGACATGGCTTATTCGACTCAGCTAGCGATTCTGAGTCGATCCATATACTTTGAGGTATATGTAGCAAAATTATTTCTCTATGTTACAAACTAAGTATCAAAACTAATATACCCCCCTATGGGATAGGGTATATTAATTTAGCTACATATACCTCAAAGTATATGGATCGACTCAGAATCGCTAGCTGAGTCGAATTAGCCATGTCTGTCTGTCCGTCCGTCCGTCCGTCCGTCCGTCTGTCTGTTCGTCACCGATTTTTGGGCCTTAAATTTTGAGCTAGGATAATGAAATTTGGTATATAGGATCCTTGGCCGAGTCACCAGAACAAGTGTAAAAATTTTTAAAATCCGCCCACTGCCACGCCCCCTTTTAGAAAAAACGTAGTTTTAAGCCAAACCGTAAGGAATTTCAAAAAAGTGTATTTGCAACATATTTAGACAATCCTAATATCTATATTTCGTCAATACAAAGTTTTTTGCCACGCCCACTTTTTGGGGGCGTTTTTAGTAAAAAACGTTTTTTGTCCAAATTTTTAAACTTTCGAAAAAAATTTTGATGCAAATACTTCCGCAATAGTAATATAAACATTTTGTCAATAGATCATTTTCACCTACGCCCACATTTTGGGGGCGTTTTCTTACAAAAAACATTTGTATACCCCATCCCAAGGCATTAGCAATAGAAAACCGTTGTTTTTTTGTCGAACCACAAAAGATTTTGATAAACTGTCTGAGCAATATATTGTGACAATGTCATTTTCTGTATTTCATCGCCATAAGGCCTATATTTTGAGGATATTAATTTTAAGGATGGGATGGGATAGGGTTTTCAACGATCCGCAAAGCGGATTGTAGCCTCTCATATGTTTATACCCTATCCCATAGGGGGGTATATTAGTTTTGATACATAGTTTGTAACATAGAGAAATAATTTTGCTACATATACCTCAAAGTATATGGATCGACTCAGAATCGCTAGCTGAGTCGAATTAGCCATGTCTGTCTGTCCGTCCGTCCGTCCGTGTGTCCGTCCGTCCGTCTGTCTGTTCGTCACCGATTTTTGGGCCTTAAATTTTGAGCTAGGATAATGAAATTTGGTATATAGGATCCTTGTCCGAGTCACCAGAACAAGTGTAAAAATTTTTAAAATCCGCCCACTGCCACGCCCCCTTTTTAGAAAAACGTAATTTTTGGCAAAACCGTAAAGAATTTAAAAAAAGTGTCTGAACAGCATATTTAGAGAATGGTAATATCTATATTTTGTTCATATAATGTTTTTTGCCACGCCCACTTTTTGGGGGCGTTTTCAATAAAAAACTGTTTTCGGTCAAATTTTAAATTTTTCGAAAAAATTTTTGATGCAGAATCATTAACATTATTAATATGAACATTTCGTCTTTCTACCATTTTAACCCACGCCCACTTTTTGGGGGCGTTTTTATATAAAAACCATTTTTATACACTACCCCATAACATATGAAGGAGAAAACCTAGTCTTTTGTAGAACTGTAAAAGTGTTTTGTAAGCAGTCTGAAGATTTAGTTGTCACTATATCATTTTTTCTTTTTTATCCACATCGTATTTTTAGCCATGCCCACTTTTTTTTGGGATTTAAGTTTTATGGATAGGATGGGATAGGGTATTCAACGATCCGCACAGCGGATTGTAGCCTTCTCATATGTTTTTGTTTTGTGTTTAATTTGTTCATTTTAGATCCCACGAGTAGCGCGAGAAAGACGGTCCGTGCACGCGGAGCTCCGAGTTACGTGGATAAGGCATCGATTAAAACCGGAGGGCGCCCGTTATCCGGAGTTCTACCGTTAGCGGTTGGGATTAGAGCTCCCAACAATTCAGATCCTACGCACGGATCTTAGCTACAGGGTAGGGGGAGGGGTAATTAGGTATACGACATTTACGACGGACTGCGGATTGGGATTTGGTTGCTCTTCGCTTCACTTTGTGATGACCGGAATGATTGATGCATACCGATCCTATCACAAGTCTACTGAGCCACACCGCCACGTCATGGGAAGCAGGTAGGGGTATATTAGTTTTGATACTTAGTTTGTAACATGGAGAAATAATTTAGCTACATATACCTCAAAGTATACGGATCGACTCAGAATCGCTAGCTGAGTCGATTAAGCCATGTCTGTCTGTCCGTCCGTCCGTCCGGATAGGGTAAAAACATTTTTATTCACTACCCCATAACATATGCAGGAGAAAAACCTTGTCTTTTGTAGATCCGTAAAATTTGTTGAGACAATGTCATTTTCTTTATTTAATACCCATCGTGTTTTAAGCCATGTCCACTTTTTGGGGACAGTAGTTTTACAGATGGGATGGGATAGGGTATTAAACGATCCGCACAGCGGATTGAAGTCTTCTCATAAGCTTTTTGTACCCTATCCCATAGGGGTATATTAGTTTTGATACATAGTTTGTAACATAGAGAAATAATTTAGCTACATATACCTCAAGGTATATGGATCGACTCAGAATCGCTAGCTGAGTCGATTTAGCCATGTCTGTCCGTCCGTCCGTCCGTATGTCACCTGTTTTTGGGCCTTAAATTTTGAGCTAGAAGGATGAAATTTGGTACACGTGCTCTTTGTTGCTCCCAGCAGAACAAGTGTAAACATTTTTGAAATCCGCCAACTGCCACGCCCAGTTTTTAGAAAAACGTATTTTTTGGCCAAACCGTAAGGAATTTTAAAAAAGTGTCTGAGCAGCATATTTAGAGAATCGTAATATATAAAAAACATTTTTCGGTTAAATTTTAAATATTTGGAAAAAAAATTTGATGTAGAATCATTAGCAATATTAATATGAACATTTCGTCTATAGACCATTTTAACCCACGCCCACTTTTTGGGGGCGTTGTCTTACAAAAGCCGTTTGTATACCCTACGCTATAGCATATGCTGGAGAAAAACGATGTTTTTTGTCAAACAACAAAAGATTCTGATAAACTGTTTGAACAATATGTTGTGACAATGTCATTTTCTGTATTATAGGCCCACAAAGCCCATTTTTTGGAGATATTAATTTTAAGGATGGGATGGGATAGGGTATTCAACGATCCGCACAGCGGATTGAAGCCTTCTCATATGTTTATACCCTATCCCATAGGGGGGTATATTAGTTTTGACATTAAGTTTGTAACATAGAGAAATAATTTCGATACATATACCTCAAAGTATATGGATCGATTCAGAATCGCTAGCTGAGTCGATTAAGCCATATCTGTCTGTCCGTCTGTGTGTCACCGATTTTCGGGCCTTAAATTTTGAGCTAGAGTGTTGAAATTTGGTATATATACTCTCTGGCCGACGAAGCAGAACAAGTGTAAACATTTTTGAAATCCGCCCACTGCCACGCCCCCTTTTAGAAAAATGTACTTTAAAGCCAAACCGTAAGGAATTTCAAAAAAGTGTCTGAGCAGCATATTTAGACAATCCTTATATCTATATTTCGTCCATACAAAGTTTTTTGCAACGCCCACTTCTTGGGGGCGTTTTTAGTAAAAAAACGCTTTTTGTCCAAATTTTAAAACTTTCGAAAAAAAATTTTGATGCAAATATTTCCGCAATGGTAATATAAACATTTTGTCCATAGATTATTTTCACCTACGCCCACATTTTGGAGGCGTTATCTTACAAAAACCATTTGTATACCCCATCCCAAGGCATTAGCAATAGAAATACGTTGTTTTTTGTCGAACCATAAAAGATTTTGATAAACTGTCTGAGCAATATATTGTGACAATGCCATTTTCTGTATTTCATCGCCATAAGGCCTATATTTTGAGGATATTCATTTTAAGGATGGGATGGGATAGGGTTTTCAACGATCCGCATAGCGGATTGTAGCCTCTCATATGTTTATACCCTATCCCATAGGGGGGTATATTAGTTTTGATACTTAGTTTGTAACATAGAGAAATAATTTTGCTACATATACCTCAAAGTATATGGATCGACTCAGAATCGCTAGCTGAGTCGAATTTGCCAAGTCTGTCTGTCCGTCCGTCCGTCCGTCTGTCTGTTCGTCACCGATTTTTGGGCCTTAAATTTTGAGCTAGGATAATGAAATTTGGCATATAGGATCCTCGTCCGTGCCACCAGAACAAGTGTAAAAATATTTGAAATCCGCCCACTGCCACGCCCCCTTTTTAGGAAAACTTATTTTTTGGCCAAACCGTAAGGAATTTCAAAAAAAAGTCTTAGCAGACAATCCTAATATCTATATTTCGTTCATACAAAGTTTTTTGCCACGCCCACTTTTTGGGGGCGTTTTTAGTAAAAAACGCTTTTTGTCCAAATTTTAAAACTTTCGAAACAAATTTTGATGCAAATACTTCCGCAATGGTAATATAAACATTTTGTCCATAGATCATTTTCACCTACGCCCACATTTTGGGGGCGTTTTCTTACAAAAACCATTTGTATACCCCATCCCAAGGCATTAGCAATAGAAAACCGTTGTTTTTTGTCGAACCACAAAAGATTTTGATAAACTGTCTGAGCAATATATTGTGACAATGTCATTTTCTGTATTTCATCGCCATAAGGCCTATATTTTGAGGATATTAATTTAAAGGATGGGATGGGATAGGGTATTCAACGATCCGCACAGCGGATTGTAGCCTCTCATATGTTTATACCCTATCCCATAGGGGTATATTAGTTTTGATACTTAGTTTGTAACATAGAGAAATAATTTTGCTACATATACCTCAAAGTATATGGATCGACTCAGAATCGCTAGCTGAGTCGATTAAGCCATGTCTGTCTGTCCGTCCGTCCGTCCGTCTGTACGTCACCGATTTTTAGGCCTTAAATTTTGAGCTAGGATAATGAAATTTGGTATATAGGATCTTCGTCTCTGCCTACAGAACAAGTGTAAAAATTTTTGAAATCCGCCCACTGCCACGCCCCCTTTTAAGAAAAACTCAGTTTTTGACCAAACCGTAAGGAATTTTAAAAAAGTTTCTGATCAACATATTTAGACAATATTAATATCTATATTTCGTTTATATAAAGTCTTTGCCACGCCCACTTTTTGGGGGCGTTTTCAATTAAAAACTGTTTTCGGTCAAATTTTAAATTTTTCGAAAAAAAATTTTGATGCAGAGTCATTAACATTATTAATATGAACATATCGTCTATATACTATTTTAACCCACGCCCACTTTTTGGGGGCGTTTTTATATAAAAACCATTTTTATACACTACCCCATAACATATGCAGGAGAAAATCTTGTCTTTTGTAGAACCGTAAAATTGTTTTGTAAGCAGTCTGAAGAATTTGTTGTCACTATATAATTTTTTCTATTTTATCCACATCGTGTTTTTAGCCATGCCCCCTTTTTTGGGGATTTTAGTTTTATGGATAGGATGGGATAGGGTATTCAACGATCCGCACAGCGGATTGTAGCCTTCTCATATGTTTATACCCTATCCCATAGGGGTATATTAGTTTTGATACTTAGTTTGTAACATAGAGAAAGAATTTTGCTATATATACTTCAAAGTATATGGATCGACTCAGAATCGCTAGCTGAGTCGATTAAGCCATGTCTGTCTGTCCGTCCGTCCGTCCGTCCGTCCGTCTGTACGTCACCGATTTTTAGGCCTTAAATTTTGAGCTAGGAAAATGAAATTCATATACATATACTTTGAGGTATATATAGCTAAATTATTTCTCTATGGTACAAACTATGTATCAAAACTAATATACCCCTATGGGATAGGGTATAAAAATATAATTACCTGAAAGCTATAATTTGAAGTTGCAGTTCGCAATATAGCATCTATTTGCATGCATGAACTTTTCCAGTTAAATAGCTGCTCAACTTTTGAAGCACAGCATTCACATATTTTATTTGGCAGTTCACCATCTTGAGAAATCTGTAAAATAATACCATTAATTAAATTCAAATATGTACATACATTTACAGCATATAGGTAAAACTTACTAAAATATTTACATTAATTGGTAAAAGCGATCGAATCTTATACAACAAATTCCTTTTATCGGCTTCTTTGTCAAATAAAATTATTTTGGCGGGACCATTTTTTATCGTACAAAATCTACAAATATCCTCAAATGTTGAAAAGTTTAGCTCATCATTCTTATATTGATACAGCTGATTGCTTAAGGTAAGCATAACTGTAGCCTTTGAGTTTGGAATAACTTAACACAGAAAGTTGACATCTTAAACGAAACAGATAGAATAATTAGTACTCAACAGTTGTTGTAACGGGTGATTTTTTAAGAGGTTTAGAACTTTTTAAAAAAAAAAACACAAAAAATTCGAAAAAATGCAAATGTTGACCGCGGCTGCGTCTCAGATAGCCCATCCGCTGAGTCCAATTCTGGCATACTCTTTCACACATATCGGCCGGTATCTCACGAATGAATGCATGGATGTTGGCTTCCAGTGCGTCAATCGAAGCGGGCTTGTCCCTATAGACATACCCCCACAAAAAATAATCTAATGGTGTCAAATCGCACGATCTAGGCGGCCAATTGACCGGCCCGAAACGTGAAATTAACTGTTCACCAAACTCGCCTCGCAATTGCGCCATTGTTTCGCGTGCTGTGTGGCATGTGGTACCGTCTTGTTGAAACCACATATTATGCAAGTCAAGAACTTCCATTTCGGGCAAAAAAAAGTTTGTTATCATCGCTCGGTAGCGTTCACCATTGACAGAAATATGGCCCAATAATGCCGCCGGCCCATAAACCGCACCAAACAGTGGCTTTTTCGGGATGCATTGGTAGCTGTTGCAATGCTTCTGGCTGATCTTCACTCCAAATGCGGCAATTTTGCTTATTTACGTACCCATTCAACCAAAATGAGCCTCATCGCTGAACACAATTTTTCGATAAAAAAGCGGATCCTCGGCCAGCTTTCCAAGAGCCCATTCACCAAAAATTCGGCGTTGTGTAGGTCGGCTGGCTTTAGTTCTTGCACCAGCTGTATCTTAAAAGGCTTTACGCCCAAATCCTTCCGCAAAATTTTCCACGTAGTGCTGTAACAAAGGCCTAACTGCTGGGAACGGCGCCGAATCGACATTTCGCGGTCTTCTGTCACACTAGCTGATACGGCCGCAATATTTTCTTCACTACGCACAGTACGTAAACGTGTTGGTGGTTTAATGTCCAACAAAGTAAATTTGGTGCGAAATTTGGTCACAATCTTCTGAATAGACTGCTCAGAAGGTCGAGAATGCCGATCATAAAATGGAAGCAGCGCGCGATGAACATTTCGAACCGAGCACGAATTTTGATAGTAAAATTCAATAATTTGCAAGCGTTGTTCATTTGTAAGACGATCCATGGTTAGATTGCAAACCAAACTGAAGCTGTTTGACAGTGACACAAGGTACTAAACACACGTCAGCTGTCAAAACCAGTGTTGCCAAAACCAAACCAGCTAAAAAATCACCCGTTATATATGCTCTTGCAATTATCTATTAAACTAAAAGTTTTTCATAGGCCAGTGGAAGTTTGCTAACTACCGGGAGACTAAAACAAGATGAAAATGTCACATACCACAGTTAATATTCGTATAGATCGCCAAAAAAACATTGCTAATAGATATCACCAAAGATTTCATTATTGATATTCAGGTTCATGATTAAATTCATGATGCCAAAAATATGTAAACATTTTTGTTGAGTTTAAGAGGAAGATAATATTATTCCTATTCAGATTTCGAAATGTGGGAAGGGGTTTTCGAGAGTGCGCACCACACAAAATTTAGAAGCTGGTATGACAGTTTTCAGAAACTTTACAAGACGTTTGTGTAATATGGCAACTTTCATTTTTTTTTGTTAATTAAAAAAATTAATAATGAGTGCACGTCTTTGTCTTACTTACTTGCTTTTTGAGAGGCGAGCTCTACTCTGAATTATGATGAAACGAACTCTATTAATACTTAATCTAGAAGAAAATCAGTCAAGGCGATTATGCGGTAGAATATAGTATTTTTTTAACAGTTTGATAATTCTCTTAATTTCATTCAACAAGACATAATATTTAGCTAGTGGCTAGTGGCTGACTGAGTCGTACAAGGGACTTTATTTATATAATCAGCTAACACTATTTAGAAGAAATCAAACAAATATAATAACATTTAAAATTAATTAAATGGGATCTGATGGGTCCATTTATTAAAAAACATTTATCCTAATAAACACAAATCAAATCAAAATCGATTTACTGAAAATACATTTACCTGAGTCAGCACACGTGCTGGTTATTTGCAGCGGATCTGTCTGGCACCAGATATACTGACATCGTGTGAATTGTAATAATGCTCTTAATTAAAAATGTATTGTTAGAATTTAGTAAGCAGTAAATAAAGCGAGACATCTGTCTCTTTAAAAATATTTTTTGGAGGTTAATATATGTAATTGAATTATAAATTATAGTGAATCTAGTGAATATTTTGATTGCTAAATAAAAACATATGAGAGGCTACAATCCGCTATGCGGATCGTTGGATACCCTATCCCATCCCATCCTTTAAATTAATATTCTCAAAATATAGGCCTTATGGCGATGAAATACTGAAAATGACATTGTCACAATATATTGCTCAGACAGTTTCTCAAAATCTTGTGTGGTTCGACAAAAAACAACGTATTTCTATTGCTAATGCCTTGGGATGGGGTATACAAATGGTTTTTGTAAAAAAACGCCCCCAAAATGTGGGCGTAGGTGAAAATGATCTATTAACAAAATGTTTATATTACCATTGCGGAAGTATTTGCATCAAAAATTTTTTCGAAAGTTTTAAAATTTGGACAAAAAGCGTTTTTTACTAAAAACGCCCCCAAAAAGTGGGCGTGGCAAAAAACTTTGTATGAACGAAATATAGATATTAGGATTGTCTAAATATGTTGCAAAGACACTTATTTGAAATTCCTTACGGTTTGGCCAAAAAATAAGTTTTTCTAAAAAGGGGGCGTGGCAGTGGGCGGATTTCAAAAATTTTAACACTTGTTCTGCTTCGTCGGCCAGAGAGTCTATATACCAAATTTCAACACTCTAGCTCAAAATTTAAGGCCCAAAAATCGGTGACACACAGACGGACGGACGGACAGACGGACGGACAGACGGACGGACGGACGGACGGACGGACGGACAGACAGACATGGCTTAATCGACTCAGCTAGCGATTCTGAATCGATCCATATACTTTGAGGTATATGTATCGAAATTATTTCTCTATGTTACAAACTTAATGTCAAAACTAATATACCCCCCTATGGGATAGGGTATAAAAACATATGAGAAGGCTACAAATACACTATCCTATCCCACCCTTAAAATTAACGTTTTTCTATTGCATATGCTATGGGGTAGGATATGAACATCGTTTTAAAATTTGACCGAAAATCGTATTAAAATAAAAACGTCCCAAAAATGGGCGTGGCAAAAAAAAACGTATGTAATAGTAAATTGGATGCGTTTAAATTCTATTGGCACGTCTATGGGAATCATTGGAATGCGTGTTTCTGCTGACACGTATTTCAATGATTCCAGCTCGGAACTTTCCATTTAAAATGGTAGCTTCGATAAATGTTTTTCATCAATTTTTTTTAAATTCAATTTTTATTTTTATTCATCCTTAAACTAACTTACATGATTGACAAAAATTCATTAAAAACTAATCTACTTATGTACTACTTAACTAACTTACTGGCCCTATGCGGGCGCCCTAAATTAAACAATAACAATTTAAATCTATAATCTAATTTAATTATTTAAATAGCTTGACCAAGAAACAATTAAGAAAAACTTGGTATCTTATGTTTCTGTTTTTTTTTGTTATTTTGTTATTTTATTTAAAACATACTTACTGATTCAAACTACTTATGGTCTAACTAAAACTACTGATACATTAAAACTACCTAAAAATAACTTAAAACCTAAAACAGCCCAAGCAAGCATTTTTTTTTTTTTTTGTAATTTTTTTTTTTCGTGCCACCCTGACTGTTACCTAACCTAACCTAACCTAACCTAACCCTTAAAATTTTAAACTATGTAAGTCCGTCATACAATTTGTAAGTCAACTATCCTTAACTAACTTAGCCACCACAACAGATTCTCCTGTTTCAACCCACACCAACGGTTCCAATCGGACACAGGCCCTCTCCTCCGCCTTGAACGACGACGTTCACCTATCCACAGTTCGTTGGAAGACGTGGTAGATTAGCGGAACCGCCGATCTATCCTGTATCTGACAAGTTAAGACCCATTAATTTACTCCCAACAATAGAAAAAATATTTGAGAAAGTATTGTCCGAACAATTTATTGACTACATATATTGATCAAAATAATATATTATGTGAAGAACAATCGGGATTTCGTGTAGGAAAATCACGTGAAACTGCGTTGGTGTGGATGATTCACGAATGGAAAGGTGCAATCGATGAAGGTGAAATAATTAAAGCTGTGTTTCTCGATTTTCAAAGAGTCTTCGAAGCTTTGGATCACACAATTTTACTGGATAATTTGGATAAATATGGCGTAAGAAAAAAACGAATTGCGTTGGTTTAAATCGTATCTTAAAGATAGGCAACAAGTAACAAAAATAGACAACATTTTTAACTTTCTCTTACAAAGAGAAAGATATTGTTTTCGTGAAAATTTTCGACCTCGAGATTTTGATTGATTCTAACATTACGATGATAGCGGAGCCTAAAAAAGTGTTTTTTGGAATTCCGTCCGTCGGTCCGTCAGTCCGTCGGTCCGTCTGTCCGTAATGGTCTCCCCCGCCTAAACGGGTTAACCGATTTTCTTCAAACTTCGTATCCAAGCTTGTTTTGGTCATAGTTCTAGGCCATTTTTAACTTTCTCTTACAAAGAGAAAGATATTGTTTTCGTGAAAATTTTCGACCTCGAGATTTTGATTGATTCTAAAATTACGATGATAGCGGAGCCTAAAAAAGTGTTTTTTGGAATTCCGTCCGTCGGTCCGTCGGTCCGTCTGTCCGTAATGGTCTCCCCAGCCTAAACGGCTTAACCGATTTTCTTCAAACTTCGTATCCAAGCTTGTTTTGGTCATAATTCTAGGCCATTTTTTTTTTGCTTTTAGCCATGTTAATAACGGTACCTGCCATATCAAAATTACACATAACCTCAATTTACTCGAAAACGGCTCTAACGATTTTGATTAAACTTTATATATACTATATTCATATTAGTTTCAACAAAACTGCATACTCATACTCGAGAAAATCCATATAACGGATTTTGTCATTTAGGCCATATAAAGAAAATTGTTAATATCTCGCAAACTATACGTGAAATTAAATGCAATTTAATATACATACTATACTATTACAGCTTGAAGCAATTCCACATAATTGTTTTAGCCCAACTATCACTAAACGGAATTTTTAGTTTTGGCCAATAACGGAAAATCATATTATTCATATTGACATCGATTCCTTCAAATTTCAGAGTAACCATTCCTATAAATACATTTCGACATTATTTAACGGGTGATTTTTTAGCTGGTTTGGTTTTGGCAACACTGGTTTTGACAGCTGACGTGTGTTTAGTACCTTGTGTCACTGTCAAACAGCTTCAGTTTGGTTTGCAATTTAACCATAGATCGTCTTACAAATGAACAATGCTTGCAAATTATTGAATTTTACTATCAAAATTCGTGCTCGGTTCGAAATGTTCATCGCGCGCTGCTTCCATTTTATGATCGGCATTCTCGACCTTCTGAGCAGTCTATTCGGAAGATTGTGACCAAATTTCGCACCAAATTTACTTTGTTGGACATTAAACCACCAACACGTTTACGTACTGTGCGTAGTGAAGAAAATATTGCGGCCGTATCAGCTAGTGTGACAGAAGACCGCGAAATGTCGATTCGGCGCCGTTCCCAGCAGTTAGGCCTTTGTTACAGCACTACGTGGAAAATTTTGCGGAAGGATTTGGGCGTAAAGACTTTTAAGATACAGCTGGTGCAAGAACTTAAGCCAGCCGACCTACACAACGCCGAATGGTGAATGGGCTCTTGGAAAGCTGGCCGAGGATCCGCTTTTTTATCGAAAAATTGTGTTCAGCGATGAGGCTCATTTTTGGTTGAATGGGTACGTAAATAAGCAAAATTGCCGCATTTGGAGTGAAGATCAGCCAGAAGCATTGCAACAGCTACCAATGCATCCCGAAAAAGCCACTGTTTGGTGCGGTTTATGGGCCGGCGGCATTATTGGGCCATGTTTCTTCAAAGATGATGCGAATCGCAGCGTTACTGTCAATGGTGAACGCTACCGAGCGATGATAACAAACTTTTTTTTGCCCGAAATGGAAGTTCTTGACTTGCATGATATGTGGTTTCAACAAGACGGTGCCACATGCCACACAGCACGCGAAACAATGGCGCAATTGCGAGGCGAGTTTGGTGAACAGTTAATTTCACGTTTCGGGCCGGTCAATTGGCCGCCTAGATCGTGCGATTTGACACCAGTAGATTATTTTTTGTGGGGGTATGTCAAGGCTAATGTCTATAGGGACAAGCCCGCTTCGATTGACGCACTGGAAGCCAACATCCATGCATTCATTCGTGAGATACCGGCCGATATGTGTGAAAGAGTATGCCAAAATTGGACTCAGCGGATGGGCTACCTGAGACGCAGCCGCGGTCAACATTTGCATGAAATTATCTTTAAACATTAAATTGCAAGGTTCAAACTATCGATTCAAATGAATATTTCATTCATTTTTTTTGAATTTTTTGTGTTTTTTTTTTAAAAAAAGTTCTAAACCTCTTAAAAAATCACCCGTTATATCATTTAAGCATTAATAATCAAAATGCTTATGATTTGATCTAACGCCCAACTTGCTGTGAAAGAGAAAGTTGCGTACGACCCAGTCGTGCACCCACCACTCGTTTTTTTATAATTTACGCGCACTCAAGGGGTTATGAATACCCTTTAAATGTTTGAATACAGTACGGGCGTTAGAGAAGGGGAAGAAACAGAGTGATAGGAAAGATTTTTGGATGTAGTGGAGCCTTCTCCATGGGTGGTGTCCGAACTTACTTCGGGGAGTCACTGTTTTTTGTGTTCGTTAAATTCGCAGAGCTTTTAAGATTGTGTATACTTCTAGGAGTAACTACTGACCTTTTTTATTTCTTTGTATAAAAGTCTCATGTTTTTTGGCTGGGATTGAACGCGCAACCTTTCACTCAACAAGCGAACATATTACCACTACACCACGGCCACCCACTGAATCTGATCTGATTGAATCTGATCCTTGCAAAATTGAACTAGGTGTACCACAAGGTTCAATACTTGGTGTAACACTTTTTCTACTTTATATTAATGATATATCATCAGTACTACGCTCATGCAAAAGCATGTTATTTGCAAACGACACCTCATATACATTACTGGGAAAAATATTGATGTGATGAAACAACAAATACAAGATGACCTGAATACACTTACGTGTTAGCTGAACAGTAAAAACCTAAAACTTAATGTACCTAAAACCAAATTCATGTTATTAAATAGTGACTGTAATATAGAATTAAAAATCAATAATGACGTAATAGACAATGTTCAACATGTTAAATACATTGGGACAATAATTGACAATAAGTTAAACTTTAAGGACCATGTAAACTATGTGTGTGGAAAATTTAATAAAAAAGTGCAATTTTAAAATAGAATAAAAAAGAAAATTAATCGGCAATGTGCAATAACGATATATAATAATATTATATTACCACACTTCGATTATTATGCAACCATACTTTTTATATGCAATCAAAACATAAACATATGAGAGGCTACAATCCGCTATGCGGATCGTTGAAAACCCTATCCCATCCCATCCTTAAAATTAATATCCTCAAAATATAGGCCTTATGGCGATGAAATACAGAAAATGACATTGTCACAATATATTGCTCAGACAGTTTATCAAAATCTTTTGTGGTTCGACAAAAAACAACGGTTTTCTATTGCTAATGCCTTGGGATGGGGTATACAAATGGTTTTTGTAAGAAAACGCCCCCAAAATGTGGGCGTAGGTGAAAATGATCTATTGACAAAATGTTTATATTACATTGCGGAAGTATTTGCATCAAATTTTTTTTCGAAAATTTTAAAATTTGGACAAAAAACGTTTCTTACTAAAAACGCCCCCAAAAAGTGGGCGTGGCAAAAAACTTTGTACGGACGAAATATAGATATAAGAATTGTCTAAGTATGGTGCAAACACACTTTTTTGAAATTCTTTACGGTTTGGCTTAAAACTACGTTTTTTCTAAAAGGGGGCGTGGCAGTGGGCGGATATTAAAAATTTTTACACTTGTTCTGGTGACTCGGCCAAGGATCCTATATACCAAATTTCATTATCCTAGCTCAAAATTTAAGGCCCAAAAATCGGTGACGAACAGACAGACGGACGGACGGACACACGGACGGACGGACGGACGGACGGACAGACAGACATGGCTAATTCGACTCAGCTAGCGATTCTGAGTCGATCCATATACTTTGAGGTATATGTAGCTAAATTATTTCTCTATGTTACAAACTAAGTATCAAAACTAATATACCCCTATGGGATAGGGTATAAAAATAAGACTACAAAAATTACAAAACAGAGCTATGCGTGCAATACTTAAAGTTAATTATCAAACACATATAAGAGAAATGCTTTCAATGTTAAATTTCTTAAATGCAAACCAAAGACTAATCGTATGAGTTCTAATATTTATTTATAAGATAAAACATATGAGAAGGCTACAATCCACTGTGCGGATCGTTGAATACCCTATCCAATCCTATCTGTAAAACTAAAATCCCCAAAAAGTGGACATGGCTAAAAACACGATGTGGATAAAATTAAGAATATGACATGGTGACAACAAATTCTTCAGACTGCTTATAAAAAACTTTTACGGTTCTACAAAAGACAAGGTTTTCTCCTGCATATGTTATGGGGTAGGGTATAAAAATGGTTTTTATATAAAAACGCCCCCAAAAAGTGGGCGTGGGTTAAAATGGTCTATTGACGAAATGTTCATATTTATATTACTAATGATTTTGCATCAAAATTTTTTTAGAAAATTTTAAAATTTGACCGAAAAACGTTTTTTATTAAAAACGCCCCCAAAAAGTGGGCGTGGCAAAAAACTTTATATGAACGAAATACAGATATTCAGATTGTCTAAATATGTTGTTCAGAAAGTTTTTCAAAATTCCTTATGGTTTGGCCAAAAAATACGTTTTTCTAAAAAGGGGGCGTGGCAGTGGGCGGATTTCAAAAATGTTTACACTTGTTCTGCTGGGAGCAACAAAGAGCACGTGTACCAAATTTCATCCTTCTAGCTCAAAATTTAAGGCCCAAAAACTGGTGACGTACGGACGGACGGACGGACGGACGGACGGACGGACAGACATGGCTAAATCGACTCAGCTATCGATTCTGAGTCGATCCATATACTTTGAGGTATATATAGCTAAATTATTTCTCTATGTTACAAACTATGTATCAAAACTAATATACCCCTATGGGATAGGGTATAAAAATAATATGTTCCCAAACTACCTCCCCCTTATTCATTAGATTTCACAAAAACACATCTCAACGGTTGTATAAAGTGCATAAGTATTTATACAGCCTCTATTCAGGGTCGAACAATTTTTTATTCATAACATATTTTCCCATCCATAATAGTTATACAGGGTTTGTGTCAAATAAATTACCAAAAAGCTCAGCAGAGTTACCAAGGGATCATTTTTATGGTTGCGAAACTCATGGTGATCATTTAATTTTCTACATTTTTATAACATATTGATGACTTATGTTGACTCAATAACATCGTTTACAATGTTGAGTCTGTAGGTAAAGAAAAATTACCATTTGAACAAATTAAACAAATTAAATAGTGAAACACAACTGCTAAAATACGAAAATGTCCTGGATGATTTTTTATACCCTATCCCATAGGGGGGTATATTAGTTTTGACATTAAGTTTGTAACATAGAGAAATAATTTCGATACATATGCCTTAAAGTATATGGATCGATTCAGAATCGCTAGCTGAGTCGATTAAGCCATGTCTGTCTGTCCGTCCGTCCGTCCGTCCGTCTGTGTGTCACCGATTTTTGGGCCTTAAATTTTGAGCTAGAGTGTTGAAATTTGGTATATAGACTCTTTGGCTGACGAAGCAGAACAAGTGTAAACATTTTTGAAATCCGCCCACTGCCACGCCCCCTTTTAGAAAAACGTAGTTAAAAGCCAAACGGTAAGGAATTTCAAATAAGAGTCTGAGCAGCATATTTAGACAGTCCTAATATCTATATTTCGTCCATACAAAGTTTTTTGCCACGCCCACTTTTTGGGGGCGTTTTTAGCAAAAAACGCTTTTCGTCCAAATTTTAAAACTTTCGAAAAAAATTTTTGATGCAAATACTTCCGCAATGGTAATATAAACATTTTGTCTGTAGATCATTTTCACCTACGCCCACATTTTGGGGGCGTTTTCTTACAAAAACCATTTGATTGCCCCATCCCAAGGCATTAGCAATAGAAATACGTTGTTTTTTGTCGAACCACAAAAGATTTTGATAAACTGTCTGAGCAATATATTGTGACAATGTCATTTTCTGTATTTCGTCGCCATGAGGCCTATATTTTGAGGATATTAATTTTAAGGTGGGATGGGATAGGGTATTCAACGAGCCGCACAGCGGATTGTAGCCTCTCATATGTTTTCAACTTACAGTTGATCCTTTGGTAACCCTGATGCTCAGCCTTCTGTGTATAGAGAAATAAAAAATATTATATACCCTTATACAGGCACTATTCAACCATCAGACGCGTTTAGGATGTGCAGCCTCTATTCAACGTTGTAGAAGTTTAATGAATAAGGTTTTTGCGTTTAGAGGCATTTTAAGGAGTGCATAACTTTATACACTCCTTATAATGAGTTTATGAATAAGGCTGCCTAAGTAGAAATTTATCATATGTATCTGATAGACACCACTATAATAACCTAACAAGCTCACAAAACCAAATATTTTACAAAGGGTTACAATTGTTTAACAACCTACCCAGCTATTTAAATTAATGATTTCATGATGATGATTTCATCATCCTATATCTGCTAAGGAAAGACTCTTCTTGCCCAGGGCTGAAGGAGGTCAAGGGATATCTAACATTCATAATCTAAATCTAACACAAATTGAAAAATTGAGATGCTTCTTCTACAACAGCATTGAACAGGATAGTAGATGCAATGCACTTACCCAATTAGATAGGAACTATACGCCCCTGCATCTTTATGACCATGAGTTTCAGCCATTAGCTCACATCAGTTCAAATGGTGAGATTATTGAACAATGGAAACATAAGGCAATTCACGGAAAATATCCTCACCAGCTCCAGTCCCTGGATGTCAATAAGGAAGCTTCCACCATCTGGCTGCAGAAAGGACTGCTGTTCCCAGAAACCGAAGGATTTATCTTAGCAATTCAGGATGGAATCATAGCGACTCGTCAGTACAGGAGTGCTATTTTGCATGAGAACATCGAAAGCACTTGCCGCCGGTGCAGACACAGTCAAGAGTCAATCGAACACATCACGAATGGATGTTCGTTATTGGCGAACCACGAATATCTCCAACGGCACAACAACGTAGCAAAAATTATCCATCAGGAATTAGCACTAAGATCCAAACTAGTAGATGAAAAAATCCCATTCTACAAATACCAAGCTTCCCCAGTTTTATTAAGTTCAGATTATAAACTGTACTGGGATAGGTCTATATAATATGTCGAGTTTATGTTAACTCCGAGGTAAGTGAAATCCTTAACTACCTCGAAATAGCTGCTATCAATAGTGACGTTTTCTCCTAGGCGGTGGACATGTGCTTGTTTGTTTGTTGATAGTCTTGTCCTCATTTACTTCAAGGCTAACGAATTTCGCCTGTTCTTCAATCGCCGTGAACGCTTTTGTCACTGCGCTTTGGGAGCGACCGATGATGCAGCTAAACGGACCTGTTGAAAATAGAGCCTTCCTTATTAGCACCTGCCCTGCGCACTATCTGCTCCTGTACTAGATTGAAGAAGTCATATGATAGCGCGTCTCAATGCCGAAATAAGGTACATGTTTGGAATAGTTTGGAGGAGCTACTTCCAAACTGCACGTTGCAACGCGTGTTTTCCAACGTCACGGGACACAGCTGAATCGGTTTTGCCGGTATTCCGAATTCGGCCATCGCCATATAGAGCTCCTGACGATGTATGCTATCATACGCGGCTTTGAAGTCGATGAATAGGTAGTTTGTTTCGACTTGAACTTCGTTTGTCTTATCCAGGATTTGCCTCAGTGTGAAAATTTGCTCTATAGTCGATCTGCCAGACCGGAAGAGACACTGGTACGTGCCGATTAGTGTGTTGCAGAAAGGTTTTAGTCGTTCACACAGTACGTTGGATTGGATCTTGTATGCGACATTTGGCAAGGATATGCCTCGATAGTTCTTGCAAGGCATAGGATCGCCTTTTTTGTAGATGGGGCATATGGAGCTGATAGTCCAGTCATTGGGCATTGTTTTCATCCACCCATACTTGGTTGATGATTCGGTGCATGCTCCCTACCAAAACATCACCACCGCATTTAAAAAGCTCCGCTGGTAAGCCATCAGAACCTGTGGCCTTGTTGTTCTTAACCTTTTTTATAGCTAAGCCAACTTCTTCTATACTTGGTGGTAGTTTTTCATTGACTGGACGTGAATTGTCTTCTTACCCTATCACTCTCTCTACATGATGCCCATTTAGCAGCTGTTGGAAATGCTGCTTAAACACAACTACTATTCCCTGCGCTTCAGTGACTAGGTTTCCTTCGCTGTCTCGGTCTCGGAGAGCCTGCGTTCCGGCTTTGTAGCCAGCAGCCAGTTCCTTGGCTTTTTTTGTAAAAACCTCCGGATGTTGTTATGATCGCGCGACTCTTCCATCTCCTTGAGCTGGGAAGCTGCGTAAACTCTCTTCTTTCTCCGCAGGGTCTTCTTTTCCTCCCTTCTCCTGGGTGGATATTCTTCTCTCGCCGCCCTTGCTTTCGCTGCAGCGCTTTCTTGTGTGCATCTTCTGTCACCTTTTTCTTGTACATGCATTCATCATCATACCACGGGCTCTTTCTCGGGGGTGGCTGGTACCCTACTGTGGTTTCGACTACCTCCTTGATGATGTCGCGATACTGGCACCACTGATTGTTGGCGTCGGTGGTAGGTGAGTGCAAAGAGGAGAGTTTTATACTCATACAGTCATACCAGGTGAGCTAAGGCGCCCAACGTCGAATTTCTTCTTCTGGGCAGTTCGCAGCTTCTTCTCGTTGGACAGTGGAGCTCTGAATATGTGCACGTCGAGGATGTTGGATGCATCGACGGCACAACCTCCAACCTGGAGGGCCAGGCCCTTGTTTTGGCCCTAGGACAGCGGGCCGGAAATTGCGACGTCAGTAGCCCATTTTGGGATATGAGCGCTGCCGTTGACCCATTGAGGGCTCCTCCGCCACCAACTCTTGCAGACAGACGGACGGACAGACAGACATGTCTAAATCGACTCAGCTACCGATTCAGAGTCGATCCATATACTTTAAGCTATATCTAGCTAAATTATTTCTCTATGTTACAAACTATGTATCAAAACTAATATACCCCTATGGGATAGGGAAAAAAACGAATCAGCTACCACTGTCGTCATATGCACTAGCAGATATGGAGCACGTAACACTTTCTTTGAAACGCCGTTTTAGCTTGCTCGTGTGTTGGCGGTTATATTTTCATATAAACATATACCTCAAAGTATATGGATCGACTCAAAATCACTAGCTGAGTCGATTAAGCCATGTCTGTCTGTCCGTCCGTCCGTCAGTCCGTCCGTCTGTATGTCACCGATTTTTAGGCCTTAAATTTTGAGCTAGGATAATGAAATTTGGTATATAGGATCCTCGCCCGTGCCTACAGAACAAGTGTAAAAATTTTTGAAATCCGCCCACTGCCACGCCCCTTTTAAGAAAAACTCAGTTTTTGGCCAAATCGTAAGGTATTTTAAAAAAGGGTCTGAGAAGCATATTTATAGAATCATAATATCTATATTTCGTCAATACAAAGTTTTTTTGCCAAGCCCACTTTTTGGGGGCGTTTTCTATAAAAAAAAACCGTTTTTGGCCAAATTTGAAAATTTTCGAAAAAAAAAATCATGCAAAATCATTGGTAGTATTAATATGAACATTTCGTCAGTAGACCATTTTAACCCACGCCCACTTTTGGGGGCGTTTTCCTACAAAAAACCAGTTGTATGCCCTACCCCAAGGCATATGCAATACAAAAACGCTATTTTTTGTCGAACCACAAAAGGTTTTGATAAACTCTCTGAGCAATATATTGTGACAATGTCATTTTCTGTATTTCATCGCCATAAAGCCCACATTTTGAGGATATTATTTTAAAGATGGGATGGGATAGGGTATTCAACGATTCGCACAGCGGATTGTAGCCTTCTCATATGTTTATACCCTATCCCATAGGGGTATATTAGTTTTGATACATAGTTTGTCACATAGAGAAAAAATTTAGCTACATATACCTCAAAGTATATGGATCGACTCAGAATCGATAGCTGAGTCGATTTAGCCAAGTCTGTCCGTCCGTCCGCCCGTCCGTACGTCACCAGTTTTTGGGCCTTAAATTTTGAGCTAGAAGGATGAAATTTGGTACACGTGCTCTTTGTTGCTCCCAGCAGAACAAGTGTAAAAATTTTTGAAATCCGCAAACTGCCACGCCCTCTTTTTAGAAAAACGTATTTTTTGGCCAAACCATATGGAATTTTGAAAAACTTTCTGAACAACATATTTAGACAATATGAATATCTGTATTTCGTTCAAATAAAGTTTTTTGCCACGCCCACTTTTTGGGGGCGTTTTTAATAAAAAACATTTTTCAGTCAAATTTTAAAATTTTCTAAAAAAACTTTTGATGCAGAATCATTAGTAATATAAATATGAACATTTCGTCAGTAGACCATTTTAACCCACGCCCACTTTTGGGGGCGTTTTCCTACAAAAACCAGTTGTATGCCCTACCCCAAGGCATATGCAATACAAAAACGCTGTTTTTTGTCGAACCACAAAAGGTTTTGATAAACTCTCTGAGCAATATATTGTGACAATGTCATTTTCTGTATTTCATCGCCATAAAGCCCACATTTTGAGGATATTATTTTAAAGATGGGATGGTATAGGGTATTCAACGATTCGCACAGCGGATTGTAGCCTTCTCATATGTTTAAACCCTATCCCATAGGGGTATATTAGTTTTGATACATAGTTTGTCACATAGAGAAAAAATTTAGCTACATATACCTCAAAGTATATGGATCGACTCAGAATCGATAGCTGAGTCGATTTAGCCATGTCTGTCCGTCCGTCCGCCCGTCCGTACGTCACCAGTTTTTGGGCCTTAAGTTTTGAGTTAGAAGGATGAAATTCGGTACACGTGCTCCTTGTTACTCCCAGCAGAACGAGTGTAAACATTTTTGAAATCCGCCCACTGCCACGACCCCTTTATAGAAAAACGTATTTTTTTGCCAAACCATAAGGAATTTTGAAAATTTTTCTGAACAACATATTTAGACAATCAGAATATCTGTATATTGTTCATATAAAGTTTTTTGCCACACCCACTTTTTGGGGGCGTTTTTAATAAAAAAAGTTTTTCGGTCAAATTTTAATAATTTCGAAAAAAACTTTTGATGCAGAATCATTAGTAATATAAATTTGAACATTTCGTCCATAGACTATTTTAACCCCCGCCTACTTTTTTGGGCGTTTTTATATAAAAACCATTTTTATACACTACCCCATAACATATGCAGCAGAAAACCTTGTCTTTTGTAGAACCGTAAAAGTTTTTTATAAGCAGTCTGAAGACTTTGTTGTCACCATGTCATTTTCTTTATTTTATCCACATCGTGTTTTTAGCCATGTCCACTTTTTGGGGATTTTAGTTTTACAGATAGAATGGGATAGGGTATTCAACGATCCGCACAGTGGATTGTAGCCTTCTCATATGTTTATAACCTATCCCATAGGGGTATTATAGTTTTGATACATAGTTTGTAACATAGAGAAATAATTTAGCTACATATACCTCAAAGTATATGGATCGACTCAGAATCGTGGCTGAATCGATTTAGCCATGTCTGTCCGTCCGTCCGTCCGTACGTCACCAGTTTTTGGGCCTTAAATTTTGACCTAGAAGGATGACATTTGGTATAGTCCGTACCAAAACAGTTGGCCATTCTACTGCGCAGGTCTCTTAAAATTTATTTTACAATCTCTTAAAATTGCAAAAACAAGCAAAAAGAGACGAAAATGGGCGGAGCCATAATAAAAAACGACGTATACCCTGCCGTTGTGCTCAAGATCGCTGTCGCGATCTCACTGAGGGTGGTTTCTTCATTTCCCGTACTTTATACTGAAATTAGTAGCGGAGGAAAAATATAGATCATTATATGTCAACTTTACTTAAAATCAAACATCATAAAATGAATGCAAACCAAGCACACCACCCATACAGGTACCTGGCGCTAAACCACGAAATGTTCAACCATAAAAAGGCTTGGGAACGCTTTCAAATACAATCGGACTTTTAGGTAGAAATGTATAAAAGTCGACCTCATAATAAAAATTAAGTTTATTTAGATATTCAACAGCATTTTAGTTCTAAGCATTGTAAAGTTGGGTTAGGCATTGTAAATTACAGGCAAAAACGCTTAGTGATTAAATCTCTTTCGCGTCATTTTTGTTCTCTTAAATCCTCTCTCTGCGCAATCGACCGTTGGCCAACTGAATTGGTACGGACTATACAAGTGCTCTTTGTTGCTCCCAGCAGAACAATTGTAAACATTTTTGAAATCCGCCCACTGCCACGCCCCCTTTTTAGAAAAACGTATTTTTTGGCCAAACCATATGGAATTTTGAAAAACTTTCTGAACAACATATTTAGACAATATGAATATCTGTATTTCGTTCATATAAAGTTTTTTGCCACGCCCACTTTTTGGGGGCGTTTTTAATAAAAAACGTTTTTCAGTCAAATTTTAAAATTTTCTAAAAAAAACTTTTGATGCAGAATCATTAGTAATATAAATATGAACATTTCGTCAATAGATCATTTTAACCCACGCCCACTTTTTGGGGGCGTTTTTATATAAAAACCATTTTTATACCCTACCCCATAACATATGCAGGAGAAAACCTTGTCTTATGTAGAACCGTAAAAGTTTTTTATAAGCAGTCTGAAGAATTTGTTGTCACCATGTCATTTTCTTTATTTTATCCACATCGTGTTTTAGCCATGTCCACTTTTTGGGGATTTTAGTTTTACAGATAGGATGGGATAGGGTATTCAACGATCCGCACAGTGGATTGTAGCCTTCTCATATGTTAGTTTTATGGATAGGATGGGATAGGGTATTCAACGATCCGCATAGCGGATTGTAGCCTTCTCATATGTTTATACCCTATCCCATAGGGGTATATTAGTTTTGATACTTAGTTTGTAACATAGAGAAATAATTTTGCTACATATACCTCAAAGTATATGGATCGACTCAGAATCGCTAGCTGAGTCGATTAAGCCATGTCTGTCTGTCTGTCCGTCCGTCCGTCCGTCCGTCCGTCCGTCTGTACGTCACCGATTTTTAGGCCTTAAATTTTGAGCTAGGATAATGAAATTTGGTATATAGGATCCTCGTCTCTGCCTACAGAACAAGTGTAAAAATTTTTGAAATCCGCCCACTGCCACGCCCCCTTTTAAGAAAAACTCAGTTTTTGACCAAACCGTAAGGAATTTTAAAAAAGTTTCTGAACAACATATTTAGACAATATTAATATCTATATTTCGTCTATATAAAGTTTTTTGCCACGCCCACTTTTTGGGGGCGTTTTCAATAAAAAACTGTTTTCGGTCAAATTTTAAATTTTTTGAAAAAAATTTTGATGCAGAATCATTAACATTATTAATATGAACATTTCGTCTATATACCATTTTAACCCACGCCCACTTTTTGGGGGCGTTTTTATATAAAAACCATTTTTATACACTACCCCATAACATATGCAAGAGAAAACCTTGTCTTATGTAGAACCGTTAAAGTGTTTTGTAAGCAGTCTGTAGAATTTGTTGTCACTATATCATTTTTCTATTTATCCACATCGTGTTTTAAGCCATGTCCCCTTTTTTGGGGATTTTAGTTTTATGGATAGGATGGGATAGGGTATTCAACGATCCGCACAGCGGATTGTAGCCTTCTCATATGTTTTTTTCTTATCCTTATAACTCGTTTTCTATTGCATTATGCTATGGGGTGGGGTGTACAAATCGTTTATAATACCCTATCCCATAGGGGTACATTAGTTTTAATACTTAGTTTGTAACATAGAGAAATAATTTTGCTACATATACCTCAAAGTATACGGATCGACTCAGAATCGCTAGCTGAGTCGATTAAGCCATGTCTGTCTGTCCGTCCGTCCGTCCGTCCGCCTGTACGTCACCGATTTTTAGGCCTTAAATTTTGAGATAGGATAATGAAATTTGGTATATTGGATCCTCGTCTCTGCCTACAGAACAAGTGTAAAAAATTTTGAAATCCGCCCACTGCCACGCCCCCTTTTAAGAAAAACTCAGTTTTTGACCAAACCGTAAGGAATTTAAAAAAAGTTTCTGAACAGCATATTTAGACAATATTAATATCTATATTTCGTCTATATAAAGTTTTTAGCCACGCCCACTTTTTGGGGGCGTTTTCAATTAAAAACTGTTTTCGGTCAAATTTTAAATTTTTCGAAAAAAATTTTGATGCAGATTCATTAACATTATTAATATGAAAATTTCGTCTATATACCATTTTAACCCACGCCCACTTTTTGGGGGCGTTTTTATATAAAAACCATTTTTATACACTACCCCATAACATAGGCAGCAGAAAACCTTGTCTTTTGTAGAACCGTAAAAGTTTTTTATAAGCAGTCTGAAGAATTTTTTGTCACCATGTCATTTTCTTTATTTTATCCACATCGTGTTTTTAGCCATGTCCACTTTTTGGGGATTTTAGTTTTACAGATAGGATGGGATAGGGTATTCAACGATCCGCACAGTGGATTGTAGCCTTCTCATATGTTTTTATACCCTATCCCATAGGGGGGTATATTAGTTTTGACATTAAGTTTGTAACATAGAGAAATAATTTCGATACATATACCTCAAAGTAAATGGATCGATTCAGAATCGCTAGCTGAGTCGATTAAGCCATGTCTGTCTGTCCGTCCGTCCGTCCGTCTGTGTGTCACCGATTTTTGGGCCTTAAATTTTGTGCTAGAGTGTTCAAATTTGGTATATAGACTCTCTGTCCGACGAAGCAGAACAAGTGTACAAATTTTTGAAATCCGCCCACTGCCACGCCCCCTTTTAGAAAAACGTAGTTTTAAGCCAAACCGTAAGGAATTTCAAAAAAACGCCTGAGCAGCATATTTAGACAATCCTAATATCTATATTTCGTCCATACAAAGTTTTTTGCCGCGCCCACTTTTTAGGGGCGTTTTTAATAAAAAACGTTTTTCGGTCAAATTTTAAAATTTTCTACAAAAATTTTGATGCAGAATCATTAGTAATATAAATATGAACATTTCATCAATATACCATTTTAACCCACGCCCACCTTTTGGGGGCGTTTTTATATAAAAACCATTTTTATACCCTACCCCTTAACATATGCAGGAGAAAACCTTGTCTTTTGTAGAACCGTAAAAGTTTTTTATAAGCAGTCTGAAGAATTTGTTGTCACCATGTCATATTCTTAATTTTATCCACATCGTGTTTTTAGCCATGTCCACTTTTTGGGGATTTTAGTTTTACAGATAGGATGGGATAGGGTATTCAACGATCCGCACAGTGGATTGTAGCCTTCTCATATGTTTATACCCTATCCCATAGGGGTATATTAGTTTTGATACTTAGTTTGTAACATAGAGAAATAATTTTGCTACATATACCTCAAAGTATATGGATCGACTCAGAATCGCTAGCTGAGTCGAATTAGCCATGTCTGTCTGTCCGTCCGTCCGTCCGTCCGTCCGTCCGTCCGTCTGTCTGTTCGTCACCGATTTTTGGGCCTTAAATTTTGAGCTAGGATAATGAAATTTGGTATATAGGATCCTTGTCCGAGTCACCAGAACAAGTGTAAAAATTTTTGAAATCCGCCCACTGCCACGCCCCCTTTTTAGAAAAACGTAATTTTTGGCAAAACCGTAAAGAATTTTAAAAAAGTGTCTGAACAGCATATTTACAGAATCGTAATATCTATATTTCGGTCATATAAAGTTTTTTGCCACGCCCACTTTTTGGGGGCGTTTTCAATAAAAAACTGTTTTCGGTCAAATTTTAAATTTTTCGAAAAAAATTTTGATGCAGAATCATTAACATTATTAATATGAACATTTCGTCTTTATACCATTTTAACCCACGCCCATTTTTTGGGGTCGTTTTTATATAAAAACCATTTTTATACACTACCCCATAACATATACAGGAGAAAACCTTGTCTTTTGTAGAACCGTAAAAGTGTTTTGTAAGCAGCATGAAGAATTTGTTGTCACTATATCATTTTTTTTATTTTATCCACATCGTGTTTTTAGCCATGCCCACTTTTTTGGGGATTCTAGTTTTATGGATAGGATGGGATAGGGTATTCAACGATCCGCACAGCGGATTGTAGCCTTCTCATATGTTCTTATGTAGAACCGTTAAAGTGTTTTGTAAGCAGTCTGAAGAATTTGTTGTCACTATATCATTTTTTCTATTTATCCACATCGTGTTTTTAGCCATGTCCCCTTTTTTGGGGATTTTAGTTTTATGGATAGGATGGGATAGGGTATTCAACGATCCAAACAGCGGATTGTAGCCTTCTCATATGTTTATACCCTATCCCATAGGGGGGTATATTAGTTTTGATACATAGTTTGTAACATAGAGAAATAATTTTGCTACATATACCTCAAAGTATATGGATCGACTCAGAATCGCTAGCTGAGTCGAATTAGCCATGTCTGTCCGTCCGTCCGTCCGTCCGTCCGTCTGTCTGTTCGTCACCGATTTTTGGGCCTTAAATTTTGAGCTAGGATAATTAAATTTGGTTTATAGGATCCTTGTCCGAGTCACCAGAACAAGTGTAAAAATTTTTGAAATCCGCCTACTGCCACGCCCCCTTTTTAGAAAAACGTAATTTTTGGCAAAACCGTAAAGAATTTTAAAAAAGTGTTTGAACAGCATATTTAGAGAATGGTAATATCTATATTTTGTTCATATAATGTTTTTTGCCACGCCCACTTTTTGGGGGCGTTTTTAATAAAAAACTGTTTTCGGTCAAATTTTAAATTTTTCGAAAAAAATGTTGATGCAGAATCATTAACATTATTAATATGAACATTTCGTCTTTATACCATTTTAACCCACGCCCACTTTTTGGGGGCGTTTTTATATAAAAACCATTTTTATACACTACCCCATAACATATGAAGGAGAAAACCTAGTCTTTTGTAGAACCGTAAAATTGTTTTGTAAGCAGTCTGAAGATTTAGTTGTCACTATATCATTTTTTCTATTTTATCCACATCGTATTTTTAGCCATGCCCACTTTTTTTTTGGGATTTTAGTTTTATGGATAGGATGGGATAGGGTATTCAACGATCCGCACAGCGGATTGTAGCCTTCTCATATGTTTTTTTTTTGGGTTGCAGCATCCCCAACCAAAATTGGTAAATTTATATACTGTGCAAACTAATTTGATTCATCCAAAGCATAACTACTTGCTTTATTGTATGACAGAGTTAAAAAATCGAGTTATTTTTTATTATGTAGGTTACATATCCTATAGCCTCACACTCCATATTTGCAAACATGCAATAATTACTTTCCCATAGGAGTCAAGTTCATTCACTTGAACATGCGCATTCCATAATATCATATTGCACAGTTCTTTTCACGCGCATCTCATATTTAATTCAAACCTCCAGATTGTAAATTGCCAAATAAGCATACTGACAATAGAGACAGATAATGTAGAATTAAAATAGCGAATGTAAAATTAGTCTGCAGATGATCGCAAATAAAGAACCTCGATTGTTAAGAAGAAAAATTGTTTTTTTTAATTAAACCTAAAAGGAACAATATAAGTGGCGCAGTCGTAGGTAGGTTTCCTTTAAATGTATCAGTTCAAGTGAAAATTAACATAGAACCCGAAGAAAAACAAAACACTTAAGTTTTGGAAAAAAGAAATAGACAACGAGATAAACGAACAACTTGCAGACCGAGTAACAGCGACATTGGAAGCATTGGCTATCCAAAATACTGCACCGAGACCGAGCAGAGCGACTCATTCGATGAAAGAAATCGCACACATCAAAGTGTTCAATGCCGATAGGGAAAAATTAACACAATTCCAAACAACCGTGGAAAGACACATGAACGCAGTAGAAGAAGCATTGATAGGAGAGCTATGGCAAGCAATATACAATGCAAAAATTGTAGAAAGTGCGAAGGAGTTACTGATAAACAACCTAGCAGCAGGATGGACAGCAGCGAAGGACCTCCTGAAGCATCATTTTCGCCCATCATGTAATTACAAGCACATCTCGAAGAAAATTAGCAATTTAAAAGTGAGTTCTAGCTATGACCTAAACTGTAAAATCGAAGAATTAGTTAAAAAAAATAATACTTTTGCAACCTATGAATTAAACACACAAGAAGCAAAACAAACATTTTATGCACTCTAAGTTAATCGTATTAAGCAATTAGTGTCAGGAAATCTGTCAAGGGATATAAAAGATATATTTAATTTACACAAAATCAATATTTTAGAAGAAGAAATGACAACTTAAGATAATCGTTGTACACCACATTCGAACAAAATTATCAAAACTGTAGAAATTCAGGGAATAACAGTCAAAATTACAATAGGTCAAATAATGATCAAAATTGATACAATAACCAACAAACGTCTGGACGATTTAAACATAATAACAATTTACAGCAATATAGACATAATACCAACAGACGTCAGGACAATTCAGACAAAATAATAATTTTCAACAGACACAACATAACCCCAATAATCAATACCAACAAGGACAGCCTATATTCAACCAGTCAGGACAGTTTAGGAATGCCAGTCAAGAACCACAACCAATGGAGGTAGGACAAATAGCTCAGTGTAATCAGATAAACACTAGCGAAGAAGAAATACACAATATTGAACCAGAGTTTTTTCTGATACAAGCCTCGGAGATAAACTATTTTTAGACTTGACCATTGAAGGGAAAAAGTACATAGGTCTAGTTGATACAGGCTCAACTATGAGCATTATAAATTCAAACAAAGTAGATTGCAGTAAATTTAGAGTATTCGAGAGAATTAATATGAAACTACAAACCATTAATAACAGTACAACAGAAACAATAGATAGAGTTATTACCAAAATACCAGAAGAATTTAATTATACCCTATCCCATAGGGGTATATTAGTTTTGATACTTAGTTTGTAACATAGAAAAATAATTTAGTTACATATACCTCAAAGTATATGGATGGACTCAGAATCGCTAGCTGAGTCGATTAAGCCATGTCTGTCTGTCCGTCCGTCCGTCAGTCCGTCTGTTCGTCACCGATTTTTGGGCCATAAATTTTGAGCTAGGATAATGAAATTTGGTATATAGGATCCTTGTCCATGCGACCAGAACAAGTGTACAAATTTTTGAAATCCGCCCTCTGCCACGCCCCCTTTTTAGGAAAACGAATTTTTTGGCCAAACCGTAAGGAATTTTAAAAAAGTGTATGAGCAGCATATTTTGAGAATCGTAATATCTATATTTCATCAATATAAAGTTTTTTGCCACGCCCACTTTTTGGGGGCGTTTTTTTTTATAAAAAATGTTTTTTTGGTCAAATTTTAAAATTTTCGAAAAACATTTTGATCCACAATCATTGGCAGTATTAATACCAACATTTCGTCAATAGACTATTTTAACCCACGCCCACTGGTTAGGGGCGTTTTCTTACAAAAACCATTTGTATGCCCTACCCCAAGGCATATGCAAAGAAAAACGTTGTTTTTTGTCGAACCATAAAAGAATTTGATAAACCTTCGGAACAATATATTGTGACAACGTCTTTTTAATACTTTATGACCATAAAGACCATATTCTGAGGATATTAATTTTAAGGATGGGATGGGATAGGGTATTAAACGATCCGCACAGCGGATTGTAGCCTTCTCATATGATTATACCCTATCCCATAGGGGTATATTAGTTTTGATACATAGTTTGTAACATAGTTAAATAATTTAGCTACATATACCTCAAAGTATATGGATCGACTCAGAATCGATAGCTGAGTCGATTTAGCCATGTCTGTCCGTCCGTCCGTCCGTACGTCACCAGTTTTTGGGCCTTAAGTTTTGAGTTAGAAGGATGAAATTCGGTACACGTGCTCCTTGTTACTCCCAGCAGAACAAGTGTAAACATTTTTGAAATCCGCCCACTGCCACGACCCCTTTATAGAAAAACGTATTTTTTGGCCAAACCATAAGGAATTTTGAAAATTTTTCTGAACAACATATTAAGACAATCAGAATATCTGTATTTTGTTCATATAAAGTTTTTTGCCACACCCACTTTTTGGGGGCGTTTTTAATAAAAAAAGTTTTTCGGTCAAATTTAATAATATAAATTTGAACATTTCGTCCATAGACTATTTTAACCCCCGCCTACTTTTTTGGGCGTTTTTATATAAAAACCATTTTTATACACTACCCCATAACATATGCAGCAGAAAACCTTGTCTTTTGTAGAACCGTAAAAGTTTTTTATAAGCAGTCTGAAGACTTTGTTGTCACCATGTCATTTTCTTTATTTTATCCACATCGTGTTTTTAGCCATGTCCACTTTTTGGGGATTTTAGTTTTACAGATAGGATGGGATAGGGTATTCAACGATCCGCACAGTGGATTGTAGCCTTCTCATATGTTTATAACCTATCCCATAGGGGTATTATAGTTTTGATACATAGTTTGTAACATAGAGAAATAATTTAGCTACATATACCTCAAAGTATATGGATCGACTCAGAATCGATAGCTGAGTCGATTTAGCCATGTCTGTCCGTCCGTCCGTCCGTACGTCACCAGTTTTTGGGCCTTAAGTTTTGAGTTAGAAGGATGAAATTCGGTACACGTGCTCCTTGTTACTCCCAGCAGAACGAGTGTAAGCATTTTTGAAATCCGCCCACTGCCACGACCCCTTTATAGAAAAACGTATTTTTTGGCCAAACCATAAGGAATTTTGAAAATTTTTCTGAACAACATATTTAGACAATCAGAATATCTGTATTTTGTTCATATAAAGTTTTTTGCCACACCCACTTTTTGGGGGCGTCTTTAATAAAAAAAGTTTTTCGGTCAAATTTTAATAATTTCGAAAAAAACTTTTGATGCAGAATCATTAGTAATATAAATTTGAACATTTCGTCCATAGACTATTTTAACCCCCGCCTACTTTTTTGGGCGTTTTTATATAAAAACCATTTTTATACACTACCCCATAACATATGCAGCAGAAAACCTTGTCTTTTGTAGAACCGTAAAAGTTTTTTATAAGCAGTCTGAAGACTTTGTTGTCACCATGTCATTTTCTTTATTTTATCCACATCGTGTTTTTAGCCATGTCCACTTTTTGGGGATTTTAGTTTTACAGATAGGATGGGATAGGGTATTCAACGATCCGCACAGTGGATTGTAGCCTTCTCATATGTTTATAACCTATCCCATAGGGGTATTATAGTTTTGATACATAGTTTGTAACATAGAGAAATAATTTAGCTACATATACCTCAAAGTATATGGATCGACTCAGAATCGATAGCTGAATCGATTTAGCCATGTCTGTCCGTCCGTCCGTCCGTACGTCACCAGTTTTTGGGCCTTAAATTTTGACCTAGAAGGATGACATTTGGTATAGTCCGTACCAAAACAGTTGGCCATTCTACTGCGCAGGTCTCTTAAAATTTATTTTACAATCTCTTAAAATTGCAAAAACAAGCAAAAAGAGACGAAAATGGGCGGAGCCATAATAAAAAACGACGTATACCCAGCCGGTGTGCTCAAGATCGCTGTCGCGATCTCACTGAGGGTGGTTTCTTCATTTCCCTTACTTTATACTGAAATTAGGAGCGGAGGAAAAATATAGTTCATTATATGTCAACTTTACTTAAAATCAAACATCATAAAATGAATGCAACCCAAGCACACCACCCATACAGGTACCTGGCGCTAAACCACGAAATGTTCAACCATAAAAAGGCTTGGGAACGCTTTCAAATACAATCGGACTTTTAGGTAGAAATGTATAAAAGTCGACCTCATAATAAAAAATTAAGTTTATTTAGATATTCAACAGCATTTTAGTTCTAAGCATTGTAAAGTTGGGTTAGGCATTGTAAATTACAGGCAAAAACGCTTAGTGATTAAATCTCTTTCGCGTCATTTTTGTTCTCTTAAATCCTCTCTCTGCGCAATCGACCGTTGGCCAACTGAATTGGTACAGACTATACAAGTGCTCTTTGTTGCTCCCAGCAGAACAATTGTAAACATTTTTGAAATCCGCCCACTGCCACGCCCCCTTTTTAGAAAAACGTATTTTTTGGCCAAACCATAAGGAATTTTGAAAAACTTTCTGAACAACATATTTAGACAATCTAAATATCTGTATTTCGTCTATATAAAGTTTTTTGGCACGCCCACTTTTTGGGGGCGTTTTTAATAAAAGACGTTTTTCGGTCAAATTTTAAAATTTTCGAAAAAATTTTGATGCGGAATCATTAGCAATATAAATATGAACATTTCGTCCATAGACCATTTTAACCCACGCCCATTTTTTGGGGGCGTTTTTATATAAAAACCATTTCTATACCCTACCCCATAACATATGCAGGAGAAAACCTTGTCTTTTGTAGAACCGCAAAAGTTTTTTATAAGCAGTCTGATGAATTTGTTGTCACCATGACATTTTCTTTATTTTATCCACATCGTGTGCTTAGCCATGTCCACTTTTTGGGGATTTTAGTTTTACAGATAGGATGGGATAGGGTATTCTGATTCATATTTAGACAATCAGAATATCTGTATTTTGTTCATATAAAGTTTTTTGCCACACCCACTTTTTGGGGGCGTTTTTAATAAAAAAAGTTTTTCGGTCAAATTTTAATAATTTCGAAAAAAACTTTTGATGCAGAATCATTAGTAATATAAATTTGAACATTTCGTCCATAGACTATTTTAACCCCCGCCTACTTTTTTGGGCGTTTTTATATAAAAACCATTTTTATACACTACCCCATAACATATGCAGCAGAAAACCTTGTCTTTTGTAGAACCGTAAAAGTTTTTTATAAGCAGTCTGAAGACTTTGTTGTCACCATGTCATTTTCTTTATTTTATCCACATCGTGTTTTTAGCCATGTCCACTTTTTGGGGATTTTAGTTTTACAGATAGGATGGGATAGGGTATTCAACGATCCGCACAGTGGATTGTAGCCTTCTCATATGTTTATAACCTATCCCATAGGGGTATTATAGTTTTGATACATAGTTTGTAACATAGAGAAATAATTTAGCTACATATACCTCAAAGTATATGGATCGACTCAGAATCGATAGCTGAATCGATTTAGCCATGTCTGTCCGTCCGTCCGTCCGTACGTCACCAGTTTTTGGGCCTTAAATTTTGACCTAGAAGGATGACATTTGGTATAGTCCGTACCAAAACAGTTGGCCATTCTACTGCGCAGGTCTCTTAAAATTTATTTTACAATCTCTTAAAATTGCAAAAACAAGCAAAAAGAGACGAAAATGGGCGGAGCCATAATAAAAAACGACGTATACCCAGCCGGTGTGCTCAAGATCGCTGTCGCGATCTCACTGAGGGTGGTTTCTTCATTTCCCTTACTTTATACTGAAATTAGGAGCGGAGGAAAAATATAGATCATTATATGTCAACTTTACTTAAAATCAAACATCATAAAATGAATGCAAACCAAGCACACCACCCATACAGGTACCTGGCGCTAAACCACGAAATGTTCAACCATAAAAAGGCTTGGGAACGCTTTCAAATACAATCGGACTTTTAGGTAGAAATGTATAAAAGTCGACCTCATAATAAAAAATTAAGTTTATTTAGATATTCAACAGCATTTTATTTCTAAGCATTGTAAAGTTGGGTTAGGCATTGTAAATTACAGGCAAAAACGCTTAGTGATTAAATCTCTTTCGCGTCATTTTTGTTCTCTTAAATCCTCTCTCTGCGCAATCGACCGTTGGCCAACTGAATTGGTACGGACTATACAAGTGCTCTTTGTTGCTCCCAGCAGAACAATTGTAAACATTTTTGAAATCCGCCCACTGCCACGCCCCCTTTTTAGAAAAACGTATTTTTTGGCCAAACCATAAGGAATTTTGAAAAACTTTCTGAACAACATATTTAGACAATCTAAATATCTGTATTTCGTCTATATAAAGTTTTTTGGCACGCCCACTTTTTGGGGGCGTTTTTAATAAAAGACGTTTTTCGGTCAAATTTTAAAATTTTCGAAAAAATTTTGATGCGGAATCATTAGCAATATAAATATGAACATTTCGTCCATAGACCATTTTAACCCACGCCCACTTTTTGGGGGCGTTTTTATATAAAAACCATTTTTATACACTACCCCATAACATATGAAGGAGAAAACCTAGTCTTTTGTAGAACCGTAAAATTGTTTTGTAAGCAGTCTGAAGATTTAGTTGTCACTATATCATTTTTTCTATTTTATCCACATCGTATTTTTAGCCATGTCCACTTTTTGGGAATTTTAGTTTTATGGATAGGATGGGCTAGGGTATTCAACGATCCGCACAGTGGATTGTAGCCCTCTCATATGTTTATACCCTATCCCATAGGGGTATATTAGTTTTGATACTTAGTTTGTAACATAGAGAAATAATTTTGCTACATATACCTCAAAGTATATGGATCGACTCAGAATCGCTAGCTGAGTCGATTAAGCCATGTCTGTCTGTCCGTCCGTCCGTCCGTCCGTCACCGATTTTTAGGCCTTAAATTTTGAGCTAGGATAATGAAATTTGGTATATAGGATCCTCGTCTCTGCCTACAGAACAAGTGTAAAAAAATTTGAAATCCGCCCACTGCCACGCCCCCTTTTAAGAAAAACTCAGTTTTTGACCAAACCGTAAGGAATTTAAAAAAAGTTTCTGAACAACATATTTAGACAATATTAATATCTATATTTCGTCTATATAAAGTTTTTTGCCACGCCCACTTTTTGGGGGCGTTTTCAATTAAAAACTGTTTTCGGTCAAATTTTAAATTTTTCGAAAAAAATTTTGATGCAGATTCATTAACATTATTAATATGAAAATTTCGTCTGTATACCATTTTAACCCACGCCCACTTTTTGGGGGCGTTTTTATATAAAAACCATTTTTATACACTACCCCATAGCATAGGCAGCAGAAAACCTTGTCTTTTGTAGAACCGTAAAAGTTTTTTATAAGCAGTCTGAAGAATTTTTTGTCACCATGTCATTTTCTTTATTTTATCCACATCGTGTTTTTAGCCATGTCCACTTTTTGGGGATTTTAGTTTTACAGATAGGATGGGATAGGGTATTCAACGATCCGCACAGTGGATTGTAGCCTTCTCATATGTTTTTTTTTTTTTTGGGTTGCAGCATCCCCAACCAAAATTGGTAAATTTATTTACTGTGCAAACTAATTTGATTCATCCAAAGCATAACTACTTGCTTTATTGTATGACAGAGTTAAAAAATCGAGTTATTTTTTATTATGTAGGTTACATATCCTATAGCCTCACACTCATTATTTGCAAACATGCAATAATTACTTTCCCATAGGAGTCAAGTTCATTCACTTGAACATGCGCATTCCATAATATCATATTGCACAGTTCTTTTCACGCGCATCTCATATTTAATTCAAACCTCCAGATTGTAAATTGCCAAATAAGCATACTGACAATAGAGACAGATAATGTAGAATTAAAATAGCGAATGTAAAATTAGTCTGCAGATGATCGCAAATAAAGAACCTCGATTGTTAAGAAGAAAAATTGTTTTTTTTAATTAAACCTAAAAGGAACAATATAAGTGGCGCAGTCGTAGGTAGGTTTCCTTTAAATGTATCAGTTCAAGTGAAAATTAACATAGAACCCGAAGAAAGTCATAAACATCAAAATTAAGAAAAAACATATGAGAGGCTACAATCCGCTATGCGTATCGTTGAATACCCTATCCCATCCCATCCTTTAAATTAATATCCTCAAAATATAGGCCTTATGGCGATGAAATACAGAAAATGACATTGTCACAATATATTGCTCAGACAGTTTCTCAAAATCTTGTGTGGTTCGACAAAAAACAACGTATTTCTATTGCTAATGCCTTGGGATGGGGTATACAAATGGTTTTTTTTAAGAAAACGCCCCCAAAATGTGGGCGTAGGTGAAAATGATCTATAGACAAAATGTTTATATTATATAACGCCCCCAAAAAGTAGGCGTGGCAAAAAACTTTGTATGAACGAAATATAGATATTAGGATTGTCTAAATATGCTACTCAGACACTTTTTTGAAATTCCTTACGGTTTGGCCAAAAAATAAGTTTTCCCAAAAAGGGGGCGTGGCAGTGGGCGGATTTCAAAAATTTTTACACTTGTTCTGGTGGCACGGACGAGGATCCTATACACCAAATTTCATTATCCTAGCTCAAAATTTAAGGCCCAAAAACCGCTGACGAACAGACAGACAGACGGACGGACGGACGGACGGACAGACAGACATGGCTAATTCGACTCAGCTATCGATTCTGAGTCGATCCATATACTTTGAGGTATTTGTAGCAAAATTATTTCTCTATGTTACAAACTAAGTATCAAAACTAATATACCCCCTATGGGATAGGGTATAAACATATGAGAGGCTACAATCCGCTATGCGGATCATTGAATACCCTATCCCATCCCATCCTTTAAATTAATATCCTCAAAATATAGGCCTTATGGCGATGAAATACAGAAAATGACATTGTCACAATATATTGCTCAGACAGTTTCTCAAAATCTTGTGTGGTTCGACAAAAAACAACGTATTTCTATTGCTAATGCCTTGGGATGGGGTATACAAATGGTTTTTGTAAGAAAACGCCCCCAAAATGTGGGCGTAGGTGAAAATGATCTATAGACAAAATGTTTATATTAATATTTTGGAAGTATTTGCATCAAAATTTTTTTCGAAAGTTGTAAAATTTGGATAAAAAGCGTTTTTTACTACAAACGCCCCCAAAAAGTGGGCGTGGCAAAAAACTTTTAATGAACGAAATATAAATATTAGGATTGTCTAAATATGCTACTAAGACACTTTTTTGAAATTCTTTACGGTTTGGCCAAAAAATAAGTTTTCCTTAAAAGGGGGCGTGGCAGTGGGCGGATTTCAAAAATTTTTACACTTGTTCTGGTGGCACGGACGAGGATCCTATATACCAAATTTCATTATCCTAGCTCAAAATTTAAGGCCCAAAAACCGCTGACGAACAGACAGACGGACGGACGGACGGACAGACAGACATGGCTAATTCGACTCAGCTATCGATTCTGAGTCGATCCATATACTTTGAGGTATATGTAGCAAAATTATTTCTCTATGTTACAAACTAAGTATCAAAACTAATATACCCCCTATGGGATAGGGTATAAACATATGAGAGGCTACAATCCGCTATGCGGATCGTTGAATACCCTATCCCATCCCATCCTTTAAATTAATATCCTCAAAATATAGGCCTTATGGCGATGCAAAACAGAAAATGACATTCTCACAATATATTGCTCAGACAGTTTCTCAAAATCTTTTGTGGTTCGACAAAAAACAACGTATTTCTATTGCTAATGCCTTGGGATGGGGTATACAAAAAATGGTTTTTGTAAGAAAACGCCCCCAAAATGTGGGCGTAGGTAAAAATGATCTATGGACAAAATGTTTATATTACCATTGCGGAAGTATTTGCATCAACATTTTTTTCGAAAGTTTTAAAATTTGGACAAAAAACGTTTTTTACTAAAAACGCCCCCAAAAAGTGGGCGTGGCGAAAAACTTTGTATGGACGAAATATAGATATTAGAATTGTCTAAATATGTTGCAAACACACTTTTTTGAAATTCCTTACGGTTTGGCTTAAAACTACGTTTTTTCTAAAAGGGGGCGTGGCAGTGGGCGGATTTTAAAAATGTTTACACTTGTTCTGGTGACTCGGCCAAGGATCCTATATACCAAATTTCATTATCCTAGCTCAAAATATAAGGCCCAAAAATCGGTGACGAACAGACAGACGGACGGACGGACGGACAGACAGACATGGCTAATTCGACTCAGCTAGCGATTCTGAGTCGATCCATATACTTTGAGGTATATGTAGCTAAATTATTTCTCTATGTTACAAACTAAGTATCAAAACTAATATACCCCTATGGGATAGGGTAAAAACATATGAGAGGCTACAATCCGCTATGCGGATCGTTGAATACCCTATCCCATCCCATCCTTTAAATTAATATCCTCAAAATATAGGCCTTATGGCGATGCAAAACAGAAAATGACATTCTCACAATATATTGCTCAGACAGTTTCTCAAAATCTTTTGTGGTTCGACAAAAAACAATGTATTTCTATTGCTAATGCCTTGGGATGGGGTATACAAATGGTTTTTGTAAGAAAACGCCCCCAAAATGTATGCGTAGGTAAAAATGATCTATGAACAAAATGTTTATATTACCATTGCGGAAGTATTTGCATCAACATTTTTTTCGAAAGTTTTAAAATTTGGACAAAAAACGTTTTTTACTAAAAACGCCCCCAAAAAGTGGGCGTGGCGAAAAACTTTGTGTGGACGAAATATAGATATTACGATTGTCTAAATATGTTGCAAACACACTTTTTTGAAATTCCTTACGGTTTGGCTTAAAACTACGTTTTTTCTAAAAGGGGCCGTGGCAGTGGGCGGATTTTAAAAATGTTTACAATTGTTCTGGCGACTCGGCCAAGGATCCTATATACCAAATTTCATTATCCTAGCTCAAAATATAAGGCCCAAAAATCGGTGACGAACAGACAGACGGACGGACGGACGGACAGACAGACATGGCTAATTCGACTCAGCTAGCGATTCTGAGTCGATCCATATACTTTGAGGTATATGTAGCTAAATTATTTCTCTATGTTACAAACTAAGTATCAAAACTAATATACCCCTATGGGATAGGATCCTATATACCAAATTTCATTATCCTAGCTCAAAATTTAAGGCCTAAAAATCGGTGACGTACAGACGGACGGACGGACAGCCAGACATGGCTTAATCGACTCAGCTAGCGATTCTGAGTCGATCCATATACTTTGAGGTATATGTAGCAAAATTATTTCTCTATGTTACAAACTAAGTATCAAAACTAATATACCCCTATGGGATAGGGTATAAACAAAACACTTAAGTTTTGGAAAAAAGAAATAGACAACGAGATAAACGAACAACTTGCAGACCGACTAACAGCGACATTGGAAGCATTGGCTATCCAAAATACTGCACCGAGACCGAGCAGAGCGACTCATTCGATGAAAGAAATCGCACACATCAAAGTGTTCAATGCCGATAGGGAAAAATTAACACAATTCCAAACAACCGTGGAAACACACATGAACGCAGTAGAAGAAGCATTGAGAGGAGAGCTATGGCAAGCAATATACAATGCAAAAATTGTAGAAAGTGCGAAGGAGTTACTGATAAACAACCTAGCAGCAGGATGGACAGCAGCGAAGGACCTCCTGAAGCATCATTTTCGCCCATCATGTAATTACAAGCACATCTCGAAGAAAATTAGCAATTTAAAAGTGAGTTCTAGCTATGACCTAAACTGTAAAATCGAAGAATTAGTTAAAAAAAATAATACTTTTGCAACCTATGAATTAGACAAACAAGAAACAAAGCAAACATTTTATGCACTACTAGTTAATCATATTAAGCAATAAGTGTCAGGAAATCTGTCAAGGGATATTAAATATATATTTCATTTACACAAAATCAAAAAAAAATTGTATACATATGTTGGATACGACAGTAATATTTTAGAAAAAGAAATGACAACTTAAGATAAGCGTAGTACACCACATTCGAACAAAATTATCAAAACTGTAGAAATTCAGGGAATAACAGTCGTAAATTACAATAAACGCACAAGAAACAAAACAAACATTTTATGCACTCTTAGTTAATCGTATTAAGCAATAAGTGTCAGGAAATCTGTCAAGGGATATTAAATATATATTTCATTTACACAAAATCAAAAAAAAATTGTATACATATGCTGGATACGACAGTAATATTTTAGAAGAAGAAATGACAACTTAAGATAATCGTTGTACACCACATTCGAACAAAATTATCAAAACTGTAGAAATTCAGGGAATAACAGTCAAAATTACAATAGGTCAAATAATGATCAAAATTGATACAATAACCAACAAACGTCTGGACGATTTAAACATAATAACAATTTACAGCAATATAGACATAATACCAACAGACGTCAGGACAATTCAGACAAAATAATAATTTTCAACAGACACAACATAACCCCAATAATCAATACCAACAAGGACAGCCTATATTCAACCAGTCAGGACAGTTTAGGAATGCCAGTCAAGAACTACAACCAATGGAGGTAGGACAAATAGCTCAGTGTAATCAGATAAACACTAGCGAAGAAGAAATACACAATATTGAACCAGAGTTTTTTCTGATACAAGCCTCGGAGATAAACTATTTTTAGACTTGACCATTGAAGGGAAAAAGTACAAAGGTCTAGTTGATACAGGCTCAACTATTAGCATTATAAATTCAAACAAAGTAGATTGCAGTAAATTTAGAGTATTCGAGAGAATTAATATGAAACTACAAACCATTAATAACAGTACAATAGAAACAATAGATAGAGTTATTACCAAAATACCAGAAGAATTTAATTATACCCTATCCCATAGGGGTATATTAGTTTTGATACTTAGTTTGTAAAATAGAAAAATAATTTAGTTACATATACCTCAAAGTATATGGATGGACTCAGAATCGCTAGCTGAGTCGATTAAGCCATGTCTGTCTGTCCGTCCGTCCGTCAGTCCGTCTGTTCGTCACCGATTTTTGGGGCATAAATGTTGAGCTAGGATAATGAAATTTGATATATAGGATCCTTGTCCATGCGACCAGAACAAGTGTACAAATTTTTGAAATCCGCCCTCTACCACGTAATATCTATATTTCATCAATATAAAGTTTTTTGCCACGCCCACTTTTTGGGGGCGTTTTTTTTTATAAAAAATGTTTTTTTGGTCAAATTTTAAAATTTTCGAAAAACATTTTGATCCACAATCATTGGCAGTATTAATACCAACATTTCGTCAATAGACTATTTTAACCCACGCCCACTGGTTAGGGGCGTTTTCTTACAAAAACCATTTGTATGCCCTACCCCAAGGCATATGCAAAGAAAAACGTTGTTTTTTGTCGAACCATAAAAGAATTTGATAAACCTTCGGAACAATATATTGTGACAACGTCTTTTTAATACTTTATGACCATAAAGACCATATTTTGAGGATATTAATTTTAAGGATGGGATGGGATAGGGTATTAAACGTTCCGCACAGCGGATTGTGGCCTTCTCATATGATTATACCCTATCCCATAGGGGTATATTAGTTTTGATACATAGTTTGTAACATAGTGAAATAATTTAGCTACATATACCTCAAAGTATATGGATCGACTCAGAATCGATAGCTGAGTCGATTTAGACATGTCTGTCTGTCCGTCCGTCCGTACGTCACCAGTTTTTGGGCCTTAAGTTTTGAGTTAGAAGGATGAAATTCGGTACAGGTGCTCCTTGTTGCTCCCAGCAGAACAAGTGTAAACATTTTTGAAATCCGCCCACTGCCACGACCCCTTTATAGAAAAACGTATTTTTTGGCCAAACCATAAGGAATTTTGAAAATTTTTCTGAACAACATATTTAGACAATCAGAATAT
Organism: Rhingia campestris; assembly: GCA_932526625.1. Lineage (NCBI taxonomy): Eukaryota > Metazoa > Arthropoda > Insecta > Diptera > Syrphidae > Rhingia > Rhingia campestris. Next base: position 76,193,613 of record OW052183.1, read on the forward strand.
CTGTTTTTGTTCATATAAAGTTTTTTGCCACACCCACTTTTTGGGGGCGTTTTTAATAAAAAAAGTTTTTCGGTCAAATTTTAATAATTTCGAAAAAACTTTTGATGCAGAATCATTAGTAATATAAATTTGAACATTTCGTCCATAGACTATTTTAACCCCCGCCTACTTTTTTGGGCGTTTTTATATAAAAACCATTTTTATACACTACCCCATAACATATGCAGCAGAAAACCTTGTCTTTTGTAGAACCGTAAACGTTTTTTATAAGCAGTCTGAAGACTTTGTTGTCACCATGTCATTTTCTTTATTTTATCCACATCGTGTTTTTAGCCATGTCCACTTTTTGGGGATTTTAGTTTTACAGATAGGATGGGATAGGGTATTCAACGATCCGCACAGTGGATTGTAGCCTTCTCATATGTTTATAACCTATCCCATAGGGGTATTATAGTTTTGATACATAGTTTGTAACATAGAGAAATAATTTAGCTACATATACCTCAAAGTATATGGATCGACTCAGAATCGATAGCTGAGTCGATTTAGCCATGTCTGTCCGTCCGTCCGTCCGTCCGTACGTCACCAGTTTTTGGGCCTTAAGTTTTGAGTTAGAAGGATGAAATTCGGTACACGTGCTCCTTGTTACTCCCAGCAGAACAAGTGTAAACATTTTTGAAATCCGCCCACTGCCACGACCCCTTTATAGAAAAACGTATTTTTTGGCCAAACCATAAGGAATTTTGAAAATTTTTCTGAACAACATATTTAGACAATCAGAATATCTGTATTTTGTTCATATAAAGTTTTTTGCCACACCCACTTTTTGGGGGCGTTTTTAATAAAAAAAGTTTTTCGGTCAAATTTTAATAATTTCGAAAAAACTTTTGATGCAGAATCATTAGTAATATAAATTTGAACATTTCGTCCATAGACTATTTTAACCCCCGCCTACTTTTTTGGGCGTTTTTATATAAAAACAATTTTTATACACTACCCCATAACATATGCAGCAGAAAAAAAAACATATGAGAAGGCTACAATCCGCTGTGCGGATCGTTGAATACCCTATCCCATCCTATCCATAAAACTAAAATCCCCAAAAAAGTGGGCATGGCTAAAAACACGATGTGGATAAAATAAAAAAAATGATATAGTGACAACAAATTCTTCAGACTGCTTACAAAACAGCTTTACGGTTCTACAAAAGACAAGGTTTTCTCCTGCATATGTTATGGGGTTGGGTATAAAAATGGTTTTTATATAAAAACATCCCCAAAAAGTGGGCGTGGGTTAAAATGGTATATAGACGAAATGTTTATATTAATAATGTTAATGATTCTGCATCAAAATTTTTTCGAAAAATTTAAAATTTGACCGAAAACAGTTTTTTATTGAAAACGCCCCCAAAAAGTGGCCGTGGCAAAAAACTTTGTATGAACGAAATATAGATATTAGGATTGTCTAAATATGCTACTCAGACACTTTTTTGAAATTCCTTACGGTTTGGCCAAAAAATAAGTTTTCCTAAAAAGGGGGCGTGGCAGTGGGCAGATTTCAAAAATTTTTACACTTGTTCTGGTGGCACGGACGAGGATCCTCTATACCAAATTTCATTATCCTAGCTCAAAATTTAAGGCCCAAAAACCGCTGACGAACAGACAGACGGACGGACGGACGGACGGACGGACAGACAGACATGGCTTATTCGACTCAGCTAGCGATTCTGAGTCGATCCATATACTTTGAGGTATATGTAGCAAAATTATTTCTCTATGTTACAAACTAAGTATCAAAACTAATATACCCCCCTATGGGATAGGGTATAATAAAAAAGAAAATAAATAAAATTCTTTTATAAGCAGTCTGAAGACTTTGTTGTCACCATGTCATTTTCTTTATTTTATCCACATCGTGTTTTTAGCCATGTCCACTTTTTGGGGATTTTAGTTTTACAGATAGGATGGGATAGGGTATTCAACGATCCGCACAGTGGATTGTAGCCTTCTCATATGTTTATAACCTATCCCATAGGGGTATTATAGTTTTGATACATAGTTTGTAACATAGAGAAATAATTTAGCTACATATACCTCAAAGTATATGGATCGACTCAGAATCGATAGCTGAGTCGATTTAGCCATGTCTGTCCGTCCGTCCGTCCGTACGTCACCAGTTTTTGGGCCTTAAGTTTTGAGTTAGAAGGATGAAATTCGGTACACGTGCTCCTTGTTACTCCCAGCAGAACAAGTGTAAACATTTTTGAAATCCGCCCACTGCCACGACCCCTTTATAGAAAAACGTATTTTTTGGCCAAACCATAAGGAATTTTGAAAATTTTTCTGAACAACATATTTAGACAATCAGAATATCTGTATTTTGTTCATATAAAGTTTTTTGCCACACCCACTTTTTGGGGGCGTTTTTTATAAAAAAAGTTTTTCGGTCAAATTTGAATAATTTCGAAAAAACTTTTGATGCAGAATCATTAGTAATATAAATTTGAACATTTCGTCCATAGACTATTTTAACCCCCGCCTACTTTTTTGGGCGTTTTTATATAAAAACCATTTTTATACACTACCCCATAACATATGCAGCAGAAAACCTTGTCTTTTGTAGAACCGTAAAAGTTTTTTATAAGCAGTCTGAAGACTTTGTTGTCACCATGTCATTTTCTTTATTTTATCCACATCGTGTTTTTAGCCATGTCCACTTTTTGGGGATTTTAGTTTTACAGATAGGATGGGATAGGGTATTCAACGATCCGCACAGTGGATTGTAGCCTTCTCATATGTTTATAACCTATCCCATAGGGGTATTATAGTTTTGATACATAGTTTGTAACATAGAGAAATAATTTTGCTACATATACCTCAAAGTATATGGATCGACTCAGAATCGATAGCTGAGTCGATTTAGCCATGTCTGTCCGTCCGTCCGTCCGTCCGTCCGTCCGTCCGTCCGTCCGTCCGTCCGTCAGTACGTCACCAGTTTTTGGACCTTAAATTTTGAGCTAGAAGGATGACATTTGGTACACGTGCTCTTTGTTGCTCCCAGCAGAACAAGTGTAAACATTTTTGAAATCCGCCTACTGCCACGCCCCCGTTTTAGAAAAACGTATTTTTTGGCCAAACCATAAGGAATTTTGAAAAACTTTCTGCACAACATATTTAGACAATCTGAATATCTGTATTTCGTTCATATAAAGTTTTTTGCCACGCCCACTTTTTGGGGGCGTTTTTAGTAAAAAACATTTTTCGGTCAAATTTTAAAATTTTCTAAAAAACTTTTGATGCAGAATCATTAGTAATATAAATATGAACATTTCATCAATAGATCATTTTAACCCACGCCCACTTTTTGGGGGCGTTTTTATACAAAAAACATATGAGAGGCTACAATCCGCTATGCGGATCGTTGAATACCCTATCCCATCCCATCCTTTAAATTAATATCCTCAAAATATAGGCCTTATGGCGATGAAATACAGAAAATGACATTGTCACAGTATATTGCTCAGACAGTTTCTCAAAATCTTGTGTGGTTCGACAAAAAACAACGTATTTCTATTGCTAATGCCTTGGGATGGGGTATACAAATGGTTTTTGTAAGAAAACGCCCCCAAAATGTGGGCGTAGGTGAAAATGATCTATAGACAAAATGTTTATATTACCATTTCGGAAGTATTTGCATCAACATTTTTTTCGAAAGTTTTAAAATTTGGACAAAAAGCGTTTTTTACTAAAAACGCCCCCAAAAAGTGGGCGTGGTAAAAAACTTTGTATGAACGAAATATAGATATTAGGATTGTCTAAATATGCTGCTCAGACTTTTTTTTGAAATTCCTTACGGTTTGGCCAAAAAATAAGTTTTCCTAAAAAGGGGGCGTGGCAGTGGGCGGATTTCAAAAATTTGTACATTTGTTCTGGTGGCACGGACGAGGATCCTATATACCAAATTTCATTATCCTAGCTCAAAATTTAAGGCCCAAAAACCGCTGACGAACAGACAGACGGACGGACGGACCCTATCCCCCCTATGGGATAGGGTATATCTATAATTCGTTCATACAAAGTTTTTTGCTACGCCTACTTTTTGGGGGCGTTTTTAGTAAAAAACGCTTTTTGTCCAAATTTTAAAACTTTCGAAAAAAATTCCGCAATGGTAATATAAACATTTTGTCTATAGATCATTTTCACCTACGCCCACATTTTGGGGGCGTTTTCTTAAAAAAAACCATTTGTATACCCCATCCCAAGGCATTAGCAATAGAAATACGTTGTTTTTTGTCGAACCACACAAGATTTTGAGAAACTGTCTGAGCAATATATTGTGATAATGTCATTTTCTGTATTTCATCGCCATAAGGCCTATATTTTGAGGATATTAATTTAAAGGATGGGATGGGATAGGGTATTCAACGATCCGCATAGCGGATTGTAGCCTCTCATATGTTTGGGGATTTTAGTTTAACAGATAGGATGGGATAGGGTATTCAACGATCCGCACAGTGGATTGTAGCCCTCTCATATGTTTATACCCTATCCCATAGGGGTATATTAGTTTTGATACATAGTTTGTAACATAGAGAAATAATTTAGCTACATATACCTCAAAGTATATGGATCGACTCAGAATCGATAGCTGAGTCGATTTAGCCATGTCTGTCCGTCCGTCCGTCCGTACGTCACCAGTTTTTGGGCCTAAAGTTTTGAGTTAGAAGGATGAAATTCGGTACACGTGCTCCTTGTTACTCCCAGCAGAACAAGTGTAAACATTTTTGAAATCCGCCCACTGCCACGACCCCTTTATAGAAAAACGTATTTTTTGGCCAAACCATAAGGAATTTTGAAAATTTTTCTGAACAACATATTTAGACAATCAGAATATCTGTATTTTGTTCATATAAAGTTTTTTGCCACACCCACTTTTTGGGGGCGTTTTTAATAAAAAAAGTTTTTCGGTCAAATTTTAATAATTTCGAAAAAAAACTTTTGATGCAGAATCATTAGTAATATAAATTTGAACATTTCGTCCATAGACTATTTTAACCCCCGCCTACTTTTTTGGGCGTTTTTATATAAAAACCATTTTTATACACTACCCCATAACATATGCAGCAGAAAACCTTGTCTTTTGTAGAACCGTAAAAGTTTTTTATAAGCAGTCTGAAGACTTTGTTGTCACCATGTCATTTTCTTTATTTTATCCACATCGTGTTTTTAGCCATGTCCACTTTTTGGGGATTTTAGTTTTACAGATAGGATGGGATAGGGTATTCAACGATCCGCACAGTGGATTGTAGCCTTCTCATATGTTTATAACCTATCCCATAGGGGTATTATAGTTTTGATACATAGTTTGTAACATAGAGAAATAATTTAGCTACATATACCTCAAAGTATATGGATCGACTCAGAATCGATAGCTGAGTCGATTTAGCCATGTCTGTCCGTCCGTCCGTCCGTCAGTACGTCACCAGTTTTTGGACCTTAAATTTTGAGCTAGAAGGATGACATTTGGTACACGTGCTCTTTGTTGCTCCCAGCAGAACAAGTGTAAACATTTTTGAAATCCGCCTACTGCCACGCCCCCGTTTTAGAAAAACGTATTTTTTGGCCAAACCATAAGGAATTTTGAAAAACTTTCTGCACGACATATTTAGACAATCTGAATATCTGTATTTCGTTCATATAAAGTTTTTTGCCACGCCCACTTTTTGGGGGCGTTTTTAGTGAAAAACATTTTTCGGTCAAATTTTAAAATTTTCTAAAAAACTTTTGATGCAGAATCATTAGTAATATATATATGAACATTTCATCAATAGATCATTTTAACCCACGCCCACTTTTTGGGGGCGTTTTTATACAAAAAACATATGAGAGGCTACAATCCGCTATGCGGATCGTTGAATACCCTATCCCATCCCATCCTTTAAATTAATATCCTCAAAATATAGGCCTTATGGCGATGAAATACAGAAAATGACATTGTCACAGTATATTGCTCAGACAGTTTCTCAAAATCTTGTGTGGTTCCATTTCGGAAGTATTTGCATCAAAATTTTTTTCGAAAGTTTTAAAATTTGGACAAAAAGCGTTTTTTACTAAAAACGCCCCCAAAAAGTGGGCGTGGTAAAAAACTTTGTATGAACGAAATATAGATATTTGGATTGTCTAAATATGCTGCTCAGACACTTTTTTGAAATTCCTTACGGTTTGGCCAAAAAATAAGTTTTCCTTAAAAGGGGGCGTGGCAGTGGGCGGATTTCAAAAATTTGTACATTTGTTCTGGTAGCACGGACGAGGATCCTATATACCAAATTTCATTATCCTAGCTCAAAATTTAAGGCCCAAAAACCGCTGACGAACAGACAGACGGATGGACGGACGGACAGACAGACATGGCTAATTCGACTCAGGTAGCGATTCTGAGTCGATCCATATACTTTGAGGTATAAGTAGCAAAATTATTTCTCTATGTTACAAACTAAGTATCAAAACTAATATACCCCCCTATGGGATAGGGGGGATTGATGCATAATCATTAGCAATATAAATATGAACATTTCGTCCATAGACCATTTTAACCCATGCCCACTTTTTGGGGGCGTTTTTATATAAAAACCATTTTTATAACATATGCAGGAGAAAACCTTGTCTTTTGTAGAACCGCAAAAGTTTTTTATAAGCAGTCTGATGAATTTGTTGTCACCATGACATTTTCTTTGTTTTAACCACATCGTGTGCCTAGCCATGTCCACTTTTTGGGGATTTTAGGTTTACAGATAGGATGGGATAGGGTATTCAACGATCCGCACAGTGGATTGTAGCCTTCTCATATGTTTTTTTTTTTGGGTTGCAGCATCCCCAACCAAAATTGGTAAATTTATTTACTGTGCAAACTAATTTGATTCATCCAAAGCATAACTACTTGCTTTATTGTATGACAGAGTTAAAAAATCGAGTTATTTTTTATTATGTAGGTTACATATCCTATAGCCGCACACTCCATATTTGCAAACATGCAATAATTACTTTCCCATAGGAGTCAAGTTCATTCACTTGAACATGCGCATTCCATAATATCATATTGCACAGTTCTTTTCACGCGCATCTCATATTTAATTCAAACCTCCAGATTGTAAATTGCCAAATAAGCATAATGACAATAGAGACAGATAATGTAGAATTAAAATAGCGAATGTAAAATAAGTCTGCAGATGATCGCAAATAAAGAACCTCGATTGTTAAGAAGAAAAATTGTTTTTTTTAATTAAACCTAAAAGGAACAATATAAGTGGCGCAGTCGTAGGTAGGTTTCCTTTAAATGTATCAGTTCAAGTGAAAATTAACATAGAACCCGAAGAAAGTCATAAACATCAAAATTAAGAAAAACAAAACACTTAAGTTTTGGAAAAAAGAAATAGACAACGAGATAAACGAACAACTTGCAGACCGAGTAACAGCGACATTGGAAGCATTGGCTATCCAAAATACTGCACCGAGACCGAGCAGAGCGACTCATTCGATGAAAGAAATCGCACACATCAAAGTGTTCAATGCCGATAGGGAAAAATTAACACAATTCCAAACAACCGTGGAAACACACATGAACGCAGTAGAAGAAGCATTGAGAGGAGAGCTATGGCAAGCAATATACAATGCAAAAATTGTAGAAAGTGCGAAGGAGTTACTGATAAACAACCTAGCAGCAGGATGGACAGCAGCGAAGGACCTCCTGAAGCATCATTTTCGCCCATCATGTAATTACAAGCACATCTCGAAGAAAATTAGCAATTTAAAAGTGAGTTCTAGCTATGACCTAAACTGTAAAATCGAAGAATTAGTTAAAAAAATAATACTTTTGCAACCTATGAATTAAACACACAAGAAACAGAGCAAACATTTTATGCCCTATTAGTTAATCGTATTAAGCAATAAGTGTCAGGAAATCTGTCAAGGGATATTAAATATGTATTTCATTTACACAAAATCAAAAAAAAATTGTATACATATGTTGGATACGACAGTAATATTTTAGAAAAAGAAATGACAACTTAAGATAAGCGTAGTACACCACATTCGAACAAAATTATCGAAACTGTAGAAATTCAGGGAATAACAGTAATAAATTACAATAAACGCACAAGAAACAAAACAAACATTTTATGCACTCTAAGTTAATCGTATTAAGCAATTAGTGTCAGGAAATCTGTCAAGGGATATAAAAGATATATTTAATTTACACAAAATCAATATTTTAGAAGAAGAAATGACAACTTAAGATAATCGTTGTACACCACATTCGAACAAAATTATCAAAACTGTAGAAATTCAGGGAATAACAGTCAAAATTACAATAGGTCAAATAATGATCAAAATTGATACAATAACCAACAAACGTCTGGACGATTTAAACATAATAACAATTTACAGCAATATAGACATAATACCAACAGACGTCAGGATAATTCAGACAAAATAATAATTTTCAACACACACAACATAACCCCAATAATCAATACCAACAAGGACAGCCTATATTCAACCAGTCAGGACAGTTTAGGAATGCCAGTCAAGAACCACAACCAATGGAGGTAGGACAAATAGCTCAGTGTAATCAGATAAACACTAGCGAAGAAGAAATACACAATATTGAACCAGAGTTTTTTCTGATACAAGCCTCGGAGATAAACTATTTTTAGACTTGACCATTGAAGGGAAAAAGTACAAAGGTCTAGTTGATACAGGCTCAACTATGAGCATTATAAATTCAAACAAAGTAGATTGCAGTAAATTTAGAGTATTCGAGAGAATTAATATGAAACCACAAACCATTAATAACAGTACAATAGAAACAATAGATAGAGTTATTACCAAAATACCAGAAGAATTTAATTATACCCTATCCCATAGGGGTATATTAGTTTTGATACTTAGTTTGTAACATAGAAAAATAATTTAGTTACATATACCTCAAAGTATATGGATGGACTCAGAATCGCTAGCTGAGTCGATTAAGGGTAGGTGTCCCATGCAAAAATAGGTTCGAGTTTTGCGCTAAATTGTATAGCGTTCACAATTTTCCGAATATTTAAATGAAACAAACGGTGATCGATTGGAAATATGTTGAGCAAAATAATTGTTTAGCATTTAAAAAATATTAAAATATCTTTGGGCCTCAAAATCGCCTGAAATGTAGAAAAACCATACAAAAAAGTAAGATGCTATTTGTGACCGTTTTCAATATCTTTAAATACATATTTTTTAGTTATTTTATATTTTTTTTCTACAGACAATAGATTTGCACAGCTAATGAGGGTCTTATTTTTTGTGAATTTTAGTATTTATATCCCGAAAAAAAATACACAAATCTATGAAAAATAAGGTAAATTTACAAAGTTTAACTAGATATAACTTCTAAAGTATAAAAGGTAACGAAGTCAAATTAGCTTTTTTACAAAGCTAATAGATATGTGCATACACTGTTTTTTTTTTTTTTTTTTTTAATTTTGTACAGTAATTTTTTGGTGACAAAATGGAAAAAAGGTGGTTTTTTTTAAACGTTTTGGGTTTTTTGGCTGGGAAATCGATAGTTATATTTCCTGATTTTTGGAAATAATTTTTTAACCAAGCGACAATATATAGGGCACAACGTATCGATCTTAAAAACATGTTTTTTTTCTTCTAACATATTTAAATATGCAATTCAATATGACATTATTTGCAATGCCCCTGTGAAAAAAGGACAACCAAAATGATTCCGACATATTTTTTTTATTTTTTTTGGTATTTGTATTATTTAATTCAAAATACAAAATAGTTTTTTTCCACACGGTTTTTCAAATTTTGATGTTAGAAAAGTGGTCTATTTTACGTTTTTTACATAAAAAAAAGATCGAATTCACGCACACAAAGAAGTTTGTTTCAAAATAATGTCACTAGGTGGTGAGTTGGTGACATTCTCTTTTCATTATTCTCTTCTGTAAATACAGGCACTAGGCAGGCGAGATTGTTATTATGTATGTATCTTTTGTTTACCTTTTCGGGTAGACTTGATGAAAGTTCGTGTGGACTTCACGTGGACATGGTACAGATCGTTACATTATTGAAATGTTTGCTATCGCTGCTGATGAATTGTTTTGTATGCGTATGTTTGCACGTGACAGAAAGGGTTGAGTGGGAAGTAAGTCAAAGTGTAGGTACTTGTGTGTATAATTTTGATAATTTTTGTGAATAGTAAAGTGTTGTTTACTGTGTTATTTTTTTGCGGCAAATTCATTTGTGACACAACTTAAAAAAAAAATTTAATTGTTTATGTTATTTTTTATATTGTATATACATATGTATATTATATGAATATCAATATCTATATTTCATACATATAAAGTTTTTTGACACGCCCACTTTTTGGGGGCATTTTTAGTAAAAAAACGTTTTTCGGTAGGTACATTTTTTAAAATAACGGGTCTGCCATTGGTGAAATACAGCTGCACATAATCGATAATGTGCTTAAAAATTGGACCGATCGTGTAGGCTACTGCATGGCCAGCCGAGGCAGCCATTTGAATGAAATTATTTTCCATTATTAACCGGAAGGATTGTACTTTAAAATAAAAAAAGAAATTTGAGAAAATATTCAGTAGTTTTTTTTATAGCATTTTCAAAAAAAAAAAAAGTTATTTGGCGGACCCCTTATTTGAAAAAAACTTTTGATGCAGGATTATTGGTTATGATTATATAAACATTTCGTTTTTAGATCATTTTAACTCACGCCCACTTTTTGGGGGCCGTTTGTATACCCTACCCCATAGCATATGAAGGAGAAAAACGTTGTTTTTTGTCGAACAACAAAAGATTCTGATAAACTGTTTGAACTATGTCATTTTCTATATTATATTTATTAAATTTATTTGATTTTTTATTTACTAATTTAATTTTCCGAAACTTTACAATTTACATATTGATTGAAGGTATGTTGTAAAAAATCGTGTTTCGGAAGATCTTTCTTCAACGTCAACAACATTGACGAACGTTGAAATTGAAAGTGATCACGTAAAACATCAGGGTCAGGAATTTGAAATTCCTATGGAGGTGGACATTACAGTGAAGGACAACTGTAGTTTTGTTCCGGAGGGCAGGCGTATAATTGATTTAAATACATTTCTTAATAGTTTAAAAAACATTTCGCTGCACGGAAAAACGTTTTCGTTTTTTTTTTAAATTCGACTCAAATAGTATTTGTTTGGTGAATTTGACACCTTGAACCTACAAAAATTAATTATAGCGGTTAAATTAACTTTCGTAAACTTCTTTTTTTTATATAAGGTGCTTAGGAACCTTCATAACGAGCATTGATAGAAGATGGGGTGACAATTACCTAGATAAATATCTATCATTTTTTGTTATTTGATTTGAAAAATTTCATCCTACTATTGTTGCGACGAGAATCAGTAGCACTATTGTCTACCGTCCTATTATTTGAGTAATCGAATTTTCATCCAAACAAGTGTTTTCCTACATCTCATAAATCAAGAAAAAAGTTAACCTAGGTAAGGTTTACACATTTTTTTATAAGATATACAATGAAAACCTCAAAAACTGCTTTTACACCTCGCTGCGCGGCAGCCAGCAACAATTTTATCATTTTATTATTTTTTCACAATACATATTCACATTTACACCAAATCTGAAAGAAAATTACAAAACAACATATGAGAAGGCTACAATCCGCTGTGCGGATCGTTGAATACCCTATCCCATCCTATCCATAAAACTAAAATCCCCAAAAAAGGGGACATGGCTAAAAACACGATGTGGATAAAATAGAAAAAAATGATATAGTGACAACAAGTTCTTCAGACTGCTTACAAAACAATTTTGCGGTTCTACAAAAGACAAGGCTTTCTCCTGCATATGTTATGGGGTAGTGTATAAAAATGGTTTTTATTTAAAAACGCCCCCAAAAAGTGGGCGTGGGTTAAAATGGTATACAGACGAAATGTTCATATTAATAATGTTAATGAGTCTGCATCAAAATTTTTTTCGAAAAATTTAAAATTTGACCGAAAACAGTTTTTAATTGAAAATGCCCCCAAAAAGTGGGCGTGGCAAAAAACTTTATATGGACGAAATATAGATATTAATATTGTCTAAATATGTTGTTCAGAAACTTTTTTAAAATTCCTTACGGTTTGGTCAAAAACTGAGTTTTTCTTAAAAGGGGACGTGGCAGTGGGCGGATTTCAAAAAATTTTACACTTGTTCTGTAGGCAGAGACGAGGATCCTATATACCAAATTTCATTATCCTAGCTCAAAATTTAAGGCCTAAAAATCGGTGACGTACAGACGGACGGACGGACGGACGGACGGACGGACGGACGGACGGACGGACGGACGGACAGACAGACATGGCTTAATCGACTCAGCTAGCGATTCTGAGTCGATCCATATACTTTGAGGTATATGTAGCAAAATTATTTCTCTATGTTACAAACTAAGTATCAAAACTAATATACCCCCCTATGGGATAGGGTATAAAAATATGTACACCAAACCAACCCTCAACTTGATTTTTTTCCTTCTCTTTCCATATTTGTTTTCAAGTTATTTGCTTGGTGTCTGTATATTGCATATGTAGGTAGGTAGGTATATGTAATATTAGTCTGCGCTTGCTACTTTTTGTCTTTTCCTTCAGTTTTCGTTTGCGTTGAAGCAAAGAGCACATGAGTAAAATTAAAGAGAGCTTACCAACACATTCAAATGCATTTACATGAAATTTGAGTTGGTCGGTCTGGGACACCTACCCTTAAGCCATGTCTGTCTGTCCGTCCGTCCGTCAGTCCGTCTGTTCGTCACCGATTTTTGGGCCATAAATGTTGAGCTAGGATAATGAAATTTGGTATATAGGATCCTTGTCCATGCGACCAGAACAAGTGTACAAATTTTTGAAATCCGCCCTCTGCCACGCCCCCTTTTTAGGAAAACGAATTTTTTGGCCAAACCGTAAGGAATTTTAAAAAAGTGTATGAGCAGCATATTTTGAGAATCGTAATATCTATATTTCATCAATATAAAGTTTTTTGCCACGCCCACTTGTTGGGGGCGTTTTCAATTAAAAACTGTTTTCGGTCAAATTTTAAATTTTTCGAAAAAAATTTTGATGCAGAATCATTAACATTATTAATATGAACATTTCGTCTACATACCATTTTAACCCACGCCCACTTTTTGGGGGCGTTTTTATATAAAAACCATTTTTATACACTACCCCATAACATATGCAGGAGAAAACCTTGTCTTTTGTAGAACCGTAAAATTGTTTTGTAAGCAGTCTGAAGAATTTGTTGTCACTATATAATTTTTTCTATTTTATCCACATCGTGTTTTTAGCCATGCCCCCTTTTTTGGGGATTTTAGTTTTATGGATAGGATGGGATAGGGTATTCAACGATCCGCACAGCGGATTGTAGCCTTCTCATAGGTTTATACCCTATCCCATAGGGGTATATTAGTTTTGATACTTAGTTTGTAACATAGAGAAATAATTTTGCTACATATACCTCAAAGTATATGGATCGACTCAGAATCGCTAGTTGAGTCGATTAAGCCATGTCTGTCTGTCCGTCCGTTCGTCCGTCCGTCTGTACGTCACCGATTTTTAAGCCTTAAATTTTGAGCTAGGATAATGAAATTTGGTATATAGGATCCTCGTCTCTGCTTACAGAACAACTGTAAAAATTTTTGAAATCCGCCCACTGCCACGCCCCTTTTTAAGAAAAACTCAGTTTTTGACCAAACCGTAAGGAGTTTTAAAAAAGTTTCTGAACAACATATTAAGACAATATTAATATCTATATTTCGTCCATATAAAGTTTTTTGCCACGCCCACTTTTTGGGGGCGTTTTCAATTAAAAACTGTTTTCGGTCAAATTTTAAATTTTTCGAAAAAAATGTTGATGCAGAATCATTAACATTATTAATATGAACATTTCGTCTATATACATTTTAACCCACGTCCACTTTTTGGGGGCGTTTTTATATAAAAAACATATGAGAAGGCTACAATCCGCTGTGCGGATCGTTGAATACCCTATCCCATCCTATCCATAAAACTAAAATCCCCAAAAAGGGGGCATGGCTAAAAACACGATGTGGATAAAATAGAAAAAATTATATAGTGACAACAAATTCTTCAGACTGCTTACAAAACAATTTTACGGTTCTACAAAAGACAAGGTTTTCTCCTGCATATGTTATGGGGTAGTGTATAAAAATGGTTTTTATATAAAAACGCCCCAAAAAGTGGGCGTGGGTTAAAATGGTATATAGACGAAATGTTCATATTAATAATGTTAATGATTCTGCATCAAAATTTTTTTCGAAAAATTTAAAATTTGACCGAAAACAGTTTTTAATTGAAAACGCCCCCAAAAAGTGGGCGTGGCAATAAACTTTATATTAACGAAATATAGATATTACGATTTTCTAAATATGTTGTTCAGAAACTTTTTTAAAATTCGTTACGGTTTGGTCAAAAACTGAGTTTTTCTTAAAAGGGGGCGTGGCAGTGGGCGGATTTCAAAAATTTTTACACTTGTTCTGTAGGCAGAGACGAAGATCCTATATACCAAATTTCATTATCCTAGCTCAAAATTTAAGGCCTAAAAATCGGTGACGTACAGACGGACGAACGGACGGACGGATAGACAGACATGGCTTAATCGACTCAGCTAGCGATTCTGAGTCGATCCATATACTTTGAGGTATATGTAGCAAAATTATTTCTCTATGTTACAAACTAAGTATCAAAATGAATATACCATTGTGGGATAGGGTATAAACATTTTTATACACTACCCCATAACATATGCAGGAGAAAACCTTGTCTTTTGTAGAACCGTAAAATTGTTTTGTAAGCAGTCTGAAGAATTTGTTGTCACTATATAATTTTTATACCCTATCCCATAGGGGGGTATATTAGTTTTGATACATAGTTTGTAACATAGAGAAATAATTTTGCTACATATACCTCAAAGTATATGGATCGACTCAGAATCGCTAGCTGAGTCGAATTAGCCATGTCTGTCTGTCCGTCCGTCCGTCCGTCCGTCCGTCCGTCCGTCCGTCCGTCCGTGTGTCCGTCCGTCCGTCTGTCTGTTCGTCACCGATTTTTGGGCCTTAAATTTTGAGCTAGGATAATGAAATTTGGTATATAGGATCCCTGTCCGAGTCACCAGAACAAGTGTAAAAAATTTTGAAATCCGCCCACTGCCACGCCCCCTTTTTAGAAAAACGTAATTTTTGGCAAAACCGTAAAGAATTTTAAAAAAGTGTCTAAACAGCATATTTAGAGAATGGTAATATCTATATTTTGTTCATATAATGTTTTTTGCCACGCCCACTTTTTGGGGGCGTTTTCAATAAAAAACTGTTTTCGGTCAAATTTTAAATTTTTCGAAAAAAATTTTGATGCAGAATCATTAACATTATTAATATGAACATTTCGTCCTTATACCATTTTAACCCACGCCCACTTTTTGGGGGCGTTTTTATATAAAAACCATTTTTATACACTACCCCATAACATATGAAGGAGAAAACCTAGTCTTTTGTAGAACCGTAAAAGTGTTTTGTAAGCAGTCTGAAGATTTAGTTGTCACTATATCATTTTTTCTATTTTATCCACATCGTATTTTTAGCCATGCCCACTTTTTTTTTGGAATTTTAGTTTTATGGATAGGATGGGATAGGGTATTCAACGATCCGCACAGCGGATTGTAGCCTTCTCATATGTTTATACCCTATCCCATAGGGGGGTATATTAGTTTTGATACTTAGTTTGTAACATAGAGAAATAATTTTGCTACATATACCTCAAAGTATATGGATCGACTCAGAATCGCTAGCTGAGTCGAATTAGCCATGTCTGTCTGTCCGTCCGTCCGTCCGTCCGTCCGTCCGTCCGTCCGTCCGTCTGTCTGTTCGTCAGCGGTTTTTGGGCCTTAAATTTTGAGCTAGGATAATGAAATTTGGTA
This sequence comes from Rhingia campestris, assembly GCA_932526625.1. Taxonomy (NCBI): domain Eukaryota; kingdom Metazoa; phylum Arthropoda; class Insecta; order Diptera; family Syrphidae; genus Rhingia; species Rhingia campestris. The sequence goes on from OW052183.1 coordinate 76,209,656, forward strand.
TATAGGATCCTCGTCCGTGCCACCAGAACAAGTGTAAAAATTTTTAAAATCCGCCCACTGCCACGCCCCCTTTTTAGGAAAACTTATTTTTTGGCCAAACCGTAAGGAATTTAAAAAAAGTGTCTGAGTAGCATATTTAGACAATCCTAATATCTATATTTCGTTCATACAAAGTTTTTTGCCACGCCCACTTTTTGGGGGCGTTTTTAGTAAAAAACGCTTTTTGTCCAAATATTAAAACTTTCGAAAAAAATGTTGATGCAAATACTTCCGAAATGGTAATATAAACATTTTGTCCATAGATCATTTTCACCTACGCCCACATTTTGGGGGCGTTTTCTTACAAAAACCGTTTGTATACCCCATCCCAAGGCATTAGCAATAGAAATACGAACCACACAAGATTTTGAGAAACTGTCTGAGCAATATATTGTGACAATTTCATTTTCTGTATTTCAATGCCATAAGGCCTATATTTTGAGGATATTTATTTAAAGGATGGGATGGGATAGGGTATTCAACGATCCGCATAGCGGATTGTAGCCTCTCATATGTTTTTTAATTAGCATTGATTTTTTCAATGCCAATGAAATCTCAATGCCAATGCATTACTCCCATGTCTGAACAATATATTGTTGTGACAATGTCATTTTCTATATTATAGGCTAATAAAGCCCACTTTTTGGAGATATTAATTTTAAGGATGGGATGGGATGGGGTATTCAACGATCCGCACAGCGGATTGTAGCCTCTCATATGATTATACCCTATCCCATAGGGGTATATTAGTTTTGATACTTAGTTTGTAACATAGAGAAATAATTTTGCTACATATACCTCAAAGTATATGGATCGACTCAGAATCGCTAGCTGAGTCGAATTAGCCATGTCTGTCTGTCCGTCCGTCCGTCCGTCCGTCCGTCCGTCCGTCCGTCCGTCCGTCCGTCCGTCTGTCTGTTCGTCACCGATTTTTGGGCCTTAAATTTTGAGCTAGGATAATGAAATTTGGTATATAGGATCCTTGTCCGAGTCACCAGAACAAGTGTAAAAATTTTTGAAATCCGCCCACTGCCACGCCCCCTTTTTAGAAAAACGTAATTTTTGGCAAAACCGTAAAGAATTTTAAAAAAGTGTCTGAACAGCATATTTACAGAATCGTAATATCTATATTTCGGTCATATAAAGTTTTTTGCCACGCCCACTTTTTGGGGGCGTTTTCAATAAAAAACTGTTTTCGGTCAAATTTTAAATTTTTCGAAAAAAATTTTGATGCAGAATCATTAACATTATTAATATGAACATTTCGTCTTTATACCATTTTAACCCACGCCCATTTTTTGGGGTCGTTTTTATATAAAAACCATTTTTATACACTACCCCATAACATATACAGGAGAAAACCTTGTCTTTTGTAGAACCGTAAAAGTGTTTTGTAAGCAGCATGAAGAATTTGTTGTCACTATATCATTTTTTTTATTTTATCCACATCGTGTTTTTAGCCATGCCCACTTTTTTGGGGATTCTAGTTTTATGGATAGGATGGGATAGGGTATTCAACGATCCGCACAGCGGATTGTAGCCTTCTCATATGTTCTTATGTAGAACCGTTAAAGTGTTTTGTAAGCAGTCTGAAGAATTTGTTGTCACTATATCATTTTTTCTATTTATCCACATCGTGTTTTTAGCCATGTCCCCTTTTTTGGGGATTTTAGTTTTATGGATAGGATGGGATAGGGTATTCAACGATCCAAACAGCGGATTGTAGCCTTCTCATATGTTTATACCCTATCCCATAGGGGGGTATATTAGTTTTGATACATAGTTTGTAACATAGAGAAATAATTTTGCTACATATACCTCAAAGTATATGGATCGACTCAGAATCGCTAGCTGAGTCGAATTAGCCATGTCTGTCCGTCCGTCCGTCCGTCCGTCCGTCTGTCTGTTCGTCACCGATTTTTGGGCCTTAAATTTTGAGCTAGGATAATTAAATTTGGTTTATAGGATCCTTGTCCGAGTCACCAGAACAAGTGTAAAAATTTTTGAAATCCGCCTACTGCCACGCCCCCTTTTTAGAAAAACGTAATTTTTGGCAAAACCGTAAAGAATTTTAAAAAAGTGTTTGAACAGCATATTTAGAGAATGGTAATATCTATATTTTGTTCATATAATGTTTTTTGCCACGCCCACTTTTTGGGGGCGTTTTTAATAAAAAACTGTTTTCGGTCAAATTTTAAATTTTTCGAAAAAAATGTTGATGCAGAATCATTAACATTATTAATATGAACATTTCGTCTTTATACCATTTTAACCCACGCCCACTTTTTGGGGGCGTTTTTATATAAAAACCATTTTTATACACTACCCCATAACATATGAAGGAGAAAACCTAGTCTTTTGTAGAACCGTAAAATTGTTTTGTAAGCAGTCTGAAGATTTAGTTGTCACTATATCATTTTTTCTATTTTATCCACATCGTATTTTTAGCCATGCCCACTTTTTTTTTGGGATTTTAGTTTTATGGATAGGATGGGATAGGGTATTCAACGATCCGCACAGCGGATTGTAGCCTTCTCATATGTTTTCTATTTTATCCACGTCGTGTTTTTAGCCATGCCCCCTTTTTTGGGGATTTTAGTTTTATGGATAGGATGGGATAGGGTATTCAACGATCCGCACAGCGGATTGTAGCCTTCTCATATGTTTTAAACTACTTTTACTAACATGCAGTTCAACTACATCGCTATTTTTATTGTAAACTCTACTCATGCGACTTATAGCCTCATGCACACCATAGTTGTATTTATGATTAGGTATATGTAAAATATTTAGTCTACGAAGGTTATAGGAACCTCCACGGGTATTAAAACCAATAGCACTTAAAGATCAGGAGCATATATTTGTCCTGATAATATTTGGTGTAAGAAGACCATGTCATTGTTAAGTCTACGTTGAGACAAAGGCAACAACTTCAGCAGTTTAATTCGACACCTATACGGAGGCAAATTGGATCATTGAACTCTTTTGACCACCTTTTTATAACTCCCAACATAGAGTTGGATTTATTCACAATAACGTTTATGTGTTTATTAAACTCCAATTTAGGATCAAAATAATCACCAAGATCTTTAAAACTGTCTATAAGACAGAGTATAACTAAAATTGGACGGAAAAGGTTTTCGTGAAAATGACATATGCTGGCACTTAGTGGGGTTCAGATTCAAACCGTTTTTAAAACATATGAGAAGGCTACAATCCACTGTGCGGATCGTTGAATACCCTATCCCATCCTATCTGTAAAACTAAAATCCCCAAAAAGTGGACATGCCTAAGCACACGATGTGGATAAGATAAAGAAAATGCCATGGTGACAACAAATTCATCAGACTGCTTATAAAACATATGAGAGGCTACAACCCGCTGTGCGGATCGTTGAATACCCTATCCCATCCCATCCTTAAAATAAATATCCTCAAAATATAGGCCTTATGGCGATGAAATACAGAAAATGACATTGTCACAATATATTGCTCAGATAGTTTATCAAAATCTTTTGTGGTTCGACAAAAACCAACGTATTTCTATTGGTAATGCCTTGGGATGGGGTATACAAATGGTTTTTGTAAGAAAACGCCCCCAAAATGTGGGCGCAGGTGAAAATGATCTATGGACAAAATGTTTATATTACCATTGCGAAAGTATTTGCATCCAAATTTTTTTCGAAAGTTTTAAAATTTGGACAAAAAGCGTTTTTTACTAAAAACGCCCCCAAAAAGTGGGCGTGGCAAAAAACTTTGTATGAACGAAATATAGATATTAGGATTGTCTAAATATGCTGCTCAGACACTTTTTTGAAATTCCTTACGGTTTGGCTTTAAACTACGTTTTTCTAAAAGGGGGCGTGGCAGTGGGCGGATTTCAAAAAATTTTACACTTGTTCTGCTTCGTCGGCCAGAGAGTCTATGTACCAAATTTCAACACTCTAGCTCAAAATTTAAGGCCCAAATATCGGTGACACACAGACGGACGGACGGACGGACGGACGGACGGACAGACAGACATGGCTTAATCGACTCAGCTAGCGATTCTGAATCGATCCATATACTTTGAGGTATATGTATCGAAATTATTTCTCTATGTTACAAACCTAATGTCAAAACTTATATACCCCCCTATGGGATAGGGTATAAAAACTTTTGCGGTTCTACAAAAGACAAGGTTTTCTGCTGCATATGTTATGGGGTAGGGTATAAAAATGGTTTTTATATAAAAACGCCCCCAAAAAGTGCGCGTGGCAAAAAACTTTATATAGACGAAATACAGATATTTAGATTGTCTTAATATGTAGTTACGTCAGAGACGTCACCTAAACCCCTACCTAGGACACCTCCCACATTCCCCTTGCCTAACGGCACATTATTTCTATAATGATGGTCGACACCCAATCCGGTACCCCGAATACCGCCATACTCCCCTTTTGCCTAACGGCACATATTTTTGCACTAAGAGGTTCCCACGCCATTTTGCATACCTTGCAAAAACTTATCTTAAACGGATACACCCCCTTGTCCCGCTATGCGAAACCCAAAACCCAATAAAATCGTGTATGCATGTAACGTAGAGTAAGCATATTTTGTAATGGGAATTCAAATTAGATTTTTTAACTCAGTTCTAATTTGACTCTCAATCTAAGAAGTGCAGCGACGCTAAGGACGGCGGCTTCTTAGACTGATATAAAAAAAATACAAAATTTTATAATAATGAAACAATAAAAAAAAAAAAAAAAATAAAGAAAAAAAAAATATGTTTTTTTTTAAATCTAAATTACGCTCGAAAACGTAAATGGCGCAGTCGGTAGTCTCGGTTACGCGAAAAATATCAAAATTTGTTTTTTGCGGTTAGTTTAAACTATTTAATCCGAGTGAACAAAAGTGAAAATTCCAAAAATCCGAACAAGGATAAAAGTGAATAACATTTAATAAAAATCCGTTCAAGGATACATTCCAAAAAATCCGAACAAGGATAAAAGTGAATAACATTTAATAAAAATCCGTTCAAGGATACATTCCAAAAATCCGAACAAGGATAAAAGTGAATAATATTTAATAAAAATCCGTTCAAGGATACAAATAGAAACAAAAGTGAAAATTCATCAAAAAAGAAACACACTGTTTGATAAGCAGCGACACATCATAATGGCTCAGAACACATTAGAGCAATGCCTCGTTGCGCTGACGCAATTGATGGCCAACAGTAGCCAACCAGTTAGCCTTAAGGCAAGGCTGGAGAGGGAAATAAAATACCTAGCTGTATTTGAAGGAAAATCAGGAACGCTGTCCTCATTCGCGGCTTCGGTCAACAAAACCTTGGAGGCCTATGCGAGGCCAGAAGAAAAGCAACTCATGTATGAGCTGATATTCAATACAAAAATCCATGGAGCGGCAAAGAACGTGCTCAGCATCAGCCCACCCGGAGATTGGACAGACTGCCTGGCAAGACTGAAAAAACACTTCAGACCATCAAAGGACGAGAGGACATTAACTAAAGAGTGAGTAGTATTATAGAATTAGATATAAAACTAAGAAATATAATAGAAGAAGTAACAGAGTTCGCCGCCTTCAGTGATAATGGTGTCAGCATAATTAGTATTTTTAATGGGATGTTAGTTCAAAAAGTAAAAGAACTAGCATCCGGTTCATTAGCATATGCGCTCATGAACAAATACGACATAACAGAAGTTAGGGAAATTGTACACAACTTTATTGGACAAGACTCAAGCAACTTGAACTACAAAATGTTAAACAGAAATTCCACTACGTCAAATCATAGACGTAATAATTATCAGAATAGTTATAGGCAGGACGATAATTCTCAACGAAACAACAACCACAGAAGCAATCAAATTAATAACTCAAATTGGCAAAACCCTAGTCCTCAGCAAAACAATTCCCGAAATCCAAATTTTAATAGAAATCAAAGTGTACAACAAAGTTTCAACCGTAGGAATAATCACAATAATAATTCAGGTAATTTTAGAAATAATAGCGGAATAGAACCGATGGACACCACATCGGGAAGTCACGCTAGACAGATCAACAACATAGAAGGTAGTTCGGATTTTCAAGTAGAAAGCCTCCGAGTAGATTACCCTATATAATAGTAGAAACCAAATCCAATAAAACTAAACTTAAACTCCTAATAGACCCAGGTTCGGAAACGAGCATCTTAAACCCGGGGATATGCCATCCTAAATGGCAGATACATTCGAATAAACCAATAGAAGTGCGAACTACAAGTACTTCACTCTCCATAAACAAAAAAGTTAGAATTCCGTTATTCAAAGAATTCGGGAAAAATAAAACGGCCGAGTTCTTAGAATTTAAATTCCACGAGGTTTTCGATGGATTGATAGGAAATAATATCCTCATTCCATTAGAAGCAATCCTCGACTTTAAAAGAAAATTGTTAATCATAGACAAAAAAGAAATACCAATCTTTTTCAACAGCAACGAAGAATATGAAAAACATATTCCGGAAATAGGAATCTATCACACCGAAACGAATAGAGAACCTATTTCTGATCAAATCAGAATAGAACATCTTAATAGCGAAGAAAAAAGAGAAATACAAAAACTTGTCTCTGAGTACTCAAGTATTTTTTACCAAGACGGAAATGATTTGTCTTTTACTAATGCGATTAAGCATAGAATAAAGACAATCAATGATATTCCGATCTACACCAAAAATTACAGATACCCTGAAATACACAAAACAGAGGTATCTAAGCAAATAAATGATATGCTCCAACAAGGTATAATTCGTGCAAGCAATTCCCCATATTCTGCACCCATCTGGGTCATTCCGAAGAAGGAAGACGCATCTGGAAAAAAGAAATGGCGAATCGTTATAGATTATCGGAAATTGAATGAAATTTCAATCGACGATAAATTCCCAATACCAAATATGGATGACATACTTGGTAAACTGGGAAACTCTATGTATTTTACAACGATCGATTTGGCTAAAGAGTTTCACCAAATCGAGATAGCGGAAGAAGATGTAAGAAAAACAGCATTCTCAACAGATAAGGGTCATTACGAATTCGTTCGAATGCCTTTCGGTTTGAAGAACGCGCCCGCTACCTTTCAAAGACTGATGAACTCTGTCTTATCGGAGTTTATTGGACAGATTTGTCTTGTATATCTGGATGACATTATCGTCTTCTCGACATCTCTCGAGGAACACATAATATCACTTCGAAAAATATTCAAGCGTTTACAAGAGGTTAATTTAAAAGTTCAGTTAGATAAAACTGAATTTTTAAAAAAAGAAACTGAGTTTTTGGGACATGTCGTCACTACTGAGGGCATTAAAGCTAATCCGAATAAAATTTCAGCAATATACAATTATAAAATTCCTACAACAACGAAACAGATTAAGTCATTCTTAGGGATAACCGGTTATTACCGGAAATTTATAAAAGACTACGGCAAAGTAGCAAAACCAATGACCGCCTTCCTGAAAAAAGGAGCAAAAATTGATATAAATAATCCTGAATACATAGAAAGTTTTGAGACACTTAAAACCCTAATCACATCAGATCCAATATTAAAACATCCAGATTTCGATAAAATGTTCACACTAACTACAGATGCATCAAACTATGCAATTGGTGGCGTGCTATCGCAAGAAAACCACCCTGTATGTTTTGCTAGTCGAACTCTAAATAGCCACGAAATCAACTATTCCACCATCGAAAAGGAATTATTGGCCATAGTGTGGGCAACACAATATTTTAGGCCATACCTTTACGGAAGAAAATTCGTAGTAAAAACCGACCATCGACCCCTAGTTTGGTTAAGTTCGCTAAAAGAACCAAATACCAAACTGCAAAGATGGAAAGTCAAACTGGAAGAATATAATTTTGACATTCAATATGTTAAAGGAAAAGAAAATCAGGTCGCTGACGGGTTATCAAGGATTGAGATTTATCACAACGAAGATGTGACATACCTCAATGATACCAGTGACAACAATGATACCAGTGAACAACTGTTGGACAACCAGTCCATTTTAGCCACTATCCACAGCGCAAATGAGGATAGTAGCAACCATATCCCCATAGTAGAAACACCGGTAAACCTTTACAAAACTCAAATTATTTTACATAAGACGAACAATATAAATAACCATAAACTTTACACACCGTTTCATAATAAAAGAATAGTTATCGAAATAAAAAACTATAAAGAAGATCTTATTTTAGACATTATGAAAAAATATATCCCACCCAAAGGAATTCTAGGAATTTATTCTTCTGATGACCACACTTTTGCACAGTTCCAAGAAACATATCTGAAATATTTTAGCAAAAATAAGTCTCTTAAGGTTCTTAAATGTAGCAAATTCCTAGGTGACATAGAAGATGAGGAAAAAGAACTCTTGGTAATTTCTCAAACTCATAACCTACTAAACCACAGGGGAATAAATGAAACGTATTTCGAAATAAAAGATGTTTACTATTGCCCAAAACTGAAGGACAAAATCCAGAAATTTATTAATAATTGTGAAATTTGCAATAGCGCAAAATATGAAAGAAATCCTTACAAAATACCCTTAAAATTAACTGAAACACCAACCAAACCAAATCAGATCATACACGTTGATATTTGGTATGCCAATATCAATCTGATGTATGTAACAATGATAGACAAACTTTCAAAATTCGTTACAGTTCACGAAATAAAACATAGAACTTGGCCAAAACTACTGGACACTTTAAAATATAGATTTGCAAATAATGGCATCCCGGAAAGAATAATAACCGATGGTGAAACAGGATTCTCATCAATAGTTATTAAAGAATATCTTAAGGAAAATAACGTTGACTTACATATAACAACACCCTATCACAAAACAGGAAACTCGGATATCGAAAGATTCCACTCAACTCTAAACGAGCACATAAGGACATTTAAGGCCGATAAAGAAAATAACGATACTTTACGTAATCAAGTCCTTAAAGCTGTGACAATTTACAATAAGACAATTCACTCTACGACGAAAAGAAGACCTATCGAATTTACAGATGGAACTATTACAAATCAGGAATATCCTAAAATTCTAGAGACAATTAATAAAACAAAAGAGAAATACATTAACAAATACAACAAAAATAAAATTGACATAGACCTTACAAAAAATAAGCACTCATATCTAAAAACTAGAACCCATAACAAACTTAAACCAAACCATATAAAAACTAATCCCAAAGTTTTAGACAAAGACCATGTAGTAGACGCAAGAGGAAGTAAATACTACAAAACTCAACTCAAGCGAAACTATAAATTTGAACAAACCGCCTAATTTATATTTTCAGGCAACACTAATTATTTTCCTGACAATTCCAATGACACTAACAACTGGACAAAGACTATACGTACAAGAGTTAAACACAGGAAACGGATTTATAACAATTCGAGAACAAAACCTAAACATTATAGAGACCTATACAAAAATACTACACAACATTAACCTAACAACATGGACAGAAAATCTTGCAATCCTAGAACATAACATACTCGAACTAAATGATAATGATGAATTTCCAACAATAAACCACAATTTTAACAGTTTGGTAAAAGAAATAGAAAATACTTTGGGTCATCATCATCATAAGTCGAGAAGAGGACTATTTGATATACTAGGAAAAGGATTAAAATATTTAGCCGGTACTATGGATCATGAAGACGAACAAGACATAAAACAAAGTCTAGAAACTAACGAAATAAACAACAAGAACTTAATAAACGGACTAAACGACCAAATAAAAATTAACAATAACTTCAACGAAATTACAAACAACATTACCAAACAAATCAATACACAACAACATGACATTAGGAAACAATTTGAAAAGTTAAACAATGCAATAGACGAGGATGATATTAAAATTAAAAGGATGCATTCCAAATTAATTATGACATCGAATTACTTAGGGATCAGGTTAGAAAAGTAAAAGAAAATTTAATGCTAAGCCAGTTAGGAATTCTGAGTACAGGTCTGTTGACACCATCAGAAATTCAAAATTTTAATATCACACTGAATAAAATACCAAACATAAAAAGTTCTGCTATAGTCCATGAGGATCAGATAATATTTATTTTACTGATACCCAATTATTCAAAAGAAATTTTTTATAAAATAATTGTTGAACCCATTCCAAATAAAAATAACCTAGAAATTATTATATCAGACAATAATTTTATTACAAATGGAAATTTAATGTATTATAATATGGAAAACGGGTCAAAGTTAAGAGATTTAAAAATTGTGAACGATACGTGCCTATCAAAAATGTTAAATGAAAATGCCGAATGCGAATTTAAAGAAAATAAAAATATTGTAATTAAGCAGATGGCAAATAATATTGTAATTACAAAAAATTTAGAACAAACAGAAATTTTTCATAATTGTCATAATTATAAAATAAACATAATTGGAAATAATATTATAAGATTCGAGAATTGTAAAATTGAAATAAATAATATTGTATATGAAAACTTTGTTTACTACGATAATTTCATTGTACCAAATTTTAAAAACATAACAATTAAAAAAGTTATAATGAACTATAACGCAGAAGAAATTCATGTAAAACAAGTAGAAAACAGAAAGCTCATTGAAGAAATTAAATTTAAACATAAAATATACACGAGCATACATTATAGTTTTAGCTTCTTAATTTTGGGTATAATTATTGTATTTTTAATTATCTGTTCCACAAAAAGATTCACAAAAAGTAAAATAAAGATTAATATTAAAAATAGTGATTCTACGGAGCAGAATCTTAAGGGCGGAGGAGTTACGTCAGAGACGTCACCTAAACCCCTACCTAGGACACCTCCCACATTCCCCTTGCCTAACGGCACATTATTTCTATAATGATGGTCGACACCCAATCCGGTACCCCAAATACCGCCATACTCCCCTTTTGGCTAACGGCACATATTTTTGCACTAAGAGGTTCCCACGCCATTTTGCATACCTTGCAAAAACTTATCTTAAACGGATACACACCCTTGTCCCGCTATGCGAAACCCAAAACCCAATAAAATCGTGTATGCATGTAACGTAGAGTAAGCATATTTTGTAATGGGAATTCAAATTAGATTTTTTAACTCAGTTCTAATTTGACTCTCAATCTAAGAAGTGCAGCGACGCTAAGGACGGCGGCTTCTTAGACTGATATAAAAAAAATACAAAATTTTATAATAATGAAACAATAAAAAAAAAATAAAATAAAGAAAAAAAAAAACAAATATGTTTTTTTTTAAATCTAAATTACGCTCGAAAACGTAAATATGTTGTTCAAAAAGTTTTTCAAAATTCCTTATGGTTTGGCCAAAAAATACGTTTTTCTAAAAAGGGGGCGTGGCAGTGGGCGGATTTCAAAATTTTTTACAATTGTTCTGCTGGGAGCAACAAAGAGCACGTGTACCAAATTTCATCCTTCCAGGTCAAAATTTAAGGCCCAAACAGGTGACGTACGGACGGACGGACGGACAGACATGGCTAAATCGACTCAGCTATCGATTCTGAGTCGATCCATATACTTTGAGGTATATGTAGCTAAATTATTTCTCTATGTTACAAACTATGTATCAAAACTAATATACCCCTATGGGATAGGGTATAAACACCATGTTGTAAAGCTATTTAAATCAGTTTGAAGTGAAAGCGAATCGCTTAGATCTCCTACACATTTGAAAATTTTCATGTCATCAGCATATATCAGTATTTTGCTCTCTCGAATACAAGCTTTTGCATCGTTAATAGCAAGAATAAATAAGATAGGGCCTAAATGACTACCTTGGGGTTCTCCAGATTGGGCAACAAAAGGGTTGGATTTAGAGCCTCTAAATTTTACCTGATAAGTTCTTAGTGAGAGATATGATTGAACCCAATTTATGAAACCTGGAGGGAAACCATAAGCCTTATGTTTAAAAATTATGATGTTATGTGATAACTGGTCAAAAGCTTTGGAAAAGTCAGTGTATATACAATCGACCTCTTTTTTATTTTCCAACCTATTGGAACAAAGCTTTGGAAAAGTCAGTGTATATACAATCGACCTCTTTTTTATTTTCCAACCTATTGGAACAATGATGCATAAAAGTTAAGAGATTTGTGACAGTGGATCGATTTTTTACAAGGCCATGCTGCTCTTTACAGATAATGTTTCCACACAGGAATACTAATTTATCACATATAATATGTTCAAATAACTTAGGAATGCAAGAGAGTTTTGAAATAGGTCTGTAATTAGAAATGTCTCCTCGTTCACCTTTTTTAAAAACAGGTGTAATAAATGCATTTTTCCATTGAGTTGGGAATACTCCTGTTTTAAGGGAGCTTTCAAACATATACTTAAGGTATGGCAGAAGAGCATCTTTGCATTGCTTTACGACTATTGGTGGGATTCCATCGGGCCCAGCAGAATAATCATTATTTAATAAAGCGATATATTTAATTATTGTCTCATCGTCAAATGTGACGTTGCTGAAACTAACTTGAGAACAGTCATTGAGATAACTGAAATATTGTTCTTCTAAGACAAGAGGGGTATCAATAAATGATTTACTGAAATTCTCTGCGAATAAGTTAGATAAAATAATAGAGCTCGATATTTTTGAATTATTGTATGAGAAGTTGGCTGGATATCCATCCGTTTTTCTCTTCGAATTGACAAAACTCCAAAAGCGTTTTGGGTCACTTTTAAGAGCGTTCTCCATATTGGCTATATAGCCATTATATAAACTATTTGACATCGCAGAGAATTCCTTAAAATAATTCATGTACTTATCATAGTCGTATTGATTCTGACTTTTAACAAAATTATTCCAGGCCCGGTTACGTATATTCCGAAGAGATTTAAGGTCTTTCGTATACCAAGGATGCTGGATTTGAGCATTCTTAGAATGCTTGACTGGGATAGTTCTATCCATGCAATATTTTATTAGAAGATAGAATTTGTTAACAGCTTCTTCTAAATTGGAGAGGCTGTCAATAATTCGATAGATTTATTTCTTTTTATAGCCTTTGAAAGTTCGCCTTCCGAAAGTCAAAAGAGTACGAACGATCATACGAGTCAGAATGTTCGTACAGATGTCCGCCTATGTCAAAAAAATATCTAATGGAGGATGATTTTTGTCTATGTTAGTGATACTGGTACTAGATTCTAATACTGCAGTACTAACAGAGTCAGAAGAAAAAACTAAATCGATAATTCGATTATTATGATTTTTTTATACAGCTTGTTTGCTGTAAGTCAAATGATAAAATGTTATCAAGTAATGATAGCTCTTGTTGTGCAGAGACTTCTGATGGTATAAAATGAGGTTCTCCTTCCGAAGGCACCCATTCTATGTGTGGTGAGTTGAAATCACCCAGCAACAAAATATTACTGTCACAACAAGATAAGTCAAAGATGTATTCTAAATCCTTTGATAGCTCAGAATACAGAGTACCAAGACGATAGGAGGGAATGTATGCATTTGCGACATAAAGGTATTTATTTCCAATAATTATCTTAACACAAATTATTTCGGTATTAAGAATGAATGGAAAATCAATTTTCTCAGAAAATCAATTTTCTACTCCAAGCGCTTTTAGGTCATTTATGTGACAGTCATTCCTATATACTAAGAACTCATGATTAAAGAGTTCCGAGTCAAGTATACTGGCGTTAAGCCACGTTTCGGTTAAGGAGAATATGTCGTGTGAAAAGGCTTGAGAGTTAAGAAATATATTTTTTGCTTTTGTTCGGAGCCCTCTTACATTTTGGTAGTAGAGGGACAGTCGGTAGAGTTTTTTGGTTCTGAGCTTTGAACTCCGCGTTTAGCTCTCCGTGGCTTAAACTCATTGACAATAGTATTTACGGGCCAAGAGTTAGTGTCACATACTTATGTTTATACATGTGGCTCTGTTAAGTTTGAGTCGGTTTCTTCGGTTTGGTGAATTGGTTTGGAGTTTGGTGGATCTTCGCACTGATTGAGCTCATTTGGATCTTCAAGTTATTTAATTGAGATTTTTTGTTTCATTTGTCGTTGCTGCTATATCGGTTCGTGCATTATAATGTTTCCACACAGGAATACTAATTTATCACAAATAATATGTTCAAATAACTTAGGAATGCAAGAGAGTTTTGAAATAGGTCTGTAATTAGAAATGTCTCCTCGTTCACCTTTTTTAAAAACAGGTGTAATAAATGCATTTTTCCATTGAGTTGGGAATACTCCTGTTTTAAGGGAGCTTTCAAACATATACTTAAGGTATGGCAGAAGAGCATCTTTGCATTGCTTTACGACTATTGGTGGGATTCCATCGGGCCCAGCAGAATAATCATTATTTAATAAAGCGATATATTTAATTATTGTCTCATCGTCAAATGTGACGTTGCTGAAACTAACTTGAGAACAGTCATTGAGATAACTGAAATATTGTTCTTCTAAGACAAGAGGGGTATCAATAAATGATTTACTGAAATTCTCTGCGAATAAGTTAGATAAAATAATAGAGCTCGATATTTTTGAATTATTGTATGAGAAGTTGGCTGGATATCCATCCGTTTTTCTCTTCGAATTGACAAAACTCCAAAAGCGTTTTGGGTCACTTTTAAGAGCGTTCTCCATATTGGCTATATAGCCATTATATAAACTATTTGACATCGCAGAGAATTCCTTAAAATAATTCATGTACTTATCATAGTCGTATTGATTCTGACTTTTAACAAAATTATTCCAGGCCCGGTTACGTATATTCCGAAGAGATTTAAGGTCTTTCGTATACCAAGGATGCTGGATTTGAGCATTCTTAGAATGCTTGACTGGGATAGTTCTATCCATGCAATATTTTATTAGAAGATAGAATTTGTTAACAGCTTCTTCTAAATTGGAGAGGCTGTCAATAATTCGATAGATTTATTTCTTTTTATAGCCTTTGAAAGTTCGCCTTCCGAAAGTCAAAAGAGTACGAACGATCATACGAGTCAGAATGTTCGTACAGATGTCCGCCTATGTCAAAAAAATATCTAATGGAGGATGATTTTTGTCTATGTTAGTGATACTGGTACTAGATTCTAATACTGCAGTACTAACAGAGTCAGAAGAAAAAACTAAATCGATAATTCGATTATTATGATTTTTTTATACAGCTTGTTTGCTGTAAGTCAAATGATAAAATGTTATCAAGTAATGATAGCTCTTGTTGTGCAGAGACTTCTGATGGTATAAAATGAGGTTCTCCTTCCGAAGGCACCCATTCTATGTGTGGTGAGTTGAAATCACCCAGCAACAAAATATTACTGTCACAACAAGATAAGTCAAAGATGTATTCTAAATCCTTTGATAGCTCAGAATACAGAGTACCAAGACGATAGGAGGGAATGTATGCATTTGCGACATAAAGGTATTTATTTCCAATAATTATCTTAACACAAATTATTTCGGTATTAAGAATGAATGGAAAATCAATTTTCTCAGAAAATCAATTTTCTCCTCCAAGCGCTTTTAGGTCATTTATGTGACGGTCATTCCTATATACTAAGAACTCATGATTAAAGAGTTCCGAGTCAAGTATACTGGCGTTAAGCCACGTTTCGGTTAAGGAGAATATGTCGTGTGAAAAGGCTTGAGAGTTAAGAAATATATTTTTTGCTTTTGTTCGGAGCCCTCTTACATTTTGGTAGTAGAGGGACAGTCGGTAGAGTTTTTTGGTTCTGAGCTTTGAACTCCGCGTTTAGCTCTCCGTGGCTTAAACTCATTGACAATAGTATTTACGGGCCAAGAGTTAGTGTCACATACTTATGTTTATACATGTGGCTCTGTTAAGTTTGAGTCGGTTTCTTCGGTTTGGTGAATTGGTTTGGAGTTTGGTGGATCTTCGCACTGATTGAGCTCATTTGGATCTTCAAGTTATTTAATTGAGATTTTTTGTTTCATTTGTCGTTGCTGCTATATCGGTTCGTGCATTTTTTGGAATGGAAAAGGCAATATTTACTGTATTACGTGGTATTCGCGGTCGTATTAAGGGTTCGCTAACCAAGCATGCAGCCTTTACGAAAAAATTGGTAGAAACAATTCCATTGGAGGCGTTAGAAGTTCGCATGGAACAAGTAAATGTATTATGGGATGAATTTAAAAGCTCCCAAAATTCTATGTATGAGTTTATCGACGAGGAATATTATATAGATCCTGATCCCGAATTCGAGGAGTTCGAATCAAAATTTTTAATCGTTAAATCGATTCTCCTCGCGGCAATAAGGGAACGCACTGTTTTAATATCAGACTCAGTAGCTTCGTCAATTAAACAACCCGATGCAGCTGTAGTTAGCTCCGATGAACATCAGGCTGCCGCTCCAGACCTTGATACTGCTGTAGTTAGTCCGGTTGAACAGCAAGCTGCGGCAATCGAGCGTTCCACTCAACAGCAAGCTGCTTTAGTGAATCGTCTGAATACGTCAACGTCGTCGGGGGTATCATCTTCAAGGTCACAGCGTGTAGACACAATCTTGCCACAGATTAGAATCGAACCTTTTTCGGGAACATATCGCGATTGGCCTGCATTCCGCGATACGTACGAGGGATCGATACATAATCGGAATAATATTTCGTCAACTCAGAAGTTTTATCTTTTAAAATAACATCTTCGCGGAGCAGCGTTAAGCTTGCTGAGTGATATGCCCATTTGTGATGCAGCCTATCCTGCAGCATGGAAACGATAAGAAAGTCGTTTTGATAGACCGCGGTATGTCAACTTAATTTTATACAAACATTTTTTGATTTGCCATCCACCAATACTTCGAAGTTGACCGCGTTGCGCAGAATATAAGACGGACTTATGAAGTAGTCAGGGGACTCTCAGTCATAAACTCGTTGGATAGAGATCCCTGGCTAATTTACCTTTTGTTAGATAAGGTTGATTCGGAAACACGACAAGCTTGGTCGGATGCCAGTATCGATGACGAGTATCCATCTATAGATAAATTTCTTACCTTTTTGGAGCATAGATGTGAGGTCATGTTCGAGAATCAACTCGAAGCAGAAGTTCCGCTGTAAGAAGCATGCACGCTTCATCTTCAACTACCTGCCCCAAATGTGCAGGGGCTCATCTTTTGCCGCAGTGTGCAGAGTTTTTGGCCTTTAACATTCATGATAAACGAAACTTCGTCAAATCGAATAGGCTGTGTTTTTATTGTCTTCGTTTAGGCCATACGTCTGCTCGGTGTTCATCAAAGTCGCGGTGCCGAACTTGCAATACTCGGCACCATAGCCTTGTTCATTTCGATTCAGGGAATCTGTCCGCAACTGTTGAAACAAGATTCGACACAAAGGGTTCATGCTATTGTAGACAATACATCGCATTCCTCGCCGCAACCAACATCATCTCGTTTTATTGCTTATCACTCGTTGAGTAACATACACGTTCTTCCGCAAACCATATTGCCCAGAGCTATGGCAAATGTTATAGATAGCATGGGTGAATATCAACAAGTGCGGTTGCTCCTAGACTCGAGATCACAGGTGTCTTTAATATCGGAATCCTGTGCCCAACGTCTTGGTTTCAAGCGTCGAAATGCACGTGTACTTATCAGTGGGATATGTTCTACTAGTGCAGGCAAAGCTAGGGGCATAGTTTCGATTTGTGTAGCTTCTCAGTTTGAACCATTAAGCATTTAGGTTGATGCATACATATTGCCTCATGTCACAACAAACTTACCAACGAATAGCTTTGAAGTCGAAAACTGGCAATACATCAAAGATCTAAACTTAGCTAATTCATCATTCAACATTTCGAGTTCGATAGATGTACTATTAGGAGCTGATTAGGTTTGGGATATACAGCAGGGTGAAGTGAAATTCGGAGAGAATGGATATCCCATTGCTCAGAAAAACATTTTTGGCTGGGTATTGGCTGGGAAGTTGATCAACGACACACCTCAAAGCATTCATTCGCACCATTGTATGTTGGATATAGATTCCATGTTGCAGGCCTTCTGGACTATAGAGGAAGTAGATCCAAAATCAATTCTATCTCCGGAAGAAAGGGAAATAGAGGACCATTTTTTGAAAACCCATCAACGAGAGATTAACGGAAGATATATAGTAGACCTTCCTTTTAAAGGAAAACCATATTCCACGGGCACCCTAAAAGGTTCAGTAGTTCGCATGAAGTCCATGGAAAGAAGGTTTCAAAAGAACGAACTTCTGCGTCAAGGATATAACAAATTCCTTGATGAGTATTTGTCGTTGGGACACATGCGAAAAGTTTCGCAGCCAGATCTCGCTCGAAATAATGTGTTCTATCTCCCACATCATGCCCTGCTAAAGCCGGACAGTACGTCCACCAAAATTTGTGTTGTTTTCGACGGATCCTTCAAGGATACCAGTGGACGATCGCTAAACGAACGTCTGATGGTCGGCCCACCTATGCAAAGAAATTTGATTTCCGTATGTTTGAGATTTCGAAAATATCGGTTCGTATTCACTGCGGACATTGTCAAAATGTTCCGACAAATTTGGGTGTTGGAAAAAGACAGAGACTTCCTTCGAATAATTTGGCGAAAATCGCCTATGGACCCTTTCGAGCATTATGAGCTGTGTACAGTGACTTACGGCACATCATGTGCTCCATTTCAATCCATTCGTGTTTTGGAACAGCTCGCGCATGACCATCGAAATAAGTATCCACTTGCCGCTGATATGATTGAAAATGATTTTTACGTGGACGATGCTGTATCTGGTGCAGATACAATCGAATCTGCATTACTGAAGAAACAGTCGCTGATTGAACTATTGTCAAAAGGAGGATTTGTTCTTAGCAAATGGCAAAGTAATAGCTTGGAACTTTTGGAAACTCGCAATGAGATACAGAATGAGGTAGCTTCGTTGGATACTGATGAAGATTGTTGGGCTAAGGTCTTGGGACTATATTGAAATTCTAGGATGGATGTTTTTAGTTTCCGTTTAAACCTTAGCAAAATCGAAGGTGTTACAAAACGCCAGATCTTGAGAGATATCGCCAGTATTTTTGATCCGCTCGGGTTTTTTGCTCCATCAACGATTTTACTCAAAATCATCTTTCAGGAATTATGGCACCGCAAGTTGGAATGGGATGATCCAGTTCCACCATCGATCTCGAAGTAATGGATTAAGTACCGAGACGAATTTTCTGTGTTAACTCAACTTGCCATTTCTCGGTCAATCGGTTTGTCAGGACCATCTTTTCAACTGCATGGATTTTCAGACGCTTCTGCAGCAGCCTACGGTGCTGTTATTTATTCAAGGTATCAATTACCAAATGGACAATTTGAAACCCAAATCGTAGCAGCTAAAACTCGTGTGGTCATCCTCGCCTGGAATTATGTGCAGCTGTGTTACTTGCTAGACTTGTCCAAGCAGTGAAAACGTCTTTAAAAATCGCCTTTCCAAATGTGTTCGATTGGAGTGATTCACAAGTTGTTTTGTCGTGGCTTTCTTCACCATGTCGTCGGTGGGATACGTTTGTGGAAAATCGAACTGATGAAATTTTAAATACAATTCCCAGAAGTCGTTGGTTTCACGTTAGGTCTGAGTCAAACCCAGCAGACTGCGCTTCACTCGGAATACCACCATCCAGGCTCTTAGAACACCCTATTTGGTGGCACGATCCGGCTTGGCTCCTACAGAACGCAGACAATTGGCCTATTAAGATAGAGTTTGAAGAGCATCCAGCAAACAGGTGCAACAGTCATTACTGGTCGTGGATTCTGATCATCCGTTCGAAACCCTCTCACCATCATTTTCGTCATGGAATAAGCTGATTCGGAGCGTCGCCTTTCTCTTTCGGTTTATTGCGAAGTGTCGCAAACAGACCGATGCATTTTCTTGTCATTTAAAGTGTCGAGAAATTCGCCATGCAAAGTTGAGTCTCTTAAAATGGTTACAAGAGGTTCATTTTGGACATGTCATGCAGTCCTTCGATAAATTCGACAAATTTCCAAACAACTGCAATATTTCAAACCTTACTCCATTTTTAGATGAGGACAAAATACTTCGCGTTGGCGGACGAATTTAAGAAGCCAACATCGCCTACAATACCAAACACCCAATCATAATTCCCAAACATCATCGCATTACCAAACTTATTTTGTTGGATGCAGATATCTTCATCCAAGAGTTTCGACATTATTTGCACTCATCCGTCAAGATTACGAGTGCATATCCTGTTTTAAACAAAGGAAGAATACCGCAACACAAATTATGGGAAACCTTCCACCCCCTCGAGTTCGACAGAGCAGATCGTTTGCGCACTGCGGATGCGATTACGCCGGCCCGATCGCATATCTTAATGGGACAAATTTTCGGGGATGCGCTCGTGCTTTAACGGAAATGCATAATCTTGTTCTCTCCGAGTATCACAATTCGGTCGTAGAAGAAACACTAGCTCGAGATGGGATTACTTGGCACTTCATACCCCCTTCAGCACCACATTTTGGGGGCTTGTGGAAAACGGGCGTTAAGTCCGTCAAGCATTATCTTCGAAGGGTAATCGAAGCAGATATATTGAATTTTGAAGAATTATGTACGCTTCTTTCTCAGATAGAAGCAATTCTTAATTCTAGGCCTCTATGTCAGATTTCTGCTAAGGATATTGCCTTACTAACCCCTGCTCACTTTTTTCTAGGTGAACCATATTCCGCCATTGCAGAGCCAACATTGAATGTAGCTACTAACAGATTGTCGTCGTGGCAGTCCATACAAGCCAAGGTCCAAGGCTACTGGAAAAGATGGAGCCTGGAGTACCTCACCTCACTACAAAATCGACCAAAGTGGCAGCAGGCTCAAAAGGATCTTAAAGCAGATGATATCGTCCTTGTTAAAGACTCAAATCTACCGCCTGGCAAATGGATGATGGGCCGAGTGACGGATACACACCCGGGAAAGGATGGACGTGTTTGAGTAGTCACACTAAAGACTGCTAATGGAATAATTCTTCGAGCAATATACAAGCTGGCGATCTTACCCTTATGCTGAAACTGTGTTCCAGGGGCGGCGGAATGTTTAGAAATATTCTCCGTTATATATATACCCTATCCGATAGGGGTATATTAGTTTTGATACTTAGTTTGTAACATAGAGAAATAATTTAGCTACATATACCTCAAAGTATATGGATCGACTCAGAATCGCTAGCTGAGTCGATTAAGCCATGTCTGTCTGTCCGTCCGTCCGTCTGTACGTCACCGATTTTTAGGCCTGAAATTTTGAGCTAGGATAATGAAATTTGGTATATAGGCTCCTCGTGGGTGCCTTCAGAACAAGTGTAAAAATTTTTGAAATCCGCCCACGGCCACGCCCCTTTTCAGAAAAACTCAGTTTTTGGCCAAACCGTAAGGAATTTTAAAAAAGTTTCTGAACAGCATATGTAGACAATCTTAATATCTATATTTCGTCTATATATAGTTTTTTGACGCGCCCACTTTTTGGGTGCGTTTTCAATAAAAAAAAATGTTTTCGGTAAAATTTTAAATTTTTCGAAAAAATTTTTGATCCAGAATCATTGACATTTTTAATATGAACATTTCGTCTACATACCATTTTAACCCACGCCCACTTTTTGGGGCGTTTTTATATAAAAACCATTTTTATACACTACCCCATAACATATGCAGGAGAAAACCTTGTCTTTTGTAGAACCGTAAAAGTGTTTTGTAAGTAGTCTGAAGAATTTGTTGTCACTATATAATTTTTTTTATTTTACCCACATCGTGTTTTTATCCATGCCCACTTTGTTTGGGGATTTTAGTTTTATGGATAGGATGGGATAGGGTATTCAACGATCCGCACAGCGGATTGTAGCCTTCTCATATGTTTATACCCTATCCCATAGGGGTATATTTGTTTTGATACTTAGTTTGTAACATAGAGAAATAATTTTGCTACATATACCTCAAAGTATATGGATCTACTCAGAATCGCTAGCTGAGTCGATTAAGTCTGTCTGTCCGTCCGTCCGTCCGTCCGTCCGTCCGTCTGTACGTCACCGATTTTTAGGCCTTAAATTTTGAGCTAGGATAATGAAATTTGGTATATAGGATCCTCGTCTCTGCCTACAGAACAAGTGTAAAAATTTTTGAAATCCGCCCACTGCCACGCCCCCTTTTAAGAAAAACTCAGTTTTTGACCAAACCGTAAGGAATTTGAAAAAAGTTTCTGCACAACATATTTAGACAATAATAATATCTATATTTCGTCCATATAAAGTTTTTTGCCACGCCCACTTTTTGGGGGCGTTTTCAATTAAAAACTGTTTTCGGTCAAATTTTAAATTTTTCGAAAAAAAATTTGATGCAGAATCATTAACATTATTAATATGAACATTTCGTCTATATACCATTTTAACCCACGCCCACTTTTTGGGGGCGTTTTTATATAAAAACCATTTTTATACACTATCCCATAACATATGCGCAGGAGAAAACCTTGTCTTTTGTAGAACCGTAAAATTGTTTTGTAAGCAGTCTGAAGAATTTGTTGTCACTATATCATTTTTTCTATTTTATCCACATCGTGTTTTTAGCCATGCCCCCTTTTTTGGAGATTTTAGTTTTATGGATAGGATGGGATAGGGTATTCAACGATCCGCACAGCGGATTGTAGCCTTCTCATATGTTTATACCCTATCCCATAGGGGGGTATATTAGTTTTGACATTAAGTTTGTAACATAGAGAAATAATTTCGATACATATACCTCAAAGTATATGGATCGATTCAGAATCGCTAGCTGAGTCGATTAAGCCATGTCTGTCTGTCCGTCCGTCCGTCCGTCCGTCCGTCCGTCCGTCCGTCTGTGTGTCACCGATTTTTGGGCCTTAAATTTTGAGCTAGAGAGTTCAAATTTGGTATATAGACTCTCTGGTCGACGAAGCAGAACAAGTGTAAAAATTTTTGAAATCCGCCCACTGCCACGCCCCCTTTTTAGAAAAACGTAGTTTTAAGCCAAACCGTAAGGAATTTCAAAAAAGTGCCTGAGCAGCATATTTAGACAATCTTAATATCTATATTTCGTCCATACAAAGTTTTTTGCCACGCCCACTTTTTGGGGGCGTTTTTTGTAAAAAACGCTTTTTGTCCAAATTTTAAAACTTTCGAAAAAATTTTTGATGCAAATACTTCCGCAATGGTAATATAAACATTTTGTCTATAGATCATTTTCACCTACGCCCACATTTTGGGGGCGTTTTCTTACAAAAACCATTTGTATACCCCATCCCAAGGCATTAGCAATAGAAATACGTTGTTTGTTGTCGAACCACAAAAGATTTTGATAAACTGTCTGAGGAATATATTGTGACAATGTCATTTTCTGTATTTCATCGCCATAAGGCCTATATTTTGAGGATATTAATTTTAAGGATGGGATGGGATAGGGTATTCAACGATCCGCACAGCGGATTGTAGCCTCTCATATGTTTTTATACCCTATCCCATAGGGGTATATTAGTTTTGATACTTAGTTTGTAACATAGAGAAATAATTTAGCTACATATACCTCAAAGTATATGGATCGACACAGAATCGCTAGCTGAGTCGATTAAGCCATGTCTGTCTGTCCGTCCGTCCGTCCGTCCGTCTGTACGTCACCGATTTTTAGGCCTTAAGTTTTGAGCTAGTATAATGAAATTTGGTATATGGGATCCTCGCCCGTGCCTACAGAACAAGTGTAAAAATTTTTGAAATCCGCCCACTGCCACGCCCCCTCTTTAGATAAACTCAGTTTTTGGCCAAACCGTAAGGAATTTTAAAAAAAAATGTTGATGCAGAATCATTGGTAGTATTAATATGAACATTTCGTCAGTAGACCATTTTAACCCACGCCCACTTTTTGGGGGCGTTTTCTTACAAAAACCATTTGTATGCCCTACTCCAAGGCATATGCAATACAAAAACGTGGTTTTTTGTCGAACCATAAACGAATTTGATAAACCTTCGGAACAATATGTTGTAACAACGTCATTTTCAATACTTTATGACCATAAAGACCATATTTTGGGGATATCAATTTTAAGGATGGGATGGGATAGGGTATTAAACGATCCGCAAAGCGGATTGTAGCTTTCTCATATGTTTTTCTATGTTTTTCTATTTTCTTTTGCATTGTATTCGTAATTCGTTACAACCAATTATTTCTCTGCCACTTGGATTTGGACCAGCGTCGAAGGTGGTATTTAAACTGTTAACTTCGCATTGGGAATCTCGTCTGTTAGAATTGTTCGTATCTGCGTTGGACTTTTCGCATTTCGTTTTGCTTAGTTACCATTCAGACATTGTCAGAACAAATTTTACGGAATCAAATAATGTTAATGATTCTGCATCAAAATTTTTTTCGAAACAAATTAAAAGTTGACCGTAAACAGTTTTTTATTGAAAGCGCCCCCAAAATGTCGGCGTGGCAAAAACCTTTATATAGACGAAATATAGATATTAAGATTGTCTAAATATGTTGTTCAAAAAACAAATACAAATTTTTGGCGCAACAGGCTCGTTAGTACCCAGGGCCTAGCTTTCTCACAACCATTCATGTGTGCGTGTGGACTTCTTGCACGATGGCGGGACCTCCTGTTTTATGCCGACTCCGAACGGCTATGTTGAGATAAGTTATTTTTGACAATTGATACTACTCGGACGATTTGTCAGATCATCACGAGAGGAGGGCCAGTGAAAAATCATTTAGGTATTGCTACGGCTGGGAATCGAACCCAGACCTTCTGCGCGGCAGTTCATCGCACTAACCATCGCGCCACTGAGCCCCCTATGTTGTTCAGAAATTTTTTTAAAATTCCTTACGAATTGGCCAAAAACTGAGTTTTTCTTAAAAGGGGGCGTGGCAGTGGGCGGATTTCAAAACTTTTCATACTTTTTCTGTAGACACGGACGAGGATCCTATATACCAAATTTCACTATCCTAGCTCAAAATTTAAGGCCTAAAAATCGGTGACGTACAGACGGACGGACAGACAGACATGGCTTAATCGACTCAGCTAGCGATTCTGAGTCGATCCATATACTTTGAGGTATATGTAGCTAAATTATTTCTCTATGTTACAAACTAAGTATCAAAACTAATACACCCTTATGGGATAGGGTATAAAAACGCCTCCTAAAAGTCGGCGTGGGTTAAAATGGTCTAAAGACGAAATATTTATATTAATATTACTAATTATTCTGCATCAATTTTTTTTGAAAATTTTAAAATTTGACCGTAAAACGTTTTTTATTAAAAACGCAACAAAAAAGTGGGCGTGGCATAAAAACTTTATATGAACGAAATATAGATATTACGATTCTCTATGGCCAAAATGACCAATAGATATTAGGATTGTCTAAATATGTTGCAAAGACACTTTTTTGAAATTCCTTACGGTTTGGCTTTAAACTACGTTTTTCAAAAAGGGGGCGTGGCAGTGGGCGGATTTCAAAAATGTTTACACTTGTTCTGCTGGGAGCAACAAAGAGCACGTGTACCAAATTTCATCCTCAAAATTTAAGGCCCAAAAACTGGTGACGTACGGACGGACGGACAGACATGGCTATATCGACTCAGCTATCGATTCTGAGTCGATCCATATACTTTGAGGTATATGTAGCTAAATTATTTCTCTATGTTACAAACTATGTATCAAAACTAATATACCCCTATGGGATAGGGTATAAACATATGAGAAGGCTACAATCCGCTAGGAACCGTAAGGAATTTCAAAAAAGTGTCTTTGCAACATATTTAGACAATCCTAATATCTATATTTCGTTCATACAAAGTTTTTTGCCACGCCCACTTTTTGGGGGCGTTTTTAGTAAAAAACGCTTTTTGTCCAAATTTTAAAACTTTCGAAAAAAATTTTGATGCAAATACTTTCGCAATGGTAATATAAACATTTTGTCCATAGATCATTTTCACCTGCGCCCACATTTTGGGGGCGTTTTCTTACAAAAACCGTTTGTATACCCCATCCCAAGGCATTACCAATAGAAATACGTTGGTTTTTGTCGAACCACAAAAGATTTTGATAAACTGTCTGAGCAATATATTGTGACAATGTCATTTTCTGTATTTCATCGCCATAAGGCCTCTATTTTGAGGATATTAATTTTAAGGATGGGATGGGATAGGGTATTCAACGATCCGCACAGCGGGTTGTAGCCTCTCATATGTTTATACCCTATCCCATAGGGGTATATTAGTTTTGATACATAGTTTGTAACATAGAGAAATAATTTAGCTACATATACCTCAAAGTATATGGATCGAGTCAGAATCTATAGCTGAGTCGATTAAGCCATGTCTGTCCGTCCGTCCGTCCGTCCGTCACCAGTTTTTGGGCCTTAAATTTTGAGCTAGAAGGATGAAATTTGGTACACGTGCTCTTTGTTGCTCCCTGCAGAAAAAGTGTAAAAATTTTTGAAATCCGCCCACTGCCACGCCCCCTTTTTAGAAAAACGTATTTTTTGGCCAAACCATAAGGAATTTTGAAAAACTTTCTGAACAACATATTTAGACAATCTGAATATCTGTATTTCGTTCATATAAAGTTTTTTGCCACGCCCACTTTTTGGGGGCGTTTTTAATAAAAAAACGTTTTTCGGTCAAAATTTAAAATTTTCGAAAAAACTTCTGATGCAGAATCATTAGTTATATACATATGAACATTTCCTCTATAGACTATTTTAACCCCCGCCCACTTTTTTAGGGCGTTTTTATATAAAACCCATTTTTATACACTACCCCATAACATATGCAGGAGAAAATATTGTCTTTTGTAGAACCGTAAAAGTTTTTTATAAGCAGTCTGAAGAATTTGTTGTCACCATGTCATTTTATTTATTTTATCCACATCGTATTTTTAGCCATGTCCACTTTTTGGGAATTTTAGTTTTATGGATAGGATGGGCTAGGGTATTCAACGATCCGCACAGTGGATTGTAGCCTTCTCATATGTTTTTATACCCTATCCCATAGGGGTATATTAGTTTTGATACTTAGTTTGTAACATAGAGAAATAATTTAGCTACATATACCTCAAAGTAATAGGATCGACTCAGAATCGCTAGCTGAGTCGAATAAGCCATGTCTGTCTGTCCGTCCGTCCGTCCGTCCGTCAGTCCGTCCAACCGTCTGTCTGTTCGTCGCCGATTTTTGGGCCTTAAATTTTGAGCTAGGATAATGAAATTTGGTTATAGGATCCTCGTCCGTGCCACCAGAACAAGTGTAAAAATTTTGGAAATCCGCCCACTGCCACGCCCCCTTTTTAGGAAAACGTATTTATTGGCCAAACCGTAAGGAATTTGAAAAAAGTGTTTGAGGAGTATATTTAGAGAAGTAATATCTATATTTCGTCAATATAAAGTTTTTTTGTCACGCCCACTTTTTGTGGGCGTTTTTTATAAAAAACGTTTTCTGGTCAGATTTTAAAATTTTTAAAAAAAAAATCATTGGTAGTATTTATTAATATAAACATTTCGTCTATAGACTATTTTAACCCACGCCCACTTTTTGGGGGCGTTTTCTTACAAAAAACATTTGTATGCCCTACCCCAATGTATATGCAATAGAAAAACGTTGTTTTTCGTCGAACCATAAAAAAAATTTGGTAAACCTTCTGAACAATATGTTGTGACAATGTCATTTTGTATATTATAGGCTAATAAAGCCCAATTTTTGGAGATATTAATTTTAAGGATGGGATGGGATATGGTATTCAACGATCCGCACAGCGGATTGTAGCCTTCTCATATGTTTTTGTATAAAAACGCCCCCAAAAAGTGGGTAAAAACATATCAGAAGGCTACAATCCGCTGTGCGGATCATTATATACCCTGTCCCATCCCATTTGTAAAACTAATATCCCCAAAATGTGGACATGGCTTAAAACACGATGGGAATTAAATATAGAAAATGAACCGTGCAATTGGTTCTATAAAAGACAAGGTTTTTCTCCTGCATTTGTTATGGGGTAGTGTATAAAAATGTTTATACCCTATCCCATAGGGGGGTATATAAGTTTTGATATATTGTTTGTAACATAGAGAAATAATTAAGCTAGATATACCTTAAAGTATATGGATCGACTCAGAATCGATAGCTGAGTTGATTTAGCTATGTCTGTCAGTCCGAACGGCACCAGTTTTTGGGCCTTACATTTTGAGCTAGAATAATAAAATTTGGAAAACGTGCTCTTTGTTGCTCCCAGCACAACAAGTTTAAAAAATTTTGAAATCCGCCCACCGCCACGCCCCCTTTTTAGAATAACGTAGTTTTTGACCAAACCATAAGGAACTTTGAAAATGTTTCTAAGCAACATATTTAGACAATTTGAATATCTGTATTTCGTTCATATAAAGTTTTTTTTTGCCACGCCCATTTTTTGGGGGCGTTTTCAATAAAAAAAAGTTTTCCGGTCAAACTTTAAAATTTTCGAAAAAACACCCACTTTTTATATAAAAGCAATTTTTTTACACTACCCCATGACATATGCAGGAGAAAAACTTTGTATTTTGTAGAACCGTAAAATCTGTTGTGACAATGTCATTTTAAATGTGTAATCCCCATTGTGTCTTAAGCCATGTCCACATTTTGAGGATATTGTTTTAAAGATGGAATGGGATAGGGTATTCAACGATCCGCACAGCGGATTGTAGCCTTCTTATATTTGCTAGCTAAATTTGAAAAAAGGGTCTGAACAACATATTTACAGAATCTAAATATCTAAATTTCTTCGATATAAAGTTTTTGCAACGCCCACTTTTTGGGGGCGTTTTTAGTAAAAAAAACATTTTTGGCACATTTTTAAAATATTTGAAAACAATTTTGATGCAGAATCATTGGCTATGATAATATAAACAAATCGTCAGGTCCTGAGGTCATTTAAATCCACGCCCACTATTTGGGGGCGTTTTCCTACCAAAACCGTATGGTATACCCCATAGCATATGCAGAAGAAAATCGTTGTTTTTTGTCGAACAACAAAAGACTCTGATAAACTGTTTGAACAATAATGTAATGACGATGTCATTTTCTATCTTATACCCCATAAAGCCTACTTTTTGGGTATATTAATTTTAGGAATGGGATGGGATAGGGTATTCAACTATCCACACAGCGGATTGTAGCCTACTCATATGTTTATATTCTATCCCATAGGGGTATATTCGTTTTAATACATAGTTTGTAACATATGAGAGGCTACAATCCGCTATGCGGATCGTTGAAAACCCTATCCCATCCCATCCTTAAAATTAATATCCTCAAAATATATAAATGAAATACAGAAAATGACATTGTCACAATATATTGCTCAGACAGTTTATCAAAATCTTTTGTGGTTCGACAAAAAACAACGGTTTTCTATTGCTAATGCCTTGGGATGGGGTATACAAATGGTTTTTGTAAGAAAACGCCCCCAAAATGTGGGCGTAGGTGAAAATGATCTATTGACAAAATGTTTATATTACCATTGCGGAGGTATTTGCATCAAAATTTTTTTCGAAAATTTTAAAATTTGGACAAAAAACGTTTTTTACCAAAAACGCCCCCAAAAAGTGGGCGTGGCAAAAAACTTTGTATAGACGAAATATAGATATAAGGATTGTCTAAGTATGTTGCAAACACACTTTTTTGAAATTCTTTACGGTTTGGCTTAAAACTACGTTTTTTCTAAAAGGGGGCGTGGCAGTGGGCGGATATTAAAAATTTTTACACTTGTTCTGGTGACTCGGCCAAGGATCCTATATACCAAATTTCATTATCCTAGCTCAAAATTTAAGGCCCAAAAATCGGTGACGAACAGACAGACGGACGGACGGACGGACGGACAGACAGACATGGCTAATTCGACTCAGCTAGCGATTCTGAGTCGATCCATATACTTTGAGGTATATGTAGCTAAATTATTTCTCTATGTTACAAACTAAGTATCAAAACTAATATACCCCTATGGGATAGGGTATAAACATAGAGAAATAAATAAACTTAATATACCTTGGAGTATATGGATCGACTCAGATTCGCTAGCTGAGTCGATTAAGCCATGTTTGTCCGTCCGTCCGTTTATCTATAGACTATTTCTACACACGCCCACTTTTTGGGGGCGGTTTTATAGAAAAACCATTTTTATACACTACCCCATAACATATGCAGGAGAAAAATCTTGCCTTTTGTAGAACCGTAAAAGTGTTTTATAAACTGTCTAAACAATTTCTTATGACAATGTCATTATACCCTATCCCATAGGGGTACATTAGTTTTGATACTTAGTTTGTAACATAGAGAAATAATTTTGCTACTTATACCTCAAAGTATATGGATCGACTCAGAATCGCTAGCTGAGTCGATTAAGCCATGTCTGTCTGTCCGTCCGTCCGTCCGTCTGTACGTCACCGATTTGTTGGCCTTAAATTTTGAGCTAGGATAATGAAATTTGGTATATAGAATCCTCGTCTCTGCCTACAGAACAAGTGTAAACATTTTTGAAATCCGCCCACTGCCACGCCCCCTTTTAAGATAAACTCAGTTTTTGACCAAACCGTAAGGAATTTTAAAAAAGTTTCTGAACAACATATTTAGACAATATTAATATCTATATTTCGTCCATATAAAGTTTTTTGCCACGCCCACTTTTTTGGGGCGTTTTGAAATAAAAACTGTTTTCGGTCAAATTTTAAATTTTTCGAAAAAAATGTTGATGCAGAATCATTAACATTATTAATATGAACATTTCGTCTGTATAACATTTTAACACACGCCCACTTTTTGGGGGCGTTTTTATATAAAAACCTTTTTTATACACTACCCCATAACATATGCAGCAGAAAACCTTGTCTTTTGTAGAACCGTAAAAGTTTTTTATAAGCAGTCTGAAGAATTTGTTGTCACCATGTCATATTCTTAATTTTATCCACATCGTGTTTTTAGCCATGTCCACTTTTTGGGGATTTTAGTTTTACAGATAGGAAGGGATAGGGTATTCAACGATCCGCACAGTGGATTGTAGCCTTCTCATATTTTTATACCCTATCCCATAGGGGGGTATATTAGTTTTGACATTAAGTTTGTAACATAGAGAAATAATTTCGATACATATACCTCAAAGTATATGGATCGATTCAGAATCGCTAGCTGAGTCGATTAAGCCATGTCTGTCTGTCCGTCCGTCCGTCCGTCCGTCTGTGTGTCACCGATTTTTGGGCCTTAAATTTTGAGCTAGAGTGTTGAAATTTGGTATATAGACTCTCTGGCCGACGAAGCAGAACAAGTGTAAAAATTTTTTAGAAAAACTTATTTTTTGGCCAAACCGTAGGGAATTTCAAAAAAGTGTCTTTGCAACATATTTAGACAATCCTAATATCTATATTTCGTTCATACAAAGTTTTTTGCCACGCCCACTTTTTGGGGGCGTTTTTAGTAAAAAACGCTTTTTGTCCAAATTTTAAAACTTTCGAAAAAAATGTTGATGCAACTACTTCCGCAATGGTAATATAAACATTTTGTCCATAGATCATTTTCACCTACTCCCACATTTTGGGGGCGTTTTTTTACAAAAACCATTTGTATACCCCATCCCAAGGCATTAGCAATAGAAATACGTTGTTTTTTGTCGAACCACACAAGATTTTGAGAAACTGTCTGAGCAATATATTGTGACAATGTCATTTTCTGTATTTCATCGCCATAAACCCTATATTTTGAGGATATTAATTTTAAGGATGGGATGGGAAAGGGTATTCAACGATCCGCACAGTGGATTGTAGCCTTCTCATATGTTTATACCCTATCCCATAGGGGTATATTAGTTTTGATACATAGTTTGTAACATAGAGAAATAATTTAGCTACATATACCTCAAAGTATATGGATCGACTCAGAATCGATAGCTGAGTCGATTTAGCCATGTCTGTCCGTCCGTCCGTCCGTCCGTCCGTACGTTACCAGTTTTTGGGCCTTAAATTGTGAGCTAGAAGGATGAAATTTGGTACACGTGCTCTTTGTTGCTCCCAGCAGAACAAGTGTAAAAATTTTTGAAATCCGCCCACTGCCACGCTCCCTTTTTAGAAAAAATGTAATTTTTGGCCAAACCATAAGGAACTTTGAAAAACTTTCTGAACAACATATTTAGATAATCTGAATATCTGTATTTCGTTCATATAAAGTTTTTTGCCACGCCCACTGTTTGGGGGCGTTTTTATTAAAAACGTTTTTCGGTCAAATTTTAAAATTTTCGAAAAAAATTTTGATGCAGCATCATTAGTAATATAAATATGAACATTTCGTTCATAGACCATTTTAACCCACCCCCACTTTTTGGGGGCGTTTTTATATAAAAACCATTTTTATACCCTACCCCATAACATATGCAGGAGAAAACCTTGTCTTTTGTAGAACCGTAAAAGTTTTTTATAAGCGGTCTGAAGAATTTGTTGTCACCATGTCATTTTCTTTATTTTATCCTTTTTGGGAATTTTAGTTTTACAGATAGGATGGGATAGGGTATTCAACGATCCGCACAGTGGATTGTAGCCTTCTCATATGTTTTTATATTGAATCGCCATCGCGTTTTAAGCCATGTCCCCTTTTTGGGGATATTTGCTTTTCAAATGGGATGGGATAGGATATTCAACGATCCGCATATCGGATTGTAGCCTTCTTATATGTTTATACCCTTTCCAATAGGGGTATATTAGTTTTGATACATAGTTTGTAACATAGAGATATAATTTAGCTAGATATACTTCAAAGTATATGGATCGACTCAGAATCGCTAGCTGAGTCGAATTGGCCGTCCGTACGTAACCAGTTTTTGGGCCTTAAATTTTGAGCTAGAAAGATGAAATTTGGTACACGTGCTCTGTGTTACTCCCAACAGAACAATTGTAAACATTTTTGGAATCCGCCCACTGCCACGCCCCCTTTTAAGAAAAACGTATTTTTTGGCGAAACCGTAAAGAATTTGTTAAAATGTTTCTGAACAACATAATTAAACAATCCTAATATCTATAATTCGTCCTTATAACGATTTTTTGGGGGCGTTTTCAGTAAAAAAAACTTTTTCCGGTCAAATTTAAAAGCGTTCGAAAAAATGTTAACGCAGAATCATTGGTAAAAGTAAAATGAACATTTTGTCTATAGACCATTTATACATACGTCCACCTTTTAGAAAAAACAAGTATTTTTTGGCCAAACCGTAAAGATTTAAAAAAAAAAAAAAGTATCTGAGCAGCATATTTAGAGAATCGTAATATCTTTATTTCGTCAGTAGAAAGATTTTTGCCACGCCCACTATTTGGTGGCGTTTTTTATAGAAAACTTTTTCTGGTCAAATTTTAAAATTTTCGAAAGAAATGTTGTAATGTTGAAATGTTTTAACCCACGCCCACTTTTTGGGGGCGTTTAACTACAAAAACCATTTGTATGCCCCATCCCACGGCATATGCAATAGAAAAACGTTGTTTTTTGTCAACCATAAAAACAATAAAACAGTATGTTGTGACAACGTCATTTTCAATACTTTATGGCCATATAGACCACATTTTAAGGTTATTAATTTTAGGGGTATGACGGGATAGGGTATTAAACAATCCGCACAGCGGATTGTAGCCTTATCATATGATTTTTTTTACATTGTAACGAAAACAGTTTTTATTTACAGAAAACACGAAAAAGTGGACGTGGCAAAAAAATTTATATGATCGAAATATAGATATTCTTCAAAAATGCCGGACAGAGAGTTTATATACGAAATTTTATCACTCCAGCTCAAAATTTAAGGCTAAAACATACGAGAAGGCTACAATCTGCTGTGCGAATCGTTGAATACCCTATCCCATCCTATCCATAAAACTAAAATCCCCAAAAAAGTGGGCATGGCTAAAAACACGATGTGGATAAAATAGAAAAAATGATATAGTGACAACAAATTCTTCAGACTGCTTACAAAACACTTTTACGGTTCTACAAAATACAAGGTTTTCTCCTGCATATGTTATGGGGTAGTATATAAAAATGGTTTTTATATAAAAACGCCCCCAAAAAGTGGGCGTGGGTGAAAATAGTACATAGACGAAATGTTTATATTAATAATGTTAATGATTCTGCATCAAATTTTTTTTCGAAAAATTTAAAATTTGACCGAAAACAGTTTTTTATTGAAAACGCCCCCAAAAAGTGGGCGTGGCAAAAAACTTTATATAGACGAAATATAGATATTTATATTGTCTAAATATGTTGTTCAGAAACTTTTTTTAAAATTCCTTACGGTTTGGTCAAAACTGAGTTTTTCTTAAAAGGGGGCGTGGCAGTGGGCGGATTTTAAAAATTCTTACACTTGTTCTGTAGGCAGAGACGAGGATCCTATATACCAAATTTCATTATCCTAGCTCAAAATTTAAGGCCTAAAAATCGGTGAAGTACAGGCGGACGGACGGACGGACGGACGGACGGACGGACAGACCGACATTGCTTAATCGACTCAGCTAGCGATTCTGAGTCGATCCATATTCCATATACTTTGAGGTATATGTAGCTAAATTATTTCTCTATGTTACAAACTAAGTATCAAAACTAATATACCCCTATGGGATAGGGTATAAAAATAGGTGACACATAGACACATAGCGACGGGCGGACGGATGGAAAGTCCGACAGATATGAATAGATTGACTCAGCTAGTGATTCTGAGTCAATCAATATACTTTAATGTACATCTATCAAAATTATTCCTCTATATTACAAACTTAATATCAAAACTAATTTATCTACCCTTATGGGATAAGATAAAAAGGCGGTTTATTTTTGTTTAGCAATGAGAATGGAACCCACTGAGTGATCCATAAAATAGCCTTTCAATATTTTATTCTCCTTTAAAATATTTTAATGTCTCAAAAGAAAACTGATTGTTTATTTTTATAGCTTTATTGTAAAGTCGCCGACTTCATGCGTAGCGATATCTTGTTCGCTATGCCAACCCTAAACATAATCACCAAACAAAAATAACTTCAATATAATTGCTGTGTTGAGTGAGCTTGATCGTAAATAATGTTTGCTTCGCATGTACACAAAACAATATATGAGAAGGCTACAATCCACTGTGCGTATCGCTGCATACCCTATCCCATCCCTTCCTTGGCGATGAGATATAGAAATTGACGTCACAGAATTTTATTCATACTGTTTATCAAAATATTTTATGGTTCGACAAAAAACTATGTTTATACCCTATCCCATATGGGTATATTAGTTTTGATACATAGTTTATAACATAGAAAAATAATTTAGCTACATATACGTCAAAGTATATGGATCGACTGAGAATCGATAGCTGAGTCGATTTAGCCATGTCTGTCCGTCCGTCCGTACGCCACTAGTTTTGGGGCCTTAAATTTTGAGCTAGAATGATGAAATTTGGTACACGTGGTCTTTGTTGCTTCCAGCAGAACAAGTATAAACAATTTTGAAATCCGCCCACTGCCACGCCCCCTTTCAGAAAAACGTAGTTTTTGTCCAAAGCGTAAGGAAAAAGTGTCTGAGAAGCGTAGTTAGAGAATCGTAATATCTATATTTCGTTAATATTAATATTTTTTTTGGGGGCGTTTTTAATACAAAACGTTTTTCGGTCAAATTTTAAAGTTTTTGAAAAAAAAAGTTGATGCCGAATCATTAGTAATATTAATATAAACATTTCGTCTATGGACTATTTTACCCCACGCCCACTTTTAGGGGGCGTTTTTATATAAAAACCATTTTTATACACTACCCCATAACATATGCAGGAGAAAAACCATGTCTTTTGTGGAACCGTACAATTTTTTGTGACATTGTCATTTTTATACCCTATCCTATAGGGGTATATTAGTTTTGATACATAGTTTATAACATAGAGAAATAATTTTGCTACATATACCTCAAAGTATATGGATCGACTCAGAATCGCTAACTGAGTCGAATAAGCCATGTCTGTCTGTCCGTCCGTCCGTCCGTGTGTCCGTCCGTCTGTCTGTTCATCACCGATTTTTGGGCCTTAAATTTTTTTTATATAAAACACTATCAGATCTGTGTCGTAGCGAGCTTAATACAAGCAGCATCTACGAGCAGAGATTTGCCACAGCATATAATATGCATCCACAGGCTCATCATTTTGTGCATTTGTTAGTGGGACAAAACAGAACATAGATGAAACTAAGTTTGAAATAACTAGCAAAATCAATAAACGATTAAATTACAATGAAGCTATATATGTTATTAAACAAAAGACAATTTTAAATATACTTATTACGGCTCTAGAATACAATTTTTTTGAGCTAGGGTAATGAAATTTGGTATATAGGATCCTTGTCCGAGTCACCAGAACAAGTGTAAAAATTTTTAAAATCCGCCCACTTGCACGCCCCCTTTTAGAAAAACGTAGTTTAAGCCAAACCGTAAGGAATTTTAAAAAAGTGAGTTAGCAACATATTTAGACAATCCTAATATCTATATTTTTTTTTAGAAAAAAACGCTTTTTGTCCAAATTTTAAAAATATCGAAAAAACTTTTGATGTAAATGCTTCCGTAATGATAAAATAAACATATTGTCTATATATCATTTTCACCTACATCCACTTTTTGGGGGCGTTTTCTTACAAAAACCATTTGTATGCCTTACCCCAAGGCATATGCAATAGAAAAACGTTGTTTTTTGTCGAACCACAAACGATTTTGATAAACTGTCTGAGCAATATATTGCGACAATGCCATTTTCTGTATTTCATCGCCATAAAGCCTATATTTTGAGGATATTAATTTTAAGGATGGGATGGGATAGAGTATTCAACGATCCGCATAGCGGATTGTAGCCTCTCATATGTTCGATATTCAATCCCCATCGTGTTTTAAGCCATGTCCACATTTTGGGGATATTAGTTTTAGAAAGTGGATGGAATAGGGTATGCAACGATCCGCACAGCGGATTGTAGCCTTCTCATATGTTTTTATACCCTATCCCATAGGGGTATATTCGTTTTGACATTAAGTTTGTAACATAGAGAAATAATTTGGATAGGTATACCTCAAAGTATATTGATCGATTCAGAATCGCTAGCTGAGTCGATTAAGCCATGTCTGTCTGTCCGTCCGTCCGTCTGGGTGTCACCGATTTTTGGGCCTTAAATTTTGAGCTAGAGTGTTGAAATTTAGTAGAAATTTAGACTCTCTGGCCGACGAAGCAGAACTAGTGTAAACATTTTTGAAGTCCTCCTACTGCCACGCATCCTTTTTAGAAAAACGTAGTTTTTAGCCAAACTTTAAAAAAATGTGTCTGATCAGCAGCCGGTGCTGAAGGATAGTGATGCGATTATATGAGGACACAAGCGTTCTCACTCTAGCCTCTCACTATCAACTAGTGCCTAGTACCTCGACTGGAGATGGGGTATTAAACCCCTGTTGAAGGTCGTTGGTGGCAGCAAACGAGAGAGGGGGGAGGAGTGTCGTCACACTAAGGCACTCACTCTCAGGCGGCAGTGGAGGAATTCCCTAGATGAAGTCAACGGTGGCGCCTACAGCTCCAGTTTGATCGAACTGGTAGTGAAATCCCTATATGAGCTGCTTCGACATATTTGAACACCAGGTCTATAGGGATTTCCAATACTGAGCCAGGGTATTGGAAAAGAGTTGGTGGCGGAGGAGCCCTCAATGGGTCAACGGCAGCGCACATACCCCGAAAATGGGCTACTGACATCGGTATTTTTTCCGGCCCGCTGTCCTAGGGTCAAAACAAGGGCCTGGCCCTCCAGGTTGGGGGTTGTGCTTTTGTTAACTACCCATCCACGGAAAAAAATATTGTTACGAAGCAACCAATAGCCTCGGAAAGGACTGATATTATTGTTGACGACCATGATAAACGATGGGATGGGCCGGGCAAAAAGACGATGAAAAACTGTGACGTCAACTATGGACCGTGTTATAGTGATCAGAAACAGCGACTATTTGGATGCGGATTTGTTATAAGTGCCAGACTTAAGCAAGAAGTCTTATGTTTTCAAGACATTAGCGAACGCATTATAACAATCCGCATCAAGGCCAAATTCGCCAACATAAGCCTTATATGGGCTCATGCTCGGACGGAGGAAAAGTATGATATAACTAAGGATTGCTTCTACGAGCTCCTCGACAAAACCTATGAGTGACTACCAAAGTACAATGTTAAAATCGTGCTGGGAGATTTTAACGGAAAGGTAGGAAGAGAAGACATCTTTAGCAGTACTGTCGGAAAATATAGCCTACACGACAACACGTCTGGTAACGGACTTAGGCTAATTGACTTCGCTACGGAACGAAATGCCATTATAGCCAGCACACGGTTTACTCACCTCGATATCCACAAGGGGACATGGCGGTCTCCAGATCAACAAACAGTCAACCAAATTGATCACATTGCGATAGACAAGAGGCACGCATCCAGAATTTTGGATGTCCGAACATTCCGAGGGGCCAACATCGACTCGGACCACTACCTTGTTCTAGTTAGGATGCGGATATCCACCACGCCACAAAAAAACAGAAATACTGTGAAAAAATTTAATGTCGAAAAACTGCAATCGCCAGAGACCGCCAAGACCTTCGCGCAACGCATATCCCTTAATCTCTTGACTCACAACACACCACCAGCATCTAATGTCGAAGAACAATGGCAACGATGCCAACAAGCCATTAGATCAGCCGCAACTGATGTGCTAGGTTTCTCGCGGCCATCAGCAAGAAACCCCTGGTTTGATGAGGAATGCCGACAGATGCTCGCAGCCAAGAACGAGGCCTACAAGGCTAAGCTGCAGGTGAAGACGAGAGCTGCCATTGAGCTCTATAGGCAAAGAAGAAGGAAAGAACATCGGCTTTTCAGAAAGAAGAAAAAAGAGCAAGAAAAGCGCGCGATCGAGAATATAGAGAGGTGCCACTCCAGGAGCGATGTTCGCAAGTTTTACCAAAGTGTAAAACGTCAAAGCCAAGGCTATAAGGCTCAAATAGAATCCTGTCGAGATGAACAAGGAAATATCGTAGTTGAGACACAGTCGATGCTGAGGATATGGAAGAACCACTTCTGCAGACTGTTAAACGGCGATGACGAACAACATTCCGCTGTCAGGCAGAACGATCCATTCAATATTGGAAACGACAGCGAAAACTGCCAACCACCCGACCTAAGTTAAGTGAGGATAGCAATATCTGAACTCTAGCTTAATAAGGCCACCGGAAATGACGGCCTTCCCGCTGAGCTTTTTAAAGCTGGCGGAGATGACTTGGTAAGTAACATCCACCAACTCATAAGCCAAATCTGGTCGGATAAAAGTATGCCTGAAGAATGGATCCTCAGCATCGTTTTCCCGATCCACAAAAAAGAGGAGACCCTCTGAAATGCGCCAACTACAGAAGCATAAGTCTCCTCAAAATCGCTTACAAGATTCTAACTGCCGTAATATGTGAACCCCTGAAACCGTTAACCAACAACCTGATCGGCCCTTATCACTGTGGTTTAAGGCCAGGAAAGTTCACAACCGATCAAATGATCACACTTCAGCAGATGCTGAGGAGAGGAGCGGATTGTGCAAAACTCCCGAGCCAACACCAACACACTAGCATACGCCGACGATATTGACATCATTGGTAGGACTCAACGTGATGTCATAGCCACGTTTGCAAGTATAGAGAAGGAAGCGACAAAATGGGTTTAGCAGTAAATGAGGGTAAGATTAAGTAATTGCTGTCAACATGAAAGTACATACAACATCGACAAATTGGGCAGAACGTCACCATTGACAGATATAACTTTGAGGTTGTACGAGACTTTGTCTACCTCGGCTCCGCTATTAACTCTGACAACAACATTTCGTCAGAAATCAAACAAAGAATTACTCTAGCAAGCCGCTGTTTCTTCGGGCTAAGAAGACAATTAAGTAGTAAGGCCCTCACTCGAACTACTAAGGAGATCCTTTATACGACCCTGATCATCCCAGTCCTACCTTACGGCTCTGAAGCATGGGCCGTATCAAAAGCGGATGAAAAATTTCTTGGTCGATTCGAGAAAAAAATTCTTCGAAAAATCTTCGGTCGCGTTTGCTATGCAGACGAAGATTCAACCAAGAACTATACGAGCTGTACAGCGACATACCCCTAGTCAAAAAACTCCTCATTGGACGTTTAAGATGGCTAGGACATGTAGAAAGAATGGACACCAATACTCCGGCTCGCAGAGTTTTCGATTCCCAGCCAGACGTCGGACGCAGTAGAGGAAGACCTCGCCTTAAGTGGCGCGCACAAGTAGCAACCGACCTCAACCAACTTGGAGTGCGCAACTGGAGGCAGTTAGCTAAGGACCGGGCTAATTGGAGAGGCATGTTGGTTAAGGCCCAGGTTCATCCCGGACTGTAGCGCCACTTAAGTAAGTAAGCCTGAGCAGCATATTAAGACAATCCTAATATCTATATTTCATCCATACAAAGTTTTTCGCCACGCCCACTTTTTGGCGGCGTTTTTAGTAAAAAAAAATATATAAAAAAAGTTTTATATGAGAAGGCTACAATCCGCTGTACGGATCGTTGAATACCCTATCCCATCCTATCCATAAAACTAAAATCCCCAAAAAAGGGGACATGGCTAAAAACACGATGTGGATAAATAGAAAAAAATGATATAGTGACAACAAATTCTTTAGACTGCTTACAAAACACTTTAACGGTTCTACATAAGACAAGGTTTTCTCTTGCATATGTTATGGGGTAGTGTATAAAAATGGTTTTTATATAAAACCGCCCCCAAAAAGTGGGCGTGGGTTAAAATGGTATATAGACGAAATGTTCATATTAATAATGTTAATGATTCTGCATAAACATTTTTTTCGAAAAATTTAAAATTTGACCGAAAACAGTTTTTTATTGAAAACGCCCCCAAAAAGTGGGCGTGGCAAAAAACTTTATATGGACGAAATATAGATCTTAATATTGTCTAAATATGTTGTTCAGAAACTTTTTTAAAATTCCTTACGGTTTGGTCAAAAACTGAGTTTTTCTTAAAAGAGGGCGTGGCAGTGGGCGGATTTCAAAAATTTTTACACTTGTTCTGTAGGCAGAGACGAGGATCCTATATACCAAATTTCATTATCCTAGCTCAAAATTTAAGGCCTAAAAATCGGTGACGTACAGACGGACGGACGGACGGACGGACGGACAGACAGACATGGCTTAATCGACTCAGCTAGCGATTCTGAGTCGATCCATATACTTTGAGGTATATGTAGCAAAATTATTTCTCTATGTTACAAACTAAGTATCAAAACTAATATACCCCTATGGGATAGGGTATAATAAACATATGAGAAGGCTACAATCCGCTGTGCGGATCGTTGAATACCCTATCCCATCCTATCCATAAAACTAAAATCCCCAAAAAAGGGGGCATGGCTAAAAACACGATGTGGATAAAATAGAAAAAATGATATAGTGACAACAAATTCTTCAGACTGCTTACAAAACAATTTTACGGTTCTACAAAAGACAAGGTTTTCTCCTGCGCATATGTTATGGGGTAGTGTATAAAAATGGTTTTTATATAAAAACGCCCCCAAAAAGTGGGCGTGGGTTAAAATGGTATATAGACGAAATGTTCATATTAATAATGTTAATGATTCTGCATCAAAATTTTTTTCGAAAAATTTAAAATTTGACCGAAAACAGTTTTTAATTGAAAACGCCCCCAAAAAGTGGGCGTGGCAAAAAACTTTATATGGACGAAATATAGATATTATTATTGTCTAAATATGTTGTTCAGAAACTTTTTTCAAATTCCTTACGGTTTGGTCAAAAACTGAGTTTTTCTTAAAAGGGGGCGTGGCAGTGGGCGGATTTCAAAAATTTTTACACTTGTTCTGTAGGCAGAGACGAGGATCCTATATACCAAATTTCATTATCCTAGCTCAAAATTTAAGGCCTAAAAATCGGTGACGTACAGACGGACGGACGGACGGACGGACGGACAGACAGACATGGCTTAATCGACTCAGCTAGCGATTCTGAGTCGATCCATATACTTTGAGGTATATGTAGCAAAATTATTTCTCTATGTTACAAACTATGTATCAAAACTAATATACCCCCCTATGGGATAGGGTATAAACATATGAGAGGCTACAATCCGCTATGCGGATCGTTGAATACCCTATCCCATCCCATCCTTTAAATTAATATCCTCAAAATATAGGCTTTATGGCGATGAAATACAGAAAATGACATTGTCACAATATATTGCTCAGACAGTTTCTCAAAATCTTTTGTGGTTCGACAAAAAACAACGTATTTCTATTGCTAATGCCTTGGGATGGGGTACACAAATGGTTTTTGTAAGAAAACGCCCCCAAAATGTGGGCGTAGGTGAAAATGATCTAAAGACAAAATGTTTATATTACCATTGCGGAAGTATTTGCATCAAAATTTTTTTCGAAAGTTTTAAAATTTGGACAAAAAGCGTTTTTTACTAAAAACGCCCCCAAAAAGTGGGCGAGGCAAAAAACTTTGTATGAACGAAATATAGATATTAGGATTGTCTAAATATCCTGCTCAGACACTTTTTTGAAATTCCTTACGGTTTGGCCAAAAAATAAGTTTTTCTAAAAAGGGGGCGTGGCAGTGGGCGGATTTCAAAAATTTTTACACTTGTTCTGGTGACTCGCACAAGGATCCTATATACCAAATTTCATTATCCTAGCTCAAAATTTAAGGCCCAAAAATCGGTGACGAACAGACAGACGGACGGACGGACACACGGACGGACGGACGGACGGACGGACGGACGGACGGACAGACAGACATGGCTAATTCGACTCAGCTAGCGATTCTGAGTCGATCCATATACTTTGAGGTATATGTAGCAAAATTATTTCTCTATGTTACAAACTATGTATCAAAACTAATATACCCCCCTATGGGATAGGGTATAAACATATGAGAAGGCTACAATCCGCTGTGCGGATCGTTGAATACCCTATCCCATCCTATCCATAAAACTAAAATCCCCAAAAAAGGGGACATGGCTAAAAACACGATGTGGATAAATAGAAAAAATGATATAGTGACAACAAATTCTTCAGACTGCTTACGAAACACTTTAACGGTTCTACATAAGACAAGGTTTTCTCTTGCATATGTTATGGGGTAGTGTATAAAAATGGTGTTTATATAAAAACGCCCCCAAAAAGTGGGCGTGGGTTAAAATGGTATATAGACGAAATGTTCATATTAATAATGTTAATGATTCTGCATCAAAATTTTTTTCGAAAAATTTAAAATTTGACCGAAAACAGTTTTTTATTGAAAACGCCCCCAAAAAGTGGGCGTGGCAAAAAACTTTATATGGACGAAATATAGATATTATTATTGTCTAAATATGTTGTTCAGAAACTTTTTTAAAATTCCTTACGGTTTGGTCAAAAACTGAGTTTTTCTTAAAAGGGGGCGTGGCAGTGGGCGGATTTCAAAAATTTTTACACTTGTTCTGTAGGCAGAGACGAGGATCCTATATACCAAATTTCATTATCCTAGCTCAAAATT
The DNA here is from genome assembly GCA_932526625.1 of Rhingia campestris. Taxonomy (NCBI): domain Eukaryota; kingdom Metazoa; phylum Arthropoda; class Insecta; order Diptera; family Syrphidae; genus Rhingia; species Rhingia campestris. The sequence goes on from OW052183.1 coordinate 76,253,312, forward strand.
TAAGGCCTAAAAATCGGTGACGTACAGACGGACGGACGGACGGACAGACAGACATGGCTTAATCGACTCAGCTAGCGATTCTGAGTCGATCCATATACTTTGAGGTATATGTAGCAAAATTATTTCTCTATGTTACAAACTAAGTATCAAAACTAATATACCCCTATGGGATAGGGTATAAAAAAACATATGAGGAGGCTACAATCCGCTGTGCGGATCGTTGAATACCCTATCCCATCCTATCCATAAAACTAAAATCCCCAAAAAAGTGGGCATGGCTTAAGACACGATGTGGATAAAATAGAAAAAATGATATAGTGACAACAAATTCTTCAGACTGCTTACAAAACACTTTTACGGTTCTACAAAAGACAAGGTTTTCTCCTGTATTTGTTATGGGGTAGTGTATAAAAATGGTTTTTATATAAAAACGCCCCCAAAAAGTGGGCGTGGGTTAAAATGGTATAAAGACGAAATGTTCATATTAATAATGTTAATGATTCTGCATCAAAAATTTTTTCGAAAAATTTAAAATTTGACCGAAAACAGTTTTTTATTGAAAACGCCCCCAAAAAGTGGGCGTGGCAAAAAACTTTATATGAACGAAATATAGATATTACGATTCTGTAAATATGCTGTTCAGACACTTTTTTAAAATTCTTTACGGTTTTGCTAAAAATTACGTTTTTCTAAAAAGGGGGCGTGGCAGTGGGCGGATTTCAAAAATTTTTACACTTGTTCTGGTGACTCGCACAAGGATCCTATATACCAAATTTCATTATCCTAGCTCAAAATTTAAGGCCCAAAAATCGGTGACGAACAGACGGACGGACGGACGGACGGACGGACGGACGGACGGACGGACGGACGGACAGACAGACATGGCTAATTCGACTCAGCTAGCGATTCTGAGTCGATCCATATACTTTGAGGTATATGTAGCAAAATTATTTCTCTATGTTACAAACTATGTATCAAAACTAATATACCCCCCTATGGGATAGGGTATAAACATATGGAAGGCTACAATCCGCTGTGCGGATCGTTGAATACCCTATCCCATCCTATCTGTAAAACTAAAATCCCCAAAAAGTGGACATGGCTAAAAACATGATGTGGATAAAATAAAGATATTGACATGGTGACAACAAATTCTTCAGACTGCTTATAAAAAACTTTTACGGTACTACAAAAGACAAGGTTTTCTCCTGCATATGGTATGGGGTAGTGTATAAAAATGGTTTTTATATAAAAACGCCCCCAAAAAGTGGGCATGGGTTAAAATGGTCTATTGACGAAATGTTTATACCCTATCCCATAGGGGTATATTAGTTTTGATACTTAGTTTGTAACATAGAGAAATAATTTTGCTACATATACCTCAAAGTATATGGATCGACTCAGAATCGCTAGCTGAGTCAATTAAGCCATGTCTGTCTGTCCGTCCGGCCGTCCGTCCGTCCGTCTGTACGTCACCGATTTTTAGGCCTTTAATTTTGAGCTAGGATAATGAAATTTGGTATATAGGATCCTCGTCTCTGCCTACAGAACAAGTGTAAAAGTTTTTGAAATCCGCCCACTGCCGCGCCCCCTTTTAAGAAAAACTCAGTTTTTGACCAAACCGTAAGGAATTTTAAAAAAGTTTCTGAACAACATATTTAGACAATATTAATATCTATATTTCGTCTATATAACGTTTTTTGCCACGCCCACTTTTTGGGGGCGTTTTCAATAAAAAACTGTTTTCGGTCAAATTTTAAATTTTTCGAAAAAAATTTTGATGCAGAATCATTAACATTATTAATATGACCATTTCTTCTATATACCATTTTAACCCACGCCCACTTTTTGGGGGCGTTTTTATATAAAAACCATTTTTATACACTACCCCATAACATATGCAAGAGAAAACCTTGTCTTTTGTAGAACCGTTAAAGTGTTTTGTAAGCAGTCTGAAGAATTTGCTGTCACTATATCATTTTTTCTATTTATCCACATCGTGTTTTTAGCCATGTCCCCTTTTTTGGGGATTTTAGTTTTATGGATAGGATGAGATAGGGTATTCAACGATCCGCACAGCGGATTGTAGCCTTCTCATATGTTCAGATTTATATTACTAATGATTCTGCATCAAAATTTTTTTCGAAAATTTTAAAATTTGACCGAAAAACGTTTTTTATTAAAAACGCCCCCAAAAAGTGGGCGTGGCAAAAAACTTTATATGAACGAAATACAGATATTCAGAATGTCTAAATATGCTGTTCAGAAAGTTTTTCAAAATTCCTTATGGTTTGGCCAAAAAATACGTTTTTCTAAAAAGGGGGCGTGGCAGTGGGCGGATTTCGAAAATTTGTGCACCTGTTCTGCTGGGAGCAACAAAGAGCACATGTACCAAATTTCATCCTTCTAGCTCAAAATTTAAGGCCCAAAAACTGGTGACGTACGGACGGACGGACGGACAGACATGGCTAAATCGACTCAGCTATCGATTCTGAGTCGAGCCATATACTTTGAGGTATATGTAGCTAAATTATTTCTCTATGTTACAGACTATGTATCAAAACTAATATACCCCTATGGGATAGGGTATAAAAACGCTTTTTGTCCAAATTTTAACACTTTTGAAAAAAACTTTTGGTGCAAATACATACTTCCGTAACGATACAATAAAACTTTTGTCCATAGATCATTTTCGCTTACGCCTATGTTTTGGGGGCGCTTCTTAAAAAAACCATTTGTATACCCCATCCCAAGGCATTAGCAATAGAAATACGTTGTTTTTTGTCGAACCACAAAAGATTTTGATAAACTGTCTGAGCAATATATTATGACAATGTCATTCTCTGTATTTCATCGCCATAAAGCCCAATATTAATTTTAAGCATGGGATGGGATAAGGTATTCAACGATCCGTACAGCGGATTGTAGCCTCTCATATGTTTATACCCTAACCCATAGGGGTATATTAGTTTTGATACATAGTTTGTAACATAGAATTAATTTAGATAAATATACATCAAAGTATACGGATCGACTCATAATCGCTAGCTGAGTCGATTTAGCCATGTCTGTCCGTCCGTCCGTACGTCACCAGATTTCGGGCCTTAAATATTGAGCTAGAATTATGAAATTTGGTACACGTGTAGCCTTCTCATATATTTAAAATTAATATCCCTAAAATGTGGACTTTATGGCGGTGAAATATAATAATAATAATATATCCCAAGGGGTATATTAGTTTTGATACATAGTTTGTAACATAGTGAAATAATTTAGCTACGTCCGTACGTCACCAGTTTTTGGGCTCTAAATTTTGAGCTAGAAAGATGAAATTTGGTACACGTGCTCTTTGTTGCTCCCAGCAGAATATGTTTTTATTATACCCTATCCCATAGGGGGGTATATTAGTTTTGACATTAAGTTTGTAACATAGAGAAATAATTTCGATACATATACCTCAAAGTATATGGATCGTTTCAGAATCGCTAGCTGAGTCGATTAAGCCATGTCTGTCTGTCCGTCCGTCCGTCCGTCCGTCCGTCTGTGTGTCACCGATTTTTGGGCCTTACATTTTTTGCTAGAGTGTTGAAATTTGGTATATAGACTCTCTGGCAGACGAAGCAGAACAAGTGTAAACATTTTTGAAATCCGCCAACTGCCACGCCCCCTTTTAGAAAAACATAGTTTAAAGCCAAAGCGTAAGGAATTTCAAAAAAGCGTCTGAGCAGCATATTTAGACAATCCTAATATCTATATTTCGTTCATACAAAGTTTTTTGCCACGCCCTCTTTTTGGGGGCGTTTTTAGTAAAAAACGCTTTTTGTCCAAATTTTTAAGCTTTCGAAAAAATTTTTGATGCAAATACTTCCGCAATGTTAATATAAACATTTTGTCCATAGATCATTTTCACCTACGACCACATTTTAGGGGCGTTTTCTTACAAAAACCATTTGTATACCCCATCCCAAGGCATTACCAATAGAAATAAGTTGTTTTTTGTCGAACCACAAAAGATTTTGATAAACTGTCTGAGCAATATATTGTGATAATGTCATTTTCTGTATTTCATCGCCATAAGGCCTATATTTTGAGGATATTAATTTTGAGGATGGAATGGGATAGGGTATTCAACGATCCGCACAGCGGGTTGTAGCCTCTCATATGTTTATACCCTATCCCATAGGGGTATATTAGTTTTGATACTTAGTTTGTAACATAGAGAAATAATTTAGCTACATATACCTCAAAGTATATGGATCGACTCAGAATCGCTAGCTGAGTCGATTAAGCCATGTCTGTCTGTCCGTCCGTCCGTCCGTCTGTCTGTTCGTCACCGATTTTTGGGCCTTAAATTTTGAGCTATGGTAATGAAATTTGGTATATAGGATCCTTGGCCGAATCACCAGAAAAAGTGTAAAAATTTTTAAAATCCGCCTACTGCCACGCCCCCTTTTAGAAAAACATACTTTTAATCCAAACCGTAAGAAATTTCAAAAAAACGTGTTTGCATTATATTTAGACAAGCTTAATATCTATATTTCGTCCATACAAAGTTTTTTGCCACGCCCACTTTTTGGGGGCGTTTTTTAGTAAAAAACGCTTTTTGTCCAAATTTTAAAAAAATCGAAAAAAACTTTTGATGCAAATGCTTCCGTAATGATGAAATAAACATTTTGTCTGTATATCATTTTTACCTACACCCACTTTTTGGGGGCGGTTTCTTACAAAAACCATTTGTATGCCTTACCCCAAGGCATATGCAATAGAAAAACGTTGTTTTTTGTCACGCCCCCTTTTAAGAAAAACTCAGTTTTTGACCAAACCGTAAGGAATTTTAAAAAAGTTTCCTAACAACATATTTAGACAATATTAATATCTATATTTCGTCCATATAAAGTTTTTTGCCACGCCCACTTTTTGGGGGCGTTTTCAATTAAAAACTGTTTTCGTTCAAATTTTAAATTTTTCGAAAAAAATTTTGATGCAGAATCATTAACATTATTAATATGAACATTTCGTCTATCTACCATTTTAACTTTTTGGGGGCGTTTTTATATAAAAAAACATTTTTATACACTACCCCATAACGTATGCAGGAGAAAACCTTGGGCCTATTTCATAAAACCACAAGTGTTGTACTTGTAGACTTGTAACTACAAGCGCAAATAAAATATGGAGTTGTAATATTGTGTTCCATAAACATTTTTCCTCGCTTGTAGTTCGGCAAATTCAAATTATATGTGCAGCGGTCTAAATTCTACAAGTCTACAAGTGTGTAACTACAAGTTAACAATTAATTGCGGGGAACTACAAGTCCGCAGCATTTCTCATTCTTCTTCTTTCTTTCTTTCATTCTTTGTTACAATTACTTTAGCCATAGTAAAAAAAAATTGTGCCGTTTATTAAATGCCGTTATTACATGTAAAATCATGTTTTGGTGCACTTATTGAAGCTCATTTCTATTAATTTTATCATCCGGTCGGTCACTAAAATAGAAGAGTTTAAAATGTGCTCCAAAGAAATAAAATTGTTACTTCTAGAAGAAATCGAGAAAAATAAAATAATTTTGTTTGGTTCTTTTTCCGATAAAATCACGAAAAAAGAAAAAAGTGATATTTGGATGCAAATCCATGAAAAAGCTAAGTCGAATAGTTTTTTTTGTGGAAAGTCGTGGAGTTATATTCGCGATGTTTTTTGGACCAATATCAAGCGGTGTACTATGGTAAGTACCTACATATGCTAATATTCCAATAAAATGTTTGTTAATTATTTACTTTATGAAAAGGTCAAGGTCGATAACAGAAAAAAGACGGGCTCTGGCGGTGGACTTGACGCACGGTTGAATGAAATTAACAACAAAGTTTTGGACATATTGGAGAAAGATGCTCCCGATATTATTGGCCTGCCAGTTCCCGAATCGCTTCATGATGATGTGACTAATGAGTCTTCTGGTATTTTTGAAGAAACTGAACTTGATATGGAAAATCAAAGATTTCCTTCGCAGAACACAAGTTGCAGTAGAAAGAGTAAAAAAAATCCATCAACTTCGTCTGGTAAAAAGAATTGTGTACACAAATGTACTAATATTTTAAATTGCCTTTATATTTAGAACCCAAAAGGAAATATATCCTTGACGACGAAATTGCACAATTGAAGAAAGAGAAGTTAGTGTTGGAGATCGAAAATTTAAAGAAACAAAACAAAAAAACATATGAGAGGCTACAATCCGCTATGCGGATCGTTGAATACCCTATCCCATCCCATCCTTTAAATTAATATCCTCAAAATATAGGCCTTATGGCGATGAAAAACAGAAAATGACATTGTCACAATATATTGCTCAGACAGTTTATCAAAATCTTTTGTGGTTCGACAAAAAACAACGTATTTCTATTGCTAATGCCTTGGGATGGGGTATACAAATGGTTTTTGTAAGAAAACGCCCCCAAAATGTGGGCGTAGGTGAAAATGATCTATGGACAAAATGTTTATATTACCATTGCGGAAGTATTTGCATCAAAATTTTTTTCGAAAGTTTTTAAATTTGGACAAAAAGCGTTTTTTACTAAAAACGCCCCCAAAAAGTGGGCGTGGCAAAAAACTTTGTATGAACGAAATATAGATATTAGGATTGTCTAAATATGCTACTCAGACACTTTTTTGAAATTCCTTACGGTTTGGCCAAAAAATAAGTTTTCCTAAAAAGGGGGCGTGGCAGTGGGCGGATTTCGAAAATTTTTACACTTGTTCTGGTGGCACGGACGAGGATCCTATATACCAAATTTCATTATCCTAGCTCAAAATTTAAGGCCCAAAAACCGCTGACGAACAGACAGACGGACGGACGGACGGACGGACGGACGGACGGACGGACGGACGGACGGACGGACGGACGGACAGACAGACATGGCTAATTCGACTCAGCTAGCGATTCTGAGTCGATCCATATACTTTGAGGTATATGTAGCAAAATTATTTCTCTATGTTACAAACTAAGTATCAAAACTAATATACCCCCTATGGGATAGGGTATAACTAGATATGGAAATTGAAAAGCTGGATTTGGAAAAAAAGATGCTAAGCAATAATTTGATAGAAAAAGAGTGTAGTATTTTGACAATAAAAGAGTATTGATGCATATAATATGGATTTTTATTTTTCAAAACTATTGCCTAAACGAATTTATTATTTCCTGTCTACGTGTTATCCCACCTTGTGTGTTAAGTGTAGTGTTTTCTATTAATTGGTCTGCTTTATCTTCATCTTCTTCGTAATTTTCATCTTCATTTAAAGTATGTGAAGTTAGATTACAAAGCGTTACACAAACTTTTATTATATTGCAGGCGTATATGGGATTAACTCTTAACTGTTGTAGACACGGAAATTTTTCTTTCAACACACCAATTGCATTTTCGATGAGTCGCCTTGTTGACTTATGTGCACGGTTGAACCTTTGAACTGCGTCATCATCTAAGTTGTTATTTTGTGGTGTTATTAGCCAATCTGTACAACCATATCCGGAATCCCCTAGTAAAATCGATCGTGAATGCGGCCTCCAACCAGAATCCATCTTAGAACATAGCACACTGTTCCGCAGTACCCTTGCATCATGAACTTTTCCTGGCCATCTGGCACTGACATAGTAAAAGCGCAAGTCCGGGCCACATACAAGCATACAATTAACTGAGTGGTTTCCATGTCGATCAACGAAACGATCTTCATACTCATTTGGAGCGTCTATTTTTATCAAAGTTCCATCAATGCATCCAGCAACATTTGGCATTCCAGCAATAGAATAAAATTTTTCTATCACTTCCGAAGTATTTGTTGGCCAATTTACCTGATTAGCGAATACACTTTGGTTGATAGCATTGACAACTCTTTTAATTACACGACAAACCGTTGCCTTTGAAACTCCATGCATATCAGCTACACCATGATATTGAGACCCGTTACCTAGCCAATGCAAGGCTAGTAAAAGTTGCTGTTTAACTGACAGAGCATGATTACGATTAGTTTCATGTTGTATTAACGGTCCAATGCTTCTTAGCAATGTCTCGAAAGCGGAGAAGTTAGTTCTACATTTTTCATTAAATGTATGATATGTTAAAATATCAAAATTTATACGCTCTTTAAAAATTCGCGGTTCTCGTGTCTGATTACTTTCGTAGTCACTATCGTCACTGCTTGATATCATTTTTATTTTAAACTTCTTGACCACACGTTTTGTAAGCACTAATTTTGAACCACGAATAAACAAAATTGTTGCAGCACGTGATTTTATAGTCCCTCTACTCTTGTAAGAAATTCACTTGTAGTTACAAGTTTGTCACTAATAATTTTTTGCACAAATACTTTTATGAAACAGAAAAGTTCGCCGCAGTTGTAAATTCACTTGTAGTTACAAGCCTGGCACACTTGTAGTTATTAGTGAATCGGAATTCTTTATGAAACAAAAATGTGCACATAATTTACAAGTTACAAGTGAATTCACAAATAATTATTAGTGTTGTAGTTTTATGAAATAGGCCCCTTGTCTTTTGTAGAACCGTAAAATTCTTTTGTAAGCAGTCTGAAGAATTTGTTGTCACTATATAGTTTTTTCTATTTTATCCACGTCGTGTTTTTAGCCATGCCCCCTTTTTTGGGGATTTTAGTTTTATGGATAGGATGGGATAGGGTATTCAACGATCCGCACAGCGGATTGTAGCCTTCTCATATGTTTTTCTATATCTTCATAAAACCTACATTTTGGAGATATTAATTTTAAGGATGGGATGGGTATTCAACGATCCGCACAGCGGATTTTAGCCTTCTCATATGTTTAAAAATAATATCCCCAAAATGTGGGCTTTATTTATTATACCCTATCCCATAGGGGTATATTAGTTTTGATACATAGTTTGTAACATAGAGAAATAATTTAGCTACATATACCTCAAAGTATATGGATCGACTCAGAATCGATAGCTGAGTCGATTTAGCCATGTCTGTCCGTCCGTCCGTCCTTCCGTCCGTCCGTACGTCACCAGTTTTTGAGCCTTAAATTTTGACCTAGAAGGATGAAATTTGGTACACGTGCTCCCAGCAGAACAAGTGTAAAAATTTTTGAAATCCGCCCACTGCCACGCCCCCTTTTAAGAAAAACGTATTTTTTGGCCAAACCATAAGGAATTTTGAAAAACTTTCCGAACAACATATTTAAACAATCTGAATATCTATATTTCGTCCATTCAAAGTTTTTTGCCACGCCCACTTTTTGGGGGCGTTTTTAGTAAAAAACGCTTTTTGTACAAATTTTAACTTTTTCGAAAAAATTTTTGATGCAAATACTTCCGCAATGGAAATATAAACATTTTGTCCATAGATCATTTTCACCTACGCCCACATTTTGGGGGCGTTTTCTTCGTTTTCCGTCCCTCCGTCCGTCCGTCTGTACGTCACCGATTTTTAGGCCTTAAATTTTGAGCTAGGATAATGAAATTTGGTACATAGGTTCCTCGTGCGTGCCATCAGAACAAGTGTAAAAAATTTTGAAATCCGCTTACTGCCACGCCCCCTTTTAAGAAAAACTCAGTTTTTGGCCAAACCGTAAGGAATTTTAAAAAAGTTTCTGAACAACATATTATGTAGACAATCTTAATATCTATATTTCGTCTACATATAGTTTTTTGACACGCCCACTTTTTGGGGGCGTTTTCAATAAAACTGTTTTCGGTCAAATTTTAAATTTTTCGAAAAAATTGTTGATCCAGAATCATTGAAATTATTAATATGAACATTTCGTCTATATACCATTTTGACCCAGGCCCACTTTTTCGGGCGTTTTTATATAAAAAACATATGAGAAGGCTACAATCCACTGTGCGGATCGTTGAATACCCTATCCCATCCTATCTGTAAAACTAAAATCCCCAAAAAGTGGACATGGCTAAAAACACGATGTGGATAAAATAAAGAAAATGACATGGTGACAAAAAATTCTTCAGACTGCTTATAAAAAACTTTTACGGTTCTACAAAAGACAAGGTTTTCTGCTGCATATGTTATGGGGAAGTGTATAAAAATGGTTTTTATATAAAAACGCCCCCAAAAAGTGGGCGTGGGTTAAAATGGTATATAGACGAAATGTTCATATTAATAATGTTAATGAATCTGCATCAAATTTTTTTTCGAAAAATTTAAAATTTGACCGAAAACAGTTTTTAATTGAAAACGCCCCCAAAAAGTGGGCGTGGCAAAAAACTTTATATAGACGAAATATAGACATTAATATTGTCTAAATATGTTGTTCAGAAACTTTTTTTAAATTCCTTACGGTTTGGTCAAAAACGGAGTTTTTCTTAAAAGGGGGCGTGGCAGTGGGCGGATTTCAAAATTTTTTACACTTGTTCTGTAGGCAGAGACAAGGATCCTATATACCAAATTTCATTATCCTAGCTCAAAATTTAAGGCCTAAAAATCGGTGACGTACAGACGGACGGACGGACAGACAGACATGGCTTAATCGACTCAGCTAGCGATTCTGAGTCGATCCATATACTTTGAGGTATATGTAGCAAAATTATTTCTCTATGTTACAAACTAAGTATCAAAACTAATATACCCCTATGGGATAGGGTATAAACATATGAGAGGCTACAATCCGCTATGCGGATCGTTGAATACCCTATCCCATCCCATCCTTTGAATTAATGTCCTCAAAATATAGGCCTTATGGCGATGAAATACAGAAAATGACATTGTCACAATATATTGCTCAGACAGTTTCTCAAAATCTTTTGTGGCTCGACAAAAAACAACGTATTTCTATTGCTAATGCCTTGGGATGGGGTATACAAATGGTTTTTGTAAGAAAACGCCCCCAAAATGTGGGCGTAGGAGAAAATGATCTATGGACAAAATGTTTATATTACCATTGCGGAAGTATTTGCATCAAAAAATTTTTCGAAAGTTTTAAAATTTGGACAAAAAGCGTTTTTTACTAAAAACGCCCCCAAAAAGTGGGCGTGGCAAAAAACTTTGTATGAACGAAATGTAGATATTAGGATTGTCTAAATATGCTGCTCAGACACTTTTTTTAAGTTCCTGACGGTTTGGCCAAAAAATAAGTTTTCCTAATAAGGGGGCCTGGCAGTGGGCGGATTTCAAAAATGTTTACACTTGTTCTGGTGGCACGGACGAGGATCCTATATACCAAATTTCATTATCCTAGCTCAAAATTTAAGGCCCAAAAATCGGTGACGAACAGACAGACGGACGGACGGACAGACAGACACGGCTAATTCGACTCAGCTAGCGATTCTGAGTCGATCCATATACTTTGAGGTATATGTAGCAAAATTATTTCTCTATGTTACAAACTAAGTATCAAAACTAATATACCCCCCTATGGGATAGGGTATAAACATTTTTATACACTACCCCATAACATATGCAGGAGAAAACCTTGTCTTTTGTAGAACCGTAAAAGTGTTTTGTAAGCAGTCTGAAGAATTTGTTGTCACTATATCATTATACCCTATCCCATAGGGGGGTATATTAGTTTTGATACTTAGTTTGTAACATAGAGAAATAATTTTGCTACATATACCTCAAAGTATATGGATCGACTCAGAATCGCTAGCTGAGTCGAATTAGCCATGTCTGTCTGTCCGTCCGTCCGTCCGTCCGTCCGTCCGTCCGTCTGTCTGTTCGTCAGCGGTTTTTAGGCCTTAAATTTTGAGCTAGGATAATGAAATTTGGTATATAGGATCCTCGTCCGTGCCACCAGAACAAGTGTAAAAATTTTTGAAATCCGCCCACTGCCACGCCCCCTTTTTAGGAAAACTTATTTTTTGGCCAAACCGTAAGGAATATCAAAAAAGTGTCTGAGTAGCATATTTAGACAATCCTAATATCTATATTTCGTTCATACAAAGTTTTTTGCCACGCCCACTTTTTTTAGTAAAAAACGCTTTTTGTCCAAATTTTAAAACTTTCGAAAAAAATTTTGATGCAAATACTTCCGAAATGGTAATATAAACATTTTGTCCATAGATCATTTTCACCTACGCCCACATTTTGGAGGCGTTTTCTTACAAAAACCATTTGTATACCCCATCCCAAGGCATTAGCAATAGAAATACGTTGTTTTTTGTCGAACCACACAAGATTTTGAGAAACTGTCTGAGCAATATATTGTGAGAATGTCATTTTCTGTATTTCATCGCCATAAGGCCTATATTTTGAGGATATTAATTTAAAGGATGGGATGGGATAGGGTATTCAACGATCCGCATAGCGGATTGTAGCCTCTCATATGTTTTTTTCTATTTTACCCACATCGTGTTTTTAGCCATGCCCACATTTTTTGGGGATTTTAGTTTTATGGATGGTATGGGATAGGGTATTAAACGATCCTTCTCATATGTTTGAAATCCGCCTACTGCCACGCCCCCATTTTAGGAAAACGTATTTTGTGGCCAAAGCGTAATGAATTTCAAAAAAGTGTCTGAGCAGCATATTTAGACAATCCTAATATCTATATTTCGTCCATACAAAGTTTTTTGCCACGCCCACTTTTTGGGGGCGTTTTTAGTAAAAAAACGCTTTTTGTCCAACTTTTAAAACTTTCGAAAAAATTTTTGATGCAAATACTTCAGCTATGGCAAAATAAACATTTTGTTGATAGATCATTTTCACCTACGCCCACATTTTGGGGACGTTTTCTTACAAAAACCATTTGTCTACCCCATCCCAAGGCATTAGCTATAGAAATACGTTGTTTTTTGTCGAACCACAAGAGATTTTGATAAACTGTCTGAGCAATATATTGTGACAATGTCATTTTATGTATTTAATCGCCATAAGGCATGTATTTTGAGGACAGCGGATTGTAGCCTCTCATATGTTTTTAAATTGTAACGAAAACAGTTTTTAATTACAGAAAACACGATAAAGTGGACGTGGCAAAACAATTTATATGGTCGAAATATAGATATTCTTAAAAAATTCATAATTTTTAGCCGTATGTCCAACAACAATTTTTTCTGAGAAAATATTTACACTTGTTCTGCATTGCCGGACAGAGAGTTTGTATACCAAATTTTATCACTCCAGCTCAAAATAGAAATAGAAATTATGCCTCTATATTCCTCTATATATCTACCCTTATGCGATAGGATAAAAAGGCGGTTTATTTTCACGGTTTTAGGCTCTCAGCTAATTTGTTAAGCAATGAGAATGGAACCCACTGAGTGATCCATAAAATAGCCTTTCAATATTTCATTCTCCTTTAAAATATTTTAATGTCTCAAAAGAAAACTGATTTTTTATTTTTATAGCTTTATTGTAAAGTAGCCGACTTCATGCGCAGAAATATCTTGTTCGCTATGCCAACCCTAAACATAATCACCAAACACAAATAACTTCAATATAATTGCTGTGTTGACTGAGCTTGATGGTAAATGTTTCCTTTGCATGTACACAAAACAATATATGAGAAGGCTACAATCCACTGTGCGTATCGCATAATACCCTATCCCATCCCATCCTTGGCGATGAAATATAGAAATTGACGGCACAGAATGTTCAGACTGTTTATCAAAATAGTTTTTTTTATTGCATATGTTATGGGGTAGGGCATAAAATAGTTTTGTTAAGAAAATGCCCTTAAAAAGTGGGCGTGGTCTAAAATGATCTATAGACGAAATATTCATGTTAATATTACCATTGCATCAAAAGTTTTCTTCAAATATTTTCAAATTAGACAGAAAATGTTTGTTATACCCTATCCTATAGGGGTATATTAGTTTTGATACATAGTTTGTAACATAGAGAAATAATTTTGATACATATACCTCAAAGTATATGGATCGACTCAGAATCGTTAGCTGAGTTGATTAAGCAATCCCACTCTTCCGACACATAATTGGAAGGTGGTCAAGTTAGACCCAGGGCAGGGACTTTATAGATGTGCGCTTATTGTGATAAATAAAGAATCCCTTGCTCCTCTCAAAAAACGAAATAGCTTTATAAGCTATGGTTTTGAGTCTATTAAACTCAAGGTCTACAAAAAGGATGAGTTGGAAGCTGAAGCGGTTCCTCCTCATCCCACATGTGCGACTACAGGCGCCTCAGATCATGGTGCTTTTGTGAGCTTTCCTTCTCTGGAAAATGGCTCTGACTTATCAATATCGGAAAAGGAAACTGGTAACAGTCTTCCATATCTGTTAGATGGATTGGTTTCATCAAAACCAGAGAGGGAAGCTGAAAACAATACTCTGTCCCTAAACATGTTAAACACCACGTTGATGGAGACAGAATCATTAATTGGTGATTCTCTGATAGAGGATGACCTTTTGGCATCCTCGGACTTGTAGGACACGAATACCACAGTGGTGGAGAGATCTGATTCTAGCAAAAGTGCTGCGATTAACACAGATTAATCTCCACCACTGCAAAACGGCCTCGGCCACACATCTTCTCCGTCTAACAACCCACGGAGAAGAAATTGTCTTGATCCAGGAACCTTGCGTCGACTCAAGACTCGTGAATATACTCTCCTGTATACAAAGGATAAAGGTAAACCAAGATCTTGTATACTCGCAAAGAGTAGCCTAAATGTTTATTTACTCTCCAATTACAGCGATCGAGATATAACCGTAGCACAACAAGAAGTCAATTCACTGAAGTACTGGTTGGTCTCGGCCTATCTCGGCCACGACCATGTGGGACCCTTCCCTGGGGAAGACGATCGCAGATGCTATGCAACAATGGTAATGAACCAACATTCATTAACAGCAACAGACAAGAAGTCCTTGACATCACGCTTGTTTCAAATTACATCCATCACATGATCAAAGACTGGAAAGTATCTAGTGAGCACTCTTTTTCTGAGCGCAGATACATACAATTTGGTCTGGCTGATCACATCCCAAGGAAACCGATTTTTCGAAATTATCGTAAAACCGAATGGCTAAAATACAGAGAAACTATGAAAAGACTAGTGTCCCGCGCTCAACCTAGCCCTCATAGAAGTACCCAAGAGCTTGATAAACTTATTGATAAGCTAACATTTGCATTTAACCAATAACTGTCATCCTCTTGTCCACTAAGGAAGCTAAGGGGGAAACAAAAACCTCCGTGGTGGTCTGAGAATCTAGGAATGCTTAGGCAGAAATGTAGAAAACTATTCAATAAAGCTAAAAGTTTGAACGAATCCTCTGACTGGATCTACTACAAAGAGACCTTCTCAATACACAAAAAGGAACTGAGGAAGTCCAAGCGCAAATCCTGTAGACTATTCTGTGATAAAATAGAGGAGACTTCCGAATCGTCTAGACTCCGAAAAATCCTATCCACTAGTCCAACTGTTCCAAGCTATCTCAAAAAAACAGATGGCACCTGGCAATCTCAAGCAAAGAATCCATAGAGCTACTAATGGACACCCACTCCCGAGGTAGCTCACAGGAAGCATTCCATGACAGCATCAATAGAACCAATCTTTTGACCGGCAGCTTACAAGATCTTATTACATAAGATAAAATGCTTTGGGCAATACATAGCTTTAACGCCTTTAAATCTGCGTGACCTGACAGCATTGTACAAGCCGAGATGCAGCACACTTTGGATCTCATCCTACCATTGGTGGAAGCCATCCTTAGGGGCTGCATCGGCTGATCTATATTCTCTATGTTTGGAGAGAAGTGAAAGTTGTCTTCATACCCAAATCTGGTAAAAGTTCTCACGTCAATCCGAAAGACCCTGGAAAAATTGAGAAACAGCGCTGCACACATTAGTGCTTATTGTTGCATTCCTAGACATCGGAGGCGCTTTTAACAACGTTAATTCCGGAGCGATCAATAAGGCGCTAACATGACTGAAAGTCGATCACTCACGACCAGAAGACATGTCAATAGAGGGACCCCGCAAGGTTGGGTCCTGTCCCCTCTGGAACTTAGTGGTAAACGAGCTTTTACTTATCCTGGAATCAGAGGGATGCCACGTGATTGCCTACGCGGATGACGTCGCTATCGCTGTCTCAGGGAAACACCTGAATATACTCAAGGAGCTTCTCCAAAACGCATTACATAAACTTTCCAAATGGGCGGTCAGCTGTGGACTGGGTGTCAGCCCACAAAAGACTGAACTGGTCCTTTTCACTAGGAAATATAAAATTCCTCATATTGACCCCCCGTCACTAAACGGAATCGAATTAGTCTTCTCAGACAAAGCAAAATACCTGGGACTTATTATGGACAGGAAGCTTAACTGGAAACTAAACATAACAGAAAGAGTAAAGAAAGCGACGGTAGCACTTTATTCCTGCAATTCCTCGTATCACGCATTGGCTCTATATATCGGTTATAAGACCGCTACTTCTTTATGGAGTAGTAGTATGGTGCACAGCACTTGAAAAAGCTTTTAACAGCAAGAAACTGGCCAAGGTTCAGAGAGCTGCGTGTCTGTGCATCGGTGGCACACTCCGTACAACACACTCAGCGGCATTAGACATTCTCTTTAACCTACTACAAAACTTTTTCCAGTCAAATTTTAAAATTTTGAAAAAAATTTCGATGCAGAATCATTGGTAATATTAATATGAACATTTCGTATGTTGACCATTTTAACCAACGCCCACTTTTTGGGAGCGTTTTTATATAAAAACATATGAGAAGGCTACAATCCGCTGTGCGGATCGTTGAATACCCTATCCCATCCTATCCATAAAACTAAAATCCCCAAACAAAGTGGATAAAAACACGATGTGGGTAAAATAAAAAAAATGATATAGTGACAACAAATTCTTCAGACTGCTTACAAAACACTTTTACGGTTCTACAAAAGACAAGGTTTTCTCCTTTTTTTAAATTCCTTACGGTTTGGTCAAAAACTGAGTTTTTCTTAAAAGGGGGCGTGGCAGTGGGCGGATTTCAAATTTTTTTACACTTGTTCTGTAGGCAGAAAAGAGGATCCTATATACCAAATTTCATTATCCCAGCTCAAAATTTAAGGCCTAAAAATCGGCCTTATTATACCCTATCCCATAGGGGGGTATATTAGTTTTGATACTTAGTTTGTAACATAGAGAAATAATTTTGCTACATATACCTCAAAGTATATGGATCGACTCAGAATCGCTAGCTGAGTCGAATTAGCCATGTCTGTCTGTCCGTCCGTCCGTCCGTCCGTCCGTCCGTCCGTCCGTCCGTCCGTCCGTCCGTCCGTCTGTCTGTTCGTCACCGATTTTTGGGCCTTAAATTTTGAGCTAGGCTAATGAAATTTGGTATATAGGATCCTTGGCCGAGTCACCAGAACAAGTGTAAAAATTTTTAAAATCCGCCCACTGCCACGCCCCTTTTTAGAAAAAACGTAGTTTTAAGCCAAACCGTAAGGAATTTCAAAAAAATGTGTTAGCAACATATTTAGACAATCCTAATATCTATATTTCGTGCATACAAAGTTTTTTGCCACGCCCACTTTTTGGGGGCGTTTTTAGTAAAAAACGTTTTTTGTCCAAATTTTAAAACTTTCGAAAAAAAATTTGATGCAAATACTTCCGCAATGGTAATATAAACATTTTGTCCATAGATCATGTTCACCTACGCCCACATTTTGTGGGCGTTTTCTTACAAAAACCATTTGTATACCCCTTCCCAAGGCATTAGCACTAGAAATACGTTGTTTTTTGTCGAACCACAAAAGATTTTGATAAACTGTCTGAGCAATATATTGTGACAATGTCATTTTCTGTATTTCATCGCCATAAGGCTTATATTTTGAGGATATTAATTTTAAGGATGGGATGGGATAGGGTATTCAACGATCCGCACAGTGGATTGTAGCCTCTCATATGTTTATACCCTATCCCATAGGGGTATATTAGTTTTGATACTTAGTTTGTAACATAGAGAAATAATTTTGGTACATATACCTCAAAGTATATGGATCGACTCAGAATCGCTAGCTGAGTCGATTAAGCCATGTCTGTCTGTCCGTCCGTCCGTCCGTCCGTCCGTCCGTCCGTCCGTCCGTCCGTCTGTACGTCACCGATTTTTAGGCCTTAAATTTTGAGCTAGGATAATGAAATTTGGTATATAGGATCCTCGTCTCTGCCTACAGAACAAGTGTAAAAATTTTTGAAATCCGCCCACTGCCACGCCCCCTTTTAAGAAAAACTCAGTTTTTGACCAAACCGTAAGGAATTTTAAAAAAGTTTCTGAACAACATATTTAGACAATATTAATATCTATATTTCGTCTATATAAAGTTTTTTGCCACGCCCACTTTTTGGGGGCGTTTTCAATAAAAAACTGTTTTCGGTCAAATTTTAAGTTTTTCGAAAAAAATTTTGATGCAGAATCATTAACATTATTAATATGAACATTTCGTCTATATACCATTTTAACCCACGCCCACTTTTTGGGGGCGTTTTTATATAAAAACCATTTTTATACACTACCCCATAACATATGCAAGAGAAAACCTTGTCTTATGTAGAACCGTTAAAGTGTTTTGTAAGCAGTCTGTAGAATTTGTTGTCACTATATCATTTTTTCTATTTATCCACATCGTGTTTTAAGCCATGTCCCCTTTTTTGGGGATTTTAGTTTTATGGATAGGATGGGATAGGGTATTCAACGATCCGCACAGCGGATTGTAGCCTTCTCATATGTTATTATATTAGTTTTGATACTTTGATACTTAGTTTGTAACATAGAGAAATAATTTTGCTACATATACCTCAAAGTATATGGATCGACTCAGAATCGCTAGCTGAGTCGATTAAGTCTGTCTGTCCGTCCGTCCGTCCGTCCGTTTTGAAATCCGCCCACTGCCACGCCCCCTTTTAAGAAAAAGTCAGTTTTTGACCAAACCGTAAGGAATTTGAAAAAAATTTCTGAACAACATATTTAGACAATAATAATATCTATATTTCGTCCATATAAAGTTTTTTGCCACGCCCACTTTTTGGGGGCGTTTTCAATTAAAAACTGTTTTCGGTCAAATTTTAAATTTTTCGAAAAAAGTTTTGATGCAGAATCATTAACATTATTAATATGAACATTTCGTCTATATACCATTTTAACCCACGCCCACTTTTTGGGGGCGTTTTTATATAAAAACCATTTTTATACACTATCCCATAACATATGCGCAGGAGAAAACCTTGTCTTTTTTAGAACCGTAAAATTGTTTTGTAAGCAGTCTGAAGAATTTGTTGTTACTATATCATTTTTTCTATTTTATCCACATCGTGTTTTTAGCCATGCCCCCTTTTTTGGGGATTTTAGTTTTATGGATAGGATGGGATAGGGTATTCAACGATCCGCACAGCGGATTGTAGCCTTCTCATATGTTTTTACTTAGATTTTATTATTTTTTATATCGTCTTGGGCATATTTTAATGTTTTTGTTATTCGCCTTGCCCTTTCTGCAAATCCAATCACATTGTCCTTATTTTTGGGCCTTAAATTTTGAGCTAGGATAATGAAATTTGGTATATAGGATCCTGGGTTGAGTCACCAGAACAAGTGTAAACATTTTTAAGATCCGCCCACTGCCACGCCCCTTTTTAGAAAAAACGTAGTTTTAAGCCAAATCGTAAGGAATTTCAAAAAAGTGTTTTAGCAACATATTTAGACAATCCTAATATCTATATTTCGTCCATACAAAGTTTTTTGCCACGCCCACTTTTTGGGGGCGTTTTTAGTAAAAAACGCTTATTGTACAAATTTTAAAACTTTCGAAAAAATTTTTGATGCAAATAATTCCGCAATGGTAATATAAACATTTTGTCCATAGATCATTTTCACCTACGCCCACATTTTGGGGGCGTTTTCTTACAAAAACCATTTGTATACCCCATCCCAAGGCTTTAGCAAAGAAATACGTTGTTTTTTGTCGAACCACAAAAGATTTTGATAAACTATCTGAGCAATATATTGTGACAATGTCATTTTCTGTATTTCATCGCCATAAGGCCTATATTTTGAGGATATTAATTTTAAGGATGGTATGGGATAGGGTTTTCAACGATCCGCATAGTGGATTGTAGCCTCTCATATGTTTATACCCTATCCCATAGGGGGGTATATTAGTTTTGATACTTAGTTTGTAACATAGAGAAATAATTTTGCTACATATACCTCAAAGTATATGGATCGACTCAGAATCGCTAGCTGAGTCGAATTAGCCATGTCTGTCTGTCCGTCCGTCCGTCCGTCCGTCTGTCTGTTCGTCACCGATTTTCGGGCCTTAAATTTTGAGCTAGGATAATGAAATTTGGTATATAGGATCCTCGTCCGTGCCACCAGAACAAGTGTAAAAATTTTTGAAATCCGCCCACTGCCACGCCCCCTTTTTAGAAAAACTTATTTTTTGGCCAAACCGTAAGGAATTTCAAAAAAGTGTCTGAGCAGCATATTTAGACAATCCTAATATCTATATTTCGTTCATACAAAGTTTTTTGCCACGCCCACTTTTTGGGGGCGTTTTTAGTAAAAAACGCTTTTTGTCCAAATTTTAAAACTTTCGAAAAAAATTTTGATGCAAATACTTCCGCAATGGTAATATAAACATTTTGTCCATAGATCATTTTCACCTACGCCCACATTTTGGGGGCGTTTTCTTACGAAAACCATTTGTATACCCCATCCCAAGGCATTAGCAATAGAAATACGTTGTTTTTTGTCGAACCACAAAAGATTTTGAGAAACTGTCTGAGCAATATATTGTGACAATGTCATTTTCTGTATTTCATCGCCATAAAGCCTATATTTTGAGGATATTAATTTTAAGGATAGGATGGGATAGGGTATTCAACGATCCGCACAGCGGATTGTAGCCTCTCATATGTTTATACCCTATCCCATAGGGGTATATTAGTTTTGATACTTAGTTTGTAACATAGAGAAATAATTTTGCTACATATACCTCAAAGTATATGGATCGACTCAGAATCGCTAGCTGAGTCGATTAAGCCATGTCTGTCTGTCCGTCCGTCCGTCCGTCCGTCCGTCCGTCTGTACGTCACCGATTTTTAGGCCTTAAATTTTGAGGTAGGATAATGAAATTTGGTATATAGGATCCTCGTCTCTGCCTACAGAACAAGTGTAAAAATTTTTGAAATCCGCCCACTGCCACGCCCCCTTTTAAGAAAAACTCAGTTTTTGACCAAACCGTAAGGAATTTTAAAAAAGTATCTGAACAACATATTTAGACAATATTAATATCTCTATTTCGTCCATATAAAGTTTTTTGCCACGCCCACTTTTTGGGGGCGTTTTCAATTAAAAACTGTTTTCGGTCAAATTTTAAATTTTTCGAAAAAAATTTTGATGCAGAATCATTAACATTATTAATATGAACATTTCGTCTGTATACCATTTTAACCCACGCCCACTTTTTGGGTGCGTTTTTATATAAAAACCATTTTTATACACTACCCCATAACATATGCAGGAGAAAACCTTGTCTTTTGTAGAACCGCAAAATTGTTTTGTAAGCAGTCTGAAGAACTTGTTGTCACTATATCATTTTTTCTATTTTATCCACATCGTGTTTTTAGCCATGTCCCCTTTTTTGGGGATTTTAGTTTTATGGATAGGATGGGATAGGGTATTCAACGATCCGCACAGCGGATTGTAGCCTTCTCATATGTTTATACCCTATCCCATAGGTGGGTATATTAGTTTTGATACTTAGTTTGTAACATAGAGAAATAATTTTGCTACATATACCTCAAAGTATATGGATCGACTCAGAATCGCTAGCTGAGTCGAATTAGCCATGTCTGTCTGTCCGTCCGTCCGTCCGTCCGTCCGTCCGTCCGTGTGTCCGTCCGTCCGTCTGTCTGTTCGTCACCGATTTTTGGGCCTTAAATTTTGAGCTAGGATAATGAAATTTGGTATATAGGATCCTTGGCCGAGTCACCAGAACAAGTGTAAAAATTTTTAAAATCCGCCCACTGCCACGCCCCCTTTTAGAAAAAACGTAGTTTTAAGCCAAACCGTAAGGAATTTCAAAAAGTGTATTAGCAACATATTTAGACATTCCTAATATCTATATTTCGTCAATACAAAGTTTTTTGCCACGCCCACTTTTTGGGGGCGTTTTTAGTAAAAAACGTTTTTTGTCCAAATTTTAAAACTTTCGAAAAAAATTTTGATGCAAATACTTCCGCAATAGTAATATAAACATTTTGTCAATAGATCATTTTCACCTACGCCCACATTTTGGGGGCGTTTTCTTACAAAAAACATTTGTATACCCCATCCCAAGGCATTAGCAATAGAAAACCGTTGTTTTTTGTCGAACCACAAAAGATTTTGATAAACTGTCTGAGCAATATATTGTGACAATGTCATTTTCTGTATTTCATCGCCATAAGGCCTATATTTTGAGGATATTAATTTTAAGGATGGGATGGGATAGAGTTTTCAACGATCCGCAAAGCGGATTGTAGCCTCTCATATGTTTATACCCTATCCCATAGGGGTATATTAGTTTTGATACTTAGTTTGTAACATAGAGAAATAATTTTGCTACATATACCTCAAAGTATATGGATCGACTCAGAATCGCTAGCTGAGTCGATTAAGCCATGTCTGTCTGTCCGTCCGTCCGTCCGTCCGTCCGTCCGTCCGTCCGTCCGTCTGTACGTCACCGATTTTTAGGCCTTAAATTTTGAGCTAGGATAATGAAATTTGGTATATAGGATCCTCGTCTCTGCCTACAGAACAAGTGTAAAAATTTTTGAAATCCGCCCACTGCCACGCCCCCTTTTAAGAAAAACTCAGTTTTTGACCAAACCGTAAGGAATTTTAAAAAAGTTTCTGAACAACATATTTAGACAATATTAATATCTATATTTCGTCCATATAAAGTTTTTTGCCACGCCCACTTTTTGGGGGCGTTTTCAATTAAAAACTGTTTTCGGTCAAATTTTAAATTTTTCGAAAAAAATTTTGATGCAGAATCATTAACGTTATTAATATGAACATTTCGTCTGTATACCATTTTAACCCACGCCCACTTTTTGGGGGCGTTTTTATATAAAAACCATTTTTATACACTACCCCATAACATATGCAGGAGAAAACCTTGTCTTTTGTAGAACCGCAAAATTGTTTTGTAAGCAGTCTGAAGAACTTGTTGTCACTATATCATTTTTTCTATTTTATCCACATCGTGTTTTTAGCCATGTCCCCTTTTTTGGGGATTTTAGTTTTATGGATAGGATGGGATAGGGTATTCAACGATCCGCACAGCGGATTGTAGCCTTCTCATATGTTTATTTTTAATTTTTTTTTGTAAAAAAAAAATTTAAAACTTTTTTTATATATTTTTTTTTTAATTTTTTAAACTCTTTTTTTTTAACTTTTTGTTTTCAACTATTTTCTTTTAAACGCGTGCCCCACGTTGGGCGCCAATTAATTTATTCTCGGGCACTTTGTTTAAAAATATGAAAACTTGAACTACTAAAGCCAAACGGCTGGGTTGAGGATCACACTGGAACTCGTAAAAGCCAAACGGCTGGTTTGAGGACCACACTGGAACTAACTCATTTGAATACCCTCAAGGGTATTTATAATCAATTGAAGATTGATTTGTGTTGATCTTGCATTATTCAATCTGCAAGATTCATAGGAAGTATAAACATATTTGTGTTGATCTTGCAATATTCGATTCGCAAGATTCAATGGAAGTATAAACATTTTTGTGTTGATCTTGCAATATTCGATCCGCAAGATTCAATGGAAGTATAAACATATTTGTAATTAAAATGCGATATGGAAGATATCGTTTATTTGTTTACAATCGTATGTGATATGAGAGATGAAGTCTCTCATTCCCGTTTTGCAACGTGTCAGTTTTTGAATCACAATTACAATTGCTTTGTGATTGGGTTTCTTAACATGCATAGTGTGGTGGAGCATCGACCTCGTGTTTAACAAATGGTAAGTGTTTGTAATTGTTTAATAAAATATTCCACACCTGATTATGTTTGTTTACAAACTTGCTTTTTGGGAATAGTGGATGGAGTAGGAGAAAGCGGCTGGATGCAGAAATATGGATTAAACAGGTAAGTGAAACATAGGGAATATTGGATCGGCATATTCGCAAATTCAACTTGACGTTTGCAAATATGACGCCCCATTGAAGTTTTTAGTTTATTTCGGGGTGTTAAAATCATTTATTTTTCTTTTTTCAGGATGAGGGTTGGATAGAGGACAGGATCGAAGGATTGACGAGACGTAGGATGGATCGTTTGCTGAGAGGAAGAAGTGGATGTCACCAAACAGGTACCAATTGTGAAAACATGTTCTCTTGTGTGTGTGTGTGTTTGTAATCTTTAGCTTTAAGTTAATAAAGTTATAGTGCATTCACACCGAACCAAAAACTGAGTTTTCGCAAAAACACCTGAAACCTTCATCGAAAACCGAGTTTCCCCATACATTGTCAGTTCTCAAAACCTAGTAGGTTACGACGTAACCTTCTCATAACCACTTCGCAGACGTCATCTCGTTGCAGGTTATTGGAAAGAACACACCTTTTCATACATTCTACACGTGTTCCACACGTCCCACATAACAGCTGATGAACTCGCTGTCAAAACAAATGTTTTTTTTTCAGAAATGTACACACCAGATGAAATAAAAACAAAAACATATGAGGAGGCTATAATCCGCTGAGCGGATCGTTTAATACCCTATCCCATCCCATCCTTAAAATTGATATCCCCAAAATATGGTCTTTATGGTCATAAAGTATTGAAAATGACGTTGTTACAACATATTGTTCCGAAGGATTATCAAATTCTTTTATGGTTCGACAAAAAACCACGTTTTTGTATTGCACATGCCTTGGGGTAGGGCATACAAATGGTTTTTGTAGGAAAACGCCCCCAAAAAGTGGGCGTGGGTTCAAATGGTCTAATGATGAAATGTTCATATTAATACTACCAATGATTTTGCATCAAAATTTTTTTCGAAAATTTTCAAATTTGGCCAAAAAAAGTTTTTTTTATAGAAAACGTCCCCAAAAAGTGGGCGTGGCAAAAAACTTTGTATTGACGAAATATAGATATTACGATTCTCTTAATATGCTTTTCAGATACTTTTTTAAAATTCCTTACGGTTTGGCCAAAAACTGAGTTTATCTTAAAAGGGGGCGTGGCAGTGGGCGGATTTCAAAAATTTTTACACTTGCTCTGTAGGCACGGGCGAGGATCCCATATACCAAATTTCATTATCCTAGCTCAAAATTTAAGGCCTAAAAATCGGTGACGTACAGACGGACGGACGGACAGACAGACATCGCTTAATCGACTCAGCTAGCGATTCTGAGTCGATCCATATACTTTGAGGTATATGTAGCTAAATTATTTCTCTATGTTACAAACTAAGTATCAAAACTAATATACCCCTATGGGATAGGGTATAACAAGCGGCGGGCTCGAGAGTCAAAAACTGTTGTCAAAATCTTTAGATTTGTTTCATTTTGAACTTTAAATACTAATATTAGTTTGATTATATTAGAATTCATTATACCCTATCCCATAGGGGTATATTAGTTTTGATACTTAGTTTGTAACATAGAGAAATAATTTTGCTACATATACCTCAAAGTATATGGATCGACTCAGAATCGCCAGCTAAGTCGATTAAGCCATGTCTGTCTGTCTGTCCGTCCGTCCGTCCGACCGTCTGTACATCACTGATTTTTAGGCCTTAAATTTTGAGCTAGGATAATGAAATTTGGTATATAGGATCGTCGCCCGTGCCTACAGAACAAGTGTAAAAATTTTTGAAATCTGCTCACTGCCACGCCCCCTTTTAAGAAAAACTCAGTTTTTGGCCAAACCATAAGGAATTTCAAAATAGTGTCTGAGGAACATATTTAGGCAATCCTAATAGCTGTATTTCGTCCATACAAAGTTTTTTGGCACGCCCACTTTTTGGGGGCGTTTTTAGTAAAAAACCCTATTTGTCCAAATTTTTAAACTTTCGAAAAAACATTTGATGCATATGCTTCCGTAATGATAAAATAAACATTTTGTCCTTATATCATTTTCACCTACACCCACTTTTTGAGGGCGTTTTCCTACAAAAACCATTTGTATACCCCATCCAAGGCATAAGCACTAGAAATACGTTGTTTTTGTCGAACCACAAAAGTTTTTGATAAACTGTCTGAACAATATGTTGCGACAATGTCATTTTCTGTATTTCTTCGCCATAAAGCCTACATTTTGAGGATATTAATTTTAAGGATGGGATGGGATCCGCATAGCGGATTGTAGCCTTCTCATATGTTTTTTTATATAAAAACGCCCCCAAAAAGTGGGCGTATGTTAAAATATATATAGACGAAATGTTCATATTAATAATGTTAATAATTCTGCATCAACATTTTTTTCGAAAAATTTAAAATTTGACCGAAATCAGTTTTTTATTGAAAACGCCCCCAAAAAGTGGGCGTGGCAAAAAACTTTATATGGACAAAATATAGATATTAAGATTGTTCACAAAATGAAAGTAAATGAAAAGCAGCGACTTCGAAAAAACGTTATAAATTCTATTTATTTCTTTCACTTTAGAGATCAAGCCAAAAGCGACTGTAACCCAATGGTTCGAGATAATACGCGAGATCGAGAGCGAAGAGATTGATGTTTCGTCTTTGGTGGTTGATAGCTAAGAGAGAGCGAAGATCGACAGCACAGTAGCAAGTAGCAGTGCACTTGCCAAAAATTCGAACCGGTCTTATTTTCAAGGTTAATGTGCATGGTGCAAGCATGAACAAACGGTTGTGCTGGCAAGTTTGAATGCATTTTCATGACAAAACCGATTTAAAAATGCAATATTAACCAACTGCTCAAACCATAGGGTGTACAATCTAATGTTTGGTAATATGTAAACAATATTAATTTGATAATAACGATTTAACTAAATACATTATATGATAAGAAACTAACTTAATAATATTAAACAAAACAATTTATATGAATGAATATAATGTAATTATATGGTTCCGAAACATGCCGCCCCCCCCTGAAGGAATTTCAGGAACATGGTAGTAGCACCAACTTTGTTACAGGGCGTTTGAATGTGGCGCCGTTGGTGCGAAGGGTCACCACTCGTACGTGTCCATCTGTGCCTGGGTGAACTTCCTCGATGCGTCCTAAAGACCACTTTGATGGAGGCAAATTGGGCTCCTTTACGACAACTAAATCACCAACTTTAAAGTTCCTTGTTTCCACTTTCCATTTTGGGCGTTGCTGAAGCGATGTCAAATATTCATTGTACCATCTGCGCCAAAATCCTTGGACCATATTCTGGATCAATTCCCATCTCCCTAGTCGATTAGTAGGAACCTCCAAATAGCTCGGTTCAGGTATCGCCGTGTATGGTCGTCCTATAAGGAAATGAGAAGGGGTTAAAGGATTTATATCAGAATCTGAAATAGCACAAAGAGGTCTAGAATTTAAAACTGCTTCTACTTGACAAAGCATAGTCGAAATTTCTTCGAAAGTGAGAATATGGTTACCCACAACGCGTCGAAGGTGTTGTTTAACACATTTTACCCCCGCTTCCCAAAGTCCACCGAAATGGGGACTATGGGGTGGAATGAATTCCCACTTTATGTTATCCGCAGCCAACATATTCGAAATTTGCTCGTTATGATCCTTGGACCTCATCAACTTATACCAGTCCGAAAGAACTCGAGTAGCTCCATGAAAATTTGTCCCATTATCCGAGTAAAGAACGCTACATTTGCCTCGTCTGGCAATGAATCTTCGCAGGGCTGCTAAAAATGCTTCGGTTGAGAGGTCACTCACGACTTCCAAGTGTAACGCCTTTGTCGCCATGCACACGAACAGCGCCAAATATCCTTTCGTCAGCTTTGGTTTCCTTCCATTGTATATACGGAGAGTTATAGGACCCGCATAGTCACATCCAGTACGATCGAAGGCATACGATGGGGAAAGTCGAGATGATGGTAAGTTACCCATGAGTTGAGAGTAGGTATTCTTACGTAAACGGAAACATTTAACACAATCATGTACGATTTTTCTTACCAAATTCCTGCTACCTAGTATCCAGAATTCCTGACGTAGTAGCGCGAACATTTCGGATACGCCTGCATGCATGAACTTTATATGAGCATCACGAAGTATCAATTGAGTGATTTGATGAGATTTCGGCAGGATGATTGGATGCTTTATATTGAAAGGTACATCGACGGCATTGGCTATTCTTCCACCAACTCGCAGCAAACCTATTTCATCAATAAAAGGTGATAAAGTTAATATTTTTGAGCGATTCGAAATTGCTTTGTTGGTCTTAAGAGCTTGAATCTCTTCCTTAAACTCCTTTTGAACCCACAAAAGACAAGTTTGTTTAGCAATCAATAGTTCTGAAGATGAAACAAAGTCTTTCCTACGATTACCCAATAAGGTTCTACAATTTTTACCGAAACGCATAACGAGAGCAACGATTCGAATAAGCTTGGTCCACGAAGATACTTTCTCAGTTAAATCATCCAGGAAATGTTCAATAGAAGATGTTACATGAACAGGCACATTTTTCTTCTTTTCTTCCGGTACCTGATGAGTAATCACGTATCCCCCGATTGGCCAATTGCTTTTATCAGTCAAAATCCAAGCTGGACCTTTCCACCAAATTTCCAAATCCAACAGTTTCCTTGACTCAACACCCCTCGATGCGCAATCAGCTGGATTTTCTTCCGATCGAACGTAATTCCATGCCGACCGCGGTAAAACGTCGAGTATTTCGGAAGTGCGGTTTGCAACGAAAGTATTCCATCTTCGGGGAGAAGAGGAAAGCCATGCTAAAACGATCTGTGAATCACAAAAGACAAATGTTTGTGCGGGTTTAATATCCAACGATGAACGAATAAGTTCCACCAGGCGACTTAAGAGAAGAGCCCCACATAGTTCAAGTCGAGGAATTGACAACTGCTTAATAGGCGCGACTCGTGTCTTAGCTGCAATTAATTGAACATTGATGATACCAGTTTCAGATGTACTGCGGGCATAAACAACAGCTGAATATGCCTTTTCTGAGGCATCGGAAAATCCAATTAAATCAAAGCATTTAGAATCTGATGTACACCTCCTCAAGATCTCAATTTTTTCGAAACAATGCAAATCCATTCGATAGGAGTTCCATTTGTTTGCAACTTCAGCTGGCAAAGGATCGTCCCATCCTATTTTGGATTCATGCACCCACAATTCCTGAAACAACATTTTTAACAAAATGGTGCAAGGAGCCAGGAAACCCATTGGATCAAAGATCTTTGCGACCTCCGAAAGTAGATTTCGCTTAGTGGGATGCGAGGAAGATTGTTCCGCGAGTGAAATTTTATAAGTGAAGGTATCACGATAAGGATTCCAAACTAATCCGAGAACCTTTGTATAATTATGCACGCTATCTAAGTCGAGGGAAATTGTTTTATCTTGGTCGATGTCACTTAAAATCGGCCAACAATTGGAGCTACATTTGCTTAACTGAAGACCGCCACAAGATAGCAGCTGCACCAATTGCTCTTTCAGCTTGATGACTTCTGACACTGAATCCGCACCTGTCATAATATCGTCAACGTAAAAATCGTGAAGTATCGAATGTGAAGCAATTGGGGATTGATGCCGGTAATCCAAAGCAATTTGTTTTAGGACTCTCATTGCCAGAAAGGGTGCCGGGGATGTTCCATAGGTCACGGTACGTAACCGAAAATGTCCAATGGGATCATCCTGACTTTCCCTCCACAAAATTCGTTGAAAGTCCTGGTGATTCACATCAACCCAAATTTGTCGGAACATTTTGACAATATCTGCACAGAACACATATTTGTGTAATCGAAATCGTAAACACACATTAATTAAATTTCTCTGAAGCGGAGGTCCTATATACAACATGTCATTCAAACTAACTCCATGCGCATCCTTGTGTGAACCATCGAAAACGACCCTAAGTTTGTTTGTAAGTACAGCATGATGTGGTAGATAAAATACCTTTCCAGAAGTGGGATCAATTTCATTATCTGGAATCCGCTCCATGTGACCTAGTTCTTCGTACGTTTTCATAAATTCACAATATTTCGAGTGTAGATTTTTGCACCGAGAAAAACGACGTTCCATGCCCGATAGCCTAGATAACGCACCTGAAATTGTGTTACCGAACCTTACTGCGTCCTGACGAAACGGCAATTTCACGATATATCGATTATCTGGTCCTCGAGAGAAGCTATCAGCGAAATGAGCATCGACTGGGTCCTCAGCTTTGAACGAAGAAGAAATTTGAGGATTTTCCTCGATTTCCCAAAATGATTTCAGCAGTACGTCTAAGTCAGGTTCAACTCCTATATGCAATGAAATGACTTCTTTATCTGGTATGTTGCCAGTAATGACCCAACCGAAAACAGTGTTGTGAGCAATTACATTTCCTTTTTCATCTACATGACGACCATCGCACAAAATACTCCAAACTTTATCAGAACCCAAAAGAACATCAATAGGACCCGGAGAATTAAATCCAGGATCGGCCATTTGGAGGTCATTTATGAGCGGAGGATTTTCAAATGCAAATGGAAGTAAAGGTGTGGGCGAAGTAATCTTATTTAAAATATAAGCCTCGACTGCTATCTGATATGAATTAAACCGAGAATTTAAATTAAGTGATACGGCACCTTGTGTAACACCAGCTTGAAGAGAAGAAATTCCGGAAATCGGCAGACGAGCATGGCGACGGCGAAGCCCTAATCGTTTGACTAAACCTTCAGTCACAAAGGATACTTGAGATCCTGTATCGAGAAGCAAACGACATGGCTGGGGTTTTCCTATGGCATCCATTACGTGGACCACGACGGTTGGTAGAATGCCAGAAGGACGAATTCCATTTTTAATGTGATTGGACACAAAAGTATTAGTTGACGATGACGAAGTACTTGGCACATTCGTAACATCAACAACTGGATCTTGATTAACTGGCTGATTGGAGTTATCTAGGTGCACCAAAGTATGATGGCGAGTGTGGCAATTCGAACAGCGAGCCTTTACTCGGCATCTCGACGAAGAATGGTTTGAGCCTAAACAATTATATCACAGCTTTTGATCACGCACGAAAGTCCGACGAGTGATGATTGACATGGCAATAAATTGTGAACATTGAGGAAGAGTGTGTGTTCCTTTGCATTTAGGACACGAGGAGTTGGCAACGGCTAAGCTCTTCACATTGTTTGAAGCACTAACGGATCGCGACGATTGTCTTTTCAAACTAATTTTCGGCTCACTGGCCTCTAAAGCATTGCACCTTGTTTCTAAAAATTCAAGCAACTGCTAAATAGTTGATTCTTCTGAATTATTATTTTTAAGCGCCCAAGCCTTTCTAGTTTCCATGTCAATTTTGTTTAGCAAAAGATAAATTAACCAAGGATCTCTTCCCTCCGATTTAAGCGCTTTTAACCCGCGAATTACTTCATCAGCATTGTCAACTAATTTACGCAAATGTCCACTACCCGCGATTGCCACCGTAGGCAACTTTTAAAAACTCTCAATATGCTCATTGATTATATACAAAGGCTTATTGTAACGACGATCGAGTTTTTCCCACGCTAATTCATAATTATTATCGGCAATATCGACACCGTTTAATAATTTTGATGCTCCATCTCGCAAAAACGATTTTAAATAGCGCAATTTCTGCGCACCCGGTAAATGTTTCTTGCAGTCTATGCTGCCTAGGAACGTGTCTCTAAACCCCGGCCACTCACGATAGTCACCATCAAATGGCGTTATTTTAAACTGCGGTAGTTCTATTTCACACGACGGTTTTGAAGCTACACCAACAGACGCAGGTTTTTTAATGAGACTATCTAACAAAGCAGCTTGTTGCTTTACCAATATTTCTATTGAAGCCCCATTATTCACTTCAACTGGTTGAGAAATTCTCACGCGAATAGCTTTAATGAGCTTACCCTTTGCCGTAAGGTATTTGTTTTCAAACACCTCGAAATCTGCTTCAGGATCAACGTACCCATCTTCCTCGTGGTGTGTAATGAGTTGTGTATGGTTGGCACAAAATCCCTTCCACGCTTCTTCCAAACGCTCTAGTCGCGATTCCAAAATTTCTGTTTCTATACTATCATCAATATCCGCTACCGAATTATGTGCACGAGTAATAGCGCCCTTCAAGTGACCGCGCAAATGTTTTAGCACATCCATGATAAAGTATAGCAAATATCAAGTGATAGATATATACACGACAAACCGAACCAAACAGAAAACCTCCAAAGCACAAATCTACCAACACGACAAATTTTCAATTTGCATGAATTCCCTCAGCAGAGATTTTAGCAGCAACCCCAAGACGACCAAGCAGCAACAGTTATATCAAAAATATATGTTTCACGATACAATTTTACCTTTTATCAGCGTTTTATTATACCGAATCTGCAGACTTCTATCAACCACTCAAATCATCCATAAGAGCGAAATCATCAACGACAATTTTTATCCGGTAACTGAAGGACCAACTTTGTTCACAAAATGAAAGTAAATGAAAAGCAGCGACTTCGAAAAAACGTTATAAATTCTATTTATTTCTTTCACTTTAGAGATCAAGCCAAAAGCGACTGTAACCCAATGGTTCGAGATAATACGCGAGATCGAGAGCGAAGAGATTGATGTTTCGTCTTTGGTGGTTGATAGCTAAGAGAGAGCGAAGATCGACAGCACAGTAGCAAGTAGCAGTGCACTTGCCAAAAATTCGAACCGGTCTTATTTTCAAGGTTAATGTGCATGGTGCAAGCATGAACAAACGGTTGTGCTGGCAAGTTTGAATGCATTTTCATGACAAAACCGATTTAAAAATGCAATATTAACCAACTGCTCAAACCATAGGGTGTACAATCTAATGTTTGGTAATATGTAAACAATATTAATTTGACAATAACGATTTAACTAAATACATTATATGATAAGAAACTAACTTAATAATATTAAACAAAACAATTTATATGAATGAATATAATGTAATTATATGGTTCCGAAACAAAGATTGTCTAAATATGTTGTTCAGAAACTTTTTTTAAATTCTTTACGGTTTGACCAAAAATTGAGTTTTTCTTAAAAGGGGGCGTGGCAGTGAGCGGATTTCAAAAATGTTTACACTTGTTCTGTAGGCATGGACGAGGATCCTATATACCAAATTTTATTATCCTAGCTCAAAATTTAAGGCCTAAAAATCGGTGACGTACAGACGGACGGACGGACGGACGGACGGACAGACAGACATGGCTTAATCGACTCAGCTAGCGATTCTGAGTCGATCCATATACTTTGAGGTATATGTAGCAATTATTTCTCTATGTTACAAACTAAGTATCAAAACTAATATACCCATATGGGATAGGGTATAACCATTTTTATACACTACCCCTCAACATATGCAAGAGAAAAATCTTGCCTTTTGTAGAACCATAAAAGTGTTTTATAAACTGTCTAAACAATTTGTCGTGACAATGTCAATTTCTATATTGAATCTCTATGGTGTTTTAAGCCATGTCCCCTTTAAGGGGATATTAGTTTTTCAGATGGGATGAGATATATGTTATTCTATGTTTATACCCTATCCCATAAGGGTATATTAGTTTTGATACTTAGTTTGTAACATAGAGAAATAATTTAGCTACATATACCTCAAAGTAAATGGATCGACTCAGAATCGCTAGCTGAGTCGAATTAGCCATGTCTGTCTGTCCGTCCGTCCGTCCGTCCGTATACCCCATACCCCATAGGGGGGTATATTAGTTTTGATACTTAGTTTGTAACATAGAGAAATAATTTTGCTACATATACCTCAAAGTATATGGATCGACTCGGTCTTATTCGAACCGGTCTTATTTTCAAGGTTAATGTGCATGGTGCAAGCATGAACAAACGGTTGTGCTGGCAAGTTTGAATGCATTTTCATGACAAAACCGATTTAAAAATGCAATATTAACCAACTGCTCAAACCATAGGGTGTACAATCTAATGTTTGGTAATATGTAAACAATATTAATTTGACAATAACGATTTAACTAAATACATTATATGATAAGAAACTAACTTAATAATATTAAACAAAACAATTTATATGAATGAATATAATGTAATTATATGGTTCCGAAACATGCCGCCCCCCCCTGAAGGAATTTCAGGAACATGGTAGTAGCACCAACTTTGTTACAGGGCGTTTGAATGTGGCGCCGTTGGTGCGAAGGGTCACCACTCGTACGTGTCCATCTGTGCCTGGGTGAACTTCCTCGATGCGTCCTAAAGACCACTTTGATGGAGGCAAATTGGGCTCCTTTACGACAACTAAATCACCAACTTTAAAGTTCCTTGTTTCCACTTTCCATTTTGGGCGTTGCTGAAGCGATGTCAAATATTCATTGTACCATCTGCGCCAAAATCCTTGGACCATATTCTGGATCAATTCCCATCTCCCTAGTCGATTAGTAGGAACCTCCAAATAGCTCGGTTCAGGTATCGCCGTGTATGGTCGTCCTATAAGGAAATGAGAAGGGGTTAAAGGATTTATATCAGAATCTGAAATAGCACAAAGAGGTCTAGAATTTAAAACTGCTTCTACTTGACAAAGCATAGTCGAAATTTCTTCGAAAGTGAGAATATGGTTACCCACAACGCGTCGAAGGTGTTGTTTAACACATTTTACCCCCGCTTCCCAAAGTCCACCGAAATGGGGACTATGGGGTGGAATGAATTCCCACTTTATGTTATCCGCAGCCAACATATTCGAAATTTGCTCGTTATGATCCTTGGACCTCATCAACTTATACCAGTCCGAAAGAACTCGAGCAGCTCCATGAAAATTTGTCCCATTATCCGAGTAAAGAACGCTACATTTGCCTCGTCTGGCAATGAATCTTCGCAGGGCTGCTAAAAATGCTTCGGTTGAGAGGTCACTCACGACTTCCAAGTGTAACGCCTTTGTCGCCATGCACACGAACAGCGCCAAATATCCTTTCGTCAGCTTTGGTTTCCTTCCATTGTATATACGGAGAGTTATAGGACCCGCATAGTCACATCCAGTACGATCGAAGGCATACGATGGGGAAAGTCGAGATGATGGTAAGTTACCCATGAGTTGAGAGTAGGTATTCTTACGTAAACGGAAACATTTAACACAATCATGTACGATTTTTCTTACCAAATTCCTGCTACCTAGTATCCAGAATTCCTGACGTAGTAGCGCGAACATTTCGGATACGCCTGCATGCATGAACTTTATATGAGCATCACGAAGTATCAATTGAGTGATTTGATGAGATTTCGGCAGGATGATTGGATGCTTTATATTGAAAGGTACATCGACGGCATTGGCTATTCTTCCACCAACTCGCAGCAAACCTATTTCATCAATAAAAGGTGATAAAGTTAATATTTTTGAGCGATTCGAAATTGCTTTGTTGGTCTTAAGAGCTTGAATCTCTTCCTTAAACTCCTTTTGAACCCACAAAAGACAAGTTTGTTTAGCAATCAATAGTTCTGAAGATGAAACAAAGTCTTTCCTACGATTACCCAATAAGGTTCTACAATTTTTACCGAAACGCATAACGAGAGCAACGATTCGAATAAGCTTGGTCCACGAAGATACTTTCTCAGTTAAATCATCCAGGAAATGTTCAATAGAAGATGTTACATGAACAGGCACATTTTTCTTCTTTTCTTCCGGTACCTGATGAGTAATCACGTATCCCCCGATTGGCCAATTGCTTTTATCAGTCAAAATCCAAGCTGGACCTTTCCACCAAATTTCCAAATCCAACAGTTTCCTTGACTCAACACCCCTCGATGCGCAATCAGCTGGATTTTCTTCCGATCGAACGTAATTCCATGCCGACCGCGGTAAAACGTCGAGTATTTCGGAAGTGCGGTTTGCAACGAAAGTATTCCATCTTCGGGGAGAAGAGGAAAGCCATGCTAAAACGATCTGTGAATCACAAGAGACAAATGTTTGTCCAACGATGAACGAATAAGTTCCACCAGGCGACTTAAGAGAAGAGCCCCACATAGTTCAAGTCGAGGAATTGACAACTGCTTAATAGGCGCGACTCGTGTCTTAGCTGCAATTAATTGAACATTGATGATACCAGTTTCAGATGTACTGCGGGCATAAACAACAGCTGAATATGCCTTTTCTGAGGCATCGGAAAATCCAATTAAATCAAAGCATTTAGAATCTGATGTACACCTCCTCAAGATCTCAATTTTTTCGAAACAATGCAAATCCATTCGATAGGAGTTCCATTTGTTTGCAACTTCAGCTGGCAAAGGATCGTCCCATCCTATTTTGGATTCATGCACCCACAATTCCTGAAACAACATTTTTAACAAAATGGTGCAAGGAGCCAGGAAACCCATTGGATCAAAGATCTTTGCGACCTCCGAAAGTAGATTTCGCTTAGTGGGATGCGAGGAAGATTGTTCCGCGAGTGAAATTTTATAAGTGAAGGTATCACGATAAGGATTCCAAACTAATCCGAGAACCTTTGTATAATTATGCACGCTATCTAAGTCGAGGGAAATTGTTTTATCTTGGTCGATGTCACTTAAAATCGGCCAACAATTGGAGCTACATTTGCTTAACTGAAGACCGCCACAAGATAGCAGCTGCACCAATTGCTCTTTCAGCTTGATGACTTCTGACACTGAATCCGCACCTGTCATAATATCGTCAACGTAAAAATCGTGAAGTATCGAATGTGAAGCAATTGGGGATTGATGCCGGTAATCCAAAGCAATTTGTTTTAGGACTCTCATTGCCAGAAAGGGTGCCGGGGATGTTCCATAGGTCACGGTACGTAACCGAAAATGTCCAATGGGATCATCCTGACTTTCCCTCCACAAAATTCGTTGAAAGTCCTGGTGATTCACATCAACCCAAATTTGTCGGAACATTTTGACAATATCTGCACAGAACACATATTTGTGTAATCGAAATCGTAAACACACATTAATTAAATTTCTCTGAAGCGGAGGTCCTATATACAACATGTCATTCAAACTAACTCCATGCGCATCCTTGTGTGAACCATCGAAAACGACCCTAAGTTTGTTTGTAAGTACAGCATGATGTGGTAGATAAAATACCTTTCCAGAAGTGGGATCAATTTCATTATCTGGAATCCGCTCCATGTGACCTAGTTCTTCGTACGTTTTCATAAATTCACAATATTTCGAGTGTAGATTTTTGCACCGAGAAAAACGACGTTCCATGCCCGATAGCCTAGATAACGCACCTGAAATTGTGTTACCGAACCTTACTGCGTCCTGACGAAACGGCAATTTCACGATATATCGATTATCTGGTCCTCGAGAGAAGCTATCAGCGAAATGAGCATCGACTGGGTCCTCAGCTTTGAACGAAGAAGAAATTTGAGGATTTTCCTCGATTTCCCAAAATGATTTCAGCAGTACGTCTAAGTCAGGTTCAACTCCTATATGCAATGAAATGACTTCTTTATCTGGTATGTTGCCAGTAATGACCCAACCGAAAACAGTGTTGTGAGCAATTACATTTCCTTTTTCATCTACATGACGACCATCGCACAAAATACTCCAAACTTTATCAGAACCCAAAAGAACATCAATACGACCCGGAGAATTAAATCCAGGATCGGCCATTTGGAGGTCATTTAAGAGCGGAGGATTTTCAAATGCAAATGGAAGTAAAGGTGTGGGCGAAGTAATCTTATTTAAAATATAAGCCTCGACTGCTATCTAATATGAATTAAACCGAGAATTTAAATTAAGTGATACGGCACCTTGTGTAACACCAGCTTGAAGAGAAGAAATTCCGGAAATCGGCAGACGAGCATGGCGACGGCGAAGCCCTAATCGTTTGACTAAACCTTCAGTCACAAAGGATACTTGAGATCCTGTATCGAGAAGCAAACGACATGGCTGGGGTTTTCCTATGGCATCCATTACGTGGACCACGACGGTTGGTAGAATGCCAGAAGGACGAATTCCATTTTTAATGTGATTGGACACAAAAGTATTAGTTGACGATGACGAAGTACTTGGCACATTCGTAACATCAACAACTGGATCTTGATTAACTGGCTGATTGGAGTTATCTAGGTGCACCAAAGTATGATGGCGAGTGTGGCAATTCGAACAGCGAGCCTTTACTCGGCATCTCGACGAAGAATGGTTTGAGCCTAAACAATTATAGCACAGCTTTTGATCACGCACGAAAGTCCGACGAGTGATGATTGACATGGCAATAAATTGTGAACATTGAGGAAGAGTGTGTGTTCCTTTGCATTTAGGACACGAGGAGTTGGCAACGGCTAAGCTCTTCACATTGTTTGAAGCACTAACGGATCGCGACGATTGTCTTTTCAAACTAATTTTCGGCTCACTGGCCTCTAAAGCATTGCACCTTGTTTCTAAAAATTCAAGCAACTGCTGAATAGTTGATTCTTCTGAATTATTATTTTTAAGCGCCCAAGCCTTTCTAGTTTCCATGTCAATTTTGTTTAGCAAAAGATAAATTAACCAAGGATCTCTTCCCTCCGATTTAAGCGCTTTTAACCCGCGAATTACTTCATCAGCATTGTCAACTAATTTACGCAAATGTCCACTACCCGCGATTGCCACCGTAGGCAACTTTTAAAAACTCTCAATATGCTCATTGATTATATACAAAGGCTTATTGTAACGACGATCGAGTTTTTCCCACGCTAATTCATAATTATTATCGGCAATATCGACACCGTTTAATAATTTTGCTGCTCCATCTCGCAAAAACGATTTTAAATAGCGCAATTTCTGCGCACCCGGTAAATGTTTCTTGCAGTCTATGCTGCCTAGGAACGTGTCTCTAAACCCCGGCCACTCACGATACTCACCATCAAATGGCGTTATTTTAAACTGCGGTAGTTCTATTTCACACGACGGTTTTGAAGCTACACCAACAGACGCAGGTTTTTTAATGAGACTATCTAACAAAGCAGCTTGTTGCTTTACCAATATTTCTATTGAAGCCCCATTATTCACTTCAACTGGTTGAGAAATTCTCACGCGAATAGCTTTAATGAGCTTACCCTTTGCCGTAAGGTATTTGTTTTCAAACACCTCGAAATCTGCTTCAGGATCAACGTACCCATCTTCCTCGTGGTGTGTAATGAGTTGTGTATGGTTGGCACAAAATCCCTTCCACGCTTCTTCCAAACGCTCTAGTCGCGATTCCAAAATTTCTGTTTCTATACTATCATCAATATCCGCTACCGAATTATGTGCACGAGTAATAGCGCCCTTCAAGTGACCGCGCAAATGTTTTAGCACATCCATGATAAAGTATAGCAAATATCAAGTGATAGATATATACACGACAAACCGAACCAAACAGAAAACCTCCAAAGCACAAATCTACCAACACGACAAATTTTCAATTTGCATGAATTCCCTCAGCAGAGATTTTAGCAGCAACCCCAAGACGACCAAGCAGCAACAGTTATATCAAAAATATATGTTTCACGATACAATTTTACCTTTTATCAGCGTTTTATTATACCGAATCTGCAGACATCTATCAACCACTCAAATCATCCATAAGAGCGAAATCATCAACGACAATTTTTATCCGGTAACTGAAGGACCAACTTTGTTCACAAAATGAAAGTAAATGAAAAGCAGCGACTTCGAAAAAACGTTATAAATTCTATTTATTTCTTTCACTTTAGAGATCAAGCCAAAAGCGACTGTAACCCAATGGTTCGAGATAATACGCGAGATCGAGAGCGAAGAGATTGATGTTTCGTCTTTGGTGGTTGATAGCTAAGAGAGAGCGAAGATCGACAGCACAGTAGCAAGTAGCAGTGCACTTGCCAAAAATTCGAACCGGTCTTATTTTCAAGGTTAATGTGCATGGTGCAAGCATGAACAAACGGTTGTGCTGGCAAGTTTGAATGCATTTTCATGACAAAACCGATTTAAAAATGCAATATTAACCAACTGCTCAAACCATAGGGTGTACAATCTAATGTTTGGTAATATGTAAACAATATTAATTTGACAATAACGATTTAACTAAATACATTATATGATAAGAAACTAACTTAATAATATTAAACAAAACAATTTATATGAATGAATATAATGTAATTATATGGTTCCGAAACAAAGATTGTCTAAATATGTTGTTCAGAAACTTTTTTTAAATTCTTTACGGTTTGACCAAAAATTGAGTTTTTCTTAAAAGGGGGCGTGGCAGTGAG
The DNA here is from genome assembly GCA_932526625.1 of Rhingia campestris. Classification (NCBI taxonomy): domain Eukaryota; kingdom Metazoa; phylum Arthropoda; class Insecta; order Diptera; family Syrphidae; genus Rhingia; species Rhingia campestris. The sequence goes on from OW052183.1 coordinate 76,293,611, forward strand.
CGGATTTAAAAAATGTTTACACTTGTTCTGTAGGCATGGACGAAGATCCTATATACCAAATTTTATTATCCTAGCTCAAAATTTAAGGCCTAAAAATCGGTGACGTACAGACGGACGGACGGACAGACAGACATGGCTTAATCGACTCAGCTAGCGATTCTGAGTCGATCCATATACTTTGAGGTATATGTAGCAATTATTTCTCTATGTTACAAACTAAGTATCAAAACTAATATACCCATATGGGATAGGGTATAACCATTTTTATACACTACCCCTCAACATATGCAAGAGAAAAATCTTGCCTTTTGTAGAACCATAAAAGTGTTTTATAAACTGTCTAAACAATTTGTCGTGACAATGTCAATTTCTATATTGAATCTCCATGGTGTTTTAAGCCATGTCCCCTTTAAGGGGATATTAGTTTTTCAGATGGGATGAGATATATGTTATTCTATGTTTATACCCTATCCCATAAGGGTATATTAGTTTTGATACTTAGTTTGTAACGTAGAGAAATAATTTAGCTACATATACCTCAAAGTAAATGGATCGACTCAGAATCGCTAGCTGAGTCGAATTAGCCATGTCTGTCTGTCCGTCCGTCCGTCCGTCCGTCTGTCTGTTCGTCACCGATTTTTGGGCCTTAAATTTTGAGCTAGGATAATGAAATTTGGTATATAGGATCCTTGGTTGAGTCACCAGAACAAGTGTAAACATTTTTAAGATCCGCCTACTGCCACGCCCCTTTTTAGAAAAATCGTAGTTTTAAGCCAAACCGTAAGGAATTTCAAAAAAGTGTTTTAGCAGCATATTTAGACAATCCTAATATCTATATTTCGTCCATACAAAGTTTTTTGCCACGCCCACTTTTTGGGGGCGTTTTTAGTAAAAAACGCTTTTTGTACAAATTTTAAAACTTTCGAAAAAATTTTTGATGCAAATAATTCCGCAATGGTAATATAAACATTTTGTCCATAGATCATTTTCACCTACGCCCACATTTTGGGGGCGTTTTCTTACAAAAACCATTTGTATACCCCATCCCAAGGCTTTAGCAAAGAAATACGTTGTTTTTTGTCGAACCACAAAAGATTTTGATAAACTATCTGAGCAATATATTGTGACAATGTCATTTTCTGTATTTCATCGCCATAAGGCCTATATTTTGAGGATATTAATTTTAAGGATGGGATGGGATAGGGTTTTCAACGATCCGCATAGCGGATTGTAGCCTCTCATATGTTTATACCCTATCCCATAGGGGGGTATATTAGTTTTGATACTTAGTTTGTAACATAGAGAAAAAATTTTGCTACATATACCTCAAAGTATATGGATCGACTCAGAATCGCTAGCTGAGTCGAATTAGCCATGTCTGTCTGTCCGTCCGTCCGTCCGTCCGTCTGCCTGTTCGTCACCGATTTTTGGGCCTTAAATTTTGAGCTAGGATAATGAAATTTGGTATATAGGATCCTCGTCCGTGCCACCAGAACAAGTGTAAAAATTTTTGAAATCCGCCCACTGCCACGCCCCCTTTTTAGAAAAACTTATTTTTTGGCCAAACCATAAGGAATTTCAAAAAAGTGTCTGAGCAGCATATTTAGACAATCCTAATATCTATATTTCGTTCATACAAAGTTTTTTGCCTCGCCCACTTTTTGGGGGCGTTTTTAGTAAAAAACGCTTTTTGTCCAAATTTTAAAACTTTCGAAAAAAATTTTGATGCAAATACTTCCGCAATGGTAATATAAACATTTTGTCAATAGATCATTTTCACCTACGCCCACATTTTGGGGGCGTTTTCTTACGAAAACCATTTGTATACCCCATCCCAAGGCATTAGCAATAGAAATACGTTGTTTTTTGTCGAACCACAAAAGATTTTGAGAAACTGTCTGAGCAATATATTGTGACAATGTCATTTTCTGTATTTCATCGCCATAAAGCCTATATTTTGAGGATATTAATTTTAAGGATGGGATGGGATAGGGTATTCAACGATCCGCACAGCGGATTGTAGCCTCTCATATGTTTATACCCTATCCCATAGGGGTATATTAGTTTTGATACTTAGTTTGTAACATAGAGAAATAATTTAGCTACATATACCTCAAAGTATATGGATCGACTCAGAATCGATAGCTGAGTCGAATTAGCCATGTCTGTCTGTCCGTCCGTCCGTCCGTCCGTCCGTCCGTCTGTCTGTTCGTCACCGATTTTTGGGCCTTAAATTTTGAGCTAGGATAATGAAATTTGGTATATAGGATCCTTGGCCGAGTCACCAGAACAAGTGTAAAAATTTTTAAAATCCGCCCACTGCCACGCCCCCTTTTAGAAAAAACGTAGTTTTAAGCCAAACCGTAAGGAATTTCAAAAAAGTGTGTTTGCAACATATTTAGACAATGCTAATATCTATATTTCGTCCATACAAAGTTTTTCGCCACGCCCACTTTTTGGGGGCGTTTTTAGTAAAAAACGTTTTTTGTATAGATTTTAAAACTTTCGAAAAAAATTTTGATGCAAATACTTCCGCAATGGTAATATAAACATTTTGTCCATAGATCATTTTCACCTACGCCCACATTTTGGGGGCGTTTTCCTACAAAAACCATTTGTATACCCCATCCCAAGGCATTAGCAATAGAAATACGTTGTTTTTTGTCGAACCACACAAGATTTTGATAAACTGTCTGAGCAATATATTGTGACAATGTCATTTTCTGTTTTTCATCGCCATAAGGCCTATATTTTGAGGATATTAATTTAAAGGATGGGATGGGATAGGGTATTCAACGATCCGCATAGCGGATTGTAGCCTCTCATATGTTTATACCCTATCCCATAGGGGGGTATATTAGTTTTGATACATAGTTTGTAACATAGAGAAATAATTTTGCTACATATACCTCAAAGTATATGGATCGACTCAGAATCGCTAGCTGAGTCGAATTAGCCATGTCTGTCTGTCCGTCCGTCGGTCCGTCCGTCCGTCCGTGTGTCCGTCCGTCCGTCTGTCTGTTCGTCACCGATTTTTGGGCCTTAAATTTTGAGCTAGGATAATGAAATTTGGTATATAGGATCCTTGTGCGAGTCACCAGAACAAGTGTAAAAATTTTTGAAATCCGCCCACTGCCACGCCCCCTTTTTAGAAAAACTTATTTTTTGGCCAAACCGTAAGGAATTTCAAAAAAGTGTCTGAGCAGGATATTTAGACAATCCTAATATCTATATTTCGTTCATACAAAGTTTTTTGCCACGCCCACTTTTTGGGGGCGTTTTTAGTAAAAAACGCTTTTTGTCCAAATTTTAAAACTTTCGAAAAAATTTTTGATGCAAATACTTCCGCAATGGTAATATAAACATTTTGTCCATAGATCATTTTCACCTACGCCCACATTTTGGGGGCGTTTTCTTACAAAAACCATTTGTGTACCCCATCCCAAGGCATTAGCAATAGAAAACCGTTGTTTTTTGTCGAACCACAAAAGATTTTGAGAAACTGTCTGAGCAATATATTGTGACAATGTCATTTTCTGTATTTCATCGCCATAAAGCCTATATTTTGAGGATATTAATTTAAAGGATGGGATGGGAAAGGGTATTCAACGATCCGCATAGCGGATTGTAGCCTCTCATATGTTTTTTCTTCTCTTCCTCCAGTTTTCACCTTTTTTACCTATTTTTATACCCTATCCCATAGGGGTATATTAGTTTTGATACTTAGTTTGTAACATAGAGAAATAATTTTGCTACATATACCTCAAAGTATATGGATCGACTCAGAATCGCTAGCTGAGTCGATTAAGCCATGTCTGTCTGTCCGTCCGTCCGTCTGTACGTCACCGATTTTTAGGCCTTAAATTTTGAGCTAGGATAATGAAATTTGGTATATAGGATCCTCGTCTCTGCCTACAGAACAAGTGTAAAAATTTTTGAAATCCGCCCACTGCCACGCCCCCTTTTAAGAAAAACTCAGTTTTTGACTAAACCGTAAGGAATTTGAAAAAAGTTTCTGAACACAATATTTAGACAATAATAATATCTATATTTCGTCCATATAAAGTTTTTTGCCACGCCCACTTTTTGGGGGCGTTTTCAATTAAAAACTGTTTTCGGTCAAATTTTAAATTTTTCGAAAAAAATTTTGATGCAGAATCATTAACATTATTAATATGAACATTTCGTTTATATACAATTTTAACCCACGCCCACTTTTTGGGGGCGTTTTTATATAAAAACCATTTTTATACACTACCCCATAACATATGCGCAGGAGAAAACCTTGTCTTTTGTAGAACCGTAAAATTGTTTTGTAAGCAGTCTGAAGAATTTGTTGTCACTATATCATTTTTTCTATTTATCCACATCGTGTTTTTAGCCATGCCCCCTTTTTTGGGGATTTTAGTTTTATGGATAGGATGGGATAGGGTATTCAACGATCCGCACAGCGGATTGTAGCCTTCTCATATGTTTATTTTTAATTTTTTTTTGTAAAAAAAAAATTTAAATCTTTTTTTATATATTTTTTTTTTTAATTTTTTAAACTCTTTTTTTTTAACTTTTTGTTTTCAACTATTTTCTTTTAAACGCGTGCCCCATGTTGGGCGCCAATTAATTTATTCTCGGGCACTTTGTTAAAAAATATGAAAACTTGAACTACTAAAGCCAAACGGCTGGGTTGAGGATCACACTGGAACTCGTAAAAGCCAAACGGCTGGTTTGAGGACCACACTGGAACTAACTCATTTGAATACCCTCAAGGGTATTTATAATCAATTGAAGATTGATTTGTGTTGATCTTGCATTATTCAATCTGCAAGATTCATAGGAAGTATAAACATATTTGTGTTGATCTTGCAATATTCGATTCGCAAGATTCAATGGAAGTATAAACATTTTTGTGTTGATCTTGCAATATTCGATCCGCAAGATTCAATGGAAGTATAAACATATTTGTAATTAAAATGCGATATGGAAGATATCGTTTATTTGTTTACAATCGTATGTGATATGAGAGATGAAGTCTCTCATTCCCGTTTTGCAACGTGTCAGTTTTTGAATCACAATTACAATTGCTTTGTGATTGGGTTTCTTAACATGCATAGTGTGGTGGAGCATCGACCTCGTGTTTAACAAATGGTAAGTGTTTGTAATAAAATATTCCACACCTGATTATGTTTGTTTACAAACTTGCTTTTTGGGAATAGTGGATGGAGTAGGAGAAAGCGGCTGGATGCAGAAATATGGATTAAACAGGTAAGTGAAACATAGGGAATATTGGATCGGCATATTCGCAAATTCAACTTGACGTTTGCAAATATGACGCCCCATTGAAGTTTTTAGTTTATTTCGGGGTGTTAAAATCATTTATTTTTCTTTTTTCAGGATGAGGGTTGGATAGAGGTCAGGATCGAAGGATTGACGAGACGTAGGATGGATCGTTTGCTGAGAGGAAGAAGTGGATGTCACCAAACAGGTACCAATTGTGAAAACATGTTCTCTTGTGTGTGTGTGTGTTTGTAATCTTTAGCTTTAAGTTAATAAAGTTATAGTGCATTCACACCGAACCAAAAAAAAAAAATTTGCATCAAAATTTTTTTCGAAAGTTTTAAAATTTGGACAAAAAGCGTTTTTTACTAAAAACGCCCCCAAAAAGTGGGCGAGGCAAAAAACTTTATATGGACGAAATATAGATATTAATATTGTCTAAATATGTTGTTCAGAAACTTTTTTAAAATTCCTTACGGTTTGGTCAAAAACTGAGTTTATCTTAAAAGGGGGCGTGGCAGTGGGCGGATTTCAAAAATTTTTACACTTGTTCTGTAGGCAGAGACGAGGATCCTATATACCAAATTTCATTATCCTAGCTCAAAATTTAAGGCCTAAAAATCGGTGACGTACAGACGGACGGACGGACAGACAGACATGGCTTAATCGACTCAGCTAGCGATTCTGAGTCGATCCATATACTTTGAGGTATATGTAGCAAAATTATTTCTCTATGTTACAAGCTAAGTATCAAAACTAATATACCCCTATGGGATAGGGTATAAACATATGAGAAGGCTACAATCCGCTGTGCGGATCGTTTAATACCCTATCCCATCCCATCCTTAAAATTGATATCCCCAAAATATGGTCTTTATGGTCATAAAGTATTGAAAATGACGTTGTTACAACATATTGTTCCGAAGGATTATCAAATTCTTTTATGGTTCGACAAAAAACCACGTTTTTGTATTGCACATGCCTTGGGGTAGGGCATACAAATGGTTTTTGTAGGAAAACGCCCCCAAAAAGTGGGCGTGGGTTCAAATGGTCTAATGATGAAATGTTCATATTAATACTACCAATGATTTTGCATCAAAATTTTTTTCGAAAATTTTCAAATTTGGCCAAAAAAAGTTTTTTACAAAACCCCTATCCCATAGGGGTATATTAGTTTTGATACTTAGTTTGTAACATAGAGAAATAATTTTGCTACATATACCTCAAAGTATATGGACCGACTCAGAATCGCCAGCTAAGTCGATTAAGCCATGTCTGTCTGTCTGTCCGTCCGTCCGTCCGACCGTCTGTACATCACTGATTTTTAGGCCTTAAATTTTGAGCTAGGATAATGAAATTTGGTATATAGGATCGTCGCCCGTGCCTACAGAACAAGTGTAAAAATTTTTGAAATCTGCTCACTGCCACGCCCCCTTTTAAGAAAAACTCAGTTTTTGGCCAAACCATAAGGAATTTCAAAATAGTGTCTGAGGAACATATTTAGGCAATCCTAATAGCTGTATTTCGTCCATACAAAGTTTTTTGGCACGCCCACTTTTTGGGGGCGTTTTTAGTAAAAAACCCTATTTGTCCAAATTTTAAAACTTTCGAAAAAACTTTTGATGCATATGCTTCCGTAATGATAAAATAAACATTTTGTCCTTATATCATTTTCACCTACACCCACTTTTTGAGGGCGTTTTCCTAAAAAAACCATTTGTATACCCCATCCAAGGCATAAGCACTAGAAATACGTTGTTTTTGTCGAACCACAAAAGTTTTTGATAAACTGTCTGAACAATATGTTGCGACAATGTCATTTTCTGTATTTCTTCGCCATAAAGCCTACATTTTGAGGATATTAATTTTAAGGATGGGATGGGATATGGTATTCAACGATCCGCATAGCGGATTGTAGCCTTCTCATATGTTTTTTATATAAAAACGCCCCCAAAAAGTGGGCGTATGTTAAAATATATATAGACGAAATGTTCATATTAATAATGTTAATAATTCTGCATCAACATTTTTTTCGAAAAATTTAAAATTTTACCGAAATCAGTTTTTTATTGAAAACGCCCCCAAAAAGTGGGCGTGGCAAAAAACTTTATATGGACAAAATATAGATATTAAGATTGTCTAAATATGTTGTTCAGAAACTTTTTTTAAATTCTTTACGGTTTGACCAAAAATTGAGTTTTTCTTAAAAGGGGGCGTGGCAGTGAGCGGATTTCAAAAATGTTTACACTTGTTCTGTAGGCATGGACGAGGATCCTATATACCAAATTTTATTATCCTAGCTCAAAATTTAAGGCCTAAAAATCGGTGACGTACAGACGGACGGACGGACGGACGGACAGACAGACATGGCTTAATCGACTCAGCTAGCGATTCTGAGTCGATCCATATACTTTGAGGTATATGTAGCAATTATTTCTCTATGTTACAAACTAAGTATCAAAACTAATATACCCCTATGGGATAGGGTATAACCATTTTTATACACTACCCCTCAACATATGCAAGAGAAAAATCTTGCCTTTTGTAGAACCATAAAAGTGTTTTATAAACTGTCTAAACAATTTGTCGTGACAATGTCAATTTCTATATTGAATCTCCATGGTGTTTTAAGCCATGTCCCCTTTAAGGGGATATTAGTTTTTCAGATGGGATGGGATATATGTTATTATATGTTTATACCCTATCCCATAAGGGTATATTAGTTTTGATACTTAGTTTGTAACATAGAGAAATAATTTAGCTACATATACCTCAAAGTATATGGATCGACTCAGAATCGCTAACTGAGTCGAATTAGCCATGTCTGTCTGTCCGTCCGTCCGTCCGTCCATCCGTCTGTCTGTTCGTCACCGATTTTTGGGCCTTAAATTTTGAGCTAGGATAATGAAATTTGGTATATAGGATCCTTAGCCGAGTCACCATAACAAGTGTAAAAATTTTTAATATCCGCCCACTGCCACGCCCCCTTTTAGAAAAAACGTAGTTTTAAGCCAAACCGTAAAGAATTTCAAAAAAGTGTGTTTGCAACATATTTAGACAATCCTTATATCTATATTTCGTCCATACAAAGTTTTTTGCCACGCCCACTTTTTGGGGGCGTTTTTAGTAAAAAACGTTTTTTGTCCAAATTTTAAAATTTTCGAAAAAAATTTTGATGCAAATACTTCCGCAATGGTAATATAAACATTTTGTCAATAGATCATTTTCATCTACGCCCACATTTTGGGGGCGTTTTCTTACAAAAACCATTTGTATACCCCATCCCAAGGCATTAGCAATAGAAAACCGTTGTTTTCTGTCGAACCACAAAAGATTTTGATAAATTGTCTGACAATGTCATTTTCTGTATTTCATCGCCATAAGGCCTATATTTTGATTATATTAATTTTAAGGATGGGATGGGATAGGGTTTTCAACGATCCGCATAGCGGTATATTAGTTTTGATACTTAGTTTGTAACATAGAGAAATAATTTTGCTACATATACATACCTCAAAGTATATGGATCGACTCAGAATCGCTAGCTGAGTCGAATTAGCCATGTCTGTCTGTCCGTCCGTCCGTCTGTTCGTCAGCGGTTTTTGGGCCTTAAATTTTGAGCTAGGATAATGAAATTTGGTATATAGGATCCTCGTCCGTGCCACCAGAACAAGTGTAAAAATTTTTAAAATCCGCCCACTGCCACGCCCCCTTTTTAGGAAAACTTATTTTTTGGCCAAACCGTAAGGAATTTCAAAAAGTCTCTGAGTAGCATATTTAGACAATCCTAATATCTATATTTCGTTCATACAAAGTTTTTTGACACGCCCACTTTTTGGGGGCGTTTTTAGTAAAAAACGCTTTTTTTCCAAATTTTAAAACTTTCGAAAAAAATTTTGATGCAAATACTTCCGAAATGGTAATATAAACATTTTGTCCATAGATCATTTTCACCTACGCCCACATTTTGGGGGCGTTTTCTTACAAAAACCGTTTGTATACCCCATCCCAAGGCATTAGCAATAGAAATACGAACCACACAAGATTTTGAGAAACTGTCTGAGCAATATATTGTGACAATGTCATTTTCTGTATTTCATTGCCATAAGGCCTATATTTTGAGGATATTAATTTAAAGGATGGGATGGGATAGGGTATTCAACGATCCGCATAGCGGATTGTAGCCTCTCATATGTTTTTCTTTTGCATAGAAACAGATATGACAATTGCCAGTTTAGTAATCGCTAAATACCCTATCATATTCCATTCTTAAATTAAAGATCCATGGGCATGGCTAAAAACGTTATGCTGATGAAAGTTTATCTAAATAAAAAAGTATTTGTTTGTGGGAAAACGCCTTAAAAGAGTAGTCGTAGTATAATAACATAATTATAACCGAAATTATTTTTCTATACTACAAGCTCAATGTCAAAAACATATGAGAAGGCTACAATCCACTGTGCGGATCGTTGAATACCCTATCCCATCCTATCTGTAAAACTAAAATCCCAAAAAAGTGGACATGGCTAAAAACACGATGTGGATAAAATAAAGAAAATGACATGGTGACTACAAATTCTTCAGACTGCTTATAAAAAACTTTTACGGTTCTACAAAAGACAGTTTTCTCCTGCATATGTTATGGGGTAATGTATAAAAATGGTTTTTATATAAAAACGCCCCCAAAAAGTGGGCGCGGGTTAAAATGGTCAATGGACGAAATGTTCATATTTATATTACTAATGATTCTGCATCAAAAGTTTTTTCGAAAATTTGAAAATTTGACCGAAAAAGGTTTTTTATTAAAAACGCCCCCAAAAAGTGGGCGTGGCAAAAAACTTTATATGAACGAAATATAGATATTCAGATTATCTAAATATGTTGCTCAGAAAGTTTTTCTAAATTCGTTATGGTTTGGCCACAAAATTCGTTTTTCTAAAAAGGGGGCGTGGCAGTGGGCGGATTTCAAAAATTTTTACACTTGTTCTGCTGGGAGCAACAAAGAGCACGTGTACCAATTTCATCCTTCTAGCTCAAAATTTAAGGCCCAAAAACTGGTGACGTACGGACGGACGGACGGACGGACAGACATGGCTTAATCGACTCAGCTATCGATTCTGAGTCGATCCATATACTTTGAGGTATATGTAGCTAAATTATTTCTCTATGTTACAAACTATGTATCAAAACTAATATACCCCTATGGGATAGGGTATAACTAATATACCATATGGGATAGAATATATCAACGGTTGATTTTCACGGTTGTTGGTTCGCAGCGAATTTGTTAAGCAAAGAGAATGGAACCCACTGAGTGATCCATAAAATAGCCTTCCAATATATCATACGCACTTTAAATATTTTAATGTCTTAAAAGCGAATTAATTGTTTATTTTTATAAGTTCATTGTAGAGTCGCCGACTTCATGCATAGCAATATCTTGTTCGCTATGCCAACACTAAACTTAATTACCAAATACAAACGACTTCGAAATAATAGCTGCGTTGACTGACTTTGATCGTTAATGTCGATTGGTTTGCATGTACACAAATAAAACATATGAGACGGTTACAATCCGCTGAGCGGATCGTTGAATACTCTATCCCTTCGCTTCCCATATTTAAAACTAATAGCAGAGAAAAGTAGACGTGTCTTAATTCTTTATGGGGATAAAATATAGATATATGTTCAGACAGTTTATAAAACTCTGTTAATGCTCGACAAATAAACAAGGCTTTTCTATGGATATGTTATGAAAAAGGCTGTAAAAATCGGTTTGTAAACGTGAGAGTGGGTTAAAATAAGTAAAGGACTAAATGTTTAGTGTTTATACCCTATCCCATAGGGGTATATTAGTATTGATACTTAGTTTGTAATATAGAGAAATAATTTAGCTACATACACCTCAAAGTATATGGATCGACTCAGAATCGCTAGCTGAGTCGAATTAGCCATGTCTGTCTGTCTGTCTGTCCGTCCGTCCGTCCGTCCGTCCGTCTGTCTGTACGTCACCGATTTTTGGGCCTTCAATTTTGAGCTAGGATAATGAAATTTGGTACATAGGATCCTTGTTCGTGCCACCAGAACAAGTGTAAACATTTTTGAAATCCGCCTACTGCCACGCCCCCTTTTAAGGAAAATGTGTTTTTTGGCCAAACCGTAAGGAATTTCAAAACAGTGTCTGAGCAGCATATTTAGACAGTCCTAATATCTATATTTTGTCCATACAAAGTTTTTTTCCACGCTCACTTTTTGGGGGCGTTTTTAGTAAAAAACGCATTTTTAAACTTTAAATAAATAAATTTTAAAACTTTCGAAAAAAATTTTGATACGAATACTTCCGCAATGGTAAAATAAACATATTGTTCATAGATCATTTTCACCTACGCCCACATTTTGGGGGCGTTTTCTTACAAAAACCATTTGTATACCCCATCCCAAGGCATTAGCAATAGAAATACGTTGTTTTTTGTCGAACCACACAAGATTTTGAGAAACTGTCTGAGCAATATATTGTGACAATGTCATTTTCTGTATTTCATCGCCATAAACCCTATATTTTGAGGATATTAATTTTAAGGATGGGATGGGAAAGGGTATTCAACGATCCGCACAGCGGATCGTAGCCTTCTCATATGTTTTATTTTCTAATTATATTCATCGATGATGGTTGGATATTGTAGAACGAGGCTTTAACTTGGCAATGCGCAGTCGTTGTAACTCTGACTACACATCAAATGTGCTTATTTTTACCCCCAATTGATAACCATCGGGTACTGGTCTCATCCAACCGGATGTGCCTTACTAAGCGATAAAACAGCAGATTGTAGTCTTCTCATTTGTTTATACCCTATCCTATATTTTAGTTTTGACATTAAGTTTGTAACATAGAGAAATAGTTTTGATAGTTTAAACTCAAAGTATATTGATCGATTCAGAATCGCTATCTGAGTCGATCTAGCAATGTCTGTCGGACAACAGGTTATCTAGAAATCTCAAGGATAAGTCAGCCCCCTTGAACAGAAATGGTGGCGGATGAACCTAAAGGCCAACAGCACTGGATCTCCAGGTTGGTGGTTGTGCTTCGGGTTAACTACCCATCCATGGAAAAAAAAAATTACGACGCAACCATTAAGATTAATCTTATTGTTGACGACCCTGCGTAAAAAGGACAACGACGTTCGTATTTGCAACTGCAATGTGAGAACATTAAACGGGAGAGGTGCAGGCGAATAACTAGCGGAAGCCCTAAACTGCTACAAAGCAGACATTAATGCCATCCAGGAAATACGATGGGATGGGCAAGGCAAAAAAGTACAATCCGCTGTACGAATCGTTTAATACTCTATCATATCCCATCCTTAAAATAATTATCCCCAAAATGTGGGCTTTATGTTGATGAAATATAAAAAAGGACATTGTCACAATATATTGTTCAGACAGTTTATCAAAATATTTTGTGGTTGGACAAAAAAAAAACGTATTTCTATTGAAAATGCACAAAAATAATTTTGTGCATGATTTCCATAAACGGCGTTCATGCACCTAAATCCATTTATTATACCCTATCCCATAGGCGAATATTAGTTTTGAGATTAAGTTTGTAACATAGAGAAACAATTTCGATAAGTATATGAATCGATTCAGAATCGCTAGCTGAGTCGATCTAGGACAGATAGACGTCCGTCTGTGTGTCACCGATTTTTGCGCCTTAAATTTTGAGCTAGGGTGTTAAAATTTGAAGAAGCAGAACAAGTGTAAACATATTCTAAATCCACCCTCTAGACGAAGTTTTTAGCCAAACCGTAAGGAATTAAAAAAAAAAGAATTTTAAAGGTGTTTATATATATACAAAGTTTTTCCAACTCCCACTTTTTAGGCGCGTTTTCATAAAAAACTAATTTCAGTCAAATTTTGAAATACTTGAAAAAAATGTTGATGCAAAATCATTGGCAATATTAACATGAATATTTCGTCTATAGATCATTTAAGCCCACGCCCACTTTTTGGGGCGTTTTCTTACAAAACGATTTTTATATCCTACCCTATAGCATATGCAATATATAAACGTCGATTTATGTTGAACCATAAAAGATTTTGTTCAACTGAGGGTGACCGCAAAAAATCGATGTCGGAATTTTATTTGTCTGGACCCCACAAAACGCCACCCCTTTCCAGATATTAAGATAAAAAATTTGACTTCGCTTAAACGACGTTAACCCGTGCCGTTCGTCACTCAAAGTTTGAAGAAATCCAAATTTTTGGCCTCAATTCTGACATATGGAGCCATAACTCCAGAATGGTAAATAATAAAAACACGCTCAGTATCTCAAAAGAAAGCTAATGTTGTTCTTCAAAATTTATATTCCAAATACAATTCCAAATACAAATCGAGTTACAACAGCCTTTGACCCCAAAATCATTACCTGGTACCAGTAGGAGTCAATTTGTGAGTACTCTAAGAATTTTACGTTTTTTACTTAATGTGTCTCGGAATTAACTTTTTTTTGTTTTGTTCAAATTTAATCTTTTATTATATGCTGATTACCTGACTTGTTTAACAAAGAAAAGCCGTTGGACCCGTTTAGGGATGGTGATTTTACTTCAGCCTCATTCATTTTCATTTGCAAGGGTCGTTATAAAGATTTTAAACATGAAATTGTTCATTTTGTTAGATCGGTGTAAGGTATCCGACAGAAATGCGACGAGAATTGTAATAGCTACTCTAGGAGCACTAAACCTTGACCCTCTTGAGTACAAAGTCTCGAAAACTTTATTACATTATAGAAGGCAAATGTTCAGAGAACAATATACTAAAAACATATGATAGGCTACAATCCGCTAGGCGGATCGTTGAATACCCTATCCCATCCCATCCTTTAAATTAATATCCTCAAAATATAGGCCTTATGGCGATGAAATACAGAAAATGACATTGTCACAATATATTGCTCAGACTGTTTATCAAAATCTTTTGTGGTTCGACAAAAAACAACGTTTTTCTATTGCATATGCCTTGGGGTAAGGCATACAAATGGTTTTTGTAAGAAACCGCCCCCAAAAAGTGGGTGTAGGTGAAAATGATATACAGACAAAATGTTTATTTTATCATTCCGGAAGCTTTTGCATCAAAAGTTTTTTTCGATTTTTTTAAAATTTGGACAAAAAGCGTTTTTTACTAAAAACGCCCCCAAAAAGTGGGCGTGGCAAAAAACTTTGTATGGACGAAATATAGATATTAAGATTGTCTATATATAATGCAAACACACTTTTTTGAAATTCCTTACGGTTTGGCTTAAAAGTACGTTTTTCTAAAAGGGGGCGTGGCAGTAGGCGGATTTTAAAAATGTTTACACTTGTTCTGGTGACTCGGCCAAGGATCCTATATACCAAATTTCATTATCCTAGCTCAAAATTTAAGGCCCAAAAATCGGTGACGAACAGACAGACGGACGGACGGACGGACGGACGGACAGACAGACATGGCTTAATCGACTCAGCTAGCGATTCTGAGTCGATCCATATACTTTAAGGTATATGTAGCTAAATTATTTCTCTATGTTACAAACTAAGTATCAAAACTAATATACCCCTATGGGATAGGGTATAAACATATGAGAAGGCTACAATCCGCTGTGCGGATCGTTTAATACCCTATCCCATCCCATCCTTAAAATTAATATACCCAAAATGAGGTCTTTATGGTCATAAAGTATTGAAAATGGCGTTGTCACAAGATATTATTCAGAAGGTTTATCAAATTCTTTTATGGTTCGACGAAAAACAACGTTTTTCTATTGCATATGCCTTGGGGTAGGGCATACAAATGTTTTTTTTTTTGTAAGAAAACGCCCCCAAAAAGTGGGCGTGGGTTAAAATGGTCTATAGACGAAATGTTCATATTAATACTACCAATGATTGTGCATCAAGATTTTTTTCGAAAATTTTAAAATTTGGCCAAAAACCGTTTTTTATAAAAAAACGCCCCCAAAAAGTGAGCGTTGCAAAAAACTTTATATCGACGAAATATAGATATTACGATTCTCTAAATATGCTACTCAGACATTTTTTTAAAATTCTTTACGGTTTGGCCAAAAAATAGGTTTTTCTGAAAAGGGGCGTGACAGTGGGCGGAATTCAAAAATTTTTAAATTTGTTCTGGTGGCACGGGCAAGGATCCTATATACCAAATTTCATTATCCTAGCTCAAAATTAAAGGCCCAAAAATCGGTGACGAACAGACAGACGGACGGACAGACAGACATGGCTAATTCGACTCAGCCAGCGATTCTGAGTCGATCCGTATATGTAGCAAAATTATTTCTCTATGTTACAAACTATGTATCAAAACTAATATACCCCTATGGGATAGGGTATAAACATTGATATTTGTCGAACCATAAAATATTTTGATAAACTGTCTGAATAATATGTTGTAACAATGCATTTTCTATATTTCATCGCCATAGTCTACATTTTGAGGATATTAATTTCAAGGATGGGTTGGGATAGGGTATTCAACGATCCGCACAGCGGATGATAGCCTTCTCATTTGTTTTTCCTAACTTTTGAATTTACAACCCTAGCGTGCTCTGATGGTTCACCTGTGCTACTGAGCAATTTATTAGCCATTAACAACTTTTCATCGTCTGTAATGGTGGGATAAAAAACGATAATCCCACTAACTTTGCATTCAAAAACCACAAATGGTTCGAAAATTTGGTCAGGGCTATTTCTGTCACATTCTTTATAGTCTAAAAGGCTATACAAAATACCTAAATCTTGCTTTGGTTCAAGATGAACTTTTGGAGCATTGAACCAAGCTTAACAATAAATTTTAACTAGGAAAACAGAAACGGCACGCACAGAACTTTCTTATTCTTTAAACTTCTTAAATCGACGACGAAAAATAAACATTTTTAAGCAGTAAAAATTAAAAAGCCTTTGCCATCCACCTAGCGTGATGAATGGCTCCTGGAGTTTACAACCCACAACATTGCTGTCTAGTGATCCAACAAATACGAGAACCAACTGCGATAGCTCCTTGCAGTCATCTCTGGGGTGGATCTCATTGAATTTGGTCTCGAATTCTGCAGTAACTTTTGCAATTACTTCTGGAGTAAGCTGCTTTTGTATTAGATTGTCACTGATACCTGTATCGTATTTTCCTTTGTCTATCTTGGACCACGCCCCAAAAAGTGGGCGTGGGTTAAAATGGTATATAGACGAAATGTTCATATTAATAATGTTAATGATTCTGCATCAAAATTTTTTTCGAAAAATTTAAAATTTGACCGAAAACAGTTTTTAATTGAAAACGCCCCCAAAAAGTGGGCGTGGCAAAAAACTTTATATGGACGAAATATAGATATTAATATTGTCTAAATATGTGATTTAGAAACTTTTTTAAAATTCCTTACGGTTTGGTCAAAAACTGAGTTTTTCTTAAAAGAGGGCGTGGCAGTGGGCGGATTTCAAAATTTTTTACACTTGTTCTGTAGGCAGAGACGAGGATCCAATATACAAAATTTCATTATCCTAGCTCAAAATTTAAGGCCTAAAAATCGGTGACGTACAGACGGACGGACGGACGGACAGACATACATGGCTTAATCGACTCAGCTAGCGATTCTGAATCGATCCATATACTTTGAGGTATATCTATCGAAATTATTTCTCTATGTCTTAATATAACTTAATGTCAAAACTAATATACCCCTATGGGATAGAGTATAAACATATGAGAAGGCTACAATCCGCTGTGTGGATCGTTGAATACCCTATCCCATCCCATGCTTAAAATTAATATCTCCAAAATGTAGGTTTTATGAAGATGAAATATAGAAAATGACAACATATTGTGCAGACGCAACATATTGTTCAGACGGTTTATCAAAATCGTTTATGGTTAGACAAAAAACAACGTTTTTCTATTGCATATGCCTCGGGGTAGGAAATACAAATGTTTTTTGTAGAAAAACGCCCCTAAAAAAGAGGCGTGGGTTAAAATGATCTAAAACTAAATGTTTATTTTATCTTAACCAATGGTGCTGCATCAAAAGCTATTTCAAATATTTTAAAATTGTTCCGAAAGAGGTTTTTTTTTTACTGAAAACGCCCCCAAAAAGTGGGCGTGTCAAAAAACTTCATAAATATGAAATAAAGATATCCTGATTCTCTAAATATGCTGCTCAGATCTTTTTTTTGAAAATTCCTCACGTTTTGGCCGAAAACGACGTTTTTCTAAAAAGGGGCGAGGCAGTAGGCGGACTTCAAAAATGTTTACAAATGTCCTGCTGATAGCAACAAAGAGCAAGTGTACCAAATTTCATAATACTAGCTCAAAATTTGAGACCCAAAAACTGGTGACGTAAGGACAGACGGACGGACTGACAGACATGGCTAAATCGACTCAGCTAGCGATTCTGAGTCGATCCATATACCTTCAGGTATATCTAGCTAAATTATTTCTCTATGTTACAAACTATGTATCAAAACTAATATATCCCTATGGGATAGGATATTAACATATGAGAAGGCTACAATCCGCTGTACGGATCGTTGAATACCCTATCCCATCCCAACCTTAAAATTAATATCTCCAAAAGGTAGGTTTTATGAAGATGAAATACAGAAAATGGCAACATATTGTGCAGACGCAACATATTGTTCAGACGGTTTATCAAAATCTTTTATGGTTCTACAAAAAACAACGTTTTTCGATTGCATATGCCTTGGGGTAGGACATACAAATGGTTTTTGTAGAAAAACGCGCCCAAAAGTGGGCGAGGGTTAAAATGGTGTAAGGACTAAACGTTCATATTAATTTTATTAAAGTTTTTGCATAAAAAGTTTTTTTCGAATGATTGAAAATTTGACCGAAAAAGGTCGAAAAACTACCTCCAAAAGTGGGCGTGGCAAAAAACTTTATACTGACGAAATATAGATATTACAATTCTCTAAAAATGCAGCCCAGACTTTTTTTTAAACTCCTTACCGTTTGGGTAAAAACTACGTTTTTCTAAAAAGTGGGCGTGGGCGGATTTCAAAAGGTTTTACACTTGTTCTGCTGGGAGCAACAAAGAGCAAGTGTACCAAATTTCATAATTCTAGCTCAAAATGTAAGGCCCAAAAACTGGTAATGGTCGGACGGACGGACAGACATGGCTAAATCGACTCAGCTAGCGATTTTGAGTCGATCCATATACTTTGAGGTATATCTAGCTAAATTATTTCTCTATGTTACAAACTATGTATCAAAACTAATTTACCTCTATGGGAAAGGTATAAAATTTCTTTAGTGATTGTCAATTTGGTTTTATGAAGTGAAGGTCTACTGAGACAGCACTGTTAAAATTAACTGGTGAATTGTATAACTGTTTAAATTTAACAGAAATACCGCCTTTCTTGTTTATTGACATCACTATAGTTTTGATATGGTAGATCACTCAATATTATTTGTTAAACTTTTTCATATAGGGTTTAGGGGCTATATATACGATTGGTTTGTTTCCTATTTGAAAAATCATAAAATAAAAAAAATTTTACAGCGCTCCGAATGGCATAGGGTCCTATTTTGTCAATTCATTGTTCTCTCAACCTTTTAATGGTAAAGTTACAGCGTTTGCTGATGCTCTTTCTGCTCTTTCAAATTCAAACACAAGTTTACTGAATAATTTTGCATATGGTAACCATGACCTCGATTTACTAAGTAAATGGTTCATAAATCACAAACTAATAATCAGTGATAAAACTAAATATATGATATTTAATATTAAAAGTAAAACCTGTGATGATTTGCCAATTTATTATCACTCTCCAAGTTGCTTACAATTTTGCTTTACTAATATAAATAATAATTTCATAACATTCAATAATTCAAAATCTTGTTGCAATGATTGTTTTAGAATTGAGTGCGTTGACAATTTTAAATACTTAGGTAAAGTGTTAGATAACAAGCCCTGTTGTAATAATCATACTGTAAAACAACTCTATCATCTAAGCCTATATTGTGCACAATATGGTATCTCTTGTTGGGGTGGTGCTTATTTTAATAAAACGGAGTCACTATTAATAAAACAGAAATATGCAATACGGATTTTATGCAGAGTCAATCGCAGAACTCCAAGTCTTTATACCCTATCCCATAGGGGTATATTAGTTTTGATACATACTTTTTGTGGGCGTTTTTACTAAAAAAAACGATTTTCGGTAAAATTTTAAATATTCCGAAAGAAAATGTTGATGCAGAATTATTAGTAATATTAATATGATCATTTCGTCTATAGACCATTTTAACCCACGCCCACTTTTTGGGGGCGTTTTCTTACAAAAACCGTTTGTATACCCTACCCCATAGCATATGCAGGAGAAAATGGATGTTTTTTGTAAAACAACAAAAGATTCTGATAAACTGTTTGAACAATATGTTGTGACAATGTCATTTTCTATATTATAGGCCCATAAAGCCCACTTTTTGGAGATATTAATTTTAAGGATGGGATGGGATAGGGTATTCAACGATCCGCACAGCTGATTGTAGCCTTCTCATATGTTTATACCCTATCCCATAGGGGTATAATAGTTTTGACATTAAGTTTGTAACATAGAGAAATAATTTCGATAGATATACCGCAAAGTATATAGATCGATTCAGAATCGCTAGCTGAGTCGATAAAGCCATCTCTGTCTGTCCTTCCGTCCGTCCGTCCGTCTGTGTGTCACCGATTTTAGTCCTTAAATTTTGAGCTAGATTGTTGAAATTTTGTGTTCAGACTCTCTGGCCGACGAAGCAGAACAAGTGTTAAAATTTTTGAAATCCGCCCACAGCCACGCCTCTATTTAGAAAAACTTAGTTTTTAGCCAAACTGTAAGGAATTTTAAAAAGTGTCTGAGCAGCATGTTTAGACAATCTGCCCTAGCGAGGTATCCGTCGGAGCGGAACATTTTCCGCAACGCATACTTCGTCGGAGATTCAAATTCCATTCGAGGTATGTGTCATCGGAAAGAAATACTACACAAATGCGACGACGCACAGCGGCTCTATGTTTTGACATGCGACAGATTTAGGATTCTAATAGAGATGTGCAAAATATATCATTATATCGATAAGTCGATATGACTTCCGATATTTTACATATATAAACACAAAAGGAGCTCTAAATCATCATATATCTATATGGGGAGGTGAATTAAATAGATTCTAAAAAGGAAGAATGCTAATGTGCAAATAAATTGTACGCTGGCGTTTACTAGAAAAAAAATAGACATACCAATATTCCTTTTCAAAATGTATCGAATCGGTAAATATCGATATATATTTCGAAAACCACATCTCTAACTTATTCAAACTGACATTACCGAGTTGTCAAAAAAAAATCAACACAACAAATGACAAATAAGTTGAAGTTTTAAATTAAATTGATTGTTTCCATTTTTGTCTATATGGACCACAACCTGTGCCCGAACATTCTTTTTTATTTGCAGTCATTCTTAGTGTAATTTTGCGCAATGTCGGGTTTTTGCTGCATCATGTTGACCTGAAGCTCGTACTGTTGAGGGGTGGTTTTTTCCTTTAAGCTCGCCCTGGAAACACAAATTCAAACGATGATCACGAAAATTACTTAAATAAATAGTTTTGTATAATTACATACATTTTGCTATCACTCCACTTCACTTCGTAAACAAATTCCGCGAAGAATTTGTGTCGGAGGAAATCGGAAAAATAATTGCACCTGAACGCACTTCAACGCAATTCGCTAGGATGCGTTACGAAATGTCGGAGAAATATTCCGAACAGCTTTTCGGAAGAATACCTCGAAGCAAAAATCATCGGAATCGTACAAAATCGGAGAATTTTCCGCTCCGACGGATACCTCGCTAGGGCCGAATATCTTAATATATATTTTCCGTACATACAAAGTTTTTTGCCACGCCCAAAGGTTTTGATAAACTGTCTGGAATACCCTCAACGGTCCACACAGCGGATTGTAGCCTTCTCATATGTTTATACCCTATCACATAGGGGGGTATATTAGTTTTGACATTAAGTTTGTAACATAGAGAAATAATTTCGATACATATACCTCAAAGTAAACGGATCGATTCAGAATCGCTAGCTGAGTCGATTAAGCCATGTCTGTCTGTCCTTCCGTCCGTGTGCCACCGATTTTTGGGCCTGGGGGGCGTGGGCGGATTTCAAAAGGTTTTACACTTGTTCTGCTGGGAGCAACAAAGAGCAAGTGTACCAAATTTCATAATTCTAGCTCAAAATGTAAGGCCCAAAAACTGGTAACGGTCGGACGGACGGACAGACATGGCTAAATCGACTCAGCTAGCGATTTTGAGTCGATCCATATACTTTGAGGTATATCTAGCTAAATTATTTCTCTATGTTACAAACTATGTATCAAAACTAATTTACCTCTATGGGCCTTAAATTTTGAACTAGAGTGTTGATATTTGGTATATAGACTCTCTGGCCGACGAAGCAGAACAAGTGTAAAAATTTTTGAAATCCGCCCATATTGATCATTGTAGGTCTGGCATATTTTTTTCGGCCCCAAAAAGTGGGCTTGGGTTAAAATGGTCTATAGACGAAATGTTCATATTAATATTACCAATGATTGTGCATCGAATACAGCGGATTGTAGCATTCTCATCTGTTTATTTATGATAATGATAATCACCAGCAATTACTAGGACATCAATGTCGATGATAAAGATTAGTATATCCCTTAATGCACAAACAGTTTTACGCCATAATAAAAATAACGTTATGCTCTGGAATGACGTAGTATTTTTTTCGAAAATGGCTTTCATGCTATGCAGCAAAATATTGTAGTTCTAAAACTTAATTGCGGACCAACAAAGGTCAATCGAATTGATCAATTTCCGAAGTACTTTCAGAATAATGGATGTTCAAAAATTGCTACCATCGAACCATTTCCTTGTTGCAGCCCCGTTCGCTTATTAACATTGCTCTTACATTTTCAATGTGGTTTCAGAGAATTAGGGATATTTTCGGATTATGAGAATGAAGTATTTAAAACCATATGAGAAGGCTACAATCCGCTGTGCGGATCGTTGAATACCCTATCCCATCCTATGAGAAGGCTACAATCCGCTGTGCGGATCGTTGAATATCCTATCCCATCCTATCTTTAAAACTAAAATCCCCAAAAAGTGGACATGGCTTAAAACAGGATGTGGATGAAGTATAGAAAATGACGTTGTGACAACAAATTGTTCAGACTGTTTATTAAACACTTTTGCGGTTCTACAAAATAAAAGGTTTTTCTCCTGCATATGTAATGGGGTAGTGTATAAAAATGTTTTTATACCCTATCCCATAGGGGTATATTAGTTTTGATACTTAGTTTGTAACATAGAGAAATAATTTAGCTACATATACCTCAAAGTATATGGATCGACTCAGAATCGCTAGCTGAATCGATTAAGCCATGTCTGTCTGTCCGTTCGTCCGTCCGTCTGTCTGTTCGTCACCGATTTTTGGGCCTTAAATTTTGAGCTAGGATAATGAAATTTGGTATATGGGATCCTTGTCCGTGCCACCACATCAAGTGTAAAAATTTTTGAAATCCGCCCACTGCCACGCCCCCTTTTTAGGAAAATGTATTTTTTTGCCAAACCGTAAAGAATTTTAAAAAAGTGTCTGAGCAACATATTTAGAGAATCATAATATCTATATTTCGTCAATATAAAGTTTTTTTCTACGCCCACTTTTTGGGGGCGTTTTTTAATAAAAAAACGGTTTTTGGCCAAAATTTAAAATTTTCGAAAAATGCACAATCATTGGTAGTATTAATATGAACATTTCGTCTATAAACCAATTTAACCCACGCCCAATGGCGTTTTCTTACAAAAACCGTTTGTATACCCTACCCCATAGCATATGCAGGAGAAAAACGATGTTTTTTGTCAAACAACAAAAGATTCTGATAAACTGTTTGAACAATATG
The DNA here is from genome assembly GCA_932526625.1 of Rhingia campestris. NCBI lineage: Eukaryota > Metazoa > Arthropoda > Insecta > Diptera > Syrphidae > Rhingia > Rhingia campestris. The sequence goes on from OW052183.1 coordinate 76,316,863, forward strand.
TTGTTACAATATCATTTTCTATATTATAGGCCCATAAAGCCCACTTTTTGGAGATATTAATTTTAAGGATGGGATGGGATAGGGTATTCAACGATCCGCACAGCGGATTGTAGCCTTCTCATATGTTTTTTTTTTATAAAAACGCCCCAAAAAGTAGGCGTGGGTTAAAATGGTCTGTAGATGAAATGTTAATATTAATATTATATAACTTTCTCTTTCATTGCGAGGTATGGATAAGTTTAAATACCAAAAGTATGCAATTAATTTACGATTCGAATTGTAAGTCTAAAATTAGGAGACAAAATATTTTTGAAATTCTAGTTATAGGTATCAACTCTTAGAACAGAATTGGAAAACATATCGATTAAGGTGTTCGAGAAACTAAGAATATTTTATATGTTGGCCAAAACTGAAAAATCCATGATGAAAAAGTTAGACCAAAGTAATTTAGATATTAAATTTCATTGAACTAAATAAAAAAAAATCCGTTATTCAGTTTTTTTTTTTTTTAGAAAAAGTGTATGCAATTTTTTTTTAAATTTAAGGGTAAAACGGTAAAGTTAAGCTATTTTTTACGGAAAATTAAGGATATGTTAAACCGTTAAAGGCTCAAACTAAACAAAGAAACTGTTCTAGAATATGTTTACCCAGACTGATGGAAACGGTATCGTGGTACCTAACAACATTTTGGCTTCTTTTATTATTGTAATGTAGAACCAATAAAAATGTCATGGTAAACATTTTTTAATGAAAACAATACTTCTCTGTTCTGAACAATCCGGATAACATTGGTAAAAGCGGTGAAAAATAAAAATGGATCCAGTCACATGGACTTACATTAAAAGTTGGAGAAACACTATTTGAAGCAATAAACATTACCTACCTCAGGCAAGTTTTATATAAATATTTCATTCAGCTAAATATAGGCTGTTGTATATAAATAATAACTGTCGGTAATTTATACAAATAATATAAAACGTATAGTTACAAAATGCTTTTGCTGCCGACCGACGCGACGTTGTTATCGTGTGATGCATCATAGAAATTACACTATATTGTAGGTTTGGTGTAAAAAACAAGCGATACACACAATTCCTAGGTATCCTATGAAAATTTATATTGATCGGAAACGGTAAGAAATCAAATTAAATCAAAAAGTTATGATTAGAATGAAAATAAATCCATAGGTACCTAACTCTTTGAAGTAAAAGAGAAGTACCTACTTTCGGTGACAACTCTTACATTATGAGCATGAAAGTAATTCGAATTCACTTTTAAATGAAACAAATTGGAGAAATTCTGCAAAAACACACTTCGTACCTATTCCTGTATATAACATCGTGGTACATAACTCCAAGTGCAATGCAACCCGAATGCAAGCCAATTTCCAACTGAACTGAACCTGAGCTGAACATCGCTTTAATGAAAATAAATCCACTTCCCTTATCATATAACAGTATAACAATATTGTATGCAATTTAGGGGTTGATGTATGTGTCTGCTTCATTCTGCATTTCCCTACATTAAAAGTTCGATGTCTGATGTTCGAACAACGTTTGAATATGTCATTCGGGACGGTAGTTGTCTGGTGTACTCGTGCTAGTGGTCTTTATCTCCAATGTACCTACAATAAACGAATATAAGTGGAATCGTGTTTGACTTTAGTCGCCGGAACAGTTGACTAATATTCGTGTACGGCACATACAAAGGAAAGTATGGACTCATAATATATTGTTGATATATATTTCCGTATTGAGTATTCTTGGACGAGAATGTTCGATTGAGCCGAATGATGTTTTAGTTTTTTTTTTTGGAAATATTCCGCAGTCTTTTATAATTTATGTTTTTAAAGTCCTTTATAATTTAGTTTTAAAAAGTGAATATATCCATTTATTAACATAAATTCATGAGGTTTCCTAGGACTATAATATTCTTTGAAAAATAATTAATGTCAAAGCAAAGAACTCTTTGATCTTGTTTAAAGAGAACGATTTTGCAACAGCAATAATATTCTTATTTGGCAACACTTTACAATTTCTCCTCTCTTCTCAACTCTTAGGAACAAGTGATGATAAAAAGCTTTACTGAACATAAGTAGTAAGCAGCTAAATTCTTTATTTTACCTACCTTACATTTCATTTGTTCTTAATATGGTTGACAGTTCGATACTCTTTTATGAAGATAGAAGAGAGTACAATTTCGTACCGAAATGTGTTTCAGGAAATACTAGTTGCAAATCAAATATGTAGTTTGTCGTGTGTGCTTTCGACTTGGAACCTGTTTGCTGCTCACGGTTTTCTCAAAAGTTGAACTGAACTGTATATACTAACAGTGAGAGAACTCATTTAAAATCATTTGGATTGCAATTTTGTTTCAAGTGTATTAGTAATGCACGAAAGCGAACGAAACACACATTCAATAGATCGTGTGTGCGCCGCGCGTTCTTTTAGCATCTACATAGCTCTACATACATGGTAGGTGGCATGCGGTAAAAACTAAGCTGAAGAAACATCAAAACAACCACACACTGTAACAGAAACAGAAACTTTTATAACATCACGGATTCGCCAACGTCGGCATCGAATCGCACTCATAATATTCGACGGTCAGTCTTTCAATGTATTTTTATACGGTGCAGTGACATTACCACATTGCTCTTTGCATTCATTCGCATTTCGTGTTGCTTTAGTACGCGTGTAGATAGCTCACTGTTGATATTCCGATTTCCGAATCCTCGTTTATATTCAGTGTTCAAATATTAGAACAGGTATCGCCAACTATTATTTGTACGGATAGTTTTCTAATCATTGAAATTGTTTTCTACAACATCCATCGATCGGAAATCTCTATTATTTGATAACGAAATTAATTGAGAAAAAATTGATTAAATAGTGTCAGATGCATGTTCTTGTATATTTTAAGAAATTTCCACGTTATCAACAACCCTTTATTATAATAAATAAAAAAGAGGTACTGGCTGCCTCATTTAGTGTTCCATCGGTTTACGGATACCTAGTGCATCTTACAAGTTGTTTTTTTTTCTTTTTACTTCGTGCAGAAAATTTACTCTACCCCTGTATGGCTTGATAAGTTGCTTTGTACTACTTTTTAGTAAAAAAGAGCTTTTTGTTACGAAAAAAGCTTTTTGCCGGTTGATAACATCGTTATAAGTGTATGTTTGTTTAAATACGAAGAGGAGATAAAACAAGAATATATTAAACAAACGCAAATGAAGTAAATGTGCATAGATACATGTACTGAGAGTACCATGTGCGATCGATGATCGAAAAACTAAAACAAAATTTGTGTGCTCGCGTATATTATATATGTTTTCCCTGTGTGTTTTTGTAAGGGTTTACTCTTAAACTAAATAATCGTATTAAACCAAGTCAAGTCGTACACAGATAATATTTAAAAAAAAATATTTGCCTATAATTGGATGGTTTCTGAGGAAAATTGGACTGACACAATGTCAGATTCAGACTTACTAGATTCAAAAGTAGATATTTGTGGTGGAGCATCAAGTTCAAGTGGTAGTTCTCTTTCGCCACGCACGCCTCCAAATTGTGCACGGTGTCGCAATCATGGATTTAAAATAACACTTAAGGGACACAAACGTTATTGCAAATATCGTTATTGTAATTGTGATAAGTGTCGTTTAACTGCTGAACGCCAAAAAGTGATGGCATTACAAACATCATTGCGACGGGCACAAGCCCAAGATGAGGCTAGGGCGTTACTGATGGGAGAAATACCACCAATCACGTCTACACCAACTTTTTTGCACCATCAGCACCATATTCTTAATCATCATCATAGCCAAACATCAAAGAGTCCAGATGAGCACAATAACGATCACCAAATGGATGTACCGACGCCAGCACAGTCATTGGAGGGATCCTGCGATTCATCATCCGCTTCACCATCTTCAACGTCAGGAGTTGCGGCTCCAATATCAGTTTCATCAGGTCGGAAGCTAACACCTATCCACGCTAATGGGAGTAATATGCCTCTGGGTAAGTGATTAATTAAAGGTATCATATTGTGCACGTCTATAAACGTTTTGCACTTTCCTTTGTATATTTATTACATATTTGCTTAAGGAACATAAAACGCGTTTATAAGCCTGCCAGAATAATAAGAACGATGATTTATTTAAGATAGGTATCAGTGTACGTAGAATCGGAAAGTATGTATTGTCAGATGCGAAAATTCAATGTTGGGATTTTTACAAAATCCAATGTTAGGTATGTACCTCAAAAAATGTGATTGTAGTTAAAAAATCAGCTTTTTAAAAAAATCTATATCTGCCGTCAGGAAATTGCTACTGATACATCCTACTCGGCCGATTCGACTGAAATTTCAGATTTGTCAGTTGTTGGTGTTCCTACAGATGTATTTTTGGAATTGGACTGCTAGCACTAGAATTTACAGTACCAATCATAAAAAGGTCTTCTTAAAATACGATTGTCTAAATAACTGCTCTTACAATGTTGATAAAAATGAATAACTAAGCTATTGCAAGAACCTAGAATAAGATGGCATTAGAAATTTTCTGCTAAAAATGCACATGACGTTATTTTTTTTCCAGGAACGGATGCGTTAATTAAAATTAAAGTTATATTTTTCAAAAAGGTTTATTAATGCAGCGAGATTTTTTTAATGTTAATTTCTTAGAAATTTAACGATTTTGATATAAATCTATAACTAAAACGGCGCAGAATTATGTAAGAATACTGAATTCTTAGTGCTAAGTATTTGACAAAATGCGGCGATTAACGGGACTTCAAATGTCATTTTCTCGAAAAGAAATGAATCGATTTAGTTGAAATTTTGCTGATTGCAAAAAAAGACATGAAAAGCAGTAGGTAGTTACGATTATGTTTTCAAAAAACTGTTTATTTTTTCAAAATTTTTGAAAGTTCTGTTTTAACCGAAATTGATTTAGAAGATTTTAATATTCCCTAAAAATGAGAAAAACGGAATAAAACCTTTATAGTTAATGTGGATTTATTCAAACCTTATGTTAAACACAAAACTCTTCTAAATGTCTGCGGAAATTTGTCCGAGTTGTATCGGAGATTTGAAAAAATTCATTTAGTAAAAATGGAAGTTTATCGAAAAATTAAAATACTTTGAATAGCTAACATAAAACTGTACAAAATATTTCTACACCGGTGTTTTTTTTATATGAAACAAACGGATTTTTATATTGAGTATCTGTTTTTGCAAGTACTTTAATATAAGTCTATCTGTTACGATAAACATAATTACAATTCAATTTTATGTGGATTTTGTGTCGCTGCACGTCGGAACAACTTTGCCGCTAATAAATGAATTAAATTAATATATAAAATTAACTGAAAACATATGAGAAGGCTACAATCCGCTGTGCGGATCGTTGAATACCCTATCCCATCCCATCCTTAAAATCAATATCCTCAAAATGTAGGCTTTATGGCGATGAAATACAGAAAATGTCATTGTCGCAACATAGCTATTGTTCAAACAGTTTATCAAAACCTTTTGTGGTTCGACATAAAACAACGTATTTCTATTGCTAATGCAATAGAAATATTGATATTACCATTACGGAAGTATTAACATCAAGTGTTTAAATTTGGACAAAAAGCGATTTTTTACTAAAAACGCCCCCAAAAAAGTGGGCTTGGCAAAAAACTTTGTATAGACGAAATATAGATATTAAGATTGTCTAAATATGCTGCTCAGGCACTTTTTTAAAATTTCTTAAGGTTTGGTTTAAAAACTACGTATTTCTAAAAGGGGGCGGGCAGTCCGTCCGTCCGTCCGTCTGTGTGTCACCGATTTTTGGGCCTTAAATTTTGAGCTAAAGTGTTGAAATTTGGTATATAGACTCTCTGACCGACGAAGCAGAACAAGTTTAAAAATTTTTGAAATCCGCCCACTGCCACGCGCCCTTTTAGAAAAACGTAGTTTGAAGCCAAACCGTAAGGAATTTCAAAAAAGAATTATGCAATTCGTGGAATTCCCGCAAGTTTGATATTTGATCTTATGCCTACCTATAGTGAAAGAGAAAGTTGCGTACGACCCAGTCGTGAACCCACCACTCGTATCCTCTAGTATTTTAGCTGCTGGGTAAGCATTATTTTTAAATGATTAGTGACAAGTAGCGTATTGGTAGGTGTTTCCTTAATATCAACGAGACTTTTCAATGATGGTTTTTAGTCATTTTTGGTACCAACTTACTGTCTAATATGCAGGACATCAAATGTGAGACTTATAATAATACCAATTGTTTCTTGAAAATCAGACAAGTTCATTTTATTTAAATTATCTATATTAAAAACCACTCTTTGTGTCATTTTCTAAAAAAAAAACATATGAGAGGCTACAATCCGCTATGCGGATCGTTGAATACCCTATCCCATCCCATCCTTTAAATTAATATCCTCAAAATATAGGCCTTATGGCGATGAAATACAGAAAATGACATTGTCACAATATATTGCTCAGACAGTTTCTCAAAATCTTGTGTGGTTCGACAAAAAACAACGTATTTCTATTGGTAATGCCTTGGGATGGGGTATACAAATGGTTTTTGTAAGAAAACGCCCCCAAAATGTGGGCCTAGGTGAAAATGATCTATGGACAAAATGTTATATTTACATTTCGGAAGTATTTGCATCAACATTTTTTTCGAAAGTTATAAAATTTGGACAAAAAGCGTTTTTTACTAAAAACGCCCCCAAAAAGTGGGCGAAATATAGATATTAGGATTGTCTAAATATGCTACTCAGACACTTTTTTGAAATTCGTTACGGTTTGGCCAAAAAATAAGTTTTCCCAAAAAGGGGGCGTGGCAGTGGGCGGATTTCAAAAATTTGTACACTTGTTCTGGTGGCACGGACGAGGATCCTATATACCAAATTTCATTATCCTAGCTCAAAATTTAAGGCCCAAAAACCGCTGACGAACAGACGGACGGACGGACGGACAGACGGACAGACAGACATGGCTAATTCGACTCAGCTAGCGATTCTGAGCCGATCCATATACTTTGAGGTATATGTAGCAAAATTATTTCTCTATGTTACAAACTAAGTATCAAACCTAATATACCCCCCTATGGGATAGGGTATAAACATATGAGAGGCTACAATCCACTGTGCGGATCGTTGAATACCCTATCCCATCCCATCCTTAAAATTAATATCCTCAAAATATAGGCCTTATGGCGATGAAATACAGAAAATGACATTGTCACAATATATTGCTCAGACAGTTTATCAAAATCTTTTGTGGTTCGACAAAAAACAACGTATTTCTAGTGCTAATGCCTTGGGAAGGAGTATACAAATGGTTTTTGTAAGAAAACGCCCACAAAATGTGGGCGTAGGTGAACATGATCTATGGACAAAATGTTTATATTACCATTGCGGAAGTATTTGCATCAAATTTTTTTTCGAAAGTTTTAAAATTTGGACAAAAAACGTTTTTTACTAAAAACGCCCCCAAAAAGTGGGCGTGGCAAAAAAATTTGTATGCACGAAATATAGATATTAGGATTGTCTAAATATGTTGCTAACACACTTTTTTGAAATTCCTTACGGTTTGGCTTAAAACTACGTTTTTTCTAAAAAGGGGCGTGGCAGTGGGCGGATTTTAAAAATTTTTACACTTGTTCTGGTGACTCGGCCAAGGATCCTATATACCAAATTTCATTCTCCTAGCTCAAAATTTAAGGCCCAAAAATCGGTGACGAACAGACAGACGGACGGACGGACACACGGACGGACGGACAGACAGACATGGCTAATTCGACTCAGCTAGCGATTCTGAGTCGATCCATATACTTTGAGGTATATGTAGCAAAATTATTTCTCTATGTTACAAACTAAGTATCAAAACTAATATACCCCCCTATGGGATAGGGTATAAAAATGGCCTAGAATTATGACTAAAACAAACTTTGATACGAAATTTGAAGTAAATCTGTCAAGTCGTTTAGGCTGTAGAGACCATTTTGGACAGACCGACGGAATTGCAAAAACACTTTTGGTTCCGCTATCATCGTTATGTTAGAATCAATCAAAATCTCGAGGTCGAAAATTTTCACGAAAACAATACCTTTCTCTTTGTAAGAGAAAGTTAAAAAGCCAAATGAATGATTGCTCTTTTGGTTAAAAGAAATAACGTATATTTGAGCCATATTGCTTGGTATATACATCCTGTAAGGGTAGCGTCCTTTCAGGCCAAGTAGCTGCTCATCTATTGTAAAATATCACACGGTTATATACTTATTTATGCATTGCCGAACAAATTTACGCATAATCATGCATAAATTTGTTTACAGCGCGGTTATAACTCAAAATTGGTGACACCTTCCTCAACAACTCGTCCACTCACCGATAGATACTCGCGCTGACTGGGATGTTACGAACGCGCAATGTATTATTTGGAATATTTAAAGAAAGAGCTATGTATTGTTTTTATATTAGTCAATCTGACGCAGATTATCTTTGCAGTTCTGAGTCGAGTCTGAGTCACTAGCCGAGTTGATAAGGCCATGTTTGTCTGTCCGTCAGTCTGTATGTCACCAGTTTTTGAACTAGAATGATTAAATTTGGTACACATACTCGTTGTTGCTCCCAGCAGTACAAGCGTTACATTCTTTGAAATCCGCTTACTGCCACGCCACTTTTTCAAACTGAACAAGATATTTTAACAATCTTTAAATCTACTTTTCGTTTTTGCCACGCGAACTTTTTGGGGGCGCTTTCAGTACAAAATATTTTGTCGTTAAATGTTAAAGAAATTCGAAAAAAAAACTTCGGTAATCTTAAGAACAGTTAATACAAGCAGAATCTACGAGCAAAGATTTGCCAGAGCATATAATTTGCATTGATAGTACCCACCAGCAGTTATATTATGTATTTATTCTTAGTCTAATAGATTGTATTCTAATTGATGAAATAAATAAATAAATAAATAAATCATTTAGTGCATTCTTTATTGGGACATAACAGAAGTCCTAGATGTTACTAAGTTTGACATCACTAGCAAAATCAATAAACTATGAAATTAAAATTAAGCTATATATATTATGAAAAAAAAAACATATGAAAAGGCTATAATCCGCTGTGCGGATCGTTGAATACCCTATCCCATCCTATCTGTAAAACTAATTACTCTCAATTACTCAAGTTGCCCATAATAGACTTTTGAGAATGGAATTGCAAACAATAAAAACAAAATTTCGTTGCTTAGGAACTTACAAATTTTAATGTACACAGCTGTTGAAATGAAATGTAAAATTTGTGTATGAAAGAACAAAAGAAAGAGAAAGAGCGAATCAATTCGCTTTTTCGTAAGTGAGCAAAAGTGAACGAAAACTGAACGAATCGAAGCGAAAAGCTATTATGGTCGTACAATACAAATTGCATGTGTTCGCACAGTTACGGAAGTGGTCGTCCGCAACCATCTTCTATTATAGTTCAGCCTTAAAATCCCCAAAAAGTGGACATGGCTTAAAACACGATGTGGATTAAATACAGAACATGACATTTTGACAACAAATTGTTCAGACTGCTTATAAATAAAACACTTTTACCGTTCTACAAAAGGCAAGATTTTTCTCCTGCATATGTTGTGGGGTAGTGTATAAAAATGGTTTTTATATAAAAAGACCCCCAAAAAGTGGGAGTGGGTTATAATGTTCTATAGACGAAATGTTCATATTAATATTACCAATGATTCTGCATCGAATTTTTTTTCGAAAAATTTAAAATTTGACCGGAAATTTTTTTTTTACTGAAAAGCCCCCAAAAAGTGGGCGTGGCAAAAAACTTTATATAGACGAAATATAGATATTAAGATTGTCTAAATATCTTGTTCAGAAACTTTTTCAAAATTCCGTACGTTTAGGAAAAAACTACGTTTTTATAAAAATTGGGCGTTTTTATACACAATTCCATTAAATATGCAGGAGAAAAACCTTGTCTTTTGTAGAATCATAAAAGTGCTCTATAAACTGTGTGAACAATTTGTTGTGCCAATGCCATTTTCTATATTTAATCCCCATCGTGTTTTAACCCCCGTCCACTTTTTTTGGATATTAGTTTTACAGATGGGATGGGATATGGTATTCAAAGATCAGCACAGCGGATTGTAGCCTTCTGATATGTTTAAACTACTTATACTAACATGCATTTGAACTACCGTTTTATTTTTATTGTAAACTCTACTCCTGCGACTAATAGCCTCATGCATACCATCGTTTTGTTTATGATTTAGTATATTTAATATATTAAGGCAGGTTATAGGAACCTCCCCGGGTATAAAAACTAATAGAACTCACAAAATGAGAAGCATCTATTTATCCTGATAATAATTGGTGTAAAAAAAGACTAGACAATTATATGTATAGCGAAAGAGTGACATAAGGGTCATTAAACACTTTTGAGCACTTTTTTTATAAATCACAACATAGAGTTGGATTTATTGACGATAACGTAAATGTGTTTATTAAACTCCATTTTAGAATCAAACTTTCAGATCTTTAAACCTGCCTACAAGACAAAGAGTATTCCTGGACAGAGAATAATTAAAATTGGATGGAGCACGTTTTCGTGAAAATGAAATATGCTGGCACTTATTAAGGTTTACATTTCAACCGTTTTTAAGATACCATATGGTAAAAATATTTAAATAAGTTTATAGTGAAAGCTAATGTTTGCATCTCTGTTGCATACATAAATATGCATACCTCCTCTTATTACGTTGACATAATAATTTTCCACATATCCTCTTTAATGTAGTGTCACGAAATTGGGAAACGAAATTCAATTAAAAAGCAGGGCAGACGATTAAGTAGTGCACTCTAACTTACAAGCCCAAAATTCGCTATCGTTAAAGTTACTATAAGCACAATAAAATTATGAACAATCTTAAGTAATAACGTACGTTTTGATAGCTATTTAAAATTATTATAAGAGAAAGCGCGAAGCAGTGAACGTTTAGAAGCTCTGCAGTGTGAGAATTTAAATATAGACATTTTGAAAACTCGTGAAAATAGACTTACTCAAATAAATAAATTAAAAGAATCAATTGCGCAATTTAAAAGAGAATTGTTAGATTTTCACTGTCCTCAAAAAAATGTTAATTAAGTTACAAAGTGAGGATGGACCAATAGATAACATGGTGCAGCAGGCATTAGACATGGAACGTCTGCAACAACGGCTTTTCCCACTCATCAGTCCCTTTCCCCCCACCCGACTATCAACCAAATATATCACCCTCTCCCAATGGCGATGCGGGCTCTGATATAACGATCTCAAACATATTAACCTCTCCTAACGCGATGCAGGCCATGATATAACGATCTCAAACATATCAACTTCTCCCAATGGCGGTGCTCGTCGGAGTAACTCAACCCGGAAGGTAAATATAGTACTTGAAAAGCCTGTTTGCGTTCCTCCACGGTCACAAAAGATAACAGCTGTCACAATAAAAACAAGTACAAGATGAAATGCTCTGCATAGCTCAAGAATTGAGCAACGGAGTCATTCTGCCGAACTGCTTTTTGGATTGAGGCCCAAAAGCTCGAATAGGAATTCTTAATGCCACAAACAATAATGCCACAAACAATATTGCCAAAATAAAAGATTCAAACAATCCTTAAAAACTACCATGACGCACCATTTGCGGGTCATCAATTCCGACATCGATTTTTTGCGGTCACCCTCAGTTGATCAAAATCTTTTATGGTTCGACATAAATCGACGTTTATAGACATATATGTATTTACAAAATAATCAAAAAAAATCTATTGCATATGCTATAAAATCGATAAAAATCGTTTTGTTTTGATCTTTTGACGAAATATTCATGTTAATATTACCAATGATTTTGCATCAAAAATGTTTTTCAAATATTTTCAAATTTGACTGAAAATATTTTTTTTTTAAATGAAAACGCCCCTAAAAAGTGTCAAAAAACTTTGTATAGACAAAATATAGGTATTGGCATCGTCGAAATGTATTGATCAGACACTTGGTGACGAACGGATGGACGGACGGACGGACAGACAGACATGGCTAGATCGACTCAGCTCATATGCCTTGTTTATTTCTTTTTTCTATATGATAGAGGTTAGGTTGGTGGGTGGATGAGGCAGACGGTGTGCGTTTTTCCTCCTCGCACTCAGATCAATATAGACCCATTGTGATGCCCGTTGGGGGTCCACTTGTGTGGTTGGTTCATTCATTGTCCCGTTAGAGTACATTGTTGTTAGCCCCTTTCCAGCCATCCGATGTTGTTGTTTACCTGAAAAGATTAGGGAGAGGGATTTCGGATAGATCCGTGAGGTCATGGAAAAAGTATTTTCCTAAGGTTCTCATTCTTAATTGGCTGAGGCCTGGGCAGTGGCACAGAAAGTGGAGGGTATCCTCGTGTATTTCTTCATCACCGCAGCCTCTACAGAGGTCATCATCTATGAGATGCATTTTCAGTTTGTGGCTTTTAAGTAAGTTATGTCCAGTACGAATCCCAACAAAAGTCGAGACAGATTTCCTGTTTCTTCGGCCACATCCTTTTAGAAGTTTCACAGGTGGCAAGGGAGTTCTACCTTTTTTTGACAGTAATCAGTGTTTTCTGTCCCACCCGAGATTTGAGATACTGAGTGGTGGTTTGACAGACTGGTCTGCTTGGTCAATGCTGGTGGCAGATCGTCAGTTCGTCAGCATTTTTATTGCCCTGTATGCCTCTGTGTCCGGGGACCCAGCACAGCTTAACATTATAATGGACTATAAGAACTTTTAGCTCTTCACGACAGCTCTTCACAAGCTTAGATTTTATTTCGACAGCAGAGATAGCTTTTACTGCAGGCTGACTGTCAATAAAGATGGTGATATCATCTGGTGGTATCGCCAGCATTGAGGTCGCTTTGGCTGCCTCAGCTACTGCCAATATTTCGGCAGGGAAGACACTGCTGTGCGCAGGGAGACGAAAGGTGCTGTTTAGCTTTAGTGTTTCTGAAAACACTCCAGCTCCAACGCCTACATCCATTTTTGAACCATCAGTGTAGATGGATATGGTTTCGGTGCCCGTTCCGTTTTCTGGGGGCTGCTCTAGTAGCTCACTTATAATGGGTAGGAATTTCCCTTTAACTAGTATCGCTACATCGTCTGCGTGGGAGATGACTTTTAGTCATCGTAGCTTGATGAGTATCTCATTGATGACTATGTTCCACAACAGAGGTGAGATAACGCCTCCTTGTGGTATGCCTCTTGATGCTACTACTTTGAGATGAGTGTCTCCCAGATTCGATTTATATTTCTGTGGTTGAGCATACTTTCAATAATATGTATTAGAGGTTGGTCCACGTTGTTCTTCACGAGGTTTCTTTCGACTGCATTTGTGTTCACATTATTGAAGGCTTCTTCAATGTCGAGAAATGCAGCTAGTGTATATTCCTTCTCGTGAAGTGGTTTTTCTATTGACTAACGATATCATGTAGGGCAGTTTCGACTCCCTTACCTTTCGTGTAGCCATGTTGCGCCGAGGATATGTATTGGGGGTCAACTTTGTCACGAATGTGAAATGAATAATGTATCAATTAGTTTTTTATAGGTTTTTAGTATGAAGGATGTAAGACTTCGCGGTAGTGTGGCTGGCCTTGCCGGCTTTTGGGATAAAGACTACCTTTACTTCCCGCCAGCACCTGGGATGTAAGCGCATTTTAGACTACCAACAAACAGTTTGTGTAGTAATGTTGTTACGAGGTGTTTTGGTTTTTGTAGCATGATCGGGATAATACCATCGACCCCTGGGGATTTGTAGTGGGAGAAGGAGTCAATTGCCCAATTGATTCTTTCTACACAAACCATATCCTTCATTTCTGCTGTGTTACAAATGTTAAGTTACAAACTTAATGTCAAAACTAATATTACCCTATGGGATAGGGTATAAACATATGAAAAGGCCACAATCCGCATTGCGGATCGTTGAATACCCTATCCCATCTCATTCTTCAAATTAATGTACTAAAACTGAATGTGGATGAAATATAGAAATATAGAATATATATAGAAATGACATTGTCACCACATCTTGTTCAGTTTATCTATAACTTTGTGGCTCTCAAAAAAACAACGTTCTTTTATTGCATAAGCTATTAGTTAGAGTATGCAAATGGTCTTTGTAGGAAAAAAATGATCTAAAGACGAAATGTTCATATTATCATAACCAATGATCTTGCATCGAATTTTTTTTCCAATATTTTAAAATTGTACCGAAAAACGTTTTACTAAAAAAAGGGCGTGTCAGTTGGCGGATTTTGAAAATGCTTAGTCGCCAAGAGAGTCTATATACCAAATTTTAACACTCTAGCTCAAAATTTAAGGCCCAAAAATCGATGACGGGCGGACGAACAGACAGACTTGGCTATATCGACTTAGCTACCTATTCTGAATCGATCCTTATACATTGTATATGTATGTATTAAAATTAATATACCCTATGGGATAGGGTATAAACATATGAGAAGGCTACAATCCCCATTGAGAATCGTTGAATACCCTATCCCAATCCATCCTTACAATAAATATCCACAACAAGTGACATTGTCACCACATCCAGTTCAAAAAGTTTTTCTTAATCTCTTATGGATCGAGAAAAAAATACGTCTTTATATGGGATAGGTTTTACGAATGGTTGTCTTTGGAACTATGAACTTTTCGACTATAGATAATTTTAACCCACTCCTAATTTTTGGAAGCGTTTTCCTACAAAAACCATTTGTATACCCTACCCCAAGGCATAGGCAATAGGAAATATTTGTTTTTTGTCGAACCATAAAAGATTTTGATAAACTAAATATCAAAATAGCTAGATATACCTTAAAGTATATGGATCGACTCAGAATCGAAAGCTGAGTCGATTTAGCCATGTAGTTTTTGGCTTAACCGTAAAGAATTTTGAAAAAGTGTCAAATCAACATATTTACAGAATCTCTTTTCTCTTATCTTTATTTCGTCCATATAACGTTTTTTTGCCACGCCCACTTTTTGGGGCGTTTTCCTACAAAAAAAAAACATTTTTATACCCTACCCCAAGGCATATGCAATAGAAAAACGTTGTTTTTTTTGTCGAACCATAAAATATTTTGATAAACTGTCTGAGCAATATATTGTGACAATGTCATTTTCTGTATTTTATCGCCATAAAGCCCACATTTTGAGGATATTATTTTAATGATGGGATGGGATAGGGTATTCAACAATACGCACAGCGGATTGCAGCCCTCTCATATACTTTATTTTCCAAGATATTGGAACAAGAATGCATAAAAGTTAATAGCTTTTTGACAGTGCATCGATTTTTTTCAAAGCCATGCTGTTCTTTACAGATATTGTTTCGACAGAGGAAGACCAAAAAATCAATAATATGAACATTTCGTCTATAGATAATTTTAACCCACGTCCTATTAGTAGGAACGATTTCTTATAAAAACCATTTGTATACGATTTGTAAACTTTGTTTTTTTGTCGAACAATAAAAGATATTATGACGATAAAAGATAGAAAATTACGTTGTCACGGACAGTTGACAACGTAATTTTCTATCTTTTATCGTCATAAAGCCCACATTTCGGGGATATTAATTTTAAGGATGGGATGGGATAGGGTATTCAACGACCCTATTAGTATTATTAGTTTTGACATTAAGTTTGTAACATAGCGAAATAATTTCGATACATATACCTCAAAGTATATGGATCGATTCAGAATCGCTAGTGTTGAAATTTGGTATATAGACTCTCTGGCTGACGAAGCAGAACAAGTTAAACATTTTTGAAATCCGCCCACTGCCACGCCTCCTTTTAGAAAAACGTAGTTTTAAGCCAAACCGTAAGGAATTTCAAAAAAGTGTCTGATCAGCATATTTAGACAATCTTAATATCTATATTTCGTCCATACAAAGTTTTTTGCCACGCCCACTTTTTGGGGTCGTTTTTAGTAAAAAAACGCTTTTTGTCCAAATTTTAACACTTTCGAAAAAATGTTTGATGCAAATACTTCCGCAATGGAAATATAAACATTTTGTCCATAGATCATTTTCACCTACGCCCACATTTTGGGGGCGATTTCTTACAAAAACCATTTTTATACCCCATCCCAAGGCATTAGCAATAGAAATACGTTGTTTTTTGTCGAACCACAAGAGATTTTTATAAACTGTCTGAGCAATATATTGTGACAACGTCATTTTATGTATTTAACCGCCATAAGACATGTATTTTGAGGATATTAATTTTAAGGATGGGATGGGATAGGGTATTCAACGATCCACACAGCGGATTGTAGCCTCTCATATGTTTTATATATAGTTTGTCAATGTTTGTAATGTTTGTCCTCGAGATTTTGATAGGTCCATGGCTTCTCCACCTAAACGGCTAGAGCGACTTTCTTCAACCTTCGTAATGATAGTTTTTTTTTATCATAATTCTAGCCAATATGTATACCCTATCCCATAGGGATATATTAGTTTTATCACATAGTTTGTTACACAATAAAATAATTAAACTAGATAAACTGAAAGTATATTGATCGACTCAGAATCGCTAGATTGTTGGGCCTTAATTTTGAGCTTGGATAATGAAATTTGGATCCTTGTCCGTGCCTACAAAACAAGAACAAGTTATAACAATTTTCAAAATCTATTTTTATATTGGGTTTATTGTAAAAGTGTCTGAACAATTTATTGTGACAATCCTTATATCTATATTTCGTCCATATAAAATGTTTGGCCACAGCCAATTTTTCAGCAGAGGATTTCCTTAGTTCTTCGGTTTTTAATATTTCCCTGATGAAGGATTCCCTTCTTATACTGTAAATGGCCGGGCATTCACATATGATCTGTTCGGCTGTTTCGTCTTCTTCTAGACATAGTCTGCACTCTGGTGAGTCGACTAAATTCATTTTATTTAGGTGATATCGCAGACCGTGGTGACCCGTTAGGTAGCCTACTAAGTTTTTGATATCGTGCCTGCGAAGATTTAGTATCTTGTTGGCATCTGTTTTGAAGGGCTAAATAGCTCTTTCTTAGGCCTGGGATGTTCTCCCAGTATGACTTACATTTGTTTTGTTCCCAGCTTTTTATAGCCAGATTTATGGCTGATTTGGGGATTGCACAGAAGGGTTCGGGTCCAATGAAAGGGGTTTTTGGCTAGTTCATCAGCTTTTTCGTTACCTTCAATCACCTTATGTCCGGGGACCCACCATAACGTGGGAGGAGGGAATTAAAGCAGTGTTGTACTGATTTGGAGTCAATAATGTGTGAGCTAAGGGCTTTTATAGCTCCTTGACTGTCTGTGAATATGGCATGGAGCTCTGCTTGAAATACACTGGGTTTTTTTCCCATCGGTATTTAAACGTTTCGATTTGGTCCATGGATACCAGCTCCACATCTGTCCATTTTAGAACCATCCGTATATAACTTTAGGCCGTGTTGGCTTTTTGGTGGGTTATGTTATGGTTGTGATCTCCGTTGGGAATCTTTTGTTGAAGCATAGTGTCTTGGTTAAGCGGTCTGTAACCGCACAGATCATGTCAAGTTCTGGAAGTTCGAATAGTTGTTCATTTAGTTCTAGGTGATTGCTAAAGTTTAACTCTTCCGCTTTTGTCAAACCTGCTGAGCTGCGAATTGCCACTTTACGTGGAGGGGCGTTAGTCCTATTAAGGCTTATACCCGCAGTGGGACAGGTACACATGGCTCCGGTAGTGCCCAGACAGGCAAGCCTTTGTACCTTGTTTAATTTATTAATGGTTGTTTTTGGGGTGACTTTTTTCCACCATACTATTGAAGCGTATGTTATAATGGGCCTGACCATGATCGTGTAGATCCTGAGTGTGGTCTTTTGAGAGATTCCCCAGGTTTTACCATACATGCTTCGGCAAGCCCAGAAATTTTTAGTTGCTATTTGAATTTTGTTTTTTATGTCGGAGTTCCATTTTTTTTATGGAGGATCACTTCAAGATATTTTTCTTCGTTGGAGTACTCAATGTCTGTATCATTGATTGAAATTTGGCTTAGACTTAAATTTCTCCTTTTCGTAAAAGGGACGATGACAGCCTTGCTGGGGTTTATAGAAAAACTTTCTTTTCTACACCAGTCTATGACTATCTTAAGGGCGTTTTGCAGACGTGTTGTAACCTCGATTGGTTCTTTGCCACTAATAATGATGACTAGGTCATCGGCGTATCCAATTATGTTGAAGCCTACATTACTTAGGTCTTGAAGTAGGTCATCAATAACCAGAGACCATAGTAGGGGGGAGAGTACTCATCCCTGAGGGCAGCCTATAACGGCTGTTACTGATATTTACTTTATCGGTTGCCAAAAATTAACTTTCGAAGTCATGAACTGACGATCGTGGTTTGGCTTGTGTAACATTTAGTATATATAGAAAATACAGATAACTAGAATAGTTAGATGTAAGTCAGAGATTAGGAGTATAATAAGTACTTGTTATTATACGTCTTACAGCATTTGTGTCATTATCTGTACAGAGTGTATTGTTTATTATTTTAAATTGGTAGCTTTAATTTAGTTTAAGTACAGAAGATGTTACTATGCAATTTACATATAACTGATGTAGTTCAGGTTAAATATATGTGCAATACGTTGTTGACAATCAATTCGTTCTTGTGTGAATGCTTCTGATTGGAACATATGGTGTTATAGGCATATGTAACTCGCGCCACCGCAGGGAGCTTTACGTATTCCTCACAGTAGTTGCGCCAGGATGCTCCTTTAGATTTCCGCAACTCTATGTTGTATTGGGTAAGGAGTGATTTGTATTGGTCCCACTTACCGGTGCGTTTGGCTTTATTGAAAAGTTTTCTTACTCTTTTACGGGGACTTTATAGATTATCGTTCCACCATGGTGTGCACCACTTTACCACAGTGTTGTTTAACCTTACAGCTATTTGTAAAATATGAGATGATATTATCATTTAGTTGACATCGTGCGACTTCCACTTCACGTAAGCATGAAGGTTGTTCCGGAAGCATGTCACATTTATTCGATAGATTTTCTCGATACGTTCTCCAATTTGTAAGTTTGTTATCGTATCTGATCGGCGCATCTTCGATTTTGCATCTGAATTCGAATCTTATGTGCATATGATCCGATAAAGATGCCTCACCGGACATGTGACAATTTTCAATGATGTTTTGTACAAGAGGAGAAGACAGGGTAAGGTCTAAAACTTCCTCTCTTAAAACGTTTCCAAACGTGGGTTTATTTCCCTTATTTAGTACAACTAAATAATTGCTATACAGGTATTCTAATAAAGACTAACCTCTTTTATTTGTATCTCGGCAGCCCCTAATTCCGTTGTGCGTGTTGAGGTCGTAACCGATGATCTTTGGTAATGAAACCTGGAATGGGAGAGAATTTTATGTCTTTCGCAACTAATAGAACTGCCCTATAGCGATGTTCCCTTCGGCACATCTTTGGTTATAGGTGTTCGAGGCACCTATAGCGCGGTGCAGGTTGGCTGGCCTGCAGCAGATTGTCCAAATCGATAAGAGACCATCCTCCTGAGCTCCGCAAGCCTACGCATCGTACTCTGGTTAATCGCAAAGAGCTTGTGGGCGACGTCTTTCACGTCCTATCTTTGCAGAACTCTCCACGTTCTTGTATTCAGGTCTTTGTTCTGACCGTCTAGCATAGCCAGTATCCTCTCGTTTGCGATCCCGATACCCTGCGGGAAGAAGGCTCTGACAACATGTGGCTTCGGAAAGTCTTCCTCCCCCACAAGCATTACTTTCAACCCACATTTCTCTTTTAGTCTGAGGGAGTTGGTTTTCATCAACTCTGAAGTGGTGATGTCCGCACATACTAACATGAGCCACCCGGCTTTAAAAGTTGTCCCGCGGAGATCTGGCTTTGCATCCACATCGCGCGTGATGTCCATAATCCACTCTTGTATCTGAACCATTTGTTCATTGGTTAGAGGATTACGAATTTACGATCGATATCGACTGGTACTGGACTGGACTGACATAGCTCGCTATATCTCTATAAGAAGTTTTGTCAGAGGTTGTTTTCCCAGTGCGAGCTCGTTTCGTTTTAGACTGAGGTGGTGTGTTGTCCTCGGATCTCATCCGATTTATTTCTGGGCATTTATCATCATCTTTTGTTTTTGCAATGATGCGGGCTTGCTCTATGCTGCTACCCTGTTTCAGCGCTCTGTTGTAACGGCGCTGTTCTGCTGGGGTTAATCGGATGCGCTTGGAGTCGGTCTGAGCCGATTTGCCATCGCTAATTGATGATGCATTTGTAGAGGCATCATTCTCTAAGGTTTTATTATTTGTAGTTTCAATTGTTCCCACGAGTAAGCGGGATTCATTGGTCACCCGTGGTCTGCCCGTGGTCTACCCGTCTAACCACAGGATGGCTCTCTTGAGATCGGAGGTCGCCCGGTATCCGAAATTCACAAACTAGCGGCTTAAAACTCCCTTTTTAGTCATGCATCCTTCTGCGTTTGCTATTCCACCTTAGATTTGGGTTTATGGGTTTTCTCCCACCTGAAACTTATGGTTCCCGCTTATACATTGGTCGTACGTTGCAACGAGTTACAGTGCACGGCCAATATCTAAGTGCAGATCGTTGAATACCCTATCCCATCCCATCCTTAAAATTAATATCCTCAAAATGTAGGCTTTATGGCGATGAAATGCAGAAAATGACATTGTCGCAACATAGCTATTGTTCAGACAGTTTATCAAATTCTTTTGTGGTTCGACAAAAAAACAATGTATTTTTATTGCTAATGCCTTGAGATGCGGTATACAAATGGTTTTTGTTAGAAAACGCCCCAAAATGTGGGCGTAGGTGAAAATAATTTAAAGACAAAATGTTTACGTCACCGATTTTTAGGCCTTAAATTTTGAGCTAGGATAATGAAATTTGGTATATAGGATCCTTGTCCGTGCCTACAGAAGAAGTGTAAAATTGTTTGAAATCCGCCCACTGCCACGCCCCTTTTTAAGAAAAACTCAGTTTTTGGTCAAACCGTAAGGAATTTTAAAAAAGTTTCTGAACAACATATTTAGACAATCTTAATATCTATATTTCGTCTATAGGAAGTTTTTTGCCACGCTTAGTTTTTGGGGCGTTTTCAATAAAAAAAACTGTTTTCGGTCAAATTTTAAAATTTTCGAAAAAAAATTGATGCAGAACCATTAACAATATTAATATGAACATTTCGTCTATATACCATTTTAACCCACGCCCAGTTTTTGGGGTTTTTTTTATATAAAAACCATTTTTATACACTACTCCATAACATATGCAGGAGAAAACCTTGTTTTTAATAGAACCGTAAAAGTGATTTGTTAGCAGTCTGAAGAATATGTTGTCACTATTTAATTTTTCTATTTTATCCACATCGTGTTTTTAGCCATGCCTACTTTTTTGGGGATTTTAGTTTTATTGATAGGATGGGATTTTTTTTTTTTTTTTTTTTTTTTAAATTCTGACCTGCCTAAGCAGTAATATACACATCGACCTAAAAGATCTATTGTGCTTGCCGTCAGATGCTTTTTAGGTTAGTAGCGCTTCTACTTTCCTAATGTAGCTGATAATACTTTCAGCCGAAGATTTCCTCAATTCTTCGGGACTTAAGAATTCCCTGAAGAAAGATTCTCTTCTCATACCGTAAAGAGCCGGGCATTCACATATGATATGCTCGGCTGTTTCGTCTTCTTCTAGACATAGTCTGCACTCCGGTGAGTCGACTAGACGCATTTTATTTAGGTGATATCGCAGACCGTGATGACCAGTTAGGTAGCCTACTAAGTTTTTGATATCGTGCCTGCGAAGATTTAGTATCTTGTCGGCATCTGATTTGAAGGGCTGAATAGCTCTTTTGGCCTGTCTTAGGCCTGGGATGTTTCCCCAGTATGAAACACATCTGTTTTGTTCCCAGTTTTTTATGACTAGATTTATGGCTGATTTGGGGATTGCACAGAAGGGTTCAGGTCCAATGAAGGGGGTTTCGGAACCTTTTCTGGCTAGTTCATCAGCTTTTTCGTTACCTTCAACTCCCTTATGTCCGGGGACCCACCATAGTTTGGTCTTGTTCCTGGAACTGAGTGTTTGGAGGGAGTTGAAGCAGTGTAGTACTGATTTGGAGTCAATGATGTGTGAGCTAAGGGCTTTTATAGCTGCTTGACTGTCCGTGAATAAATGGATGTTTGCGCCTTTAATACCTGAGTTGTGTATTAGGTTTGCGCATTCTTTTATGGCATGTAGCTCAGCTTGGAATACACTAGGGTTTTTTCCCATAGGTATTGAGATGTTTTTATTTGGTCCATGTATGCCAGCTCCTACCCCTGAGTCCATTTTAGAACCATCCGTATACCACTTTAGGCCGTTTAGGCAGTTTGGAGGGTTGTTGCTACACCATGCTTCTCTGGTTGTGATCTCCGTTGAGAATCTTTTGTCGAAGCATAGTGTCTTTGGTAAGCGGTCTGTAACCGCACAGATCATGTCAAGTTCTGGAAGTTCGGATAGAAGTTCAATTAGTTTTAGATGTTCACTAATGTTTAATTCTTCCGCTTGTGTCAAACTTGCTGAGCTGCGAATTGCCACTTTTTTTATGTAAATGTGGAGAGGTGTTAGTCCTATTATGGCTTCCATAGCCGCCGTGGGACAGGTACGCATAGCTCCGGTAATGCCCAGACAGGCAAGCCGTTGTACCTTGTTTAATTTATTTATAATTGTTTTTTGGGTGACTTTGTTCCACCATACTATTGAAGCGTATGTTATAATGGGCCTGACCATGATCGTGTAGATCCAGTGTGTGGTCTTTGGAGAGATTCCCCAGGTTTTACCATACATGCTTCGGCAAGCCCAGAAAGCTTTGGTTGCTTTTTGAATTTTGTTGTTGATGTGGGAGTTCCAGCTTAGTTTTTTATCGAGGATCACTCCAAGATATTTTACTTCGTTGGAATACTCAATGTATGTACCATTTATTGAAATTTGGGTAAGATTTAATTTCCTCCTTTTTGTAAAAGGGACGATGATAGCCTTGCTGGGGTTTATAGAGAGACTTTCTTTATTACACCAGTCTATGACTATCTTAAGGGCGTTTTGCAAACGTGTTGTAACTTTATTATGATGACTAGGTCATCGGCGTATCCAATTATATTGAAACCTGCATTACTTAGGTCTTGAAGTAGGTTATCGATAACCAGAGACCATAGTAGGGGTGAGAGTACTCCTCCCTGAGGGCAGCCTTTAACGGCTGTTACTGATACTGAGGTCTGTGCTGATGAAGCAGTTATTTTCCGACTTTCAAGCATCGCTTTGATCCATTTGATGGTGGGATGATCTATTCTTCTATGAGTCAAAGCATTTGATATGGAGTCATATCCAGTGTTGTCAAAAGCGCCCTCTATGTCTAGGAAGGCACATAAAGCTACTTCTTTGTTTTCGTATGCACTTTTTATTTGTGATGTTAAACTTAGAAGTGCTCCTTCCGTGGATTTACCTTTTTGGTAGGCGAATTGACATGGGTGCAGAGGAGTGCTTTCATTTAAGCACTCTCTAATGTGTACGTCAAGTATTCTTTCCATTGTTTTCAGGAAAAACGATGTTAAGCTTATTGGACGGTATGATTTAGGTAGTTCTATTGGTTTGCCTGGTTTGGGGATAAATACCACGTTTACCTCCCTCCAGGTTTGTGGTATGTAGCCCCAATTGAAACTAAACCTAAATAAGGCTACCATAGTGGGTAGGAAAAAGTCCAAGCCCTTTTGTATAAGAGCAGGAAAGATTCCGTCTGTCCCTGGTGCCTTGTATGGTTTAAATGAGTTGATCGCCCATTTGACCTTATCCGGAGTAAAAAGTTTGCCGGATAAACTATTAATCCTTTTCAGGTTTATAGGGGGTGAGTCATCTATCATGTGTTCATGAAACTCAGTTGTGATTGTAGAGCCGGGAAAGTGTACCTGAAGAAGTGTGGTCAACGTTTCTTCCCGGTCGCATGTGATTTTACCGTCAGCTTTGACTAGTAATCCCATGAAGTTTGTTTTATCTTTCGAGAGTGCCCTCTGGAGACGCGCCACCGCCGGAAGCTCTTCGAGTTCCTCACAGTATTTGCGCCAGGACGCCCTTTTTGATTTTCGCAACTCTATGTTGTATTGGGTAAGTAGAGATTTATATTGGTCCCACTTTCCGGTGCGTTTGGCTTTATTGAAAAGTTTTCTTACTCTTTTACGGAAACTTTCTAGGTTATCGTTCCACCATGGTGTGCACCTCTTTGCCACAGTGCGTTTAACCTTACAGCTATTTGTAAAAGATGAGATGATAATGTCATTAAGTTGACATTGTGCGACTTCCGCTTCATTTACACATGAAGGTTTTTCTGGAAGTATGTCACATTTAATCGATAGATTTTCTCGATACGTTCTCCAATTTGTGAGTTTGTTGTCGTATTTAATCGGCGCATCGGCGATGGGATAGGGTATTCAACGATCCGCACAGCGGATTGTAGCCTTCTCATATGTTTTTCGAACATATTAAAATTTGACCGGAAAATTTTTTTATTAAAAACGCCCCAAAAAGTTTGCATTTCAAAAAACTTTATATGAACGGAATATAGATATTAAGATTGTCTAAATATGTTGTTCAAAAACATTTTCAAAATTCCTTATGGTTTGGCCAAAAACTACATTTTTCTAAAAAGGAGGCGTGGCAGTGCGTGGATTTCTAAAATTTTTACACTTGTTCTGTAGGCACGGACGAGGATCCTTTATACCAAATTTCATTATCCTAGCTAAAAAATTAAGGCCTAAAAATCGGTGACGTACAGACGGACGGATGGACGGACAGACAGACATGGCTTAGTCGACTCAGCTATCGAGTCTGAGCCGATTCATATACTTTGAGGTAAACGTAGCAAAATTATTTCTCTATGTTACAAACTATGTATCAAAACCAATATACCCATAATGGGATAGAGTATAAAAAACATATGAGAAGGCTACAATCCGCTGTGCGGATCGTTGAATACCCTATCCCATCCCATCCTTAAAATTAATATCTCCAAAAAGTGGGCTTTATGGGCCTATAATATAGAAAATGACATTGTCACAACATATTGTTCAAACAGTTTATCAGAATCATTTGTTGTTTGACAAAAAACATCATTATACCCTATCCCATAGGGGTATATTAGTTTTGATACTTAGTTTGTAACATAGAGAAATAATTTAGCTACATATACCTCAAAGTATATGGATCGACTCAGAATCGTTAGCTGAGTCGATTAAGCCATGTCTGTCTGCCCGTCCGTCCGTCCGTCCGCCTGTACGTCACCGATTTTTAGGCCTTAAATTTTGAGCTAGGATAACAAATTTGGTATATAGGATCCTCGTCCCTGCCTACAGAACAAGTGTAAAAATTTTTGAAATCTTCCACGCCCCCTTTTAAGAAAAACTCAGTATTTGACCAAACCGTAAGGAATTTTAAAAAAGTTTCTGAACAACATATTTAGACAATCTTAATATCTATATTTCGTCTTTATAAAGTTTTTTGCCACGCCCACTTTTTGGGGGCGTTTTCCATAAAAAACCTTTTTTGGCCAATTTGAAAATTTTCGAAAAAAATTTTGACGCAGAATCATTGGTAGTATTAATATGAACATTTCGTCAGTAGACCATTTTAACCCACGCCCACTTTTTGGGGGCGTTTTCCTACAAAAACCATTTGTATGCCCTACTCCAAGGCATATGCAATACAAAAACGTGGTTTTTTTCGAACCATATAAGAATTTGATAAACCTTCGGAACAATATGTTGTAACAACGTCATTTTCACTACTTTATGACCATAAAGACCATATTTTGGGGATATCAATTTTAAGGATGGGATGGGATAGGGTATTAAACGATCCGCACAGCGGATTGTAGCTTTCTCATATGTTTTCTCCTGCATATGGTATGCGGTGGGGTATACAAACGGTTTTTTTTTAAGAAAACGCCCCCAAAAATTGGGCGTGGGTTAAACTGGTCTCTAGACGAAATGTTCATATTAATACTACTAATAATTCTGCATCAAAATTTTTTTTCGAAATATTTAAAATTTGACCGAAAAAGGTTTTTTTTAAAAACGCCCTCAAAAAGTGGGCGTGCCAAAATACTTTATATGAACGAAATGTAGATATTACGATTCTCTAAATATGCTGCTCAGACACTTTTTTAAAATTCTTTACGGTTTGGCCAAAAAATACGTTTTTCTAAAAAGGGGGCGTGGCAGTGGGCGGATTTCAAAAATTTGTACACATGTTCTGTTGGGAGCAACAAAGAGCACGTGTACCAAATTTCATCCTTCTAGCTCAAAATTTAAGGCCCAGAAACTGGTGACGGACAGATATGGCTAAATCGACTCAGCTAGCGATTCTGAGTCGATTCATATACTTTGAGGTATATGTAGCTAAATTATTTCTCTATGTTACAAACTATGTATCAAATCTAATATACCCCTTTGGGATAGGGTATAATCATGTATATAATACATACAAACAGACACAGAAAAGATGTACGTAGTACCTACATGAGTTGATAATTTTACATAGTTGTCTAATCTATTCTCGAGGTTTTGTTAAAGTAGTTTTTAAAACGTCAGGATATAATGCTCGGCATTTGCTTACAATTTGCAGGACATATTGCTTTTGATCTTTATCTTTTGTCAGAAGTTATTATTTTTATACCACTCTCAGCCATATCATTAACTATATTGGATGTTGTCTTAGTCTGTTTATACCCTATCCCATAGGGGTATATTAGTTTTGATACTTAGTTTGTAACATAGAGTAATAATTTTGCTACATATAACTCAAAGTATATGGATCGACTCAGAATCGCTAGCTGAGTCGAATTAGCCATGTCTGTCTGTCCGTCCGTCCGTCTGTTTGTTCGTCACCGATTTTTGCGCCTTGAATTTTGAGCTAGGATAATGAAATTTGGTATATAGGATCCTTGTTCGAGTCACCAGAACAAGTGTACAAATTTTTCAAATCCTCCCACTGCCACGCCCCATTTTACAAAAACGTAGTTTGAAGCCAAACCGTAAGGAATTTCAAAAAAGTGTCTGAGCAGCATATTTAGACAATCCTTATATCTATATTTCGTCCATACAAAGTTGTTTGCCACGCCCACTTTTTGGGGGCGTTTTTAGTAAAACACGCTTTTTGTCCAAATTTTAAAAAGTTCGAAAAAACTTTTGATGCAAATACTTTCGTAATGATAAAATAAACATTTTGTCTATATATCATTTTAACCTGCACCCACTTTTTGGGGGCGTTTTCCTACAAAAACCATTTGTATACTCTACCCCAAGGCATATGCAATAGAAAAACGTTGTTTTTTTGTCGAACCACAAAAGATTTTGTGGTTCTGTCTGAACAATATGTTGTGACAACATCATTTTCAATATTTTATCGCCATAAAGCCCACATTTTGGGATATTAATTTTAAGGATGTAATAGGATTGGTTATTAAACGATCCGCACAGCGGATTGTAGTCTACTCATATGTTTTTATTCAGGAGAAATCCTTACAATATCTTTATTTCCATTTAGTTAGTTAACATTATTTAAAGCGCTAATGGGCTGATCTCCATCAATCATTTGTTTAAGCAAATTGAACTTGTTCATGTAATTAATTGTAACTGTGAATATTTACTCCCTAATTCAGTTAAGCCAACCTCTTGATCATGTTTTTCGATTAGGATGTAACAGTATTATTGCAATTTCAATTAAATAATTTAAAACATTAAATTTGAATATAGAAACTTGATTTTTATTGATAACTCTTTGTATATTTTGTAAGTGCGACCATTTCTGTTTTGTAAACATCAATCTGCCAAAACGAAACCAAGTAACTGAAACTTGGTTTCGTTTTTGCTGAACAAAAATATCCAGTTAAAGTTGGTAGAAGTATTGAAGAAAAGCACCCTCGCGGCTCGCTGTCGCTGCTCAAGTGTACACCATCATGTACCTGCATTGAAAACAAAACTTGTTTGTTCTGTTTGCGCTGCTGCTTCGGTTACAATATTATTAAGCTTATGCTATACATACAATCTCACGTGCATTGAAGAATAATGAAGCATAGATATTTAAATAATACATAAAAAAAAGTAACATAAGAGAGTTCCAATAATATAAATGTCTGTGTAAATCGTAAGAAAACCCTATCTTATGTATCACTAAAAATGTACATAATACATGTACGGTCTCGTTTCTTATTATTTTCGTATAAGCATTTTAAAAAGCGACTTCCTTAATGCAACAAGCCAATGGATGAGTAATTTATATCATAGGTTTTAGTTTTGTTACACAGTGAAATATATTAGCTATATACATATACCTTAAAGTATATGGATAGCTAGCTGAGTTGATGTCTTTCCGTCCATCCTTTGGAGAACGCGTATCCTTTAACCTCTCGAAAAAACTTGAAGAAAGAATAATTTGACAAATACATATCTATTAAAAATATTCAAAGAAAAAAATTAAAAAAAAATTTTAGAAAAAAAAATTGTATGTTTTACTTTTGACTTTCGTCCTAGGCCACTTATCCTAAAGTGCTTGGAAACGCTTTCATCATAACGGCTTTAATTCCCAAGAACGTCGTGGCTACACAAAAGAAAGCGTATTGTAATGAAGTCATCTTTGACACCAGGAACACGTAGAAATCTGAAACAACCCCTTCACATATTCCTCAGAGTCGAACGAGGAGAAACTACAACTAAAGGAAACAATGAATGATGTACTTATGCACGGGGTTCCATTTATGCCAAATAAAAATTTACCAGCTATTTATACCCTATCCCATAGGGGTATATTAGTTTTGATACTTAGTTTGTAACATAGAGAAATAATTTTGCTACATATACCTCAAAGTATATGGATCGACTCAGAATCGCTAGCTGAGTCGAATTAGCCATGTCTGTCTGTCTGTCCGTCCGTCCGTCCGCCCGTCTGTCTGTTCGTCACCGATTTTTGGGCCTTGAATTTTGAGCTAGTATAATGAAATTTGGTATATAGGATCCTTGTCCGAGTCACCAGAACAAGTGTAAATTTTTTTCAAATCCGCCCACTGCCACGCCCCCTTTTTGGAGAACGTTTTTTTTGGCCAAACCGTAAAGAATATTAAAAAAGTGTCTGAGCAGCATATTTAGAGAATCGAATTATCTATATTTCGTCAATACAAAGTTTTTTGCCACGCCCACGGGCGTTTTCCATAAAAAAACCTTTTTTGGCCAAATTTGAAAATTTTCGAAAAAAATTTTGATGCAAAATCATTGGTAGTATTAATATGAACATTTCGTCAGTAGACCATTTGAACCCACTCCCACTTTTTGGGGGCGTTTTCCTACAAAAACCATTTGTATGCCCTACCCCAAGGCATACGCAATACAAAAACGTGGTTTTTTGTCGAACCATAAAAGAATTTGATAATCCTTCGGAACAATATGTTGTAAAAACGTCATTTTCAATACTTTATGACCATAAAGACCATATTTTGGGGATATTAATTTTAAGGATGGGATGGGATAGGGTATTAAACGATCCGCACAGCGGATTGTAGCCTTTTCATATGTTTTTTTGTTTTTCTACTCTGTTCCGCTATCTTCCTTAACATCTCAGTTTAATCCAGCTCGCCACGATGTATTTCGACAACATTTCTCGTTTTGCTTAAATCTGCACAACATTTAAATCGAATCCACCAACGATTAAAAATATATGAGAAGGCTACAATCCGCTGTGCGGATCGTTGAATACCCTATCCCATCCTAATGGCTAAAAACACGATGTGTATAAAATAGAAAAAAACATATGAGAAGGCTACAATCCGCTGTGCGGATTGTTGAATACCCTATCCCATCCTATCCATAAAACTAAAATCCCCAAAAAAAGTGGGCATGGCTAAAAGCACGTGTGGATAAAATAGAAAAAATGATATAGTGACAACAAATTCTTCAGACTGCTTACAAAACACCTTTACGGTTCTACAAAAGACAAGGTTTTCTCCTGCATATGTTATGGGGTAGTGTATAAAAATGGTTTTTATATAAAAACGCCCCCAAAAAGTGGGTGTGGGTTAAAAAGGTATATAGACGAAATGTTCATATTAATAATGTCAATGATTCTGGATCAAAATTTTTTTCGAAAAATTTAAAATTTGACGGAAAACAGTTTTATTGAAAACGCCCCCAAAAAGTGGGCGTGTCAAAAAACTATATATAGACCAAATATAGATATTAAGATTGTCTACATATGTTGCTCAGAAACTTTTTTAAAATTCCTTACGGTTTGGTCAAAAACTGAGTTTTTCCTAAAAGGTTGCGTGGCAGATTTCAAAAATGTTTACACTTGTTCTGTAGGCAGGGACGAGGATCCTATATACCAAATTTCATTATCCTAACTGAAAATTTAAGGCCTAAAAATCGGTGACGTACAGACGGACGGACGGACGGACAGACAGACATGGCTTAATCGACTCAGCTAACGATTCTGAGTCGATCCATATACCTTGAGTTATATGTAGCTAAATTATTTCTCTATGTTACAAACTAAGTATCAAAACTAATATACCCCTATGGGATAGGGTTTAATGATATAGTGACAACAAATTCTTCAGACTGCTTATAAAACACTTTTACGGTTCTAAAAAAAGACAAGGGTTTTCTACTGCATATGCTATGGGGTAGTATATAAAAATGGTTTTACATAAAAACGCCCCTAAAAAGTGGGCGTGGGTTGAAATGCTCTATAGACGAAATGTTCATATTAATATTACTAATGATTCTGCATCAAATTGTTTTTTTTTCGAAAATTATAAAATTTGACCGAAAAACGTTTTTTATTAAAAACGCCCACAAAAATTGGGCGTGGCAAAAAACTTTATATGAACGAAATATAGGTATTCAGATTGTCTATATATTTTTTTTTTCCGTGGGCTGGTGGAAATCTTCATAGACACGATGAGCACGTGCCCAAAGTAGTGTGAGATTTTTACTCACTAAAACCACTACCCATTTTGTATTTCTATTGCAATTAAGTATTCGACTTATATAGCCATTTTTTTTATCACGAGTATATAATATATTTGGCAGGTAACTTTCCTTTGAGAGTTTGTTATTATCGGGCCAAATCTAAGGGTTTAGTTCTTATTTACATGCGACTTCCATAATAATTTCAATGATTCTGGATCAAAATTTTTTTCGAAAAATTTAAAATTTGACGGAAAACAGTTTTATTGAAAACGCCCCCAAAAAGTGGGCGTGTCAAAAAACTACATATAGACGAAATATAGATATTAAGATTGTCTACATATGTTGCTCAGAAACTTTTTTAAAATTCCTTACGGTTTGGTCAAAAACTGAGTTTTTCTTAAAAGGTTGCGTGGCAGATTTCAAAAATGTTTACACTTGTGTTGTAGGCAGGGACGAGGATCCTATATACCAAATTTCATTATCCTAGCTGAAAATTTAAGGCCTAAAAATCGGTGACGTACAGACGGACGGACAGACAGACATGGCTTAATCGACTCAGCTAACGATTCTGAGTCGATCCATATACTTTGAGTTATATGTAGCTAAATTATTTCTCTATGTTACAAACTAAGTATCAAAACTAATATACCCCTATGGGATAGGGTTTAATGATAAAGTGACAACAAATTCTTCAGACTGCTTATAAAACACTTTTACGGTTCTAAAAAAAGACAAGGGTTTTCTACTGCATATGCTATGGGGTAGTATATAAAAATGGTTTTACATAAAAACGCCCCTAAAAAGTGGGCGTGGGTTGAAATGCTCTATAGACGAAATGTTCATATTAATATTACTAATGATTCTGCATCAAATTGTTTTTTTTTCGAAAATTATAAAATTTGACCGAAAAACGTTTTTTATTAAAAACGCCCACAAAAATTGGGGTGGCAAAAAACTTTATATGAACGAAATATAGGTATTCAGATTGTCTATATATTTTTTTTTTCCGTGGGCTGGTGGAAATCTTCATAGACACGATGAGCACGTGCCCAAAGTAGTGTGAGATTTTTACTCACTAAAACCACTACCCATTTTGTATTTGTATTGCAATTAAGTATTCGACTTATATAGCAATTTTTTTTATCACGAGTATATAATATATTTGGCAGGTAACTTTCCTTTGAGAGTTTGTTATTATCGGGCCAAATCTAAGGGTTTAGTTCTTATTTACATGCGACTTCCATAATAATTTCAATGATTCTGGATCAAAATTTTTTTCGAAAAATTTAAAATTTGACGGAAAACAGTTTTATTGAAAACGCCCCCAAAAAGTGGGCGTGTCAAAAAACTACATATAGACGAAATATAGATATTAAGATTGTCTACATATGTTGCTCAGAAACTTTTTTAAAATTCCTTACGGTTTGGTCAAAAACTGAGTTTTTCTTAAAAGGTTGCGTGGCAGATTTCAAAAATGTTTACACTTGTTCTGTAGGCAGGGACGAGGATCCTATATACCAAATTTCATTATCCTAGCTGAAAATTTAAGGCCTAAAAATCGGTGACGTACAGACGGACGGACAGACAGACATGGCTTAATCGACTCAGCTAACGATTCTGAGTCGATCCATATACTTTGAGTTATATGTAGCTAAATTATTTCTCTATGTTACAAACTAAGTATCAAAACTAATATACCCCTATGGGATAGGGTTTAATGATATAGTGACAACAAATTCTTCAGACTGCTTATAAAACACTTTTACGGTTCTAAAAAAAGACAAGGGTTTTCTACTGCATATGCTATGGGGTAGTATATAAAAATGGTTTTACATAAAAACGCCCCTAAAAAGTGGGCGTGGGTTGAAATGCTCTATAGACGAAATGTTCATATTAATATTACTAATGATTCTGCATCAAATTGTTTTTTTTTTCGAAAATTATAAAATTTGACCGAAAAACGTTTTTTATTAAAAACGCCCACAAAAATTGGGCGTGGCAAAAAACTTTATATGAACGAAATATAGGTATTCAGATTGTCTATATATTTTTTTTTTCCGTGG
The DNA here is from genome assembly GCA_932526625.1 of Rhingia campestris. Classification (NCBI taxonomy): domain Eukaryota; kingdom Metazoa; phylum Arthropoda; class Insecta; order Diptera; family Syrphidae; genus Rhingia; species Rhingia campestris. The sequence continues at coordinate 76,349,979 of OW052183.1, forward strand.
GCTGGTGGAAATCTTCATAGACACGATGAGCACGTGCCCAAAGTAGTGTGAGATTTTAACTCACTAAAACCACCAGCCATTTTGTATTTCTAAAAAAAAGATTGTCTAAATATGTTGTTCAGAAATATTTTCAAAATTCCTTATGGTTTGGTCAAAAACTACGTTTTTCTAAAAAGAGGGCGTGGCATTGGGTGGATTTCTGCTGGGAGCAACAAAGAGCTCGTATACCAAATTTCATCATTCTAGCTCAAAATTTAAGGAACAAAAACTGGTGACACTAAATCGACTCAGCTATCGATTCTGAGTCGATCCATATCCTTTAAGGTATAGGTAGCTAAATTAAGGCACTTATTTGAAGGTTCGAACCTTTTTTTTGGCGACTAAGTATTCGACTTATCTAGCAATTTTTTTATCACGAGTATATAATATGTTTGGCAGGTAACTTTCCTTTGAGAGTTTGTTATTATTAAAATATGCCCGAAAATGTTTTTTTTATTAAAAACGCCCACACAATATGAACGAAATATAGGTATTCAGATTGTCTAAATATTATTTTTTTCCCGTGGGCTGGTGGAAATCTTCATAGACACGATGACCACGTGCCCAAAGTAGTGTGAGATTTTTACTCACTAAAACCACCACCCATTTTGTATTTCTATTGCAATTAAGTATTCGACTTATATAGCAATTTTTTTTATCACGAGTATATAATATATTTGGCAGGTAACTTTCCTTTGAGAGTTTGTTATTATCGGGCCAAATCTAAGGGTTTAGTTCTTAGTTACATGCGACTTCCATTTTAATGTGTCATACCGAGATATTTCGCTTCATTTGCAATCGGGACTCGAACCGTAATTAGAAATACAGGCAAATTGTTTGTCCGTTTATACGAAAAATCTACATGGATCGATTTGCTCTCATTAAGTGCAATCCGCCAGGATTTAGTCCATTCATTAACCTCGTTAAGAGCGTTTTGTAATTTGATATTTGTTTTCTCTATTGTTGTGCCAACTGCAAGTATAGCAGTATCGTCAGCAAACGTTGCAACTAATGTATCGTTTGTTTGTGGGATATCACGAGTGAATAGGAGGTACAGGATTGGTCCAAGGACGCATCCTTGCATTTATTGCCATTATTTCTTTGAACTCGGAATATCCGCTTCCAAGTTTCACACGGAAGAGTCTATGCTCAAGATACGACACGAGGATTATAGTTCGTGGTTGAATCTTCGTCTCCATAGCCCGTCAACGCACACGGGACCGAAGATTTTCCGAAGAAATTCTTCGTTTGATTTCTTACGGGATGTTTTTGTCAGAGTTAATAGCGGAGCCGAGGTAGACAAAGTCCCGTACTACCTGAAAGTTATATCTGTCAATGGTGACGTTCTGTCCAATTCGTCGATGTTGTGTGTCCTTTCGTGTTGACAGCATATACTTCGTCTTACCCTCATTTACTGCTAAACCCATTTTTGCCGCTTCCTTCTCTATACTATACTATACTCTAAACGTGGCTATGACATCACGTTGAGTCCTACCAATGATGTCAATATCGTCGGCGTATGCTAGTAGTTGCACCGATTTTTGGAAAATTGTGCCTCTGGTGTTGGCTCGGGAGTTTTACACAATCCTCTCAAGAATAAAATTCAAGAAGTCACATGACAGCGCATCGCCTTGCCTAAATCCTTTTTTGGTATCGAATGTGTCGGTGAGGTCGTTTTCGACCCTGATGGTGCAGCGAGAATTCTCCATCGTCATCCTACACAAACGGACGAGTTTGGGCGGTATACCAAAACTAGACATGGCTCTGTATAGTTCGTATCTATAAATGCTGTCGAATGCGGCTTTGAAATCGATAAATAGGTGGTGGGTATCGATTTGGACTTCTTGATTTTGTCCAGGATCTGCCGAAGTATGAAAATTTGATCGATTGTGGACTTTCCTGGCCTAAAACCACACTGATAAGGGCCGATCAGGTTGTTGGTAAACGGTTTCAAGCATTCACATATTACGGCAGATAGGATCTTGTAAGCGATGTTGAGTAGACTTATGCCTCTGTAGTTGGCGCAGTTCAGAGGATCTCCTTTGTTGTGGATCGGACAAACGTTGCTGAGGTTCCATTCTTCAGGTATACTTTCATCCGACCAGATTTGGCTTATGAGTTGGTGGATGTTACTTACCAAGTTATCTCCGCCAGCTTTATAAAGCTCAGTGGTAGGCCGTCATTTCCGGCGACCTTATTAAGCTTGAGTTTATCCTCACTTCACTTAGGTCGGGTGGTTGGCAGTTTTCGCTGTCGTTGCCAATATTAAATGGTTCGTTCTGCCTGACAGCGGAATGTTGTTCGTCATCGCCGTTTAACAGTCTGCAGAATTGGTTCATCCATATCCTCAGCTCCGACTGTGTCTCAACTACGATATTTCCTTGTTCATCTCGACAGGATTCTGTTCGAGCCTTGTAGCCTTGGCTTTGACGTTTTACACTTTGGTAAAACTTGCGAACATCGTTCCTGGAGTGGCACCTCTCTATATCCTCGATCGCGCGCTTTTCTTGCTCCTTTTTCTTCTTTCTGAAAAGCTGATGTTCTTCCCTTCTTCTTTGCCTATAGAGCTCAATGGCAGCTCTCGTCTTCACCTGCAGCTTAGCCTTGTAGGCCTCGTTCTTGGCTGCGAGCATCTGTCGGCATTCCTCATCAAACCAGGGGTTTCTTGCTGGTGGCCGCGAGAAACCTAGCACATCAGTTGCGGCTAATCTAATGGCTTGTTGGCATCGTTGCCATTGTTCTTCGACATTAGATGCTGGTGGTATGTTGTGAGTCGAGAGGTTAAGGGATACGCGTTGCGCAAAGGTCTTGGCGGTCTCTGGCGATTGCAGTCTTTCGACATTAAATTTTTTCACAATATTCCTGTTTTTTTGTGGCATGGTGGATATCCGCATCCTTACTTTGGCTACAACAAGTTAGTGGTCCGAGTCGATGTTGGCCCCTCGGAATGTTCGGACATCCAAAATACTGGATGCGTGCCTCTTGTCTATCGCAATGTGATCAGTTTGGTTGACTGTTCGTTGATCTGGAGACTGCCATGTCCCCTTGTGGATATCGAGGTGAGGAAACCGTGTGCTGGCTATAGTGTCATTTCGTTCCGTAGCGAAGTCAATTAGCTTAAGTCCGTTACCAGACGTGTTGTCGTGAGGCTTTATTTTCCGACAGTACTGCTAAAGATGTCTTCTCTTCCTACCTTTGCGCTAAAATCTCACAGCACGATTTTAACATCGTACTTTGGTAGTCACTCATAGGTTTTGTCGAGGAGCTCGTAGAAGCAGTCTAGTTATATCATCTTTTTCCTCCGTCGGAGCATGAGCGCATATAAGGCTTATGTTGGCGAATTTGGCCTTGATGCGGATTGTTACAATGCGTTCGCTAATGTCTAAAAACATACGACTTCTTGCCTAAGTCTGGCACCTATAGGTGCTTCCGCTAGTTGTTCGCCTGCACCTCTCCTGTTTAATGTTCTCACATTCCAGGTGCAGATACGAACGTCGTTGTCCTTTTTTCGTTTAGCATGGTCGTCAACAATAATATCAGTCCTTTCCGAGGCTATTGGTTGCTTCGTAACAATATTTTTCAACCGTGGATGGGTAGTTAACCCAAAGCACAACCCCCAACCTGGAGGGCCAGGCCCTTGTTTTGACCCTAGGACACCGGGCCGGAAAAAATACCGATGTCAGTAGCCCATTTTTGGGGTATGAGCGCTGCCGTTGACCCATTGAGGGCTCCTCCGCCACCAACTCTTTTCCAATACCATGACTCAGTGTTGGAAATCCCTATAGACCTGGATGTCGAAGCAGCTCATATAGGGATTTCACTACCAGTTCGATCAAACTGGAGCTGTAGGCGCCACCGTAGACTCCATCTAGGGAATTCCTCCGCTGCCGCCTGAGAGTGAGTGCCTTAGTGAGACGACACTCCTCCCCCCCTCTCTCGTTTGCTGCCACCAACGACCTTCCACAGGGGTTCAATACCCCATCTCCAGTCGAGGTACTAGGCACCCACCAGTCACCAGCATGGAGGTGAGAGTAGGAGTTGATAGTGAGAGGCTAGAGTGAGAACGCTTGTGTCCTCATATAATCGCATCACTATCCTTAAGCACCACTATCACTATCCTTGACACCATTGGATTATTTTCTTTGTTGATATGTGAAGTCGCTCGTTTACGCCAACAACCCAGAAACGTTGGAGGACTTGGAAGCCGATATTCGTCGCGTTATTGCCGACATACGGCCCCAAATGCTCGAAAAAGTGGTTGAATTGGACCTCTAGACTTGGCTTTATTCGAACCAGCTGCGGCCGCCACATGCCCGACTTCATAAACATTAATGGCATAAAATTATCCTTCCAATAAAGCCAAATTGATGGACATTAAAACGATTTTTTTGAGTTTTATTTCAATTCGAAGTTCTATACCTCTAAATGTTTGCTAGAAGAGAAGAAAGGATAGAAGCGCTGTTTATTCAATCTATGCTTGATATAGATAAAATAAAACGCGTTTAATTGATTGTTTGTGTATTAGTGAACAACGTTTTTTGTTACAACATGGAAAATAAAAACATAGAAGATCTGTTTGACTTGAAATACATGGAATTTGAAAATTTCAGTCAGGCTATAGACGAATTGAAAAAAATTAATTTTCGTTGTTTAGGGATATATTTTGTGCAAGTGTATGTGTTTGTGCAAGTGTATTGAATTAAATTGATATAATTGTTTTAGTAGAAATCAATATTAAGATAAAACATATGAGAAGGCTACAATCCGCTGTGCGCATCGTTTAATACCCTATCCCATCCCATCCTTAAAATTGATATCCCCAAAATATGGTCTTTATGTTCATAAAGTATTGAAAATGACGTTGTTACAACATATTGTTCCGAAGGATTATCAAATTCTTTTATGGTTCGACAAAAAACCACGTTTTTGTATTGCATATGCCTTGGGGTAGGGCATACAAATGGTTTTTGTAGGAAAACGCCCCCAAAAAGTGGGCGTGGGTTCAAATGGTCTACTGATGAATTGTTCACATTAATACTACCAATGATTTTGCATCAAAATTTTTTTCGAAAATTTTCAAATTTGGCCAAAAAAAAGTTTTTTTATAGAAAACGCCCCCAAAAAGTGGGCGTGGCAAAAAACTTTGTATTGACGAAATATAGATATTACGATTCTCTAAATATGCTTCTCCGACACTTTTTTAAAATTCCTTACGGTTTGGCCAAAAACTGAGTTTATCTTAAAAGTTGGCGTTGCAGTGGGCGGATTTCAAAAATTTTTAAAATGTTTACACTTGTTCTGTAGGCATGGGCGAGGATCCCATATACCAAATTTCATTATCCTAGCTCAAAATTTAAGGCCTAAAAATCGGTGACGTACAGACGGACGGACGGACGGACAGACAGACATGGCTTAATCGACTCAGCTAGCGATTCTGAGTCGATCCATATACTTTGAGGTATATGTAGCTAAATTATTTCTCTATGTTACAAACTAAGTATCAAAACTAATATACCCCTATGGGATAGGGTATAAAGAATAGTTTTTATGCTATAAATGGTTTTTGGTCAGAATTTGCGAATAGAGAACAAAGAAAAGGTGGCGGTATAGCAATGTTCATTAAAAATAATATACGTTACGAAAGATTGCCTATTGAAAGCACATCCTATGAAAAATATTAAGATCTTGTCACATTCTAAAGAACGAATAGTCAGTGGTATGTATAGACCACCAAAGTAGAATGAAAACGCATTCGTAGACGAGCTTATGAGCATTATAAATATAAAAAATAAAAATAATGAACTTATAATTTTGGGAGATATAAATATCGATTTTAAAGATAGTACCAAAAATCATGTCCTTAACTACCAAGACATGCTAGCCGCAAGTGGATTATTCAACATAATCAAAGGGGATACACGAATTGATCTAAATACGGGTAGCTGTACGCTGATTGACCATATATTGGTGACTTTACCCAACTGCAATATTTTCTCGGCCGTAGTAGAAACAAATATATCTGATCACTATAGCACACTTATTGGTATGAGCTCAACTGTGAACGACCAACCTTTGCGATCAGTAATAAGGCAAAACCAACTTATTGCCATGATAAGAACTGCAGATTGGAATGGACTATTTGATGAAACAGACACAGACAAAATCTATGATTCTCTAGTGTGAAAAATGCAAGAAATATATAGCAAATCGACAATAACCTGTACACAGACAGTTCGCCGGAAAAGTGCAGAATGGATTTCCAGGGACATAATTGATCGGCTTTACCGCAGGTGGAAAGTAATCGAACAAATATGACATACCAACCAGAATACAAAATTGTGCGCAATCGAGTGAACAAACAAATATGCTACAGTAGAAACCAATACTACAAAAAGCTATTTGAACGGATAAAAAATGATCCTAAAAAACCTGGGCGTTAATCAACAAAGTGCTGGGACGAAAAAAACCGTCATTGTATGAGGTTATCACAAAAAATCTGTTATCCAACCGATATACACGTAATGTGGCAGATGAGTTTGGAGACATATTTACGCGACAAGCTTCTGTTATCATTCACGTATGTAGCACAACAATGTCCAATAATCAAAACCCGATTTTATGTGACTCAATCTATTTAGAAAACACGAACACCATAGAGGTGAAAAATCTGATAAGTCGTCTAAATATTCAGAAAGCTCCTAGAGCAGATCGTATTCGAGCCATCGACATTAAATCAAATGCAGACATATTTGCTCCTATTATAGCTAAATTAATAAACTGTAGTTTCTATACGTCGAATGTACCAAACAAGCTCAAGAAAGCAATTGTACTACCAATACATAAAAGCGGCGCAAATAGTCAGATAATAAACTATCGTCCGATCTCTATCTTGCCTTCCATTGAGAAGATTATGGAACAAATTGTTGCAGATCGAATGTAAATAAATTAATAAGCAAACATCAGTACGGTTTTCAGGAAGGAAAAAGTACCAACCAACGTCTTGGCAATTTTGCAAATGTAGTCAACACCAGCCTTAGTAGATGTCACCATGTTTTAGTGTTATTCCTGGCTTAGAGATTATCTCAGAAGGAGGACGTTTCGATTTAAAATTAAAGATTGCTGTAGCAGTGAAAATATAATGATGTATGGAGTTCCGCAAGGTTCTTAGATTGGCCCTCTTCTTTTTATACTTTATACAAATGAAATGCTAAAATGTTTAAAAAAAAGTTATCCGTTCGCGTATGCAGATGATACGGCCATTGTATTATGTCACAAATCCATAAAAGAAGCAACGATGATGATGTAGTCAGAGTTCAATGAGATGGGGAAATGGTGCCATGATAATGGGCTTGTGATCAACGAATCAAAAACGAAATTGATGCACATTCGCAGTCCTCATTATCCAGCTTCTCAAATACTTCTAAGAAGTTTTAACTGTGATAAGTTGACCAGTCCAAAAATGATAGAGGTGGTGAATACTTACAATTACTTAGGTATTACTATCGACACCCATTTTCTTTGGGAGCCGCATATTACCAATCTACGAAAGAAGATAATAGGATCTCTGTTCGCGCTAGCCTGTTTACAATTCAAGTCTTCATTATGTGTTCAAAAACAAGTGTACCACGCTCTTATTGAGTCAAGACTCAGATATGGTATACTTGCATGGGGAAATGCAGCAAAAACGCATATCCAAAAACTGCAAAATATCCAGGACAGGGCTATCAAAATAAAAAAAAAACAAATACAAATTTTCGGCGCAACAGGCTCGTTAGTACCCAGGGTCTAGCTTTCTCATAACCATTCATGTGTGCGTGTGTACTTCTTGCACGATGGCGGGACCTCCTGTTTTATGCCGACTCCGAACGGCTAAGTTGAGATAAGCTATTCTTGACAATTGATACTACTCGGACGATTTGTCAGATCATCACGATACTATCAAAATACTAAGCAGAAACAACATCGCAGGAAGCAGAGTGAATGTTTTGACCGCTAAGCAGATATTTCATATGACAGCGGCGTTGGAGTATTATGACAATGCATGTTATAGAATACCACTCAACCATGAGTACAACACGAGAAGACAAGCTGAAGGAATGTATCAACTTCCACATTTCAACAATGTGTACGGTAAGAGATAGCTATTGTACGCGGTACCCAACATCCTGAAAAACATACCACCATATTTAAGAAATATAAACGAGATTAACGTAAGAAAAAAACGAATTAAACAACATTTCTTAGAAGCAATTACTTAACTTCTGTTTTTTACATTAAACTTGTGAAGTAAATAATAGTAAATAATTCGTAATGTTATTTAAAACCATTTTGTTGTAAAATCAATTCAATATTAAAAAATAATAATAATAATAATGTAACGTAATGTAATCTCTAATGTATACTACAACTATCATTTTGATGATTGAATGTAAACTGAAATAACAAAATAACCTCCTGCAGACAAGCCACAATGCTTCGCAGGTCCTTCTTTATGAATGTAACATATAAAAGTACAGTTATAAAGTAATATGTGAAAAAAACACCCTTTATGTAGTGAGGCTCCACAGGATAGTTGAGGTAACCTTTAATCTTTAAGTTCAAATTACTCTTTGCTTGAGTTTCGGAAATTAAACATCTATATTTATTTCTTGCATAAACAATTCAAGATCTTCAAGTTTTTGCCAAAGGCCATTGGCATTGCACGTAAGAATGTTAAGCAATGTATTCATGTTTAAGGTGGGGTACGTCAATTGCGAATACTATTATCGAGCTGAACAAGCCTATCGAAAATAAGTTTATTCGTTTTGCTTTGTTCCTCAAGTTTTGAAAGAATAATCGAAAATACGTTTGAAACTGGGTCAGGTGAGATATATTTTGGGCGTTATCGGATACTCTAGCTTGGGCATACGTTTGTACATTAAGTTTTGGATATACAAGATCCGAAGGGATTTCTAATTGCCGCGTAGTTTGTAAAAATTTCGGTTTTTTTTTGTAGCCTGCTTTGACTTGGACATATTTTTAATCATAATCTTAGGCTTTGGCTTGTTAAAATTTAATTTCTGTGAATTAATACTATTAAATTTCGTCCGTCGTTTTGCAACTCTTCAGCTACTTCGCAGCCGCGATAATTTGCCGGATGATTGCCTTTGCAGTTAATGCAGATATATCCTTGGCAGCATAGACTCAATTTTAAGTTTTTTTTTAATTTTATAAATTCTGTTCAAACTTTCTTTTCTATCGAAAGTGAGTATAAATAAAGGAAGACAGTGTTTTATCACATTTTCTTCGTCATCTATTTGCTGTTTACCGGTATTTAGCTACCGAGATAATAGACGGGAACTTTCAGGCTTTTTGATGGAGTTACTTGATAACCCGTTAATGGCAACAATTTTTATCATGCTATACAACTTATTAAAGTCGTCAATACCGATCATATTAATTGGTGAAGCTCTTCGCAGAGCAGTTCGACATTGTTAAGCCTCGTTCAAAGAACATCGTTTTCTTCCTTAAGGCTCTTATTTTCCATTGAGTCTAGTTTTTCATGGACAGGCACGTCTGGTGTTGTCGAGCTCCTTGAGACACATATATTTTTTGAGCTCCAGATGTAACCCATGAACTTTTCCCGAAAGGGTCACATAATTGCAATAATTATCCACTGGGTGGATTGTCCAGTCGAACTGAATTGCCACCTGCGGTATTAATTCTATTTGTTGTACTCATTGCATTTTTTTGTTTGTATACACTTTACATTCGGTATACGGGGAGTGGATTTAAGTCGCCTTCTACGACAGGCATGCCTTACCTCGTGAATATGCTGACCCTTAACCCGAAGGGGGGTCCGTTCTGCCTTCCAGCGAGGGATTGTTTGTCATCGCCGTTTAACATCCTCAGCATTGACTGTGCTTCAATTATGATCTCTCATTATTCATCTCTTCACTGATTCCTTTCGCGCCTTGTATCCCTTACCCTACAGTAAATTCTTCATATCCCACAATCTTCTGAAACATATCAGTTTGCTTATTTCTCTACCTGATTATTGAAGTATTTTTTCTTATCATCGTCCGTGTAAAATGTGGGAGATCGCTCTCAATCATCCGTTATAGTTGATTTTCGTTTAATAAGAAGTTAAGAAGTAATGAACTGATTACATTATCAGTCCTTAACGTTTATGTTGCCAAAATAGGTAATTAATTTAAACACATTTGCGACCTCGCAAATGTTTTGTTATATTTTGTAGATGAACTCATTCATTAAATTATAATATGTTACTTATGCTTGGATAGTCCAGAAAACTATATACGAGATATATAATGGAAAATATTTTTAAGTTCATAAATGAACACAATTCGGCTCCAGACTGTACCGCAATACTTCATCAGGTCAGAGTACCTGTTGTGAAAAGTAATCGATGTTAATGCAAATCAATAGGCATGGTACTATTAGACATTGAAAAGGCTTTTTATTCAGCTATAAGACTACTTCTTCTACTTCTATAAGACTTCTTTACATACTTCTAATAAGTCTTAAAGAAAAATTTTAGTTTGCTTACATAAAGTCATTCCGAAAATATTTGCAAATCTTCTCGAAGTTGAAAAATACCATTATTTTTTATAATTCGTTATTATGAATGTATGAAATTCAATGCAATTAATTATATAAAAACTCTCATCATACTGGGATTCGAACTCTGGTTCTATCGCACGGTAGTCCAACACGCTATCCACGCTAGGCTGTGCTCTCGAACATGAAAGACGAGTAAGTACAACGAAGTAGTTGAATCGTGTTGACTCATTCTCCGGTAGGTTCCCGATCTTTTCACCTTTTTTTCCAATCTTTACACCTTGTCCCGATCTTTTCACCTTTTTTCCGATCTTTTAACCTTAGCTTTTTTAAGCCTTCTTTCGGAAGCTCTATACATGCTATGATTCGGATTTACTTCTACGAAGTTCTACCGAAACATCTTAACTTATGGTAAATGTACACACATCTCCGGAGGCTTAAAAACAACCTTACAGAAGTTTCACCATCACAATTTCGGTTATGCTTGTGAATTTTCCTGCATAATGTCTTAACAAGCTTCTACATAAACAATCGACTGCCAAAATGCTTAACTGCCGTGCACAAGTACTATATAAGGCCTACAGAAATAATTGCTTGTGCAAATTACATTTTTGTGCCTTATAGAAGAATAATTGTTAGTTGGGTACTTGTGCGCGCCACTTAAGGCGATGTCTTCCTCTACTGCGTCCAAAATCTGGCTGGGAATCGAAGACTTTGTCTTGAGAATCGAAGACTTGCGAGTATTGGTGTCCATTCGTTCTACATGTCCTAGCCATCTTAAACGTCCAATGTACAGGTCGTATAGTCGTATAGTTCTTGGTTGAATATTCTTCTCCATAAGCCCGTCAACGCAAACGGGACCGAAGATTTTTCGAAGATTTCTTCATCCGCTTTTGATACGGTCCATGCTTCAGCCCCTAATAGAGCAGGAATGGGATGATCAGAGTCTTATATAGGATCTCCTTATTAGTTCGAGTGAGGGCTTTACTACTAAGTTGACTTCTTAGCCCCAAGAAACAGAGTAATTATTAGTTTAATTTCTGAGATGTTCTTGTCAAAGTTAATAGCGGAGCCGAGGCAGACAAAGTCACGTACTAGATCAATGTTATATCTGTCAATAGTGACGTTCTGTCCATTTCGTCGATGTTGTGTGTCCTTTCGTGTTGACAGCCTATACTTAGTCTTACCATCATTTACTGCTAAACACATTTTTGCCTTTGTAGTTGCGCAGTTTAGAGGGTCTCCTTTTTTGTGGATCGGGCAAAAGATGCTGAGGTTCCATTCTTCAGTCATACTTTCATCCGACCAGATTTGGCTTATGAGTTGGATGTTATTTACCAAGTCATCTCCGCCAGCTATATAAAGAAGATATTGCTATCCTCACTTCAATTAGATCGGGTGGTTGAGAGTTTTCGCTGTCGTTGCCAATATTGGCGCAATGGTGGGCGCGAGAAACCTAGCACATCAGTTGCGGCTGATCGAATGGCTTGTTGGCATCATTGCCATTGTTCTTCGACATTCGACGAATTTAACATCGTACTACGGTAGTCGCTCATAGGTTTTGTCAAGGAGCTGGTAGTTATATCATCTTTTTCCTTTGAGCGCATATAAGGCTTATGTTGGCGAATTTGGCCAGTTGCAATTTATTAGATACCCCTAGGACAAGGGACCATCAGCATTCACTACGAGATTGAGCACTGCCGTTGGCCTTTCGGTTCATCCGCCACTATCTCTGTTCAAGGGGTCTGACTTACCCTTGAGATTCCTATATAACCTGTTGTCCATATATGTCGAAGCAGCTCATCTAGGTTCGCCTGGGACGGCAGGCCGAGTATTCCTTCCGTGCCATTCTGATCAGCCTGTTTGAAGTGTTGCTGTTTTTCGTCTTGTTATCTACACTCGCACTTATCGCACTTATCGCGAATCAAGTCCATTTGGATGAGACCAAATAGTCGCAACCGAATAGTCGCTGTTTCTGCTTACTATAAAACGGTCCATAGTAAATGTTACAGTTTTTCATCCTACAATTCTCCTGTTTAATGTTATCACATTACAGGTGCAGATACGAACGCCTTTTTTCCATTTTTCTTTTAACAGGGTCATCAACAATAAGATCAGTCCTTTCCGAGGCTATTGGTTTCTTCGTAACATATATGTGTTTTCCATGAGTGGGTTGTTACCCAAAGCACAACCAACCCCCAACCTGGAGGGCGAGTTGCAATTTATTAGATACCCCTAGGACAAGGGACCATCAGCATTCACTACGAGATTGAGCACTGCCGTTGGCCTTTCGGTTCATCCGCCACTATCTCTGTTCAAGGGGTCTGACTTACCCTTGAAATTCCTATATAACCTGTTGTCCATATATGTCGAAGCAGCTCATCTAGGTTCGCCTGGAACGGCAGGCCGAGTATTCCTTCCGTGCCATTCTGACCAGCCTGTTTGTAGTGTTGCTGTTTTTCGTCTTGTTATCTACACTCGCACTTATCGCGAATCAAGTCCATTTGGATGAGACCAGTCCCCGATGGTTACGACTTGGAGGTAAAAATAAGCACATTTGATGTGTAGTCAGAGTTACAATCACTGGGCATTGCCAAGTGAAAGCTAATCAGAGTCTACCCTCGTTCTACAACACCCAAACTTCATTCAAACATTTCATCTTCAGATCATATTTTTTTGGGGGCTTATTCTATAACAATCATTTGTATATCCTACCTACCTACTGTTTTTGCTGATCGCACAAAAATTGGATTTTTGTCAACACTTTTTCCAGAGAAATCCTGAATTTCTTTTCAAATCCCTATAACTCGTAAACCGCAACAAAAAACATATGAGAAGGCTACAATGCTGTGCGGATCGTTGAATACCCTATCCCATCCCATCCTTAAAATGAATGTCCTCCAAATGTGGGCTTTATGGCGATGAAATACAGAAAATGACATTGTCACCATATATTGCTCAGATAGTTTATCAAAACATTTTGTGGCTCGACAAAAAACAACGTATTTCTATTGCTAATGGCTTGGGATGGGGTATACAAATGGTTTTTGTCGAAACCCCCCCCCCCCCCCCAAAAAAAAAAAAAAAAAACTGGCCATAGATGAAGACGATCTCTGGACAAAATGTTTATATTACCAAAATTCTTAACGTATATACCAAATTTAATTTAGCTAGCTCAAAATGTAAAGCCTTAAAATTCTTGACATACAGTCAGACGGACGGACGGAGAGACAAACATGACTTAATCGACTCAGCAATCGATTCTGAGTCGATCCATATACTTTGAGGTATATCTAGCTAAATTACTTCTCTATATTACAAACTATGTATCAAAACTAATATACCCCGATGGGATAGGGTATAAAAAAGGCCAAACTATCTTGTAAGGCTGGTTCATACGGATAAAAAAGTAAAAAATAAATTGCTTTGTTGTATTTGATTGCGATGAAACCTCTATGTCATGCATATTGCATACACATTACTTAAAGTACCTGCTAAGTCTGCGGTATCATATTTCGATTCAAATTATCCGATTGCAATGTTTAGTGTTGCTTGTATTGCACTACTGCGTGCTAGGGTTTAATGAAATTAATTAGATATTTTCAAGTGCCAATCAATGGATAATATAGCACAAAGTCAAATTGGTTCTTACAAATTGTTTTTTTTGCCTTTGGTTGAAGAGATTCAATTTATATGTAACAATGCCTGCCACCTAAAGGGAAATATGAATTGCTTAAAAGTATGTATAGAGTTTTGTTGTAGGACAAGACAATACGTCTCATCATTAAAACTAGATTAGCGAGTACTATAATCTGATCACAACTATTGTGACATAACGAAAAAATAGAGGCGACAAAATATACTTGTGAATTTTGTGAATAAATAAATAAATAGATACTAACTAAATAAATAACGAAATAAATAACTAAATAAATAACGAAATAAATAACTAAATAAATAAATAAATAAATAAATAAATAAATAAATAAATAAATAAATAAATAAATAAATAAATAAATAAATAAATAAATAAATAAATAAATAAATAAATAAATAAATAAATAAATAAATAAATAAATAAATAAATAAATAAATAAATAAATAAATAAATAAATAAATAAATAAATAAATAAATAAATAAATAAATAAATAAATAAATAAATAAATAAATAAATAAATAAATAAATAAATAAATAAATAAATAAATAAATAAATAAATAATTAAATAAACAAATAAATAAATAAATAATTAAATAAATAAAGAAATAAATAAATAAATCAACAAATAAATAAACAAATAAATAAATAAATAAATAAATAAATAAATAATTAAATAAATAATTAAATAAAGAAATAAAGAAATAAAGAAATAAAGAAATAAAGAAATAAAGAAATAAAGAAATAAAGAAATAAAGAAATAAAGAAATAAAAGAATAAAGAAATAAAGAAATAAAGAAATAAATAAATACATAAATAAATAAATACATAAATAAATAAATAAATAAATAAACAAATAAATAAATTAAGAAATCGATAAATAAATAAATAAATAAATAAACAAATAAATAAATAAATAAATAAATAAATAAATAAATAAATAAATGAACAAATAAATAAACAAATAAATAAATAAATAAATAAATAAATAAATAAATAAATAAATAAATAAATAAAGAAATAAAGAAATAAAGAAATAAAGAAATAAAGAAATAAAGAAATAAAGAAATAAAGAAATAAAGAAATAAGAAATAAAGAAATAAAGAAATAAAGAAATAAAGAAATACAGAAATACAGAAATACAGAAATACAGAAATACAGAAATACAGAAATACAGAAATACAGAAATACAGAAATACAGAAATACAGAAATACAGAAATACAGAAATACAGAAATACAGAAATACAGAAATACAGAAATACAGAAATACAGAAATAAAGAAATAAAAAAATAAAGAAATAAATAAATAAATTAATGAATGAATGAATTAATGAATAAATGAATGAATGAATGAATGAATGAATGAATGAATGAATGAATAAATGAATAAATAAATAAATAAATAAATAAATAAATAAATAAATAAATAAATAAATAAATAGATAAATAGATAAATAAAGAAATAAATAAATATAAATTTATAATATATAATATAATAGATATAATATAATAGATATAATATAATGTATATAAATTTGTTTCCCACGCCCACCTTTTGCTGGCGTTTTCAGTAAAAAACGTTTTTAGATACAATTTCATCCCTCTAGCTCAACATTTAAGACCCAAAAATCGGTGACATACAGACGGGCGGACTGACTGAGTCGGTCGGTAGAACTTAAAGTACAACTATCGAAATTATTTCTCTCTGTCACAAGCTTAATATCGAAACTAATAAACCCCTATAATGGGATAGGGTATACAAATTATGGTCCCGACTCCAGACCCATGCTTAACTATACCGAAAGACCACCGTTACTCCTCTCCGGGCCGCAGAGTATATTAATTAATTAATTAGTTAATTGGTTGGAATTGGCATCCCACGTCATGTGAACGCGGGCAAATTCTAACGGTGTTTAGTAGGGGCTTTTTTATGGGTTTTTTAATTTAAGAAGTTCAGTACTCAATATAGCTCGGCGAACAGTTGATTTACTGGCAGTTTTCGTCCCTCGCTTGTAATTTTGCCGTATGAGGCACTGTCTTTAATATAATTTCTCACAATATGGTCACTTCGTATCACTTGTTTGGCAATACTTCTCATGGAAACCCCTTCGGAATGTAACGAGTCAATTTTTCCTCTTTCTATCCCTGTTAAACTTAAAATTTAACTTTAAAAATAACTCAAATCCATGTAACAGACCACAACCAACTAACTAATTTAACGTATACGTCTAATCATGTGAACAAAAAAAAAACTGCACTTTTTCTTAGAACATAGGCAAGAAAGAGAAAAAATAACAGTCAAGAAGGATTTCCAATCTATGAAAACCAAGTCATTGAATACGTTCAACCAGGAGATTCCTATAAGTAGGCACCTGGGGTTTCTTCAGCTAAAAAGAATTCCGCACACCACCGTCAAACAAAGCTTAATTATCCAATTCAAACGGCGCTTGCATGCCGTCTTAAAATCTAATCTGAATGGAGGCAACAAATGTAGAGCTATTAACAACATATTTGGAGTAATAAAATGGTCTCAAACAGATATCACCAATCTCCAATTGTTAGTATAAACTACTCTTACTAGATTCGGCAATCACCATCCGCACAGCGCAGCCGATAGAGTTGTATGTACTTCCATGAAAAAAGGCGGAAGAGGAATACTAGATATAGCCAAACTGCATCAGCAACAGCAACTTAATCATCATACATGTTGCGAGGCGTTGTACTAGCCTATAAGGGACGTTCAAAACTTAAGTTCACAACACGTCCCCTGTCCCAAAACGTAAAAACCAAAAGTAAGCTAATCGCAGCATGGAAATCAAAAGCCCTCCGTGTTGCCCATCCTCACGAGCTTAGCATGCAACATGTCGATGCGGAAGCGTCGAAAATATTGCATATCGCTCATACCGAAACTGAAGGATTTGTCTTGGATCGCGATGTATAAATATATACACTTACTTACTTAAGTAGCGCTACAGTCCGGGATGAACCTGGGCCTCAACCAACATGCCTCTCATGCTAACGGCCTCCAGTTGCGCACTCCAAGTTGGTTGAGGTCGGTTTCTACTTGTGCGCGCCCCTTAAGGCGAGGTCTTCCTCTACTGCGTCCGACGTCTGGCTGGGAATCGAAGACTCTGCGAGGTGTCCATTCGTTCTACATGCCCTAGCCATCTTAAACGTCCAATGAGGAGTTTTTTGACTAGCGGTATGTCGCTGTACAGCTCGTATAGTTCTTGGTTAAATCTTCGTCTCCATAGCAAACGCGACCGAAGATATTTCGAAGAATTTTTCTCTCTAATCGACCAAGAATTTTTTTTTTTTAAATTCTGACATGCCTAAGCAGTAATATACACATCTATTGTGCTTGCCGTCAGATGCTTTTTAGGTTAGTAGCGCTTCTACTTTCCTAATGTAGCTGATAATACTTTCAGCCGAAGATTTCCTCAATTCTTCGGGACTTAAGAATTCCCTGAAGAAAGATTCTCTTATACCGTAAAGGGCCGGGCATTCACATATGATATGCTCGGCTGTTTCGTCTTCTTCTAGACATAGTCTGCACTCCGGTGAGTCGACTAGACGCATTTTGTTTAGGTGATATCGCAGACCGTGATGACCAGTTAGGTAACCTACTAAGTTTTTGATATCGTGCCTGCGAAGATTTAGTATCTTGTCGGCATCTGATTTGAAGGGCTGAATAGCTCTTTTGGCCTGTCTTAGGCCTGGGATGTTTCCCCAGTATGAAACACATCTGTTTTGTTCCCAGTTTTTTATGACTAGATTTATGGCTGATTTGGGGATTGCACAGAAGGGTTCAGGTCCAATGAAGGGGGTTTCGGAACCTTTTCTGGCTAGTTCATCAGCTTTTTCGTTACCTTCAACTCCCTTATGTCCGGGGACCCACCATAGTTTGGTTTTGTTCCTGGAACTGAGTGTTTGGAGGGAGTTGAAGCAGTGTAGTACTGATTTGGAGTCAATGATGTGTGAGCTAAGGGCTTTTATAACTGCTTGACTGTCCGTGAATATATGGATGTTTGCGCCTTTAATACCTGAGTTGTGTATTAGGTTTGCGCATTCTTTTATGGCATGGAGCTCAGCTTGGAATACACTAGGGTTTTTTCCCATATAGGTATTGAGATGTTTTTATTTGGTCCATGTATGCCAGCTCCTACCCCTGAGTCCATTTTAGCTACACCATGCTTCTCTGGTTGTGATCTCCGTTGAGAATCTTTTGTCGAAGCATAGTGTCTTTGGTAAGCGGTCTGTAACCGCACAGATCATGTCAAGTTCTGGAAGTTCGGATAGAAGTTCAATTAGTTTTAGATGTTCACTAATGTTTAATTCTTCCGCTTGTGTCAAACTTGCTGAGCTGCGAATTGCCACTTTTTTTATATAAATGTGGAGAGGTGTTAGTCCTATTAAGGCTTCCATAGCCGCCGTGGGACAGGTACGCATAGCTCCGGTAATGCCCAGACAGGCAAGCCGTTGTACCTTGTTTAATTTATTTATAGTTGTTTTTTGGGTGACTTTGTTCCACCATACTATTGAAGCGTATGTTATAATGGGCCTGACCATGATCGTGTAGATCCAGTGTGTGGTCTTTGGAGAGATTCCCCAGGTTTTACCATACATGCTTCGGCAAGCCCAGAAAGCTTTGGTTGCTTTTTGAATTTTGTTGTTGATGTGGGAGTTCCAGCTTAGTTTTTTTTATCAAGGATCACTCCAAGATATTTTACTTCGTTGGAATACTCAATGTATGTACCATTAATTGAAATTTGGGTGAGATTTAATTTCCTCCTTTTTGTAAAAGGGACGATGATAGCCTTGCTGGGGTTTATAGAGAGACTTTCTTTATTACACCAGTCTATGACTATCTTAAGGGCGTTTTGCAAACGCTTTTGATACGGCCCATGCTTCAGCGCCGTAGAGTAGGACTGGGATGATCAGGGTCTTATATAGAATCTCCTTAGTAGTTTGAGTGAGGGCCTTACTACTTAATTGCCTTCTTAGCCCGAAGAAACAGCGGCTTGCAAGAGTAATTCTTTGTTTGATTACTGACGAAATGTTGTTGTCAGAGTTATTAGCGGAGCCGAGGTAGACAAAGTCCCGTACTACCTCAAAGTTATATCTGGCAATGGTGACGTTCTGCCCAATTTGTCGATGTTGTATGTACTTTCATGTTGACAGCATATACTTAATCTTACCCTCATTTACTGCTAAACCCATTTTTGCCGCTTCCTTCTCTATACTTGCAAACGTGGCTATGACAGCACGTTGAGTCCTACCAATGATGTCAATATCGTCGGCATATGCTAGTAGTTGCACCGATTTTTGGAAAATTGTACCTCTGGTGTTGGCTCGGGAGTTTTGCACAATCCTCCCCTCTCCTCAGCATCTGCCGAAGTGTGAACATTTGATCGGTTGTGAACTTTCCTGGCCTAAAACCACAGCGATAAGGGCCGATCAGGTTGTTGGTAAACGGTTTCAGGGGTTCACATATTACGGCAGTTAGAATCTTGTAAGCGATTTTGAGGAGACTTATGCCTCTGTAGTTGGCGCAGTTCAGAGGGTCTCCTTTTTTTTGTGGATCGGGCAAACGATGCTGAGGATCCATTCTTCAGGCATACTTTTATACGACCAGATTTGGCTTATGAGTTGGTGGATGATACTACCAAGTCATCTCCGCCAGCTTTAAAAAGCTTAGCGGGAAGGCCGTCATTTCCGCCGGCCTTATTAAGCTAGAGTTCAGATATTGCTATCCTCACTTGACTTAGGTCGGGTGGTTGGTAGTTTTCGCTGCCGCTCGAATAATAAATGGTTCGTTCTGCCTGACAGCGGAATGTTGTTCGTCATCGCCGTTTAACAGTCTGCAGAAGTGGTTCTTCCATATCCTCAGCATCGACTGTGCCTCAACTACGATATTTCCTTGTTCATCTCGACAGGATTCTGTTCGAGCCCTGTATCCTCTCTATATCCTCGATCTCGCGCTTTTCTTGCTCTTTTCTTTTTTTTCTGAAAAGCCGGTGTTCTTCCCTTCTTCTTTGCCTATAGAGCTCAATGGCAGCTTAGCCTTGTAGGCCTCGTTCTTGGCTGCGAGCATCTGTCGGCATTCCACATCAAATCAGGGGTTTCTTGCTGGTGGCCGCGAGAAACCTAGCACATCAGTTGCAGCTAATCTAATGGCTTGTTGGCATCGTTGCCATTGTTCTTCGACATTAGATGCAGGTGGTACGGTTTGAATTGAGAGGTTAAGGAATACTCGTTGCGCGAAGGAGTTGGCGGTCTCTGGCGATTGCAGTCTTTTGACATTAAATTTCACAGTATTTTTGGTTTGTTGTGGCGTGGTGGATATCTGCATCCTTGCCTTGGCTGCAACAATGTAGTGGTCCTATATTCGATGTTAGCCCCTCTGAATGTTCGGACATCCAAAATACTGGATGCGTGTCTTTTGTCTATCGCAATGTGATCAATTTGGTTGACTGTTCGTTGATCGGGATACCGCCATGTCCCCTTTTGAATATAGAGGTGAGGAAATCCTGTGCTGGCTATAGTGGCATTTCGTTCCGTAGCGAAGTCAATTAGCCTAAGTCCGTTACCAGAAGTGTTGTCGTGAGGCTATATATTCTGACAATACTGCTAAAGATGTCTTCTCTTTCTACCTTTGCGTTAAAATCTCCCAGCACGATTTTAACATCGTACTTAGGTTTTGTCAAGGAGTTTGATTTATTGATAATAAGGTTAATGTGTTTATTCAACTCCATTTAAGGATCAAAATAAACACCTAGATCTTTAAAACTGTTCACACAACGGAGAGTTGTTCCGGACAGAGTACATATAACTAAAAGGGTTTAAATTTAAACCGTTTTTAAGACACCATATGGTAAAGCTATTTAAATCTTTTTGTAGTTGAAGTGAATCGTTTAGATCTCCTACACATTTAAAAATTTTCATTCATCGGCATTTATCAATATATTGCTATCTCGAATATAAGCTCTGACATCGTTAATTGCAAGTATAAATTAAATTGGTCCTTAATGACTTCCTTGAGGTACTCCAGATTGAGCAACGAAAGGGTTGGACTTGGAACCTCCAAATTTCACTTGGTAAGTTCACAATGATATTCAATTTTGTTTACCCTATAGGGGTATATTAGTTTTGATACATAGTTTGTAACATAGAGAAATAATATAGCAAGATATACCTCAAAGATTTAGCCATGTCTGCCCGTCCGTCCATCCGTACGTCTCAAGTTTTTGAGCATTAAATTTTGAGCTAGAATTATTAAATTTTGTACACGTGCTCTTTGTTGATCCCAGCAGAACAAGTGTAAACAATTTTGAAATCCGCCCACTACCACGCCCCCTTTTTTAGAAAAACGTAGTTTATTGCCAAACCGTAAGGAATTTTCAAAAAGTATTTGAGCAACATATTTAGAGAATCAGAATATCTATATTTCGTCTGTAAAGTTTTTTGCCACGTTTTGGGGGCGTTTTCAGTAAAAAAAAAACTTTTAAATATTAAAAAAAAAAAAAAAACAATTGATGCAGAACCGTTGGTTATGATGAAATAAACATTTCGTTCTTCGATCATTACAACCAACGCCCACTTTTTAGGGGCGTTTTCCTACAAATAACATTTGTATACCCTTGGGGAAAAAACATTGTTTTTTTGTCGAACCATAAAAGATTTTTATAAACTGTCTGAAAAATATGTTGTGACAACGTAATTTTCTATCGTTTATCGTCATAAAGCCCACATTTCGGGGATACTTATTTGAAGGATGGGATGGGATAGGGTATTCAACGATTTTCACAGCGGATTGTATGTAGCCTTCTCATATGTTTATTTTCCAAACTATTGCAACAATGGTGCATAAAAGTTAATAGATTTGTGAGAGTGGATCATTGTTTTAGAAAGCCTTGTTGTACTTCACAGATGATGTTTCGACAAAGGAAGACCAATTATTACAATTAACATGTTCGAATTTTAAAGCTGAAGATATCTTGTTATGTTAAACAAGTTTGTGTTGCATGACTGGGTCGTACGTTAATTTCTCTTTGACTGCGAGGTAAGAGCACATTCTAATGGTTATTTATTTATTATTCTTTATTTATTTATTTAATTTACAAGCTTAGCTTACAGATTACGAATATAAACAGATACAAGGTGGCGCAAAAATAACCTTCCGATGTTTTTGGCTGTAATTTAAAAAAAAATGGAAAACTTTGATTCTTCTTGTGGATTATTTTTATTTGGTCTTTTAATTTTTTTTTTTACATCAAGTCGAGAATATGATGTCATGTAAATGGCCGCCGCCACAGTTGATTGTCATTTGAGCCCTTTTTATGGCATTTTCCATCACTTTGGCCAAAACTTCCGGCGATAGGTCCTCACATTCTTGACGGATATTGTCTTTAAGAGCTGCAAGAGTCTGAGGCGTGTTGACATAAACCCGCGACTTCAAAAAGCCCCACAAAAAGAAGTCTGGAGTTAAATCAGGCGATCTTGCTGGCCAGTGCAAATCGCCAAAACGGGAGATAAGGCGCCCGGGAAATGCAGCCTTCAGCATATCGGTTGTGGCACGTGCAGTGTGTGCCGTTGCACCGTCCTGTTGGAACCACATGTTTTCCAATCCCAATTCATCAAGTTGCGGCAAAAAGAACTCGTTGATCATTGCTCTGTAGCGCTCACCATTCACAGTAACCGTTTGGCCCGCGACGTCTTCGAAGAAAAAAGGTCCGATGATTCCTCCAGCGAAAACAGCACACCATACAGTGACTTTGAGCGAGTGTAATGGCTCTTCGTGGGTTACACGCGGATTTTCAGTGCCCCAGAAAGGTAAATTTTGCTTATTTACGTACCCGCTAAGATGGAAATGGGCCTCATCACTCATGATTATTTTTGATGAAAAATCATCTTCCTCTTGGTGGTGATTAAGGATGGCTTGAGCGTATGTTAGACGCGATTGGCGGTCAGCAGCTAACAGCTGATGCACCGTCTGGACTTTGTACGGAAACATCTTCAAACCTTGTACCAAAATTCGCTGTAAAGACCGTCGACTGATACCCATTTGCGTGGCACGTCGTCTGGTCGATGTCGACGGCGCTTCCATGACATCTTCGGCTACAGCAGCAATATTCTCTGCAGAACGGCTACTCCGGGGTCTGCCATGCCTGGCAGCATCTCGTGTTGTGCCAGTCTCTTCGAGGTGAGCGGCTAAACGTCGCAGTGTTTCACCAGTAGGCGTTGGACGGCTAGGAAATCTGCGACGAAATTCACGTTGTGCCAAAGTCACCGACCGATTATTGCTCAAATAGTCACCAATATTCCGCGTTCTGGAGCAGTGTAGCGTAACATTGTTTATTAACGTGTATTTCGCATGTGTTTACTACACAAATGTCAAAACAGAACTGACATTAGGGGCCAATTGCAAAATTTATAGCATTTTCTGATAGGAGGATTACTTTTGCGCCACCTTGTATAATACAATTGATTGAAATAGAAAAGAAAAGGATTCAATGACAGAAAAGTAAATATGTCTTAAATTATAAATTACTTAATAGCAAATTAAATAGAATGCTTTTAAAGCGTTCTCTGGATATATGAAAATCTATGTGTTTTCTTATTTCATTAAATGAGTTAAGCGAGCGATCTAATAATAATAATTTGTTCTGTGCCCCAATGGGTAAAAGATCCCTTAAAACCCGCTGCATAGCATTAATTGGAAACATAGACAGAAGAGTAGGACTATTGATCCGAGAATACAGCACGTCTCTTACAAACAAAATGTCATGTTTACGCCTTCTTGATTTCAGAGTCGTTAAATCCAACAACTGAACTCTTTCAATACAGTCCGAAAGGGTTAAATAGTTCGGATTCCAGACAACATCAACGTTTTCAAGTATTGACCTGACGAGGGTAACGAAAAGTGCTACAAATGTGTGGGGATCAGAGAAATCTTTCGAATTTCTTTTAATGAAACCAACAAGAGAATTAGCCTTAGCGACAATATATTCAACATGCGAAACAAAGGTTAGTTTTGTATCTAAATATACACCAAGATCTTTAATTTTGTGAACACTTTTAAATGATCTGTGTTCAATACAATACGTATGCGAATATTGCGCTTGAGATCTTGAGAACGAAACAGCAAAGCATTTTCGAACATTTAATTTTAAGCAATTATTTGTGCACCAAGTCGATAAAATGTTCAGATCCATTTGAATCTTCAAGCAGTCATCTAATCATTTAATTTTTAAAAATATTTTGAGATCATCAGCATTCAATAAACAGTGGCAAAATTTCAACTATAATATCATCAATAAATAATTGGCACCAAAAACGAGACCTTCCAACCATCGAGGAATAAACCAGGAGCAAGCGATAAATTAAAAATATCATAAATAAGGGTTTACATATAGAGCTACAACAATTTTTTTAAAATTATTCCAGGAATGCCATCAGCACCAGTCTGAGGACTTGGTTTGAGGATATTTATAGCAGATTCAATACCCTGAATCTCCAAAGCTAATTGGCCAAAGACAACTTTAGGCATTCAAAATTATTCCGGCAGAGTGGGTATTACTGATGGAGAAAAAACTCCTTCAAAGAACAGAGCAAATAATTCAATTAATTAATTAAAACAGAATCCTTAGTATTATTGGACACAGATTTTGTATAACACATTTGTCTTGGCAAACCTTCGGAGTATCTTTTTATACCCTATCCCATAGGGGGGTATATTAGTTTTGATACTTAGTTTGTAACATAGAGAAATAATTTTGCTACATATACCTCAAAGTATATGGATCGACTCAGAATCGCTAGCTGAGTCGAATTAGCCATGTCTGTCTGTCCGTCCGTCCGTCCGTCCGTCCGTCCGTCCGTCCGTCCGTCCGTCCGTCCGTCCGTCTGTCTGTTCGTCAGCGGTTTTTGGGCCTTAAATTTTGAGCTAGGACAATGAAATTTGGTATATAGGATCCTCGTCCGTGCCACCAGAACAAGTGTAAAAATTTTTAAAATCCGCCCACTGCCACGCCCCCTTTTTAGGAAAACTTATTTTTTGGCCAAACAGTAAGGAATTTCAAAAAAGTGTCTGAGTAGCATATTTAGACAATCCTAATATCTATATTTCGTTCATACAAAGTTTTTTGCCACGCCCACTTTTTGGGGGCGTTTTTATTAAAAAACGCTTTTTGTCCAAATTTTAAAACTTTCGAAAAAAAATTTGATGCAAATACTTCCGAAATGGTAATATAAACATTTTGTCCATAGATCATTTTCACCTACGCCCACATTTTGGGGGCGTTTTCTTACAAAAACCGTTTGTATACCCCATCCCAAGGCATTAGCAATAGAAATACGAACCACACAAGATTTTGAGAAACTGTCTGAGCAATATATTGTGACAATGTCATTTTCTGTATTTCATTGCCATAAGGCCTATATTTTGAGGATATTAATTTAAAGGATATGATGGGATAGGGTATTCAACGATCCGCATAGCGGATTGTAGCCTCTCATATGTTTTTATTGACAAAAGACCAAAATGATTTAGAATCATGTTTCAGATTGCTTTCAACATTATTTATATAAATGTTATGCAAAAATGTACTTAAACATGTAAAATCCTTACGCAGTTTTTGAAAAATTACTTTATCAGTATCGTTTCCCGATTTTTTGAATCGCTTGTAAGCTTTATTTTTTAGGGTTTTTTTTTAAATTCAATAGTCATCTGTTATTCCAAGGTGGTTTGGATCTATTTTTCCTCACAGAGCATAAAACGAACATTGAGAAACCGACTTTAAATATAGAAATAAATTTGTCATACATATTAAGAAGACATAGATTTTCAAATATCGTATCCCTGTTAAAAGAGTGAAGATATTCATTAAGAACCACAATGTTACATTTCGAAAAATTAAGAGAGCTAACTGAATTTGGTTTTACTTTCATATAAGAATATAATTCAATTTGTATCACAATTTCTTTATGGTAAATTGAGTTTTTTTAAAAGTCAAAATGGCGCTTCAGAAACATTAGTTTTGACTTCATTAACATTTATGAAAATAAGATCTAATAACCTATTTTGCGAGTTTAAAATCGAACTAACTTGACAAAGGTTTATTGAAAAAATACAATCAATCAAGGCTATTTCGTAATATTTCTTAACATTATATGGAATTAACATATTATCATCTTCAGACCACGACCAATTAACGTCACCAATATTAAAATCACCAAGGATACATAATATATCAGTTTTCAAAATTCTCAATGCATTTTTCATAGGTTTCAAGCCTACTCCCCGAAGGAATATAAGTTACAATATAAAGGGTCCGCCAACAATTTTTTTTTTTTAAAATGCTATAAAAAAAAACTACTGAATAGTTTCTCAAATTTCTTTTTTTATTTGAAAGTACAATCCTTCCGGTTAATAATGGAAAATAATTTCATTCAAATGGCTGCCTCGGCTGGCCATGCAGTAGCCTACACGATCGGTCAAATTTTTAAGCACATTATCGATTGTGTGCAGCTGTATTTCACCAATGGCTTCACGAATATTGTCTATTAAAGCGTCAATTGTCTCTGGCTTGTCCGCGTAACACTTATCTTTTACGGCACCCCACAAATCATAGTCCAACGGTGTCAAATCGCAGCTCCGATGTGGCTAAACGACATCAGCTCTGCGGCTGATAATGCGATCTTCAAAAACAGGGCGCAAAACATTGAGTGTAGCTTCGGCTGTGTGGCACGTAGCGCCGTCCTGTTGAAACGAAATGTGGAACATATTTACTTTGGCTGCCAATCACTTTTTGCACTTTTTTTTTATTCCACTCATTAAATTAAGCTAAAAATTTAGCAATTTTTTATTTTTGTCGCTCTCAATTATTTAAAAAGTTATTAAACAATAAAAATTCCAAAAATCCCTATGGAAATCAACCATCTTTTGACAGTCCATACAAAGTTCAGTGAGAAGCAGCATTGCCATATACACTACATATTCCCCAAAATGGTAAAAAAAATAAAAATAAAAATCAAAGAATTTTAAATCTCCACGCTCCACAGTCCACGCTCACGTAATTTCGTTTGTTTGTAAAGTCGTCAGGCAGGCGCCTTAGTCTACAGTTTTTTTTGTTAAACAGTACCCTGGGTGGCCCGCTTCGCGGGAACAAAGGTTTTCAACTCTCTTTCTGGGGACAGTCCACGCTCACGCAACTTCGTTGCTCCGCTCAGGGTATGTAAAGTCGTCAGGTAGGCGCCTTAGGCAACAGTTTTTTTCGTTAAAATATTTTTATATGTTATGTTTTTTTCAACATGGCAATGCTGCGTACACCACAGCAGAAATAAAAAAAAAACAAAAGTGTCAAACTACATACCATTTGTATGGAATTATAACCCAAAAAGTGCAATTTTGTTTTATGAATAACTTTTAAACTGAATGTGAGCGACAATTTTTAAAAACATATAAATGATCAGTGCGCAGAGACGAATCGATTAATAAAAAAAAGAGCAAAAAGTGAAAGGCAGCTAAAGTAAATTTCTGCCCCAAATGTTGCCAATATCCTCCTCTTCAATTTTTGTGAACAAAAATTCATTCAATATGGCCCGATAACGATCGCCATTGACTGTAACGGCCACACCTTGCTCATTTTCGAAGAAAAATGGCCCAATTATGCCTCTGGACCAAAATCCGCACCAAACAGTGACTCGTTTTGGGTGTATCGGCTTTTCAATGTATGCGTGCGGGTTTTCTGTGCCCCAAATGCGACAATTTTGCTAGTTTACATACCTGCCACGGTCAAAATGAGCTTCATCTGAAAAGATGATTTTTTTTTTGGCAAAATCGGCATCTTCTCTAATTTGATCGCAGGCCCAATTAGCGAAGCGAAAACGCATTGGATGATCAGTTGGCTTCAACTCCCGAACCAATTGGACTTTGTATGGCGTCATACCAAGGTCTTTATACAAAATTCGTCTCAATGATGTCTCCGAAATATTCAATTGTTTAGAACGACGGTGAATTGATGCTGATGGCGCTTCACGCACACTTTCTGCCACAGCAGCAATATTCTCGGGTGTACGCACTGTTTTTTGGCTTTTCACGCTTTGATTTATCGATGAGGATGCCAGTTTCTTTCACTTTTTTCACAAGATAACGAACATACGGAGCTGACGGTGCTTCTCTTCTTCCAAAATCCGTACGCAATTTTCGCACACATTCTGCAACATTACCATGATTTTTAAAGTAATGTCGCAATATTTCCCAGCATTGTTCAAGCATATACACAACCATACTCGTTCAGCGGAAGGATAAAACTAATTATCTGTCAAATCAGATATGAGCTAAGTGTTACCATTCACGAAATAAGCACTAGTTGAAAAAAAAAGTTAGATGGCGGACCCGTTATATAAATCTTGTACAACCAATGTTAGCTGAAAAGCAAATTTGATCTGAGTCTTAATTCGGCAGGGGAATAGGAAAAATGTTAACTGAACGGCACCAACACGCTCCTCGATAGATTTACATCGATCATTACGGAAAACATCATAAATTGAATCATCGAAAATTTCCGTTGATAGGATATCCTTACAGAGCCAAGTCTCCGTAATTATAATTATATTGTAATCCATATGACTGGACCCAATAAACAAATCTGAAGTATTTGTTCTGCATCCACTCGCATTATGATAGTATACATTCAATTGTTGTTGCTGTATTTCACCACTATTAGCATTAACAGGCCTTAGTTTTTTGTTGGATTGTGAGTAAAAGAACGAATCTTTACCCCATTTGGCCAAAAACTCCCATCATAAACAGTAACTTCTAATCTTGTTGAAACATACGAAATAATTGCATCTACAATTGTTTTGATATGAAAACTCGTTAAACTTTTTTAATTTGAGAATAACATGAAGATCATTAATTTGCGTGTCTGTTCCTAAGATTACATCGGGATGTTTACTATACCCTATCCCATAGGGCTATATTAGTTTTAATACATAGTTTGTAACAAAGAGAAATAATTTAGGTAGATATAGCTCAAAGTTGCTCTTTGTTGCTCCCAGCAGAACAAGTGTAAACATTTTTTAAATCCGCCCACTGCCACGCCCCCTTTTTAGAAAAACGTATTTTTTGGTCAAACCATAAGGAATTTTGAAAATGTTTCTGAACAACATATATAGACAATCTGAATATCTGTATTTCGTTCATATAAAGTTTTTGCCACGCCCACTTTTTGGGGGCGTTTTCAATAAAAAAACGTTTTTCGGCCAAATTTTAAAATTTTCGAAAAAAAACTTTTGATGCAGAATCATTAGTAATATTAATATGAACATTTCGTCTACAGACCATTTTAACCCACGCCCACTTTTTGGGGGCGTTTTTATATAAAAACCATTTTTATACACTACCCTATAACATATGCAGGAGAAAAACCTTGTCTTTTGTAGAACCGTAAAATTTGTTGTGACAATTTCATTTTCTATATATAATCCCCATCGTGTTTTAAGCCATGTCCACTTTTTGGGGATATTAGTTTTACAGATGGGATGGGATAGGGTATTCAACGATCCGCACAGCAGCAATAGTCGGAGAAGAATTTGATTTTGATTTCTCTTAAATATTTTTCTTGATACCTTTGGACTTCTTTTTGTGGGGTAAGTCAAATCTTTGGTCAATGCTGATAAACCAGCAACGATTGATCACTTATACGAAATAAGACCGGGTATGGTCGAAAAAGTGGTTGACCGAAAGAATGGCGTTCATAAGGCACAGTGGTGGCTGCCATATACCAGAAATTATTTTAAACATTAAATGACATGTAATTCCATTGAATTTGTTGTGCAAAAGGTCTAGGTTCGATTCCCAGCCGTAGCAACATCTATATGATTTTTCATCCGAGTAGTATCAATTGGCAAGAAAAGCTTATCTCAACTTAGCCGTTCGGAGTCGGCATAAAACAGGAGGCTATAGTGCCTGAAGTACACACGCACACATGAATGGTTGTGAGAAAGTTCGGCCCTGGGTACTAACGAGCCTGTTGCGCCAAAAATTTTTATTTGTAACAATACGATCATGGAGATGTCCGAAAACGTGGGTCCTTTTTGTACCCTATCATATAGGGGTATATTAGTTTTGACATTAAGTATGTAACATAGAAAAATAGTTTAGATAAATATGTCGTAAAGTATGTATGTTCACTCAGAATCGATAGAGTCAATGTCATCGATTTTTGGATCTTAAATTTTGAGCATGGATCCATATACAGTTTTTAGCCAACATGTTTGCAAAACTATAAGAAAAGTCGATGAAAATAATGTTTATATTTTATATATAATTTTTATTGCACGTCGTCTATTTATCTTTTTAAAATTTGTATCCCCAAGTTGTGGTTTTATGGTAATGAAATAAAGAAAATGACGTCACAGATATTGTTCGGACAGTTTATCAAAATCGTTTATGGTTGACAAAGAACAACGTTTTCTATTGCATATACAATGGGGTTCGGTATACAAATGGTTTTTGTAGGAAAACGCCCCCAAAAAGTGGGTTAATTTTTTATATTATCATATCCAATGACCCTGCATCAAATATTTTTTCAAATATTTGAAAAATGTGCCGAAAAACTTTTTTTTACTAAAAACGCCCCAAAAAGTGGGCGTGGCAAAAAACTTTATATCGGCCAAATATAGATATAGAGATTCTGTAAATATGTTGTTAAGACACTTTTTTCAAAATTCTTTACGGTTTAGCCAAAAACTACGTTTTTCTAAAAAGGGGGGCGTGGCAGTGGGCTGATTTCCAAAATATTTACACTTGTTTTGCTCCACTGCACAAGAATTCTATATATCAGATATATACCTAGCTCAAAATTTAAGGACTAAAAATCGGTGACATACAGACGGATGGCGTGGGTTAATTTTTTATATTATCATATCCAATGACCCTGCATCAAATATTTGAAAAATGTGCCGAAAAACTTTTTTTTACTAAAAACGCCCCAAAAAGTGGGCGTGGCAAAAAACTTTATATCGGCCAAAACACTTTTTTCAAAATTCCTTACGGTTTAGCCAAAAACTACGTTTTTCTAAAAAGGGGGGCGTGGCAGTGGGCTGATTTCCAAAATATTTACACTTGTTTTGCTCCACTGCACAAGAATTCTATATATCAAATATATACCTAGCTCAAAATTTAAGGACTAAAAATCGGTGACATACAGACGGATGGACAAACAGACATGGCACAATCGACTCAGCTAGTGATTCTGAGCCGATCCATATACTTTGAGGGATATGTAGCTCAATTATTTCTCTATGTTTCAAACTATATTTCAAAACTAATATACCCCTATGGGATAGGGTAAACGGCGTTTTTTGTAGAACCATGAACGATTTTGATAAGCGGTCTGAACAAGATGTTGTGATAATGTAATTTTCTTTAGTTTATGTCCATAAATTTATTAGCCATGTCCAATTTTCGGGAATATTCATTTTAAAGGAAGAGGCGTGATAGGGAAATAAACGTTATATGTAAAAACAGCTTAAAATTATGTATTAAGGCCATATTTCTAAAATCATTAACTTCTTGCATACCATATTGCCCCCATTGAATTCAATTTAATACCGTAATTACCATAACCGTTTGAAACAATACCTCATGCCTCTTAATGATTTGTAGGCCTTTTACGAAAAATCATTTTTAGATTTTCTTCAAAACTCAGTACTTACGATTGTTCTCACAATTTCAGTTGCACACAATTTGTGTGTATACCCCCATAGGGGTATATAAGTTTTAATACATAGTTTGTAACATAGAGTACTAATTTAAAGTATATGGATCGACTCAGAATCGCTAGCTGAGTCGATTAAGCCATGTCTGTATGCCTATCCGTACGTCCGTCTGTATGTCAACGATTTTTGGGTCTACAATTTTGAGCTCGGAGAATGAAATTTGGTATATAGGATCCTTGTGCGTTGCTTCAGAACAAGTGTGAACATTTTCAAAATCTTATCGGAAAAACGTCGTTTTTGGCCAAACGGTAAGAAATTTTGAAGAAGAGTCAGAACAACATATTTAGACAATACCTATTTTTGTGTATACAAGGTTTTTTGCCTCGCCGAATTCGAAAAAAATACTTTCGATGCAAATACTTCCGTAATGGCAGTATAAAGATTTTCTAAATATATCATTTTCACCCACGCCCACTTTTTAGGAGCGTTTTTCTACAATTTTTTTTACTTTACCCCAAGATATTTGCAATAGAATAACGCTGTTTTCGGTCGAAGATTTTGTAAACTGTTAAACTGTCGGAGCAATATGTTGTGACAATGTCATTTTCTATATATAAGTATCTAATAAATATTTCCAAACTGTGGGCTTTATGGGGATGAACATAAAGCCCATAGTTTGGAGATATTAATTTTAAGAATGGGATGCGATATGGTATTAAAAGATCCGCACAGCGGATTGTAGCATTCTCATATGCTTTGTTCTAAATGTTCCATTACCGACCATCTGATAAAGTTTATAAGTTATTATCATTGTCTGTAGCAATGGGATAGAGAATGTAAGACATTGCATAGAGTAAGTAATACATAACTTCCTTGACATATACTTTTCCAAATTTTATTCTAGCTCAGACTTATTTTATACCAAAAATATTCTTTCAAAACGTAAATTATATACCTATAAATATATAATATACTAACGTACCTAACAATTATGACATTTATTTGGCTCGTCTACCTGGGGACGTTGGGCTTAAATCCCTTATGCTTACATAAATAAAATGAAAACAAGAAGATTTTTTTCCGGTTCAGTAATTATTTATCATATCAAAGAAAATATCGTATAGATCAACCATATTTAAAAACATGATTTCAAGTCCCCAAATGTACGTATGTAGATATGATAGACACAGGCAAAATCAATCTTCTTTTCTCTTTTTCAAAATTCATCCTAATTTCCCTCTCTATTTACTAATAAGGAATATAAAAGGAATTATTCAGCTACCAATTTTTTTTTGCTGTAGGACAGTAGCATTTCAGGCGGCGCTTTTGATATCGTATCTACTTAAATTTTATATAGCCAACAATATGTTACTATCACAAATATGTCACAATATTCCGATAGAAATTGATTTGGGTCACTATTCATAATTTGTTTAGTTTTGACATGGAGATAATATAGGAATATATTACCTTGCTCATCATATACATAGGATTAGCGGGTAAGTAATAACGGTCTTCATAATACCATCCATATACGTTTTTAGGTCTCATATTTAAAGCTGGCTTAACACTTAACAATGCTGTTGATTTGGGATGCGTAATAATTTCGCACTTGGTTTGGAAATTATCAATCAATGCAATCAGATTATTCAGAAATTGTTTATTTTCTGTCTTGAGCAATTATTTACAAGGTGGCGCAAAAATAACCTTCCGATGTTTTTTGGCTGTAATTTAAAACGAGTGGTGAGTGCACGACTGGGTCGTACGTAACTTTCTATTTTAGTGCGAGGGATGGGTTAGGCCGTGTCTCTTCCGTTCGGAGAGTAATTTTCTACGCAACACAAATCCAGTCGGAGACTGAATTAACGTTCATAGTATCCGTTTTCCTAAGGTGCATCAACGCATTCATTTGACATCAGCAAAAATCAGCAACCTATTCTGTCCGTCCACTTAGTTAAATTCCGAGCTACATCGGGTTTCTCATGCGTCAACTCAACCAAGCGCTCATATTTTTTGGTGCTTGTTTTTTATTTGAATTTTGCATAAAACAACAGTTTTAAACAAAAAAAAAATACAAATACGAACTCGGCAATATTTTGATTAATAAAAAATATTTCCGCGACGAATAGATGTCGGAGACCATCTTAGAGAACTTGGCGTGTGGCTGTCAAAAATAAATGCAACGCATCGCAATGAAACGTAGCCTGGCGATGTGCGTTAATCCTTGTCGGAGAAATGTTCCGAACAACTGATCGGAACGATTACCATGACGCAAACATTTTTTTTTCACAATGGATACCATGATAGGGCAATATGTATCCACTGGCTAGTTTTTGACATGTCCTAGTTATTTTAAATGAAGAATATTTCTCTCAAATCGACCAAGAAAGAAATTCAACCAGTTTTGATACGGTCCATGCATCAGTGTCATAGAGCAGGACGGGATGATCATGGTTTTATGTAGTGAGGGCTTTACAATTGAATTTCCATCTTAGCCCGAGCAAGACAAAGCCGCGCGCATTGATGACGTTCTGTCAAATTCGTCGATGTTGTGTGTACTTTAGTCTTGACAACATATACCCTCATTTATTGCACCGATTTTCGGAAAATTTTGCCTCTGGTGTTGGCTCGGAAGTTTTGCACAATCCTATCAAGAATCAGATTAAAGAAGTCACATGACATCGCCTTGCATAAATCCTTTTTACTTCGGTTTCGAAGAAGTCGTTTCCGACCCTGATGGAGCATCGAGAATTCTCCATCGTTATCCTACACAGACGGACGAGTTCGGGCGGTATACCAAAACTAGACATGTATCTGTATAGTTCGTCTCTATAAAAATGCTGTCGTTTGCGGCTTTGAAATCGATGAAAAGGTGGTGGGTATCGATTTAGACTTCTTTTTTATACCCTATCCCATAGGGGTATATTAGCTTTGATACATAGTTTGTAACATAGAGAAATAATTTTGCTACATATACCTCAAAGTATATGAATCGACTCAGAATCGCTAGCTGAGTCAAATTAGCCATGTCTGTCTGTCCGTCCGTCCGTCTGTCTGTTCGTCACCGGTTTATGTGCCTTAAATTTTGAGGTAGGATAATGAAATTTGGTATATAGGTTCCTTGTCCGTGCCACCAGAACAAGTGTAAACATTTTAAGAATACGCACACTGCCACGCCCCCTTTGTAGAAAAACGTTATCCAAACCGTAAAGAATTTTAAAAAAGTTTCTGAGCAGAATATTTAGATAATCGTAATATCTATATTTCTTCAATATAAAGTTTTTTGCAACGCCCACTTTTTGGGGGCGGTTTTTTTATAAAAAAGTGTTTTTTGGCCAAATTTTAAAATTTTGATCCACAATCATTGGTAGTATTAATATACACATTTCGTCAATAGCCCATTTTAACCCACGCCTACTTTTTGGGGGTGTTTTCTTACAAAAACCATTTGTATGCCCTACCCCAAGGCATACGCAATACAAAAACGTTGTTTTTTGTCAAACCACAAAAGGTGTTGATAAACTGTCTGAGCAATAATATATTGT
The DNA here is from genome assembly GCA_932526625.1 of Rhingia campestris. Lineage (NCBI taxonomy): Eukaryota > Metazoa > Arthropoda > Insecta > Diptera > Syrphidae > Rhingia > Rhingia campestris. The sequence goes on from OW052183.1 coordinate 76,385,508, forward strand.
GACACTTTCATTTTCTGTATTTTATCGCCATAAAGCCCACATTTTGAGGATATTATTTATAGATGGGATGGGATAGAATTTTAAAAAAAGAGTCTGAGCAGAATATTTAGATAATCGTAATATCTATATTTCTTCAATATAAAGTTTTTTGCAACGCCCACTTTTTGGTGGCGTTTTTTTTATAAAAAAAAATTTTTGCCCAAATTTTAAAATTTTGATCCACAATCATTGGTAGTATTAATATACACATTTCGTCAATAGCCCATTTTAACCCACGCCTACTTTTTGGGGGTGTTTTCTTACAAAAACAATTTGTATGCCCTACCCCAAGGCATATGCAATACAAAAACGTTGTTTTTTGTCAAACCACAAAAGGTGTTGATAAACTGTCTGAGCAATAATATATTGTGACACTTTCATTTTCTGTATTTTATCGCCATAAAGCCCACATTTTGAGGATATTATTTTATAGATCGGATGGGATAGGGTATTCAACGATCCGCACAGCGGATTGTAGCCTTTTCATATGTTTTTTTTTTTTCAGGATCAGCCAAAGTGTGAAGATTTGATCAGTTGTGGACTTTCCTGACATAAAACCACACTGATAAGGGCCCATCAGGTTGTTGGTAAACGGTTTCAGGCATTCAAATATTGCGGCAGATAGGATCTTGTAGTCGGTGTTGAGGAGACTTATGCTTCTGTAGTTGACCGGTTGCAGTTCAAAAGGGTTTCTGTTTTTCGATCGGGCAAAAGATCCTGAGATTCCATTCTTCGGGAATACCTTTATCCGACCAAATTTGGCTTCTGAGTTGGTGAATGATATCTACTCGACGAAAAGCCGTCATTTCTGGCAGCCTTATTAAGTTTGAGGATTCACTTAGGTCCCAACTGCGATATTTCCTTGAACATCTCTGCAGGATTATGTTCGAATCTTGTATCCTTGGCTTTGACGTTTTACACTTTGGTAAGTCTTGCAAACATCATTCCTGAAGTGGCATCTCTCTATACCTAGATCTCTTTTTTCTTCTTTCTAAAAAACCGGTGTTCTTCCATCCTTTTTCGCCTAGAGAGTTTAATGGTAGCTCTCTTTTCCACCTGCAGCTTTAACTTGTAGGCCTCGTTCATGGCTGCGAGCATCTGTCATCATTCCTTATCAAACCAATGTTTCTTGCTAGTGGGTGTGAGAAACCTAGCACATCAGTTGCGGCTCATTTAATTTCTTGTTTGCATCGTTGGGATTGTTCTTCGATATTAGATGCTGGTGGTATGGTGTTAATTGAGAGGTTAAGGGATACGCCTCTCCAATTAGCCCGGTCCGTAGCTAACTGCCTCCAGCTGCGCACTCCATGTTGGTTGAGGTCGTTTTCTACTCGTGCGAGAATTAGGTTTTTTTTTGGGGATTTGAATGAAACAAAATCGTTTATTGCGTGAAAGTTGTTTATTAGACTGTTCTCAACTGACGACTAACTTAACTCTAACATTGAACCTAAAAGTGATAACTTAAACTAACGGAAACTTGAAGACTTATCATATAGCAATGACAACAATGCTTATCGCGGTTGCGACTATAAGCAATATAGTCCCCTGTTAATTTCGAAGGTGGAACTCAATACCATCTTCGATTCCATAAAGAAAAAGAAGTCAGCGGGAGTCGATGGTATATCCAACATTGTACTGCGATACTAACCCCCTGAAGCTGTGGACATTTACGCCACGCTGTTCAACAACGCGCTGAATAATGCATATTATCCAGTGCGTTGGAAGACGGCGGTGGTTCATCCTCTCCCGAAAAAGGGAAAGGACAACTCCAATCCGGCAAATTTCCGGTCGATAAGTCTCCTTCCGAGTATCAGCAAGGTATTCGAAAAGATTCTCAATCGGGCTCTGTTCAAGTGGTCTGAGGACAACAATATTATGACAGAGAACCAGTTTGGTTTCAAGGCCGGACATGACTGTATTCATGCCGCCTCCAAACTCGTCTCTGATATACAATGGAACAAAGTGAAATAACAGTGCACGGGTGCATGTCTGGTTGATTTGGAGAAGGCTTTCGACACCGTATGGTTAGAGGGCCTCTATCTAAACCTGACCAGACTTGGCATAAGTAAAGCACTACTATATATGCTTCATGACATGTTGACTGGTAGAACGTTTGTTGTCAAAAGTGGCAATGTAACTTCTACCACCGAATTTTTCAGTAAAAATGGTCTGCAACAGGGTCTTCCTCAGGCAATTGCGTATGCGGACGATCTTATCGCGTACAGAACAGCACCTACTGTCGAGGTCATCCGAACTCTTTTGCAGCGGGACTTCGATAAGATCCAGAGATATTGTGATGACTGGAAGTTGAAAATCAACTTTCAGAAATCGGAAACTATCCTGTTTAGGACACCATTGTCTAGGGCCTCTAGGGATACAAGAAAGAACTGGCGCAAGCTGGTGATCGTTGGACCAAACGGACATCCACTGGCGAGTAAAAGTGTAGTAAAGTACCTTGGCATCTGGCTGGATCAGTATCTATATTTCGGAAGACATGTAGATGCTGCTCTGGCGAGAGCTAGGGGAGCATTTGCCCTGACAAGACGATTGTTTTATAGCAGCCGTCTTGACAGCAGGGTGAAGGTGATTTGCTACATGTCTCTTATCAGACCGATGATTGCCTATGGGTGCCCGGTGTGGTTCAACGTTGCCCCATCTCAAATGGAAAAGATACGGGTGTTTGAGAGGCAATGTTTGAGAAGCTGCCTCGGACTTCACAGAACACCAGTATCTGACTACACAAAATATTATTCCAACCAGGTCCTATACAACGGGGCCAACATAAACAGGATAGACAATTTTCTGGTGAAACTCATTCGGTTTCACGCGGCAAGAGCGATTACCTCGAGCAATAGTCTCATCTTTGGAGCCTTCTACCCCAATGATGAATATTTTGAAAGCGCGCGTTTAAGCGGCTTTATTCCGCCTGAAGCTTTCCTATTTTTGGATAGTCGAGGGCTGATACAGGACAGATCGGCGGTTCCGCTAATCTACCACGTCTTCCGACGAACTGTGGATAGGCGGCTCCTGTACGACCGAGACGTAGTCGCTCAGGGCGGAGGAGAGCGCCTGCGGTTCAGCAGGAGTGTGTCCGATTGGGACCGTCGGATTAGGTTGCAACAGGAGAACCTGTTGGGGTGGCTGCAAGACTAGTTATAGATAGTTGACTTTTATAGTGAAGTAAGGCCGACTAACGTAATTCTAAGGTTTTAAGGTTAGTTAGGAATAAAAGTCGGGTGGCACAAAAAAAAAATACAAAAATGCTTGCTGTGGCTGTTCTAGTTTTTAAGTTATTTTTAAGTAGTTTTAATTAGTTTCTAAGTAGTTTTAGTCAGTTCATAAGTAGTTTTAATTAGTAAGTAAGTAAGTTTAAATAAAAATAAAAAAAAATATACGAAACCAAGTTTTTTTTTTAAATTTTTCTTGGTAAACAAAATGATAAATATATAATAAATAATTAAATTAGATTTTAGGCCGAAAGGCATTAGTTTTTAAGCTGTTATTATATAATTTAGGGTGCCCGCAGAGGACCAGTATGTTATATATGTTATATTAGGTTTGATACATATACCTCAAAGTATATGGATCGATTCAGAATCGCTAGCTGAGTCGATTAAGCCATGTCTGTCTGTCCGTCCGTCTGAGTGTCACCGATTTTTGGGCCTTAAATTTTGAGTTAGAGTGTTGAAATTTGGTATATAGACTCTCTGACTATATATATAAGCTTTGGCTTATTATCATTTCTTCTAAGAGTAATTTGATTAGAAAATTCGTTTATATCGACATTGTTTACCATTGACTCACAATCCAAATCGTCTAAGTCTTGTTAAATGCCATTGGCCTCATTGACATGTAACTCTATTCGGGACAATGCATCAGCATTCAGATTTGTCTTTCCCAACGTAGTAGTCGAATTCTTCTAATTTTAGCCTCCAGCGAACAAGCTTAGAATTTGGTTCTTTTAATGAAAAGAGCCATACCAGTGGTATGTGGTCTGTGATAATTTGAAATTGTCTTCCGAACAAATAGGGACGAAAATATTTTGCTGCCCATACAATGGCTAGCAGCTCCTTTTTTATTGTACTATAATTTTGCTCGGTTTTAGATTAGGTCCGACTTGCAAAGTAAATTGGTTTATCTGATCCTATAGAGCCTTGAGATAGTACTGCACCTATTGCAACGTTACTAGCATCGGCAGTAAGTTTGAAAGGCTTTGTAAAATCGGGGTGCTAAAGCAGTGGATCATTGCAAAGGATGAATTTACAAATTTCAAAACATTCCAAATACCTTGGGTCAAGTTTAATAGTTTTTGCTTTTGTAAGACACGCAGTCTTAGTAAGATTTGCGAAATCGTTTATAAATTTTCTATAATAGCCTAAGAGCCCTAAAAAGGATTTAATTTGTTTAGCTGTCTTAGGTACAGAGAAGTTTTTAACTTATCCTATTTTGTCCGGGTGTGGCTTTATACCTTCAGGTGTTACAATATGTCCAAGCAATATGTCCAAGAAAAGCTACTTCTTTTTGAAGAAATTCGGACTTTTCGACCTGTATTTTTAGATTAGCTTCTCTGAACTTATCGAACACTGCAGTGAGGTTTTCAATATGTTCCATAACGCCTTGAAATGTTGATGGAGCGTTTTTGAGTCCAAACGGCATGCGAAGAAATTCATAATTTCCATTTGCCACGGAAAAAGCTGTTTTGTGGACATCGTCTGGAATTACTTCGATTTGGTGAAATCCTGAAGCTAGGTCTAAAGTACTGAAATACATGCACTTCCCAAGCTTGTCCAAAATGTCTGTGATATTTGGAATTGGATATCTATCATCGACAGTTTTTTCGTTGGGTTTCCGATAGTCGATGACCAATCGCCATTTTTTTTTCTCCACTATGATCCGCCTTTTTTTGGCACAATCCAAATCGGAGAGGACCATGGGGAAAAACTTGGACGTATGATACCTTGATCTGACATATCGGCTATTTGATTTCTAATTTCGTTCTTATGGATGTACGGGTATAAATACGACTTACAATATTTGGCTATGTCGTCTTTGTCTTTCGTTTTAATGTAATGCTTGACTACATTTGTAAATGTTATAAAAAAAATGTCCTCATATTGTTAGCAAAGGTATTTTATATCCTTTTCCTCTTCGCTATTTAAATGACGTATTAGTTCACAGACACTTTTATCTTCCAGATTTTCTTTATTTTTAATCGTAATGTTATGGAGTTCAAAATGTGAATTTTGATTGATCAGACTGGCTTTAATTGGTTGTTCTACTAGAAATGGATATTCGGATGTATTAACTACTTCCGGAAAACAATTCCAATTTTCAGCTTGGTATACTCCTTCCGATATTATTAAATTGTTTGTAACGGAAGTTGGTTTAACGTATATACTTCCAGTTTCTACAGCAACGGGAAGATTTGGTTTGAATGCCAAAGGAATTCTGAGATTGTCCATTTCTAAGAGTGACCTCTTTAAATCTATTCTGATGTCCAGGTCTTTTATTATGTCGGTCCCTATTGGGGGTTATTATATGTGCCTATATATGTGTCTAAAATGAGTTTGTTGTTGATGTTGGTTCGTAGGAATAAAATACTCTTGATTGTTAGTTTGATTTAAGATCTGTTGTGGTCGAATAGACCTATGTATGACTTGCTGGTAATTATTGTTTCCGGGTTGTTGTAGTCTAACTGAGGGTCTTCCATGTAAATAACTAGGATTTCTAAAATAGTGAGCATTTTGCTCCTCAAGACAAAAGTTGAAAACGTCGGTAATTTTACCTGGCCTCATAGCCCTAATGGTTGAACCTAATGGTTGTTTCAGCCCTGATAAAAATGTGTTTAAATACATTTCATTATAGAGAATTTGCTTAGCATTTATAACGTTTTTATCGCTTTCATGAACACGTATAAAATTAGAAATTGTTGAAAGTATTTCAATAATTCTTGAATAAAACTTTTCAACAGTATCATTATTCTGTCTTATTTGGTGCAAGTCTCTTAAAAGGCTCGTTTCGTTACGCTTGTCGGAGTAGATAATGGACTATTAAATTATTTTGAATGTGTTCCCAGTCTACCAGCGTCCCGTACATATTGAGAATTTCTTTCGCTTCACCTATTATTAAATTCCTAATAGCCCTCAAAATATTTTTTTCATAACTAGAACCTTTGATATTTGGTATTACAGACTTCCTCGACATTGCTTAAAAAATCATAGAGTAACCGAGGGTTTCCATCGAAAGAAGGTACGTCTTTAATAGCGCCTGGAATTCTAAGTGAATTAAAGACGTCTGTGGCAATAGCGGAATTATTCATAATTTTATTTATATTTAAATTTAAATTTATAGGAAAGTAAATGCGCCGAATTACTGTTCTCGATATCGACACCGTATTTTTTAATAGAAATTGAACTAATTGCTGAATCTACAAAATCACTGTTATTCAAATTAAATATTCCTTTGAATTTTTCAAAGTTTTACGAATTGGACTATTAAGGGTACAAGATTTGTGATTTCGTCCTTTCCAATCTGGTAATTTTTTTGGGAATTGGGGGCATAAAGTATAGTTAAAACCGATAGTTAAGAATCAGAAACAATAGGCTTACCCCTCTAAATATGTCGCAAATATCGTCAACTGTATCACTAATCCTGCATCGTTGCAATCCTTTTTTCGTAGTAGCACTCCACAACACAATATGTCTTTAATATACTTTTTGTTTTATTAGTATTGCTTTTTTTACGATTTTTAAGCTACTTGACTGTTCACTTTTTTTTTGTATACTTTACTTAGCAATCCTACCGACTGCGCCAATTAGGTTTTTTTGGGGGATTTGAATGAAACAAAATCGTTTATTGCGTGAAATTTGTTTATTAGACTGATCTTAACTAACGACTAACTTTACTCTAACATTGAACCTAAAATTGATAACTTAAACTAACGGAAACTTGAAGACTTATCATATATCAATGACAACAGAGTGCTTTTCGTGGCTGCGACTATAAGCAATATAGAGTGAATACTGCTGTACACTTGCTGTGTGGCGTTTTATGTACATGGATGCTATGTACATAATTGTTGTGACCTTGAAGTTGTTTATAACATCACTGTTATTTTGCTGTTGGTCTGATGCTGCTGATCCTTTGAAAAGTTTATGTGGTGCTGCTACGGTGCTGCCTATGTGATGCTGTTGCTGAAATGTTGTAGTTGCTCGGCGGCTTTGCTCATAGTTGTTGTTAGCATTATGATGGTGGTAAGAGCACACGTAACTCGCGCCACTTAAGGCGAGGTCTTCCTGTAGTGGGTCCCACGTCTGGCTGGGAATCGAAGACTCTGCGAGCCGGAGTGTTTGTGTCCATTAGTTCTACATGCCCTCGCCATCTTAAATGACCAAGGCGGAGATTTTGACCAGGGGTATGTCGCTGTACAGCTTGTATAGTTCTTTGTTGAATCTTCGTCTCCATAGCCCGTCAACGCAAACGGGACCGAAGATTTTTCGAAGGAAATCCTATATAAGACTCTGGTCAGCTCGAATTTTTCGAATTTTGCTCTCGAATCGACCAAGGATTTCTTCACCCGCTTTTGATGTGGTGCAAGCTCTACTACTGTCTGAATATATGTTGGGACAGTGTCGAGTTCCATATTTCATAGCCATAAAGCCCACATTTTGGGGATTTTAATTTTAAGGATGGGGCGGGGTAGGGTATTAAACGATCCGAAATCTATATTTCGTTCATGCAAAGTTTCGATGCAAAAACATTAATAAAGTTAATATAAACATTTCGTCGTTAGACCATTTAAACCTACGCCAACATTTTAGAGCTGTTTTCTTACAAAAACCATTTGTGTACTCCATAGCATATGCAGGAGAAAAACGTTTTTTTGACGAAACATAAAAGATTTTGATAAACTGTCTCAACAATATGTTTTGAGAACGTCATTTTCTATATTCTATCGCCATAAAGCCTACATTTGCGGATATTTATTTTAAGGATGGGATGGAATAGGGTATTTTACGATCCGCATAGAGGATTTTAGCCTACTTATATGTTTATACCCTATCCCATAGGGGTATATTAGTTTTTACATTACGTTTGTAACATAGAGAAATAATTTCGATAGATATACCTCAAAGTATATCGAGCGACTAGCTAAGACGATCTGGTCATGTCTATATGTCCGTCCGTCCGTCCGCCTTACATTTTGAGCTAGAGTGACGAAATTTGGTTATTTGGACTTTCTGTCCGACTAAACAGAACAATTGTAAAAAAATTCATAAAAACATTGTTTGGAAAAAAGTGTATGAACGTAATACCTTTATTTTGTCTTTACATTTTTTTTCATTAAAAAACTATTTTCAGTGAAATTTTAAAATATTTGAAAAAAACTTTTGATGCAAAATCATTGGTAATATTTACATGAATATTTCGTTTATAGATCATTTTAGCCCACGGCCACTTTTTGAAGGCGTTTTCTTACAGAAACCATTTGTTTATCCTACCCTATAACATAAAAGACTTAGGTACTATCTGAGCATGATGTGGTGACAGTTTAATTTTCTTTATTTCATTCCCAATCAGTTTTAGTACCGCCAAATTTTTGAGGATATTAATTTTAAGGATGGGATAGGATAGGGTATTCAACGATCCGCACAGCGGATTGTAGCCTTCTCATATGGTTTTGTTTAAAAATAAACTAGCTGACCCATGCTCGCCTTGCTTCGCCCGCGATCAGCAGCTTAAAAGAATGTGTTACTTATATCTGATGCATTTGGCATTGAACAATTTTTAACTTTCTCTTACAAATAGAAATGTACTGTTTTCGTAAACATTTTCGACATTTTTGATTGATTCTAACATTACGATGATAGTGGAACCCAAAAAAGTGTCGGTCTGTCCGTAATGGTCTCTCGTACGTCCCAGTGGTGCACCCACCACTCATTGTTGATATAATCAGCGATTTTTCTTATGTTTTGAGCTGTTAAGCCCCAACTAAGCCGATCAATTCAGTTTCAGTTTAGCTTTCAGTTGAGCTGAAAACTGATGGGAATTCCATGTTTCTTAATTTAAGTTTAAGTTAAACGCTTCATCTTTTTCGTTTACACAGCTCAACTGAAACTGAACTGATCGTCGAAATATAGCTTTAGTGTGCAAAATTTCATAATAATTTATCTAAAAGGGAGTTGCATAAAAGGCAAACATACATACAACGATAATATACCTACAATAACCACATTAACATTTATGTACATACCTTGTGTTAAAAACCTATTTGTATTATTTATTAATTTTTATCCTTATATACCGTGTTCACTTCCGTGCTGTAAAGCATCAAAAATAACAACAACATAGTTCAAGTAATATGCATGCTATCGTACATACATAACTACAGAACGAACACTCATAAATACGTACGCCGCTTGGGCACCGTCATTGGCAATGGTCTCCACTGATGGTATTCGCAATACAATTCAAATAATGTATGTTCTATGTTATAACTTTTCTCTAAGATAACTTACAGAGATAATATATATACCAATGGATTAAATTTATTAAATTAAATTTATTTCTGTTCTGTTCTTAAGAGTTACAAAAATTGATATAAACCACAGAAAATAGCCAAAAAATGTGAAAAAAATTAAATTTAATACTTCTTTTGTTTATTTAAAAGGTTTTGTTAAAAGAAACTTAATATGTGGTATAGAAAAATTCCACAGAAGAATTCTGAGTTTATAGGAGATAACTCCACTCACATATATACATACCTATAAACATCGAATCTGATTTGGCTTTTTTATAAGTAAGTGATAAATGATATATTTCGTTTAAATTCGGTCAGTGCATTGTGTCGAATTCTTGTTTAGCATTAATCAATTAAAACATTAAATTGTACACTTAATTTAACAATAATAAAATAGTTTGTTAGATAAAATTATCATTTGTAGTGGTAAGTGGTATTTTCATTGTATCATCTCTTGTGTTGTACTCTCCCTAGATACACATTAATATGCGTTCAGCTTTAATAGCGAGATTTTTAACTTTCTCTTACAAAGAGAAAGATATTGTTTTCGTGAAAATTTTCGACCTCGAGATTTTGATTGATTCTAACATTACGATGATAGCGGAGCCTAAAAAAGTGGTTTTTGGAATTCCGTCCGTCGGTCCGTCGGTCCGTCTGTCCGTAATGGTCTCCCCAGCCTAAACGGCTCGACCAATTTTCTTCAAACTTCGTATCCAAGCTTATTTTAGTCATAATTCTAGGCCATTTTTTTTGTTTGCTTTTAGCCATGTTAATAACGGTACCTGCCATATAAAAATTACACATAACCTCAATTTTCTCGAAAACGGCTCTAACGATTTTGATTAAACTTTATAGATACTATAACCATATTAGCTCCAACAAAACTGCATACCCAGTTTTTTCGAGAAAATCCATATAACGGATTTTGTCATTTAGGCCATATAAAGAAAATTGTTAATATCTCGCAAACTATTGTGTCAAATTGAATGAAATTTAATACATATACTACTATTACAGCTTGAAGCAATTCCACATAATTAGTTTTAGCCCAACTATTACTAAACGGAATTTTCAGTTATGGCCAAAAACGGAAAATCATTATTTTTCACATTGACATCGATTCCTTCAAATTTTGGAGTAAAAATTCGTATAAATACATTTCGACATTATTTATATCATTTTAGCATCAATAATCAAAATGCTTATGATTAGATCTAACGCCCAACTTGCTGTGAAAGAGAAAGTTGCGTACGACCCAGTCGTGCACCCACCACTCGTTTGTTATTTGATTTGAAAAATTTCATCCTACTATTGTTGCGACGAGAATCAGTAGCACTATTGTCTACCGTCCTATTATTTGAGTAATCGAATTTTCATCCAAACAAGTGTTTTCCTACATCTCATAAATTAAGAAAAAAGTTAACCTAGGTAAGGTTTACACATATTTTTATAAGACATACAATGAAAACCTCAAAAACTGCTTTACACCTCGCTGCGCGGCAGCCAGCAACAATTTTATCATTTTATTATTTTTTCACAATACATATTCACATTCATACCAAATCTGAAAGAAAATTACAAAACAAAATATGTACACCAAACCAACCCTCAACTTGATTTTTTTCCTTCTCTTTCCATATTTGTTTTCAAGTTATTTGCTTGGTGTCTGTATATTGCATATGTAGGTAGGTAGGTATATGTAATATTAGTCTGCGCTTGCTACTTTTTGTCTTTTCCTTCAGTTTTCGTTTGCGTTGAAGCAAAGAGCACATGAGTAAAATTAAAGAGAGCTTACCAACACATTCAAATGCATTTACATGAAATTTGAGTTGGTCGGTCTGGGACACCTACCCTTAAGGATATGTTTGAAAGCTCACTGGCCCAGGAGTATTCCAAAAAAAAAAAATCTGTATGTCGCCGATTTTGAGCCATTAAACACTGCCACGCCCACTTTTTCGAAAAACGTTCTTTTTGACCAAACCGTTGAAAATTTTGAAAATGTGTTTGAATAACATTCAGTCCATACCAATATCTATCTATATTTCGCCCATATAAAGTTTGTTGCCACGCCCACTTTTGGTGAGCGTTTTATGTAAAAACTGTTTTGGCAGAATTTTGAGAAAATTTGAAAAAAAAAATTCGATGCAAAAACATTGATAATGTTAATGTGAACATTTCGCCTATAGGACATATATACTTCAAAGTATATCTATCGAGTCAAAATCGCTAGATCAGTCGATCTAGCTACGTCTGTCTGTCAGTATTTGTGTCACCGATTTTTGGGCCTAAAATTTTGAGCTAGAATGATGAAATTTGATACACGTGCTTTTTGTTGCCCCCAGCAGAACAAGTGATGATGAAATTTTTGAAATCCGCCCATTTCCACGCTATCTTTTTAGATAGAACGCCCACTTCTTGGGGGTTTCGAGTAAAAAAAAACTTTTTGAAGTACAATTTTAAAATATTCGAAATCTTTTTGAAGCAAGATCATTGGTGATGATAATATGAACACGCCCAATTTTTGGGTGCTTTTTCCTACAAAAAAAATTGTATACTCTACTCCATAGCATATGCAGGAGGAAAACGTTGTTTTTTGTCAAACCATAAAATATTTTGCAAAATGTTTGAACAATAGGTATGTTTTGACAACGCCATTTTCTATATTTCATCGCCTAAAGCCCACATTTCGGGGATATTATCCGCACTGCGGATTGTACAATGAACCCCCTTTTCTAGAAAATTCATAAATAGGTAAATAGGTAAATTTCAATTAAAATGTTGTTTGATGTATTGTTTATTGTCGTACAATACAACAAATCTTATCTAATTCACCCTTTGTTAACCGGTAAACTATAGTTTGCAAAATTTGCACGTAATATTGATGGTAAATTGGATTTCGCACATTGTTTGTAGTCAATGAGTAGGCATTCTTCTTCGTTTACCGGTGATTATGATCTGAATAGTGGGATCATAACCCTCATATTTTACAACACCTACCTGTAGTAGGCCTGTGGTCTTCGCTATAGAATATCTGTACTAAGATATAATATCAAATATAATTACGGCATAATGTTGCGGCGAATACTTTTCAATGTTCGCACGAAAAGATTATACGTGCAAATCTTTTTTTACTGAATTATTATCTGGCCATTTTATTGGTGTATAAATCGCAAAAATAAAAGAAGGTTGAACGCGTAATTTGAATTTCTGATTGAAATCCCCTTCATATAAATGTTCTTATTATTACCTCTTCCTTTTCTCAATTTATAAAAGCATATAAGAAACGCCTCGATTGAAAGAAGTTATACAACACAAGTGAATAGATATGCATAAGGTATAGGTGTATCTCTCAATAAGATTGCAATAATTGCTAAATTTGTAACTAAATTACTCCGAAAAGTTGTTACTGAAAATAGTTGTGCTTATCAAATCATCGAAAGACATTGCAAGGGTATTTACCCTCTGCAATAGTGAGGAACTTTAACCTGATCTAAAAAAAAACCTCCCGAAGACTGACTTTTGTGTATCTTAAAGGAATCGCACCTAGTCGTTAGACTAATTAGAAATTTATTTTTCATTTGTATTATATTATATGAAATATAAAATTTAAAAGAAAAGCCGCCGTTGTTGGTAGGATTTCTATAACATTTATTTTAAAGTTTTCTTGAGTATCATTAGCTACATAGATCCAGATTTTTGACCCGTCTTAGTCTCCTGATTATATTGTCAGTATTTTAAAGTTGCGATATTTCTACGTCTTACTGCTATTTTTCTAGCTTCATCTTCAACCATTTCAATACATAGAGATCATGTAGATCGACGTTTCGTATGTACCACGGTGCGTAACTATGCTCCGGAGTACTTTGTTTTGGAATGTTTGTATTTCTAGTAAATTCGGTTTGCTTATTGTTGTGTATACTGGATACTGGATTGTGTGGTACATTTTTTAGCGTAAAATTTATATGGACTGACTTCAGGTCATTTAATCTGTTCTGCCAATTTTTAGTCCATTATGAAATATTGTTTACTGCCTTTTGAAGTTTTTATGCCCTATCCCATAGGGGTTTATTAGTTTTGATACATAGTTTGTTACATAGAGAAATAATTTAGCTACATATACCTCAAAGTATATGGAATCTATCAGAATCGCTAGCTGAGTCGATTGAGCCGTGTCTGTCTGTCCCTGAGTCCGTCCGTCCGTACATCACCAGTTTTTGGGCCTTAAATTTTGAGCTAAAATGATGAAATTTGATGAAATGATCTTTGCTGCTCCCAGCAGAACAAGTGTAAACATTTTTTAAATCCGCCCACTGCCACGCCCTTTTTTTTTTTTTTTTTTTTTTTAGAAAAACGTAGTTTTTAGACAAACCGTAAGGAATTTTAAAAAAGTGTCTGAGCAACATATTTAGAGAATCATAATATCTATATTTCGTCAATATAAAGTTTTTTTGGGGCGTTTTTAGTAAAAAACCTTTTTCGGTCAAATTTTCATATATTCGAAAAAACTTTTGATGCATAAACTGTAATAAAATAAATATGAACATTTCGTCATTTGACCATTTTAACCCACGCCCATTTTATGGTTGCGTTTTTCTGCAAAAAAAAAAACATTTATATGCCCTACCCCAATGCATATGGAATAGAAAAACGTTGTTTTTCGTCGAACCATAATAGATTTTGATTAACCGTCTGAATAATATGTTGTGACAACTTCATTTTTCATACTTAATGGCCATAAAGACCACGGGAAAACCTACTCACTGGCTCTATTGGCCTATTGGCTCTATTGGCATAAAACCCTACCCCTATGGGATAGGGTATAAAAAGTCGATACATGACATAGTTTGTAACATAGACAAATAATTTAGCTACATATACCTCAAAGTATATGGGTCGACTCAGAATCTCTAGCTGAGTCGATTAAGCCATGTCTGTCCGTCCGTACGTCACCAGTTTTTGGGTCTTTAATTTTGAGCTAGAAGGATGTGTGCACATTGCCAGCATCAAGCAACAACATAGCCGATGCATACGTACGACGGAAATTCCCCTTTGCACTTGCCGCCCGCGTCTGTAACAGCTACAACATGTTTAGCTTGATGCGTACTCTATAGTTATATACCTCTTTGATAAAAGTTAATAGATTTGTGACAGTGGATCGTTGTTTAACAAAGCCATGTTGTTCCTCGCAGATGATGTTTTGACAAAGGAAAACCAATTTATCAAAAATAATATGCTCGAATAACTTAGGAATGCAAGATAGTTTTGAGATCGGTCTATAATTAGAGATGTCTCCACGTTCACCTTTTTTTTTTTTTTAAACAGGCCTTTTAAATGCATTTTGGGAGCTTTCAAACATATACTTAAGATAAGGCGAAAGAGCATCTTTGCATTGCTTTAAGACTATTGGTGGAATTTCATGGGGCCAGCAGAATAATAATTTTTTAATAAAGAAATATATTTAAGTAGTTTCTCTAATGTAACATTGCTGAACGAAAATAGTCTCAACACGACCGTGAGACATATACGGGGGAAGTAGACTCGATCTCTTTAGCCTCAGGGTTAAGCGGTAGCAGTAGACGTAACGCAAGACGAACGATCAGGCGGATTAGTAAAATCGCCGTTAAACCGTCGTGAGCAACACCGTCGCTGTGCGGATCGTTGAATACCCTATACCATCCTATCCATAAAACTAAAATCCCCAAAAAAGGGGGCATGGCTAAAAACACGACGTGGATAAAATAGAAAAAATTATATAGTGACAACAAATTCTTCAGACTGCTTACAAAACAATTTTACGGTTCTACAAAAGACAAGGTTTTCTCCTGCATATGTTATGGGGTAGTGTTTAAAAATGTTTTTTATATAAAAACGCCCCCAAAAAGTGGGCGTGGGTTAAAATGGTATATAGACGAAATGTTCATATTAATAATGTTAATGATTCTGCATCAAAATTTTTTTCGAAAAATTTAAAATTTGAACGAAAACAGTTTTTAATTGAAAACGCCCCCAAAAAGTCGGCGTGGCAAAAAACTTTATATTGACGAAATATAGATATTACTAAATATGCTGCTCAGACACTTTTTTAAAATTCTTTACGGTTGGGCTAAAAACTATGTTTTTTTTTTAAAAGGGGGCGTGGCAGTAGGCTGATTTCAAAAATTTTTACACTTGTTCTGCTGGGAGCAACAAAGAGCACGTGTACCGAATTTCATCATTCTAGCTCAAAATTTAAGACCCAAAAACTGGTGACGTACGTTCGGACGGACGGATAGACATGGGAAAATCGTCTCAGCTAGCGATTCTGAGTCGATCCATATACTAATATACCCCTATGGGATAGGGTATAAAAACATATGAGAATCCGCTGTGCGGATCGTTAAATACCCTATCCCTAAAATTAATATCCTCAAAATATAGGCTTTATGGCGATGAAATACAGAAAATGACTGTCACAATATATTGCTCAGACAGTTTATCAAAATCTCTTGTGGTTCGATAAAAAAACAACGTATTTCTATTGCTAATGCCTTGGGATGGGGTATACAAATGGTTTTTGTAAGAAAACGCCCCCGAAATGTGGGCGTAGGTGAAAATGATCTATGGACAAAATGTTTATATTAGCATTGCGGAAGTATTTGCATCAAAATTTTTTTCGAAAGTGGTAAAATTTGGACAAAAAGCGTTTTTTACTAAAAACGCCCCCAAAAAGTGGGCGTGGCAAAAAACTTTGTATGGACGAAATATAGATATTAGGATTGTCTAAATATGCTGCTCAGACATTTTCTTGAAATTCTTTACGGTTTGGCGTAAAACTACGTTATTCTAAAAGGGGGCGTGGCAGTGGGCGGATTTCAAAAAAATTTACACTTGTTCTGCTTCGTCGGCCAGAGAGTCTATATACCAAATTTCAACACTCTAGCTCAAAATTTAAGGCCCAAAAATCGGTGACACACAGACGGATGGACGGACGGACGGACAGACAGACATGGCTTAATCGACTCAGCTAGCGATTCTGAATCGATCCATATACTTTGAGGTATATGTATGGAAATTATTTCTCTATGTTACAAACTTAATGTCAAAACTAATATACCCCCCTATGGGATAGGGTATAAACAACGTTTTCTATTGCATATACTCTGGGGTTGGGTATACAAATGGTTTTGGCCCAAAAGTGGGCCTGGGTTAAAATTATGTACAGACGAAATGTTCATATTATCATAGCCAATAATCGTGCATCAATAGTTTTTTCAAATATTTTCAAAATGTACCAAAAAATGTTTTTTTATGAAAAAGCCCCCAAAGAGTGGGCGTGGCAAGACACTTTGTACATACAAAATATAGATATTAAGATTTTCTAAATATGTTGTTCAGACACTCTTTCGAAATTCCTTACGGTTTTTTTTCCAAATTATTTCTCTTTGTTACAAACTATGTATCAAAACGAATATACCCCTATGGGATAGTGTATAAACATATGAGAAGGCTACAATCCGCTGTGGGCATCGTTGAATTTTTCAATTTATCCTCAAATTAAACATCCCCACAAAGTGTGCCTAGCATTGTCACAATATATTGCTCAGACAGGTTATCAAATGGTTCGACAAAAAACAACGTTTGTCTCCTGCATATGCTACGGGGTAGGTATACAAATGGTTTTTATACCCTATCCCATAGGGGGTATATTAGTTTTGATACTTAGTTTGTAACATAGAGAAATTATTTAGCTACATATACCTCAAAGTATATGGATCGACTCAGAATCGCTAGCTGAGTCGAATTAGCCATGTCTGTCTGTCCGTCCGTCCGTCTGTCTGTTCGTCACCGATTTTTGGGCCTTAAATTTTGAGCTAGGGTAATGAAATTTGGTATTTAGGATCCTCGTCCGTGCCACCAGAACAATTGTAAAAATTTTTGAAATCCGCCCTCTGCCACGCCCCCTTTTTAGGAAAACGTATTTTTTGGCCAAACCGTAAGGAATTTTAAAAAAGTGTCTGAGCAGCATATTTAGAGAATCGTAATATCTATATTTCGTCGATATAAAGTTTTTTGCCACGCCCACTTTTTGGGGGCGTTTTTTATAAAAAAAAACGTTTTCTGGTCAAATTTTAAAATTTTCAAAAAAAATTTGATGCACAATCATTGGTAGTATTAATATGAACATTTCGTCCATAGACGATTTTAACCCACGCCCACTTTTTGGGGGCGTTTTCTTACAAAAAAAAACATTTGTATGCCCTACCCCAAGGCATATGCAATAGAAAAACGTTGTTTTTCGTCGAATCATAAAAGAATTTGATAAACCTTCTGAACAAGATGTTGTGACAACGCCATTTTCAATACTTTATGCCCATAAAGACCACATTTTGGGGATATTAATTTTAAGGATGGGATGGGATAGGGTTTTAAACGATCCGCACAGCGGATTGTAGCCTTCTCATATGTTTTTTTATAAAAAAGTCCCCAAAATGTGGCCGTGGGTTCAAATGATCTACTGACGAAATGTTTATATTAACATACCCAATTATTTACATCAATCTTTTTTTCGAACGTTTTAAAATTTTACTGAAAACGCCTCCAAAAGTGGGCGTGGCAAAAACTTGTTGTCCAGACACTTTTTCAAAATTCCTTACGGTTTGTCCAACTACGTTTTTTCTAAAAAGGGGGCGTGGCACTGGGTGGAAATGAGTTATATTAATTTTTTACGAGTTGAGCTGTTATGCCTGAAAATTTCACCTAAATCGAGTGAGTGGTTCTGTTTTTATTGAGTTTTTTTCCGCACTTCTATACTTCTATTCTATTCAGTGTGCAGTTTCCAATCTCGATCTGTATTTAATCTTTGCATACGCTGAAAAGCCTGCTTCACAGCGATACGTTGTGACAAAACAGAACAAATTTCATATAGCCTGTTTGTCAAGTTCAGGGTATGCAGCCATAATACCAATCTGAAATTAGCTCAATGATACAGGATCAAATACATGTTTAGATGAAAAAGAACTCTGCAGATAATGTAATGTAGATATTAAAATTGTCTAAATATGTTGTTCAGACACTTTTTCAAAATTCCTTACGATTTGGCCAAGTACGTTTTTTTCTAAAAAGGGGGCGTGGTACTGGGTGGAAATGAGTTATATTAATTTCTTCCGAGTTGAGCTGTTGTGCCTGAAAATTTCACCTAAATCAATTGAGTGGTTCTGTTTTTATTGAGTTTTTTTCCGCACTTCTATACTTCTATTCTATTCAGTGTGCAGTTTCCAATCTCGATCTGTATTTAATCTTTGCATACGCTGAAAAGCCTGATTCACAGCGATACGTTGTGACGAAACAGAACAAATTTCATATAGCCTGTTTGGCAAGTTCAGGGGGTATGCAGCCATTATACCAATCTGAAATTAGCTCAATGATACAGGATCAAATACATGTTTAGATGAAAAAGAACTCTGCAGATCTATAAGAGCCTCGTTTTTCGGAATGCTTAGTGTCGTAGGCTGGGTTTTCATTAGAAATGGATTTTATACCCACTCGAGATCAGTTTTTGTATCTGGTATGTTATCTAATAAAGATCTTTCTAGACTTTCCAAATGTTCACCTATCATATTGGCAATATCTAATCTGAGCTCTTGCATGTTTCCTTGTAAGAATTCATGTAAAACTGGAAAACATTCAACATTGTACACAGGTAAGCCAGAAATTATTTTTTATTTTTAAAGCTGACAGCTTGTCTCTCACAAAAAAATTCTGAAATGAGGAAAACTTTTCAAAAATATCTGCAAGATAAGCTAATTTTGTTATCCATTGCTCATCATGTAATAACTACATCAAAAAGGTTTTCAGATGAAGACATATTTCTCTAGTTGGAAAATCTAAATAAAGTTTTTTTTCTGGAAAGCCACCTTATTTCCGTGTCCAGAAGAAGTGATTTGTACTGACTTTCCATATCTTTGCACACTTTTGCTAACAATATCACAGCTTCATCAAGAACTTTTTTTCAAATCAGTTGGTATTTTTATTACCATAAGTGCATAACGATGCAAAATACAATGACTGCTGTTACTTCTTGGTGCATTAAACTTTTCCTACCATTGCCATTGGTGCATATATCAATACATTTTCCCCATTAATGCTGTGTTTATTCTAAAACAATTTATGGCCATGAATATTTCTGGCCAGGTGTATTGCTTTCCAAAGGTGTGCAGATGAGCAAATCTTCTTGAATAGATGTGTCGAAGGGATTGCTCAAATATACAAGAATTTTTGAAAGGCCGGCTACATCCGTGCTTTCATCGATTTCCATTGCAAACATATCAAAAGTATTCAATTGTGCGTGGCTTTCAGGACGAGCTAGCCTGTATCTTAGGAGAAAAGATGCTTCAGTTGCATTTTTGCTGTCAGTTTTTGCAAACGTAGTCAAACTGGACACTGTGAATTCATGCATGTATTTTTGTTTTTGAAAAAGTTGATGTTATTCTCCTTTAAATTTTCGTGAACTGTATTGAAATGTAGTTTTAGTTCTGCTGGTTTTTATACCCTATCCCATAGGGGTATATTAGTTTTGATACATAGTTTGTAACATAGAGAAATAATTTAGCTACATATACCTCAAAGTATATGGATCGACTCAGAATCGATAGCTGAGTCGATTTAGCCATGTCTGTCCGTCCGTCCGTCCGTCCGTCCGTACGTCACCAGTTTTTGGGCCTTAAATTTTGAGCTAGAAGGATGAAATTTGGTACACGTGCTCTTTGTTGCTCCCAGCAGAACAAGTGTAAACATTTTTGAAATCCGCCCACTGCCACGCCCCCTTTTTAGAAAAACATATTTTTTGGCCAAACCATAAGGAATTTTGAAAAACTTTCTGAACAACATATTTAGACAATCTGAATATCTGTATTTCGTTCATATAAAGTTTTTTGTCACGCCCACTTTTTGGGGGCGTTTTTAATAAAAAACGTTTTTCGGTCAAATTTTAAAATTTTCGAAAAAACTTTTGATGTAGAATCATTAGTAGTATAAATATGAACATTTCTTCCATAGACTATTACAACCGACGCCCACTTTTTGGGGGCGTTTTTTATATAAAAACCATTTTTACACACTACCCCATAACATATGCAGGAGAAAACCTTGTCTTTTGTAGAACCGTCAAAGTTTTTTGTAAACAGTCTGAACAATTTGTTGTCACGATGTCATTTTCTTTATTTTATCCACATCGTGTTTTTAGCCATGTCCACTTTTTGGGGATTTTAGTTTTACAGATAGGATGGGATAGGGTATTCAACGATCCGCACAGTGGATTGTAGCCTTCTCGTATGTTTATACCCTATCCCATAGGGGGGTATATTAGTTTTGACATTAAGTTTGTAACATAGAGAAATAATTTCGATACATATACCTCAAAGTATATGGATCGATTCAGAATCGCTAGCTGAGTCGATTAAGCCATGTCTGTCTGTCCGTCCGTCCGTCCGTCCGTCCGTCCGTCCGTCCGTCTGTGTGTCACCGATTTTTGGGCCTTAAATTTTGAGCTAGAGAGTTCAAATTTGGTATATAGACTCTCTGGCCGACGAAGCAGAACAAGTGTAAAAATTTTTGAAATCCGCCCACTGCCACGCTCCCTTTTTAGAAAAACGTAGTTTTAAGCCAAACCGTAAGGAATTTCAAAAAAGTGCCTGAGCAGCATATTTAGACAATCTTAATATCTATATTTCGTCCATACAAAGTTTTTTGCCACGCCCACTTTTTGGGGGCGTTTTTAGTAAAAAACGCTTTTTGTCCAAATTTTACCACTTTCGAAAAAAAATTTTGATGCAAATACTTCCGCAATGGTAATATAAACATTTTGTCTATAGATCATTTTCACCTACGCCCACATTTTGGGGGCGTTTTCTTACAAAAACCATTTGTATACCCCATCCCAAGGCATTAGCAATAGAAATACGTTGTTTGTTGTCGAACAACAAAAGATTTTGATAAACTGTCTGAGGAATATATTGTGACAATGTCATTTTCTGTATTTCTGAGTGGTTCTGTTTTTATTGAGTTTTTTTCCGCACTTCTATACTTCTATTCTATTCAGTGTGCAGTTTCCAATCTCGATCTGTATTTAATCTTTGCATACGCTGAAAAGCCTGCTTCACAGCGATACGTTGTGACAAAACAGAACAAATTTCATATAGCCTGTTTGTCAAGTTCAGGGTATGCAGCCATAATACCAATCTGAAATTAGCTCAATGATACAGGATCAAATACATGTTTAGATGAAAAAGAACTCTGCAGATAATGTAATGTAGATATTAAAATTGTCTAAATATGTTGTTCAGACACTTTTTCAAAATTCCTTACGATTTGGCCAAGTACGATTTGGGGGCGTGGTACTGGGTGGAAATGAGTTATATTAATTTCTTCCGAGTTGAGCTGTTGTGCCTGAAAATTTCACCTAAATCAATTGAGTGGTTCTGTTTTTATTGAGTTTTTTTCCGCACTTCTATACTTCTATTCTATTCAGTGTGCAGTTTCCAATCTCGATCTGTATTTAATCTTTGCATACGCTGAAAAGCCTGATTCACAGCGATACGTTGTGACGAAACAGAACAAATTTCATATAGCCTGTTTGGCAAGTTCAGGGGGTATGCAGCCATTATACCAATCTGAAATTAGCTCAATGATACAGGATCAAATACATGTTTAGATGAAAAAGAACTCTGCAGATCTATAAGAGCCTCGTTTTTCGGAATGCTTAGTGTCGTAGGCTGGGTTTTCATTAGAAATGGATTTTATACCCACTCGAGATCAGTTTTTGTATCTGGTATGTTATCTAATAAAGATCTTTCTAGACTTTCCAAATGTTCACCTATCATATTGGCAATATCTAATCTGAGCTCTTGCATGTTTCCTTGTAAGAATTCATGTAAAACTGGAAAACATTCAACATTGTACACAGGTAAGCCAGAAATTATTTTTTATTTTTAAAGCTGACAGCTTGTCTCTCACAAAAAAATTCTGAAATGAGGAAAACTTTTCAAAAATATCTGCAAGATAAGCTAATTTTGTTATCCATTGCTCATCATGTAATAACTACATCAAAAAGGTTTTCAGATGAAGACATATTTCTCTAGTTGGAAAATCTAAATAAAGTTTTTTTTCTGGAAAGCCACCTTATTTCCGTGTCCAGAAGAAGTGATTTGTACTGACTTTCCATATCTTTGCACACTTTTGCTAACAATATCACAGCTTCATCAAGAACTTTTTTTCAAATCAGTTGGTATTTTTATTACCATAAGTGCATAACGATGCAAAATACAATGACTGCTGTTACTTCTTGGTGCATTAAACTTTTCCTACCATTGCCATTGGTGCATATATCAATACATTTTCCCCATTAATGCTGTGTTTATTCTAAAACAATTTATGGCCATGAATATTTCTGGCCAGGTGTATTGCTTTCCAAAGGTGTGCAGATGAGCAAATCTTCTTGAATAGATGTGTCGAAGGGATTGCTCAAATATACCCAATTATTTACATCAATCTTTTTTTCGAACGTTTTAAAATTTTACTGAAAACGCCTCCAAAAGTGGGCGTGGCAAAAACTTGTTGTCCAGACACTTTTTCAAAATTCCTTACGGTTTGTCCAACTACGTTTTTTCTAAAAAGGGGGCGTGGCACTGGGTGGAAATGAGTTATATTAATTTTTTACGAGTTGAGCTGTTATGCCTGAAAATTTCACCTAAATCGAGTGAGTGGTTCTGTTTTTATTGAGTTTTTTTCCGCACTTCTATACTTCTATTCTATTCAGTGTGCAGTTTCCAATCTCGATCTGTATTTAATCTTTGCATACGCTGAAAAGCCTGCTTCACAGCGATACGTTGTGACAAAACAGAACAAATTTCATATAGCCTGTTTGTCAAGTTCAGGGTATGCAGCCATAATACCAATCTGAAATTAGCTCAATGATACAGGATCAAATACATGTTTAGATGAAAAAGAACTCTGCAGATAATGTAATGTAGATATTAAAATTGTCTAAATATGTTGTTCAGACACTTTTTCAAAATTCCTTACGATTTGGCCAAGTACGTTTTTTTCTAAAAAGGGGGCGTGGTACTGGGTGGAAATGAGTTATATTAATTTCTTCCGAGTTGAGCTGTTGTGCCTGAAAATTTCACCTAAATCAATTGAGTGGTTCTGTTTTTATTGAGTTTTTTTCCGCACTTCTATACTTCTATTCTATTCAGTGTGCAGTTTCCAATCTCGATCTGTATTTAATCTTTGCATACGCTGAAAAGCCTGATTCACAGCGATACGTTGTGACGAAACAGAACAAATTTCATATAGCCTGTTTGGCAAGTTCAGGGGGTATGCAGCCATTATACCAATCTGAAATTAGCTCAATGATACAGGATCAAATACATGTTTAGATGAAAAAGAACTCTGCAGATCTATAAGAGCCTCGTTTTTCGGAATGCTTAGTGTCGTAGGCTGGGTTTTCATTAGAAATGGATTTTATACCCACTCGAGATCAGTTTTTGTATCTGGTATGTTATCTAATAAAGATCTTTCTAGACTTTCCAAATGTTCACCTATCATATTGGCAATATCTAATCTGAGCTCTTGCATGTTTCCTTGTAAGAATTCATGTAAAACTGGAAAACATTCAACATTGTACACAGGTAAGCCAGAAATTATTTTTTATTTTTAAAGCTGACAGCTTGTCTCTCACAAAAAAATTCTGAAATGAGGAAAACTTTTCAAAAATATCTGCAAGATAAGCTAATTTTGTTATCCATTGCTCATCATGTAATAACTACATCAAAAAGGTTTTCAGATGAAGACATATTTCTCTAGTTGGAAAATCTAAATAAAGTTTTTTTTCTGGAAAGCCACCTTATTTCCGTGTCCAGAAGAAGTGATTTGTACTGACTTTCCATATCTTTGCACACTTTTGCTAACAATATCACAGCTTCATCAAGAACTTTTTTTCAAATCAGTTGGTATTTTTATTACCATAAGTGCATAACGATGCAAAATACAATGACTGCTGTTACTTCTTGGTGCATTAAACTTTTCCTACCATTGCCATTGGTGCATATATCAATACATTTTCCCCATTAATGCTGTGTTTATTCTAAAACAATTTATGGCCATGAATATTTCTGGCCAGGTGTATTGCTTTCCAAAGGTGTGCAGATGAGCAAATCTTCTTGAATAGATGTGTCGAAGGGATTGCTCAAATATACAAGAATTTTTGAAAGGCCGGCTACATCCGTGCTTTCATCGATTTCCATTGCAAACATATCAAAAGTATTCAATTGTGCGTGGCTTTCAGGACGAGCTAGCCTGTATCTTAGGAGAAAAGATGCTTCAGTTGCATTTTTGCTGTCAGTTTTTGCAAACGTAGTCAAACTGGACACTGTGAATTCATGCATGTATTTTTGTTTTTGAAAAAGTTGATGTTATTCTCCTTTAAATTTTCGTGAACTGTATTGAAATGTAGTTTTAGTTCTGCTGGTTTTTATACCCTATCCCATAGGGGTATATTAGTTTTGATACATAGTTTGTAACATAGAGAAATAATTTAGCTACATATACCTCAAAGTATATGGATCGACTCAGAATCGATAGCTGAGTCGATTTAGCCATGTCTGTCCGTCCGTCCGTCCGTCCGTCCGTACGTCACCAGTTTTTGGGCCTTAAATTTTGAGCTAGAAGGATGAAATTTGGTACACGTGCTCTTTGTTGCTCCCAGCAGAACAAGTGTAAACATTTTTGAAATCCGCCCACTGCCACGCCCCCTTTTTAGAAAAACATATTTTTTGGCCAAACCATAAGGAATTTTGAAAAACTTTCTGAACAACATATTTAGACAATCTGAATATCTGTATTTCGTTCATATAAAGTTTTTTGTCACGCCCACTTTTTGGGGGCGTTTTTAATAAAAAACGTTTTTCGGTCAAATTTTAAAATTTTCGAAAAAACTTTTGATGTAGAATCATTAGTAGTATAAATATGAACATTTCTTCCATAGACTATTACAACCGACGCCCACTTTTTGGGGGCGTTTTTTATATAAAAACCATTTTTACACACTACCCCATAACATATGCAGGAGAAAACCTTGTCTTTTGTAGAACCGTCAAAGTTTTTTGTAAACAGTCTGAACAATTTGTTGTCACGATGTCATTTTCTTTATTTTATCCACATCGTGTTTTTAGCCATGTCCACTTTTTGGGGATTTTAGTTTTACAGATAGGATGGGATAGGGTATTCAACGATCCGCACAGTGGATTGTAGCCTTCTCGTATGTTTATACCCTATCCCATAGGGGGGTATATTAGTTTTGACATTAAGTTTGTAACATAGAGAAATAATTTCGATACATATACCTCAAAGTATATGGATCGATTCAGAATCGCTAGCTGAGTCGATTAAGCCATGTCTGTCTGTCCGTCCGTCCGTCCGTCCGTCCGTCCGTCCGTCCGTCTGTGTGTCACCGATTTTTGGGCCTTAAATTTTGAGCTAGAGAGTTCAAATTTGGTATATAGACTCTCTGGCCGACGAAGCAGAACAAGTGTAAAAATTTTTGAAATCCGCCCACTGCCACGCTCCCTTTTTAGAAAAACGTAGTTTTAAGCCAAACCGTAAGGAATTTCAAAAAAGTGCCTGAGCAGCATATTTAGACAATCTTAATATCTATATTTCGTCCATACAAAGTTTTTTGCCACGCCCACTTTTTGGGGGCGTTTTTAGTAAAAAACGCTTTTTGTCCAAATTTTACCACTTTCGAAAAAAAATTTTGATGCAAATACTTCCGCAATGGTAATATAAACATTTTGTCTATAGATCATTTTCACCTACGCCCACATTTTGGGGGCGTTTTCTTACAAAAACCATTTGTATACCCCATCCCAAGGCATTAGCAATAGAAATACGTTGTTTGTTGTCGAACAACAAAAGATTTTGATAAACTGTCTGAGGAATATATTGTGACAATGTCATTTTCTGTATTTCTGAGTGGTTCTGTTTTTATTGAGTTTTTTTCCGCACTTCTATACTTCTATTCTATTCAGTGTGCAGTTTCCAATCTCGATCTGTATTTAATCTTTGCATACGCTGAAAAGCCTGCTTCACAGCGATACGTTGTGACAAAACAGAACAAATTTCATATAGCCTGTTTGTCAAGTTCAGGGTATGCAGCCATAATACCAATCTGAAATTAGCTCAATGATACAGGATCAAATACATGTTTAGATGAAAAAGAACTCTGCAGATAATGTAATGTAGATATTAAAATTGTCTAAATATGTTGTTCAGACACTTTTTCAAAATTCCTTACGATTTGGCCAAGTACGATTTGGGGGCGTGGTACTGGGTGGAAATGAGTTATATTAATTTCTTCCGAGTTGAGCTGTTGTGCCTGAAAATTTCACCTAAATCAATTGAGTGGTTCTGTTTTTATTGAGTTTTTTTCCGCACTTCTATACTTCTATTCTATTCAGTGTGCAGTTTCCAATCTCGATCTGTATTTAATCTTTGCATACGCTGAAAAGCCTGATTCACAGCGATACGTTGTGACGAAACAGAACAAATTTCATATAGCCTGTTTGGCAAGTTCAGGGGGTATGCAGCCATTATACCAATCTGAAATTAGCTCAATGATACAGGATCAAATACATGTTTAGATGAAAAAGAACTCTGCAGATCTATAAGAGCCTCGTTTTTCGGAATGCTTAGTGTCGTAGGCTGGGTTTTCATTAGAAATGGATTTTATACCCACTCGAGATCAGTTTTTGTATCTGGTATGTTATCTAATAAAGATCTTTCTAGACTTTCCAAATGTTCACCTATCATATTGGCAATATCTAATCTGAGCTCTTGCATGTTTCCTTGTAAGAATTCATGTAAAACTGGAAAACATTCAACATTGTACACAGGTAAGCCAGAAATTATTTTTTATTTTTAAAGCTGACAGCTTGTCTCTCACAAAAAAATTCTGAAATGAGGAAAACTTTTCAAAAATATCTGCAAGATAAGCTAATTTTGTTATCCATTGCTCATCATGTAATAACTACATCAAAAAGGTTTTCAGATGAAGACATATTTCTCTAGTTGGAAAATCTAAATAAAGTTTTTTTTCTGGAAAGCCACCTTATTTCCGTGTCCAGAAGAAGTGATTTGTACTGACTTTCCATATCTTTGCACACTTTTGCTAACAATATCACAGCTTCATCAAGAACTTTTTTTCAAATCAGTTGGTATTTTTATTACCATAAGTGCATAACGATGCAAAATACAATGACTGCTGTTACTTCTTGGTGCATTAAACTTTTCCTACCATTGCCATTGGTGCATATATCAATACATTTTCCCCATTAATGCTGTGTTTATTCTAAAACAATTTATGGCCATGAATATTTCTGGCCAGGTGTATTGCTTTCCAAAGGTGTGCAGATGAGCAAATCTTCTTGAATAGATGTGTCGAAGGGATTGCTCAAATATACAAGAATTTTTGAAAGGCCGGCTACATCCGTGCTTTCATCGATTTCCATTGCAAACATATCAAAAGTATTCAATTGTGCGTGGCTTTCAGGACGAGCTAGCCTGTATCTTAGGAGAAAAGATGCTTCAGTTGCATTTTTGCTGTCAGTTTTTGCAAACGTAGTCAAACTGGACACTGTGAATTCATGCATGTATTTTTGTTTTTGAAAAAGTTGATGTTATTCTCCTTTAAATTTTCGTGAACTGTATTGAAATGTAGTTTTAGTTCTGCTGGTTTTTATACCCTATCCCATAGGGGTATATTAGTTTTGATACATAGTTTGTAACATAGAGAAATAATTTAGCTACATATACCTCAAAGTATATGGATCGACTCAGAATCGATAGCTGAGTCGATTTAGCCATGTCTGTCCGTCCGTCCGTCCGTCCGTCCGTACGTCACCAGTTTTTGGGCCTTAAATTTTGAGCTAGAAGGATGAAATTTGGTACACGTGCTCTTTGTTGCTCCCAGCAGAACAAGTGTAAAAATTTTTGAAATCCGCCCACTGCCACGCCCCCTTTTTAGAAAAACATATTTTTTGGCCAAACCATAAGGAATTTTGAAAAACTTTCTGAACAACATATTTAGACAATCTGAATATCTGTATTTCGTTCATATAAAGTTTTTTGTCACGCCCACTTTTTGGGGGCGTTTTTAATAAAAAACGTTTTTCGGTCAAATTTTAAAATTTTCGAAAAAAACTTTTGATGTAGAATCATTAGTAGTATAAATATGAACATTTCTTCCATAGACTATTACAACCGACGCCCACTTTTTGGGGGCGTTTTTTATATAAAAACCATTTTTACACACTACCCCATAACATATGCAGGAGAAAACCTTGTCTTTTGTAGAACCGTCAAAGTTTTTTGTAAACAGTCTGAACAATTTGTTGTCACGATGTCATTTTCTTTATTTTATCCACATCGTGTTTTTAGCCATGTCCACTTTTTGGGGATTTTAGTTTTACAGATAGGATGGGATAGGGTATTCAACGATCCGCACAGTGGATTGTAGCCTTCTCGTATGTTTATACCCTATCCCATAGGGGGGTATATTAGTTTTGACATTAAGTTTGTAACATAGAGAAATAATTTCGATACATATACCTCAAAGTATATGGATCGATTCAGAATCGCTAGCTGAATCGATTAAGCCATGTCTGTCTGTCCGTCCGTCCGTCCGTCCGTCCGTCCGTCTGTGTGTCACCGATTTTTGGGCCTTAAATTTTGAGCTAGAGAGTTCAAATTTGGTATATAGACTCTCTGGCCGACGAAGCAGAACAAGTGTAAAAATTTTTGAAATCCGCCCACTGCCACGCTCCCTTTTTAGAAAAACGTAGTTTTAAGCCAAACCGTAAGGAATTTCAAAAAAGTGCCTGAGCAGCATATTTAGACAATCTTAATATCTATATTTCGTCCATACAAAGTTTTTTGCCACGCCCACTTTTTGGGGGCGTTTTTAGTAGAAAACGCTTTTTGTCCAAATTTTACCACTTTCGAAAAAAATTTTGATGCAAATACTTCCGCAATGGTAATATAAACATTTTGTCTATAGATCATTTTCACCTACGCCCACATTTTGGGGGCGTTTTCTTACAAAAACCATTTGTATACCCCATCCCAAGGCATTAGCAATAGAAATACGTTGTTTGTTGTCGAACAACAAAAGATTTTGATAAACTGTCTGAGGAATATATTGTGACAATGTCATTTTCTGTATTTCATCGCCATAAGGCCTATATTTTGAGGATATTAATTTTAAGGATGGGATGGGATAGGGTATTCAACGATCCGCACAGCGGATTGTAGCCTCTCATATGTTTATACCCTATCCCATAGGGGGGTATATTAGTTTTGACATTAAGTTTGTAACATAGAGAAATAATTTCGATACATATACCTCAAAGTATATGGATCGATTCAGAATCGCTAGCTGAGTCGATTAAGCCATGTCTGTCTGTCCGTCCGTCCGTCCGTCCGTCCGTCCGTCCGTCCGTCCGTCTGTGTGTCACCGATTTTTGGGCCTTAAATTTTGAGCTAGAGAGTTCAAATTTGGTATATAGACTCTCTGGCCGACGAAGCAGAACAAGTGTAAAAATTTTTGAAATCCGCCCACTGCCACGCCCCCTTTTTAGAAAAACGTAGTTTTAAGCCAAACCGTAAGGAATTTCAAAAAAGTGCATGAGCAGCATATTTAGACAATCTTAATATCTATATTTCGTCCATACAAAGTTTTTTGCCACGCCCACTTTTTGGGGGCGTTTTTAGTAAAAAACGCTTTTTGTCCAAATTTTAAAACTTTCGAAAAATTTTTTGATGCAAATACTTCCGCAATGGTAATATAAACATTTTGTCTATAGATCATTTTCACCTACGCCCACATTTTGGGGGCGTTTTCTTACAAAAACCATTTGTATACCCCATCCCAAGGCATTAGCAATAGAAATACGTTGTTTGTTGTCGAACCACAAAAGATTTTGATAAACTGTCTGATGAATATATTGTGACAATGTCATTTTCTGTATTTCATCGCCATAAGGCCTATATTTTGAGGATATTAATTTTAAGGATGGGATGGGATAGGGTATTCAACGATCCGCACAGCGGATTGTAGCCTCTCATATGTTTTTTTTTTTCGTGTTCTGTTGGAAATCTTCATAGACACGATGAGCACGTGCCCAAAGTAGTGTGAGATTTTTACTCACTAAAACCACCACCCATTTTGTATTTCTATTGCAACTAAGTATTCGACTTATCTAGCAATTTTGTATTATCACGACTAAATAATATGTTTGGCAGGTAACTTTCCTTTGAGAGTTCCTGCTTTTTCCGCAATTTATAGCGCGGTTTGTTATTATCGGGCCAAATCTAAGTGTTTAGTTCTTTGAAGACGCCGCAATATATTTGTTTCGTCAAGAATTTGGAGGACTGTTGTGTTAACGTGTCCTAATAAACGTTTTTTATGTTTTCGTGTAAAATTTTTTGTTTCATCTTTAACCGCGGGAATACCCAGATCTCTGCGTAGATCTTCATTCCTTACGTACCACGGTGCATTGACGAATGATCTTAACATTTTGTTTTCAAAAGTTTGTAAAACTATTGTTTGTTTGTGGGATATCACGAGTGAATAGGAGGTACAGGATTGGTCCAAGCGTCCTTCCTTGCGGTACACCTGCCATTATTTCTTTGAACTCTGAATATTCGCTTCCAAGTTTCACACGGAAGAGTCTATGCTCAAGATACGACACGAGGATTTTATATAATCGTTCTGGCAGAACTTGACTTAGTTTATACGTAAGGCCTTTGTGTCACACCTTGTCAAAAGCTTGCGACACGTCAAGAAATACGGCTGAACAAATTTTCTTTTCTTCGAAAGCTTTCTCAATTACATCTGTAATTCGATGTACTTGGTCCACCGTTGAATGTTTACTTCTGAACCCAAATTGATGGTCAGGTAAAAGACGTTTCTGTTCAATTATGGGGTGTAAGCGACCGAGTAATATCCGTTCAAAAACTTTTGAAATTATTGGAAGAAGTGAAATAGGTCTGTAAGATTTTATTTCATTCGGTGATTTTCCTGGTTTTAGAACCATAATCACTTCCGCGACTTTCCACTGTCTTGGTATGTATTCTAATCTGATTGATGCATTTATTATAAAAAGAAGCTTAGTTAATGCTTTCCGAGGCAACATTTTAAGAAGTTCTCCTGTAAACAGGTCATAACCCGGAGCTTTTCTAGGCTTTAGTTTCTGTATTTCCCGTTTAAGCTCGGCAATACTTGCATATCTTACTATATTATTATCGGTTCTACTCTCGAATATATTAATGTTTTCATTTTCCGCTGGACCATCAAATGGCTTAAATGTTTTCTCAAGATGTGAGGCAAAAACGTCAGCTTTTTCCTTATCGATTTTTGCCCATACGTCTTGAGTTCTGCTGGTGCAATGTCGAAATAAACATAAACACAAGATGTAAAATTGAAAGTTTATTCCAATTTTATTCTAACTATATTTTCATTCTTTATGCGATATTATGCAGAAACATAACAATAAACGATACCCACTTAAATGCATTTTTGTGTCAAGTTCATTCTTTGTAATATAATGTGCAGTACCTCATAAAAGCTTTTCGTGAACAATACTCACATGCATGCATACTTCATGGATTGTCGCATTTGATTGTTTTTTGCGCAAAAAATGTTTATAATAATCTACTTAAAATAGGACTTAGGATAATGAAATTGGTATACAAGCTCATTGTTCATGAATTCAGTACTGTAATAAAATATTCATATTCGGAAAAAATGTTCATCTTCGACGTTTTATGTGGGACGCGTGCAGTCGGTCGGCAGTTCGACGATCTGGAGATCGTCTAGGATTTGGACTCGAAGTCCAGGAAACTGATAAGCCCCTGAATATTTTATTTATTTGCGGAAACATATTCGTTATTTTCTTGTCCCAATGCAAACATACGGATTTTCTGTAAGTCTCCGCAATAAGCTGCTGGAGGTTTTTACTCAGGGACTTCAATGTCCGTTTCTCTGGATCGTGCCTGCTAGTAAACTGTCTTTGCAGCCGTTTAAGCCTCAAAAGCAGTGTACTTTTGGGCCTGTATTGATTGATTGTTTGTTGACGTTTGATATTAAATTCAGATCTATGTCGTGGCGAGTTTCGCCAAAACACATCATCACCAAAAGCATCCACAGGCTTTTCATTTAGAGCATTTGTTAGTATGGGACTAACACAAAAAAAAATCAATTAATTATCAAATTTGATCTAAGCTAAATATATTATTAAAAAAAACATATGAGAAGGCTACAATCCACTGTGCGGATCGTTGAATACCCTATCCCATCCTATCTGTAAAACTTAAATCCCCAAAAAGTGGACAGTGGCTAAAAACACGATGTGGATAAAATAAAGAAAATGACATGGTGACAACAAATTCTTCAGACTGCTTATAAAAAACTTTTACGGTTCTACAAAGACAAGGTTTTCTCCTGCATATGTTATGGGGTAGGGTATAAAAATGGTTTTCATATAAAAACGCCCCCAACAAGTGGGCGTGGGTTAAAATGGTCTATTGACGAAATATTCATATTTATATTACTAATGATTCTGCATCAAAAGTTTTTTAGAAAATTTTAAAATTTGACTGAAAAACGTTTTTTATTAAAAACGCCCCCAAAAAGTGGGCGTGGCAAAAAACTTTATATGAACGAAATACAGATATTCAGATTGTCTAAATATGTTGTTCAGAAAGTTTTTCAAAATTCCTTATGGTTTGGCCAAAAAATACGTTTTTCTAAAAAGGGGGTGTGGCAGTGGGCGGATTTCAAAAATTTTTACACTTGTTCTGCTGGGAGCAACAAAGAGCACGTGTACCAAATTTCATCCTTCTACTCAAAATTTAAGGCCCAAAAACTGGTGACGTACGGACGGACGGACGGACGGACAGACATGGCTAAATCGACTCAGCTATCGATTCTGAGTCGATCCATATACTTTGAGGTATATGTAGCTAAATTATTTCTCTATGTTACAAACTATGTATCAAAACTAATATACCCCTATGGGATAGGGTATAAACATTGATATTTGTCGAACCATAAAATATTTTGATAAACTGTCTGAATAATATGTTGTAACAATGCATTTTCTATATTTCATCGCCATCGACAAAAAACAACGTTTGTCTCCTGCATATGCTACGGGGTAGGTATACAAATGGTTTTTATACCCTATCCCATAGGGGGTATATTAGTTTTGATACTTAGTTTGTAACATAGAGAAATAATTTAGCTACATGTACCTCAAAGTATATTGATCGACTCAGAATCGCTAGCTGAGTCGAATTAGCCATGTCTGTCTGTCCGTCCGTCCGTCTGTCTCTTCGTCACCGATTTTTGGGCCTTAAATTTTGAGCTAGGATAATGAAATTTGGTATATAGGATCGTCGTCCGTGCCACCAGAACAAGTGTAAAAAATTTTGAAATCCACCCACTGCCACGCCCCCTCTTTAGGAAAACGTATTTTTTGGCCAAACCGTACTGAATTTTCAAAAAGTGTCTGAGCAGCATATTTAGACAATCTTAATATCTATATTTCGTCCATACAAAGTTTTTTGCCACGCCCACTTTTTGGGGGCGTTTTTATTAAAAAACGCTTTTTGTCCAAATTTTAAAACATTCGAAAAAAATTTTGATGCAAATACTTCCGCAATGGTAATATAAACATTTTGTCCATAGATTGTCTTCACCTACGCCCACATTTTGGGGGCGTTTTCTTACAAAAACCATTTGTATACCCCATCCCAAGGCATTAGCAATAGAAATACGTTGTTTTTTGTCGAACCACAAAAGATTTTGATAAACTGTCTGAGCAATATATTGTGAAAATGTCATTTTCTGTATTTTATCGCCATAAAGCCTATATTTTGAGGATATTCATTTTAAGGATGGGATGGGATAGGGTATTCAACGATCCGCACAGCGGATTGTAGCATCTCCTATTATGTTTAAACTTCTTTTACATGCAGTTCAACTACATCGTCAGAATTGTCAGAATTGTTGAGTCAATCCCTTGCTAATGGAATTTTTATTGATGAATGGAAGGTGTCTACAATAGAGCCAGTTTATAAAGCAGGTAATAAAAATAGTATTTCTAACTACAGGCCAATTACTAAGCTCTCGGTCATTCCTAAAATCTTAGATAGTCTTGTAAAGGATAAACTTTCATTCACAATCACGCAACATATCAGCAAATACCAACATGGTTTTTGGAAGGGTAGATCAACTGTCTCCAATTTAATAGAATTTACTAATTTCTTATTAAGTCATTAGATGGTCATAAACAGGTGCATGTAATATACACTGACTTCGTAAAAGCCTTTAGTAGAGTAAACTTGAATATTCTCATAGAAAAACTGAAAGCTTGTAGCTTTTATGGTCCATTACTGCAATGGTTTTCGTCATATTTGCATAACAGGAAACAATATGTTGCTATAGGAGACTATTATTCTAAGGAAATTCAAGTTAACTCGGGTGTTCCAGAAGGAAGCCATCTTGGTCCCTTGATATTCATTCTTTTTATCAATGATTTGCCGGATTTATTAAAAAGTTGTATTTGTCTAATGTATGCTGATGATATAAATTTTTTTGCAAGGATATCAACAATAAATGATTGTCACATGTTACAAAAAGATTTAAATACTTTCACTAAGTGGTGTAGCTTAAACGACTTGGTATTAAACGTTGAAAAATGTGCTTGTATGAGCTATAACCGAACTTTTCATCCAATCTACCCATATTTTACATTGAACAGTAATCCAAGTAGTTGATGATTTTAAAGATCTAGGGGTGTTTTTTGATAGCAAATTAACATTTAATCTACATATTAATAACATAGTTTCCAGAGGAAACTCACTTTTAGGTTTCATCAAAAGAAACTCCTCCGATTTCAAAGATCCTTATACTATTAAAGCATATTATGCAGTATTGTGCGTCCTGTCTTGGAGTATGCTTGTGTTGTTTGGTGTTCAACTACTATTTTAAATAAACAGAGAATTAAAAGCGTTCAGAAAAAATTTATAAGATTTGCTTTACGTCACTTATTTTACAATAATGGCATTGAGGTTCATCATTCGTATTGTTCTAAATGTTTATTACTTGGAATGCAGACTCTTGAATCGAGGCGAAAAATATACAAAGTTATGGTTAATCGTGATATTTTATGTGCAACAGTTGATAGTGAGAATTTGCTTAGTTGTTTGAATTTATATGCTCCTTCTAGAGCTCTTAGGTAAGACCACTGTTATTTGAAAGTCGTCATAGTACAGTATTTGGTCAGCATGAACCTATCTCTTTGTCTATTCAAATGTTTAATTTGTACTGCACAGAACTAGATATATTTTTGCACAGAAATATTTTTAAAAGTTTGCTAATTACTCTTATTAATCATTGAATAGTTTCATTATTTTATTATTAATTAATTATATTATATAATACATTTTCCATATATCTCAAAATCTGTAGATTGAAAATCGTAGATTGAAATAAAATAAATAAATAAATCGTTATTTTTACTGTAAATTCTACTCATGCGACTTATAGCCTCATGTATAGTACTATACCATATCAATTAATAATTGCTGTTAGAAATCCATGTCACTGTTAAGTCTACGTTGGGACAAAGGCACCAGCTGCAGCAGTTAAATTCGACAACTATACATAGGCAATAATCCCCTGGAATATGCGCTGAACTGCTTCAATTCTTATAAACATAGAAGGGTGTCCAAACCATTTAGTACTCCAAATGAGGGCGAACGAGACAGTTATATACCGAAAGAGTGATAGAAGTGACTTATTGACGATAACGTTTATGTGTTTATTAAACCACATTTTATAATCAAAATAAACACGAAGATGTTTTTATCTACCTACTAGATAGAGAGTGTTACGGGACAGAGTATAATTAAAAATAGATGAAGCAGGTTTTTTTTTGAAATTGTCATATGCTGTAAATCATGTAGGGAACCCATATCGCCAGCTTAGTCGTTTTAATAATGTCTGCCCCAGTTTGTCACCAGTTTTCGGGCCTAAAATTTTGAGCTAGAATGATGAAATTTGCTATGCCGACTTCTTGTTGCTCCCAAAAAAACGATTGTAAATTTTTTCATTGTTGAAATTTGGTAAATTTGGAAATTTGTGTTAAAAGTTGTAAGAATT
This sequence comes from Rhingia campestris, assembly GCA_932526625.1. Lineage (NCBI taxonomy): Eukaryota > Metazoa > Arthropoda > Insecta > Diptera > Syrphidae > Rhingia > Rhingia campestris. The sequence goes on from OW052183.1 coordinate 76,422,326, forward strand.
TTTTCGTCTTTATATCGTTTTGACTCACGCGGGGGCGTGTTACTACAAAAATGATTTGTAGACCTATGCATATGCCAATAGAAAAACGTTGTTTTGACGAACCATAAATATTTTGATTAACTATATGTGCAACATTTTGTAAAAATGCCACTGCCACGTTTTGGGGATGTTTAATTTAAGTATGGAATGCGATAGGGTAGGTATTTAACGATAGGGTAAGGGCTTCCGCTAGTTGTTCGCCTGCACCTCTCCTGTATAATTTTCTCACATTTCAGGTGCAAATACGAACTTCGTTGTCCGTTTTTCGTTTAGCAGTGTCGTCAACAATATCAGTCCATTTCGAGGATATTGGTTGCTTCGCAACAATAGTTTTTTTCATGGGTGGGTAGTTAACCCAAAGCACAACCCCCAACCTGAGGGCCAGTTCTAATTTATTAGATACCCCTAGCACACGTTGCCATCAGCATCCACTACGGTATTGAGCGCTGCAGTTGGCCTTTCGGTTCATCCGGTACCATCTCCGTTCAAGGAGTCTGACTTACCTTTGAGATAAAAAGCCCTACACACGTTCAATATTAATTAACAAGTATAATTGACGCCTTTTTGTCAAGTAATATTGATGGAAAATCACCACCACACGTATCAATGAAAATTGAAAATATTTTTGCGAAAATTCTGTTTAGTCGTTTCATATCTGTCTACAAGAATGGAGAATATTTATATTAGTTATATTAGGTTATATTAGTTTTTATATAACGTTTGTAACATAGAGGAATAATTTAGGTAGATATACCTTAATGTATATTGATCAACTCAGAATCACTTACTGAGTCGATTAAGTCATGCCTGTCTGCCAGTCCGTCCTCCCGTTTGTATGTCACCGATTTTTAGTCCCTACATTTTGAGCTAGGAGAATGAAATTTGGTATAAAGGATACTTGTACGTTGCTTCAGAACAAATGTACACTTTTTTACACGCTCGCTTGTCTATACGATTACTATTTCGCAAATGAAAACATTGACTAGTAAAATTGATACACCCTGAACATCATTTATCTAGTAACAATGAAAATTGACGAAAACCAAATCGTTTTGGTGTTCATCAATGTATATGTCGAATCAGCTCATATAGGTTCGCCTATGGAAAGCTGGCCGAATATTCTGACCAGACTGTTTTTTCTTGTTATTGACACTCGCACTTGTTTGGCAAGTCAAAGAATGATGAATTTTGGTACACGTGGTCTTTGTTGCTGGCAGCAGAATAAGTGTAAAAAAAATTGAAATCCGCTACTGCCACGCCCCCTGTTAAGAATAACGTAGGGTTTGGCTAAACCGTAAGGAACAAATAAAAGGAAGACCGCGTTTTATCACATTTTCTTCGCCATCTTTTTGCTGTTTGTCACGCTTGACGGCATTTATGACTTTATATTGCCTGTTTTTCAGATCGTTAACAATGTCATCCTTTAAGCACGACGCATGCGTCGCATTTACATAATATAATATAAAGTCATTAATGCCGTCAAGCGTGACAAACAGCAAAAAGATGGCGAAGAAAATGTGATAGAACGCGGTCTTCCTACAACGCGTAAAGGCCTTTCAGATTTATTTTCAAATGAATACCATTCTATTTTAACGGTATTAAGCTTGCTAGATAATACCTAAGCTTGCTAGGTAACTTTCAGAGTCTTTAACGCAGTCTTTCCATGTATTTTTGTTTAGCGAAGTTACTTGGTAGCCCGATAATGGCAACGATTTTATCATGGTATGCAACTTGTTAAAGACGTCGATATCTACCGATCACATTAATTGGCGGTGGGGGCTATTGTTTTAGCTGTTTCGCTTTATTAATAACCGCTTTGTCGCGGTTTATTATTTCAGAAGAGGAAACTGTTTTTCTTTTTTTTACCGGTATTTTCTTTAAGGCCCAGTAAGTTTCGCGGCTGAGTTCTTCTTCATCCGTGCGGTATTCCGAATTCACGGGCAGTTTGCACTTGGTTTTGGCTAATTAGGTATTTTAAATGAACTCCTCAGAATAATATTTTCTTCCTTAAGGTGGAGAATTTCTTTACGATGCTCTTCGCAGAGCAGTTCGACATTATTAAGCCTTGTTCGAAGAACGTCGTTTTCTTCCTTTAGGCTTTTATTTTTCATTGAGTCTCGTTTTTCGTCGGCCGACACTTCTGGTGTTGTCGAGCTCCTTGAAACACAAATATTTTTTGAGACCCAGATGTAGGCGACCTCGTAAATAAATAAATGGCCCGAAAAACTCGGATAAACTTATCCAGAAATTTATTATAGTATTGTGTTTCATATAAAGTTTGAAAAAAAAGACTTTTGCTGCATTAATATTTTTGTCATTTTATCATTATTGTAAATTGTATGGGTGTTGTAGAACGAGGGTAGACCCTGATTGGCCTTAACTTCGCAATGCCCAGTGGCTGTAACTCTGACTAGACATCATATTGTGCTTATTTTTACCTTTAAAAGGTACTGGTCTCATCCAACTGGATTTGACTGGCTAAATGATAAGTGCGAGTGTTGATAACAAGACGAAAAACGGCAAAACTATAATCACCATCGTCAGAATGGCACGGAATGAATATACGGTCTGCCGTCCCAAATCTAGGTTATCTAGGAATCTCAAGGGTAAGTCAGGCCCCTTGAACTGAGATAATGGCGGATGAACCTAAAGGTGAACGACAGCACTCAATCCTGTAGTATACTGATGGCCCCGTGTCCTAGGGGTATCTAATAAATTGGAACTGGCCTTCCAAGTTTGGGGTTGTGCCATATGTTACTAACAACTAATAGCCTCGGAAAGGACTAATAGTATTTTTGACGACCCTGCTAAACGAAAAAAGGACAACGACGTTTTTATCTGCACCAGGAATGTGAGAACATTAAACAGGAGGGGCGCAGGCGAACAACTAGCAGAAGCCCTAAGCTGCTACAAAGCAGACATTACTGCCATCCAGGAAATACGATGGGATAAGCCGGGCAAAAAGAGGATGAAACATATGAGAAGGCTACAATCCGCTGTGCGGATCTTTTAATACCCTATCCCATCCCTTCCTTAAAATTAATATCCCCAAAATGTGGTCTTTATTGCCATAAAGTATTGAAAATGAAAACATATTGTTCAGAAGGTTTATCAATACGTTTTTCTATTGCATATGCCTTGGGGTAGGGCATAGAAATGTTTTTTGTAAAAAAAAACGCCCCCAAAAATTGGGCTTGGCAAAAATCTTTATATTCACAAAATATAGATATTACGATTCTCTAAATATGCTGCCAGATACTTCTTTAAAATTCTTTACGGTTTGGCCAAAAAATACGTTTTTCTAAATAGGGGGCGTGGCAGTGGCCGGATTTCAAAAACGTTTACACTTGTTCTGCTGGGTGCAACAAAGAGCACGTGTACCAAATTTCATCCTTCTAGCTCAAAATGTAAGGCCTAAAAATCGTAAAAATCGTTGGGAGATTTTAACGCAAAGGTAAGAGGAGAAGACATATTTAGCAGTATTGTCGGAAAATATAGCCTACACGGTAAAAATGCCACATGGACATGGTGGTCTCAAGATCACCGAACAGTCGACCAAATTGATCACATTGCGATAGACAAGAGCCACGCATTCAGTATTTTGGATGTCCAAACATTCCGACTGGCTAACATAGACTCGGACCACTACCTTGTTGCAGCCAAGGTAAGAATGCGGATATCCACCACGCCGCAAAAAAAAAACCAGAAATACTGTGAAAAAAATTAATGTCGAAAGACAGCAATAGCAAGAGACCGCCACTAATGTGGTAGGCTTATCGCGGCCACAAGCAAGATACCCCTAGCTTGATGAGGAATGCCGACAAATGCAGGCATGAACGAGGCCTACAAGGCTAAGCTGCAGGTGAAGACGAGAGCTGCTATAGAGCTCTATAGGCAGAGTAGAAGGGAAGAATACCTGCTTTTCAAAAAGAAGAAAAAACATATGAGAAGGCTACAATCCGCTGTGCGGATCGTTGAATACCCTATCCCATCCTATCCATAAAATTAAAATCCCCAAAAAAGGGGGCATGGCTAAAAACACGATGTGGATAAAACAGAAAAAATGATATAGTGACAACAAATTCTTCAGACTGCTTACAAAACAATACAAAAAACGGTTCTACAAAAGACAAGGTTTTCTCCTGCTTATGTTATGGGGTAGTGTATAAAAATGGTTTTTATATAAAAACGCCCCCAAAAAGTGGGCGTGGGTTAAAATGGTATATAGACGAAATGTTCATATTAATAATGTTAATGATTCTGCATCAAAATTTTTTCGAAAAATTTAAAATTTGACCGAAAACAGTTTTTAATTGAAAACGCCCCCAAAAAGTGGGCGTGGCAAAAAACTTTATATAGTCGAAATATAGATAATAATATTGTCTAAATATGTTGTTCAGAAACTTTTTTAAAATTCCTTACGGTTTGGTCAAAAACTGAGTTTTTCTTAAAAGGGGGCGTGGCAGTGGGCGGATTTCAAAAATTTTTACACTTGTTCTGTAGGCAGAGACGAGGATCCTATATACCAAATTTCATTATCCTAGCTCAAAATTTAAGGCCTAAAAATCGGTGACGTACAGACGGACGGACGGACGGACAGACAGACATGGCTTAATCGACTCAGCTAGCGATTCTGAGTCGATCCATATACTTTGAGGTATATGAAGCAAAATTATTTCTCTATGTTACAAACTAAGTATCAAAACTAATATACCCCTATGGGATAGGGTATAAACATATGGAAGGCTACAATCCGCTGTGCGGATCGTTGAATACCCTATCCCATCCTATCTGTAAAACTTAAATCCCCAAAAAGTGGACATGGCTAAGCACACGATGTGGATAAATAAAGAAAATGTCATGGTGACAACAAATTCATCAGACTGCTTATAAAAAACTTTAACGGTTCTACAAAAGACAAGGTTTTCTCCTGCATATGTAATGGGGTAGTGTATAAAAATGGTTTTTATATAAAAACGCCCCCAAAAAGTGGGCGTGGGTTAAAATGGTCTATGGACGAAATGTTCATATTTATATTACTAATGATTCTGCATCAAAATTTGTTTTCGAAAATTTTAAAATTTGACCGAAAAACGTTTTTTATTAAAAACGCCCCCAAAAAGAGGGCGTGGCAAAAAACTTTATATGAACGAAATACAGATATTCAGATTGTCTAAATATGTTGTTCAGAAAGTTTTTCAAAATTCCTCATGGTTTGGCCAAAAAATACGTTTTTCTAAAAAGGGGGCGTGGCAGTGGGCGGATTTCAAAAATTTTTACACTTGTTCTGCTGGGAGCAACAAAGAGCACGTGTACCGAATTTCATCCTTCTAGCTCAAAATTTAAGGCCCAAAAACTGGTGACGTACGACGGACGGACGGACGGACAGACATGGCTAAATCGACTCAGCTATCGATTCTGAGTCGATCCATATACTTTGAGGTATGTGTATCTAAATTATTTCTCTATGTTACAAACTATGTATCAAAACTAATATACTCCTATGGGATAGGGTATAAAGAGCAAGAAAAGCGCGCGATCGAGGATATAGAGATGTGCCACTCCAGGAACGACGTTCGCATGTTTTGTTTATACCCTATCCCATAGGGGTATATAGAAATACGTTGTTTTTTGTCGAACCACAAAAGATTTTGAGAAACTGTCTGAGCAATATATTGTGACAATGCCATTTTCTGTATTTCATCGCCATAAGGCCTATATTTTGAGGATATTAATTTTAAGGATGGGATGGGATAGGGTTTTCAACGATCCGCATAGCGGATTGTAGCCTCTCATATGTTTTATTTATTTTTTTATTATTTATTTCGTCAAACAGAGTACATTATGCTCTTACAGAATACTAATACTTAAGAAAGTTGATATACATAAACCAAATTAACCTCCAGAGTTCAATAAATTATTTAAATGTGACTTAAATATATCTCTGTTACAAGATTGGTTAAATTCAATAATTTCATTATTAGATACCAAGTTTGACTGACTCTATGATATGGTACACGAAACGTATTATAAGAACGAAAACAATAAGACGGGCAGTTAAAACCGAACTTATTGGCAAAATATTTTCGACGGGTTTTAAGACTTTGAAGACCAAAGAGCAGACAACGAGCATTATATGATGGTCTGACTATGTTCCATTGTAAAAGATAAAATAAGTACCTGGTGAAACGTCTTTGAATTCTTTCGATTCGGTTTGATTGAATAAGGTAATATGGATCCCATATAATACAACAATATTCTAAGACAGATCTTATGTGAGCGAAATATAAACATTTAAGTATGATCGGATCTTCAAACGATTTCGAGTTTCTTATTATAAGTCCTAGCCTAGTACTGGACGTAGAAACTAAATAGTCTACGTGGCTTTTAAAATTTAGCTTTGATTTGTGAATAGGTACAGGGTGGCGCACCAATTGTGCTACAATAAGAAATTCAAATAACTTTTTTTTAATCGATGTATTTCATTTTTTTTTTTATTGGTTAGAAAATTAAATTTAGTTAGTTGTTTTTAAAGATTATAGATCGCAAATGACCTCCACGCTCTCCCACGCATATGCGGCACCTGATCAAAAAATTATTCATTGCGGCCTGAAGAGTTGAAGTTGGGATCGCCTCAATTATTGTCGTTATGGACTGCTTTAATTCAATTAAATTCCTGGGCTTCGTTTTATACACCTCTTGCTTGACATAACCCCATAAAAAGAAGTCTGGTGCAGTCAGGTCAGGTGACCTTGGGGGCCAGCGAAGAGTTGAGTTCCTAGAAATTAATTTGTTTGCGAATTTTTTGTTTAGCTCCGCCATAACTGGTCTGGCTATATGTGCAGTTGCTCCATCTTGCTGAAACCAAACGCTGTTGAATGGTATACGTCTTCGGCGCAGTTCTGGGTAAAAAAACTCCTTCAACATCTTTAAATAACGGTCCCCATTGACAGTAACGGTTACACCGTTTTCTTCAAAGAAGTACGGCCCGACAATACACCTTGATGAAACTGCGCACCACACAGTGACTCGTTCTGGGTGCAGTTCCGTCTCATGGAACATTTCTGGATTAGACTCTTTCCATATAAGGCAATTTTGCTTGTTTACATTGCCGTTAAGATCAAAATGGGCCTCATCAGACATGAACAAACAATTGATCAATGTGTTGTCTTCTTCGGCCATTGATATCATTTTTTGGCAAAATTCCAGGCGAACAGGCAAATCCTGAGGGTTTAACTTGCTAGTAATTTGGACTTTGTACGGAAACAAGTTTAAATCGTCATGAAGTATCCGTTGTAATGACCGTCTACTAACTCCAATTTGCCCCGATAAGTTTCGGGTCGAAACGGTCGGATTGGCCTGTATTGCAGATGCTACTGCTGCGATTGTATCCTGAACCCGAACATTGGCATCTCGATGGTACGGCCTTCGTGCGATGCTTCCAGATTCGGCAAACATGTTTACAAACCACATAATGGTCCATCTACTCGGGGGATTACCGCCAAACTCCCGCCTAAATTCCCTTTGGACGGAAATGACGGACTGCAAAGCATGGTACCGTTGCACTATTCAAATTCTTTTCTCCGTATCCCAAGCATCCATTTTTATAAATCTAAATAGTAACCTACAAAATAAAAAAAAAATAAGCCGATTACTCACACAGAAAAAAAGTTATTACGTTTTATTTTGTAGCGCCACCCTGTTTATATAGGAGGTTTTCCAATCATCTATAAAAGTACCTGTTTCCAGGGAGCGATTAAAAATAATACTTAACGGCAAAGCAATTGCTTGCGCACAGTTTTTGAGAACTATAACTATATTTTTTCAATTGAAACACTTAATCTGACGATATTTATATAATTCATAGAGTTGTCAAGTCCATTAGTTATTGAGTTGGTTGGTAGAACATAAACCGAATGAAAAAACTGAGCAAAGAGATTGCAAACTGTTGGAAGATCAGATGATGTCGTATCCAAGTAATGAATAGTGTTGGGAATGCATTAGTCTAGCACCAGTCCTGCTCTACGGCGCTGAAGCATTGACCGTATCAAAAGTGGATGAAGAAATCCTTGGTCGATTCGAGAGGAAAATTCTTCGAAAAATCTTTGGGTCCTTTTTTATCAGATCTGTGTCGTAGCGAGCTTAATACAAGCAGCATCTACGAGCAGAGATTTGTCACAGCATATAATATGCATCCACAGGCTCATCATTTAGTGCATTTATTAGTGTGACATAACAGAACATAGGAGTTATTAAGTTTAACATCACTAACAAACGATGAAATTACAATTTTGCTATATATAATATAATTAACAAAATAAAATAAAAAACAATTTTACATACACTTATTACGACTCTAGCATACAATTTCGCAGAGTATTTTTTAAACTTCTTTTATTAACATGTACTTCAACTACATAGTTATTTTTATTGTATGTCCTACTGATACGACTAATGGCTTATGAACTATATATGGTATATGAAATATATTCAATCTACGCAGGTTGTAGGAACCTGTAAGAAAACCATGTCATTGTTAAGTCTACGTTGAGACAAAGGCAATAGTTGCAGAAGTTTAATTCGACACCTATACGGAGGCAAATTGTGTAGATCATCACATAGAAGTCCTCTCAAAGCAAATGTTATGAATTTACGTTGGACTGATTCAGTTCTATTCGAATGAACTTCATAGAAGGGTGTCCAAACTTGTGAGGCATACTCTAAGTGAGGGCGAACTAGACAATTATAGAGTGAAAGGGTGACATATGGGTCATTAAACTTTTTTGACCACCTTTTTATAAATCCTATTTATTAAACTCCATTTTGGGATGAAAATAAATACCAAGATCTTTAAAACTGTCTACACGACAGATAGTGTGTCCGGACAGAGTATATTTAAAAGTACATGGAGCGCGTTTTCGTGAAAATGACATATGCTGGCACTTTGTAAGGCTCAAATTCAAACCGTTTTTAAGACATCATATGGTAAAACTATTTAAATCGGTTTGTAGTGAAAGCGAATCGTTTAGATCCCTACACTTGGACTTGGAACCTCTAAATTTTACTTGGTATGTTTTCAATGAGAGATATGATTTAACCCAATTTATGAATCCTGCAGGGAATCCATACGCCTTAATTTTAAAAATTATGGTGTTATGTGATAACTTGTCAAAGGCTTTGGAGAAGTCAGTGTATATACAATCGACTTCTTTTTTATTTTCCAAACTATTGGCACAGTGATGTATAAAAGTTAATAGATTTGTAACAGTGGATCGATGTTTAACAAGCCATGCTGTTCTTCACAGATGATTTGTAACAGTGGATCGATGTTTAACAAGCCATGCTGTTCTTCACAGATGATGTTTCAACAAAGGAACACCAATTTATCACAAATACTCCGCGTGGCTTAAACTCATTGACAATAGTGTTTAAAGGCCATGAGTTAGTGTCGCATATTTTATCAAATACATTTGGATGTACTACTATTTTAAATGATGAAACGAAACCATCCGGTTTACTAATTTTTGTCCATTTAATAGAACTAACTGTTGGGACTAGATTTTTTGAAACCAAGTGACTCATCACGTCTTCGGAGGAAGTGCTTGATTTCAGGCGTGATACAAAGATCGATTTAGGATTTGGTATCGATTCAATTGAAAAAACAGTTGCAGTCACTGTTGAGCCCCACCATCCATATTTATTACAAAAATTCAATTTGGATTTATCAATTGAAAAAAAGATACAATGAGATATTGTGGTGGAATGGCAACGCTTTGCGTGAGCTAATTGAGAACAGAGAGAGAGAGAAAAAAAGAATGAATTTTCCGTGATTTGAACCCACGACAGAAGATTGTTCTCCTCAATGTTGCTGAACGCCTTACCACTTGGGCTAATAATGTTGCTGTCAATGTATGATATTTATTATAGCCGGTAGGAAAACTGTGGGAGAAGTCAATTTTTAAAACAAAATTTAACATACACAAATGTACAACACAAGAGATGATACAAACGAAAATACCGCTTACCAGTAGAAAATGATAATTTTAATTTTATCACATAAAATATTTAATTTTCATTTAATGAAGGATGCTATTAAAACATTAAATTAATTAATGCTAAACACTAATTTGACATAATGAATTACCGAATTCAAAACAAAATAGAATAATCTATAAACAGAATAATATTAAAACCTAAACAAAAATTGCATTAACACTGACGGGCTATGAAGAGAAAGATTCAACCAAGAACCATACGAGCTGTACAGCTACATACCCCTAATCAAAAAACTCCGCATGACTGGGGCAATAGCCATACTCCGACTCGCAGAGTCTTTGATTCCCAGCCAGACGTCGGACGCATTAGAGGATGACCTCGCCTTAGGTGTCACGCTTAAGTAGAAACCGACCTTTAACAACTTGGGGTGCACAACAGGATGCAGTTAGCTAAGGACCAGGCTAATTGGAGAGGCATGTTGGTTGAGGCCCAGGTTCATCCCGGACTGAAGCGCCACTTAAGTAAGTAAGTAAGTATAGAAATGCTTGATACCTAATTTTCATGCTGAGAGAATTTAGATTTAAGACAACCCAACAAAAAAATTCCATAGGGAATTAATAGGGGTTTAATTCAGGCACCAAAAAGTCGTCTACGATCTCAAGATGACAATCTACAACTTAACATCATAGCTGATAATTCTCTGTCCCGATATCGCAGTCCATACGATAACCTTAGTCGAATAAAAGGGATTCAGATGGTCGTGTTTCGAATATTAATATGAAAATGAGCTTCATCCGAAAAAATAATGATGGTAAACGTTAAAAAGTGGTCAATTGCTTGATTTTCAAAGTCAGACTTATGACTGGCAGCATGAGTTTTTAATCCTTGCTCCAATTAAAATTTTAAGCAGTGCAAAATGAGCTTCATCCGAAAATATAATGATGGTAAACGTTTAAAAGTGGTCAATTGCTTGATTTTCAAAGTCAGACTTATGACTGGCAGAATGAGTTTTTAATCCTTGCTCCAATTAAAATTTTAAAAAATTTTTTTGGTTTTTTGTGCAAAATATAGTGTAAGCAGACTGATCAATACTTTTCACGTTTTCTATCGGTTTTGATGATCTAGGTCAACCGAATTTTTTTTTCAGTGTTTTACCTGGCTCTTCAAACTTTTGCACTTAATTTCGAATGAGAAGTATTCTTAAAAATACAAACTTTTGGCGCAACAGGCTTATTAGTCCCCAGGCCATAGCTTTCTCACAACCATTCATGTGTGCGTGTGTAGTTCTTGCACAATAGTGGGACCTCCTGTTTTATGCCGACTCCGAACAGTTAAGTTCAGATAAGCTTTTATTGACAATTGATACTACTCGGATAATTGTCGCATCGTTTAAGTGGTGTATTGATGGGCATTCCTCAGACGCCCTTCGGATTCGGTGCGTTCAAGCATTGAGCTTATATTATCTCATTTCTAAAATGTAATCAAAAATAAACCTTCAGTATTTTTTTATTTGCAACACGTATTGCGAGAAAACTTTTTTTTAGTAATCATTCTAAAAACATATCTAATGGCAAATTTCAGAATCGATTAATACCCTATCTCAAAAATTGGTAGTCGGCATTATAGATGAAATAAGAAAATGAAATTGTTTTACTTCACCTAATTATGTTGTATATGCTCCAAATGTAAAAATATAAGCATTTCCATGAAATGAACCTATCTATCTTCACAGGATTTACATAGCTTATTACCTCAATCTTATTAAGATAATTCAAATCATAAACGTATACAAATATGTGTATGTACCTACATTTACTCGCTACATATTCACTTAATTTGTTTGTTATTGTTTTATTAGTATACGTTTTCCAATCAGCGATTCAGTGTGTGCACGACGTTAATTATTTTTATTCTCACTTCCAGTTTGCCTACGTGATGGAAACGTATCGTTCTTTGATTTCAATATATAGGCATTTAAATTAAAAAGGAAATCAGTTACAGAAAAGGAAATTGCATTATTTTATGGCCAAGTCAATGTTCATAACGGTGGTAGTAGAATAAGAGTCGCGTAATTATTATTGTATTTATGAACTCTATTTGCATTGGTCGTATCTCAATCAAAAAAATCATTGAAACAACTGCAATAACTACTCTTTGATGTATATTTGTAAAAAGGAGAATGAACGTCTTTTTGTTTTCCTTTCGACGTACCCATCGCGGATCAGATCTCGCGCGCTACGGTGGCGGTGGTACATTGCCGGGATTCCATTTCTTTCGCGCACTAACTCTAATGACTCAATGATAATAAAAGCTTCAGGCGGATAAAACCCGACAAAAGCGTACTTTCTATGTATGTAACGGGTGTTTTTTTTAGAGGTATAGAACGCTGTGCGGATCGTAAAATACTTTATCCCATCCCATCCTTAAAAACAATATCCTCAAAATGTAGGCTTTATGGCTGTGAAATACAGAAAATGACACTGTCGCAACCTAGCTCTTGTTCAGACAGTTGATCAAAACCTTTTGTGGTTCGACAAAAAACAACGTATTTCTATTGCTAATGCCTTGGGATGGGGTATAAAAATGGTTTTAAAAAATGTGGGCGTAGGTGAAAATGATCTATGGACAAAATGTTTATATTACCCATACGGAAGTAGCTGCATCAAAATTTTTTTCGAAAGTGTTAAAATTTGGACAAAAAGCGCTTTTTACTAAAAACGCCCCCAACAAGTGGGCGTGGCAAAAAACTTTGTATGTACGAAATATAGATATTAAGATTGTCTAAATATGCCGCTCTATGCTCTATGTATCAAAACTAATATAGCCCTATGGGATAGGGTATAAACATATAAGAAGGCTAAAATCCGCTGTGTGGATCGTTGAATACCTTATCTCATCCCATCCTTAAAATTAATATCCCCGAAAATTGGTCTTTATGGCGATAAATTATAGATAATGATGTTGTCACAACATTTGGAAACAGTTTTTTACTGAAAACGCCCCCAAAAAGAGGGCGTGTGAAAAAAAATTATATAGACGAAATATAGATATTAAGATTGTCTTAATATGCTGTTCAGAATTTTTTTCACAATTCCTTATGGTCTGGCTAAAACCCAAGTTTATCTTAAAGTGGGCGTGTCAGTGGGCGGATTTTGAAATTTTTTACCCTTGTTCTGGTGGCACGGACAAGGATCCCATATACCAAACATCAATATCCTAGCTTAAAATTTGAGGCCCAAAAATCGGTGACGAACAGACAGACGGACGGACGGACAGACAGACATGGCTTAATCGACTCAGGTAGCGATTCTGAGTCGACCCATATACTTCGATATACTATGTATCAAAACTAATATACCCCTATGGGATAGGCTATAAACATATGAGAAGGCTACAATCCGCTGTGCGGATCGTTGAATACCCTATCCCATCCCATCCTTAATATTAAAAATAACGTTGTCACAACATATTGTTCAGACAGTATATAAAAAACTTTTGTGGTTCGATAAAAAACAATGTTGTATACAAATGGTTTTTGTAGGAAAACGCCCCCAAAAAGTGGATGTGGTTTAAAATGGTATAAAAACAACGTTTTTCTATTGCATATGCCTTGGGGTACCTAGAGTATACAAATGTTTTTTGTAGGAAAAGGCCCCCAAAAAGTGGGCGTGGTTTAAAAAGGCCTTAATACGAAATGTTCATATTATCATAACCAATGATCTTGCATCGAACGTTTTTTTTCAAATATTTTAAAAATGTACCAAAAAACGTTTTTATAGAAAAGCCCCCAAAAAGTGTGCATGCAAAAAGCTTTGTATAGACGAAATTTAGATATTAGGTTCTCTAAATATGTTTTTCAGACACTTTTTTAAAATTCCTTACGGTTGTACAAAAAACTACGTTTATCTAAAAAGGGGGCGTGGTAGTGTGTTTGTTCATTTGTTCTGCTTCGTCGGCCAGAGAGTCTATATACCAAATTTTAAAATTCTAGCTCAAAATGTAAGGCCCAAAAATCGGTGAAACACAGACGGACGGACAGACAGGCATGGCTAGATCTACTCAGCTGGCGATTCTGAATCGGTCCATATACTTTAAGGTATATCTATCGAAATTACTTCTATTTATTTCTATTTATTTCTGTTACAAACTATATATGTTACATATATATTTTAATGCAAAATAAAAATCAAATACACTTATTTGTAAAAACTTTTGTTTTGTCAATTAATGAAAAATCATAGGAGGTCTTTTAAAATTACAATAATAAAAAAATATCTCTTACTGGCTCTTTGGCATATAATTAAAAAAATTGTTCACTATTTTAATATCATACATACAATTAACTTCGATGGATGAACTAGATGATTGAGAATTGCATAGGTTGGGTTAGATGGGCTGTTGACGCTCGAGTGAGTCGTCGAGCTCGCTTAGGCTTACGTGGGCACATAGCGATACCCTTCCAAGAAAGTTACCTGAAATAGAGAAATAGGATGCCTGGTCAATTTCGATAGTGATACTTACGTGTTGCTCCTTCTGCCTTAAAGAGGTGGTTGCACCATCCTGATCTGCTACAAAAGCGGACAATCTGCGCTATTGGGATAGTCCCTTAGGTCTTCGAAGTATAGGCTGCCTAGTGTTTTCAAACGGCTGCTACTGATCGCAGGGCAGTGACATAATAGGCGTGAGACCTCCTCTACGACGTCTGGGTAGCTGCATTTCCTGCAAAGTTGGTTCACACCAGTCAGTTTTAACTCTTTGGAGTGCTTATCCAACAGGTTGTTATCACTCTCACCGTTATATAGAAATGGATGCCTTATTCAAAGCTATTAGCTTGTTTGATTTGCTGCCGTTTAATTCCGGCCAAAGAGATTTTGTATGCTTACAGGTGATTGTGTTATGCCATCTTGTTATAGTTTCTTTTTGTGTGTGTCTGGTTATTTTATGTTTTTTAATTGCTAGCGGGGGGTTAACCCTTTTATCAGATAAGGAAATGCAGCTGGACGATCCTAGTCTGGCTAGCTCGTCTCCTTTCTCATTTCCTGTATGTCATTGTGTCCTGGCACCCAGATAATTTGGACTTTGTTCTGGTTACAAAGAACCTTCAGCTCTTCGTGGCAGCGTCCAACTACCCGTGATTTTACTATATTGGATGCAAGAGCTTTAATGGTCGCTTGACTATCCACGTAGATGGAGATATCCTCTTGTGATATGTCCAATACCCTAGCCGATTCGGCAGCTTCTAGTATGGCAGAATCTCAGCTTGGAATACACTTTATGAGTTAGCTAATTTCAGGGATGTAGCTAGCCCGACCTTTTCAAAGTAGACTCCAGAGCCCACTCCGACTTCCATTTTAGATCCGTCGGTATAAATTGCTATTTCTACGTCAGATAACACATTGTTTGAAAACCATTCGTCTCTGCTTGGTATTCTGATAGAATAATTAATATAAAAGTCGTGGTATGGGGTAATATAGTCGGATGCTACATCTGTATAAGCCATTGAGTTTAATATTGAGCTATGGCCAAAAGGTTTCATGAATATATTGCCCGTTTCTTTGAGTCTTGCTGCGCTTTTGCTGCTACTTCATTGATTTGTAAGTCATTTGTAAGTTTTGCTTTTTCATAGCATTCCACCAGACCAAGCAACCATATGTTAGTATTGGCCTGACAATAGCTGTGTATAGCCATTTTGTGACCTTCGGGGATGGGCCCCATTTTTTGCCGCAGATTCTATGCAGCTAAACTATAGACGTTTCGAGTCCAGTTCAGTGTACTATCAGTACTACCCCCAGATATTTCGCGCTTGCTGACATTGAGAGGGTTGAAGCTTCAAAAGACGATGCCGTAAATTTTGGGATCGATCTCCTGTTAGTAAAGAGAACCAGTTCTGTTTTGTTTGAATTTACACCCAGCCCGCAGATTTTGCCCACTTACTGATTTCACTCAGTGCCGATGGGAATGTTCCGCACGCCATGAAGACTACGTCATCTGCGTATGTCACTGTTTTTATTGCAGTGATATCCAGCTTCTTAAGTGCTTTTCGTTGACTTCTAGTAGCCAGAGGAGTGGGGATAATACACCTTCCTGAAGGGTACCTCTTGACGTTGTGATCCTTTTGGTACAATCGCCTAGTGTTGACGAAATGATCCGGTTTTTTTAGAATGGTTAAGATCCAATTGCTTGAAACCGTTCCTATTTCAGCTTTGGCAAGTGCCTCAGCAATTGCTTCAGTTTTAACGTTATGTTGAAGGCTCCTTCTATATCTAGAAAGGCTGCTAACGTATTTTCTTTGTAATACAGTTAATTTTCTACTGTACGAACTACTTCGTGTAGAGCCGTTTTCACTGATTTGCCCTTTATATAGGCGTGTTGGCTTACAGATAGGTAACCTGCGATATCATTTTCGTCTGCAGTTTTGCAGTTTGTAAAGTGTGTACTTAAAAGAAGGTTCAGGGTTTCAGCGGTGGATTCTGTCCATTCATTTGCTGAAATTTTGAGAAAACTTGGGCTGCTTGCTTCTTTTGATAGTATCTTCCTCAATCTGGAAGATTCATTATTTTCTTCGATACTGCTGCAGAATTCTTTCCAAGCTTTTCTTTTGGCTGTTCTAATCTTCTTTGTTTTTGACTATGCTGAGGCTGGTTCTGTAAGAGTACCAGTCTGTTTCTTCGTTTGACCTTTTTGCCACTTTGAAGAGTTCTCTCGTTACGCTGTGTTGGCTGGCTAGTTCCCTAGACCAACAGTGGCTTTGTTTCTTTTTCTTTTTTGATTATTTCTTAATGGTCCTTTGGACGTTTGTGTCAACATCTGTTTGGTTTCGTGCGACACTCCTGGAGGTGTGCTCTGAGACTTAAGAGGTGAAGATGTCCCAGTTTGTCTTTCTGGGGTTTCGAAACGGAGTAATGTTTGCTAGCGTCTCTAATAATGAGAATCGTATATATCTATGATCTGAAAATCTAGGTTGATTTGATACCCTCCAGTTAGAGGAAAGTGTTAGGTCTAAGACTTCTCTACGATTTTTTATGATGAAAGTGGGTTCATTGCCACGATAATGAAATTTAAATTATGTTTAATAATATATTAAAACAGGGACTCACCTCTAGTATTTGTGTCGCTACTGCTTCAGCTGGTGTTATGGGCATTAGCGTCACATCTTATAAGTAGGTCCCAATCTCTCGCTTCACTATTTCGGACGAGGTCTTTGATAGCATCGGGAGGAGGTGGAGCTTCTGAGTTGTATGGCATGTAGGCTGAGGAGAGAATAAACGGAGTTGAATCTTTCCTTTCCCACATTACTGCTGCTAGGTCATCGTTGCTGAGTTGAGGTAGAAAAAATACATTAATACTTTTCCTAGCCATTACGCAGCTACGATAATTGCCGTTGGTGCTTTTATTATAAAAAATGTTATAAGAATCGGATTTTAGTCCGCAAATTACCCTGTTTGAGATCCAGGGCTCCTAAAGGAGTGCAATATCGAATTGATGCTTGGCTAGGTGGAGAAGTAGGTTGGCTCTGGCCGCCCTACTGTGATGGTGGTTTAGTTGTAGCATCTTCATCAGATTTGACAGTACCGGGTGCATTTTGACCACCTACCCTAACGTCTACTGAGTTGAACCCCACCTTGAGTTTGCAGCCTGAAGTCTGGAATTTCACCAACGTTTGGTTGTTGAGTGAAATGCGGATACTTTGTCCTTTGAAGGATGGCTCAAACATTTCTGTTAGTCATCGGACGGAAAGTCAGGGTTTTGAAGTTTGAGCATCCCCAATAGCCTTTCCCTTTGAATGGCTGGACCTGGTATAAACATCCTACTCCTGGGAGCGGATGGAAGCTCTTTGTGTTCTAGAAGCGCTAGGTCAGCGCTGACCAGATGTTTGTCATCTTGCGACCTGACTGTTGAGTCACTTTTGAGCAACTGATGGGTCCAGTCGTTGTCGCAAGATATTACACGGAAACCCTTGTAATGAACCATCTTGCCAAAGGTCGGAGCATTTTGGGGTCGTTAGCCAGGGAGGTGCTGAGACACAGCAAATGATTGTCGCCATTGCTTCTCATTTAGCCATAGTTCGGGACTAGCTGCGTCAATTACCGCAACACGCAGGTGTTCTGCATAAGCAGGAACCCCCATGTTATCGGCGAATTTGGTACGATTTTTGGGCCTACGTATTGTGGAGAACCGCTGATATTCAGTCGACTCCTGATAATGCCTCTGCACCTGTGGGTAATCCCAACAGTACCTTGGACTCTCCCTCTGAGACGGCCGGTTTTGACGATTGGTTTGCTGTGACTTGTCTTCTAGACGGCTTCCATTTGGCGTCGCCCGCCACAACAGCTGATCTACCTTTGGCGGTCGTGGGTACTCCCAACGATGCTTTAGGGTCACCCTGTGGAGCGGCTGATCTTACCTCCTGGTTACCTTTTCTGATGGTTACCGGCTTCCATTTGGTATCGCCCGCCACCCTAGCTGACCTTCATTCAACAACCGTGGGTAGTCCCGACGATGCTTCCGGTGTTTGTAACCGTTCGCGCGCGATTCCGATGGGTGGGGCAGACCTAAGTAAGTGAACTCGCCAGCCAGCTAGCGACGTAGCTGCTTCCGTCGATTGATCCGTCTGATCACGCGTCTCGCGTTGCGTCTACTACTACCTTAGCCCCGAGGCTAAAGATAGCGTGTCTGCGTCCCCTCGTATGTGTCTCACTGTCTCGTTGAGACATGTTTCGGCGTTGGTATTAGCTGAGTCTACGGTAATGAAAGAGTCATTCAAATCCACTTTCATTGCCGGTGTCGTTGCTACCTCCGACTTATCCACAAGGAATTGCTTCCTTGGGTCGCCAGCCAGTGGTGACTTAACACCCGCTACGATTCCGGATTGAGTCGCGGTGACCGATAACGTTTCCGCGGTGACGCACGAGGTATGCAAGCTTGTATCCATCTTATCCGCAAGGGATTTCTCCCTTTGGTTACCAGATGACGTTTGCTTAGTCAATGCGCAGGTCCTTTTGGACTTCGGTAGGGTCTGACGATCCGGGGCAAAACAACATTTTACACTCATACCGACTCTAGCATGCAATTGCGCAGGGTATTTTTTTAAAATACTTTTACTAACATGCAGTTCAATTACATCGGTATTTTTATTGTAAACTCTATTCATGCGACTAATAGCCTCATGCATACCACAGTTGTGTTTATGGCTAGGTATATGTAATATATTAAATCTACGCAGGTTGTAGGAACCTCCCTGCGTATTAAAACCAAAAACATTTAAATGATCAGGAGCATCAATTTGTCCTGATAATAGCTGGTGTAAGAAAACCATGTCATTGTTAAATTATTAAGTCTACGTTGAGACAAAGGCAACAGTTGCAACAGTTTAATACGGAGGCAAATCGTAAAGATCATCCCATGGAAGTCCTCTCAAAGCAAATCTTATGAATTTGGACTGATTTAATCCTATTTGAATGAACTAAATAGAAGGGTGTCCAAACTTGTGAGGCATACTCTAAGTGAGGGCGAGCTAGACAGTTATAAAGCGAGAGAGTGACATAAGGGTCATTAAACTCTTTGGACCATCGTCTAATAAATCCTAACATAGAGTTGGATTTATTGACGATGAGGTTTATGTGTTTAATAAACTCCAATTTAGGATCAAAATAAATACAGAGATCTTTAAAACTGTCAACACTACAGAGAGTGTGCGCGGACAGAGTATAATTTAAATTGGATGGAGCACGTTTTCGTGAAAATGACATATGTTGACACTTAGTAGGGTTCAGATTCAAACCGTTTTTAAGACACCATATGCTAAAACTACTTCAATCGCTTTGTAATGAAAGTGAATCGTTTAGATCTCCTCCACTTTTAAAATGGTTCATACCATCAGCATATATAAATATTTTGCTATTTCGAATACAAGCTCTTACATCGTTAATTGCTAGTATAAATAAAATCGGTCCTAAATGACTTCCTTAAGGAACTCCAGATTGAGCAACAGAAGGGTTGGACTCGGAACCTCTAAATTTTACTTGGTAAGTTCTCAATGAGAGATATGATTTAACCCAATTTATGAATCCTGGAGGAAATCCATACAGCTTATGTTTAAAAATTATGATATTATGTGATAACTGGTCAAAGGCTTTAAAGAAGTCAGTGTACTGTATATACAATCGATTTCTTTTTTATTTTCCAAACTATTGGAAAATGATGCATAAAAGTTAATAGATTTGTTACAGTAGAACGATGTTCAACAAAGCCATGCTGTTCTTCACAGATGATGTTTCAACAAAGGAAGACCAATTTATCACTAATACTATGTTCGAATAATTTAGGAAGGCAAGATAGTTTTGAGATAGGTCTATAATTAGAAATATCTCAAATCTCACCTTTTTTTTTAAAAACAGGTGTAATAAATGCGTTTTCCATTGAGTTGGGGATACTCCTGTGGCAAGGGAGCTATCAAACATATAGTTAAGGTATGGCAAAAGAGCATCTTTGTATTGCTTTATGACTACTGGTGGGATACCACCGGGCCCCGCAGAATAGTCATTATTTGATAAAGAGATATATTTAAGTAGTGTCTCACCGTCAAATAAAACGTTGCTGAAACTAACTTGAGGACAGTCGTTGAGATAACAGAAATAAAGTTCGTCTAAGACAAGAGGGGTATCAATAAATGATTTACTGAAATTCTCTGCGAATAAGTTTGATAAAATAAGAGATCTCGATATTTTTGAACTATTATAAGAGAAGTTGGCTGGATATTCATCTGTTTTTCTCTTTGAATTGACAAATCCCCAAAAACGTTTGGGGTCACTTACTTTTAAGAGTGTTCTCCATTTTGAATATACAGCCATTTATAAACTACTTGACATCGCAGATAATTCATTAAAATAATTCAGGTACTTATCAAAGTCGTAATGATTCTGGCTTTTTACAAAATTATTCTAGGCCCGGTTTCGTCTGTTTCAAAGAGATTTAAGCTCTTTCGTGTACCCAGGATGCTGGATTTGAGCATTTTTAGAATGCTTGACAGGAATTGCTCTATCCGTGCAACCCCCTTCGGGTAAGGGGTCAGAATATACCCGAGGTAAGGCATGCCTGTCGTAGAAGGCGACTAATATCCACTCACTGTATACCGAGTGTAAAGCGTATACAAACAACAAAAATGCAATGAGTACAACGAAAAGATTTAATACCCCAGGTGGCAATTCAGTTTCACTGGGAAATCCACCCTCTGCGGAGGTCGGCTCTACGGATTCTGGGGAGAGCCAATTATTGCAAATGTGTAACCCTTTCGGGAAAAGTTCAAGGGTAACGAGGTCACCTACATCTGGATCTCAAAAAAATATATGTGTCTCAAGGAGCTCGACAACCCCAGAAGTGTCAGCCCACGAAAAACGAGACTCAATGAAAAATAAGAGCCTAAGGGCAGAAAACGACGTTCTTCGAACAAGGCTTAACAATGTCGAACTCAGAGATAAGGGAAGTTAAAGAGATACCAAACTTCTACCTCTCTCACCCTGAATCCCCGCAAGAGTTGGTTGTTTTTGTTGTAATCCACCACCAATGCACTCCTGTCTGTGAATACATGTATTTCCGATTGAAAGAATTCAGCAGACGAAAAATTTTGGGTTTGGACATTTTCATTAACAGCTGTTTAGTAGTGTGGTGGATTTATTTTTGTTTTGACATTGCAATTGGCATAATATTTTTTTCGCAATTGTGGAAATTTTAAAATCACACAGAAAAATGGTGGTAGCGGTGGAGGCGAAAAAAAAAACAAAAAGAAACAAAACAGAAAGATTGAATCGAATAGTTAGTCTTATAGTTAATACTTTTTCCAGTCATAACACAGTGACACTTTTAGAAATAATTTTAGATGGATTCACAAAATAAACTAAAGTAAGAATGTTTGTTTACATTCAAATAGAAATTGACAGATTAAGAATTTGGTGAATATAAACAAATGGTTATGAACGTATTCAGTAAAGTAAATATGCTTTTTTCAAATAAAATAAATTGAATGTATTCAACTCTTGGGTTAGAACGTAAAACAAACTATTTATATATTTTATTATCTATAATTACCAAAATGAGTATTTATTAAATTTATAATCGCCTACGGGTATTTGTAGACCATTAAAACATGTTGCGTAATTTAATACGAAAGATTCTGAGGATAATATATTCTCAAGTCAGAATTTATGAGTAGGGTAATTTGATATTAAAGACTCTAAGAAATAAAATATAATTGTTGGCCAGCGGCTAGCTGGAAAATTCCCTCTCCAAAATAAATATCCAAAATGGATTTAAAAAATGATTCAAAATGATTGATTTTATTTTCTAAAAACAAAAACGTTAATAATACATAAAAGAAATATTATTCATTCTTACATTGGTAGGAAAATTGGGAATCTTCCTACGGTCAACGTGGAAATGTGCGTATCGAAAACAAAATGGTGCAAAAAGAATTTAACATTTCGGATTCGAACTGTACCTACGTCGTTACCAACTCAAAAAAAAAACCCAAGTAGGAAATTCATGAATGCATTATATTTTTTAAAAATAGATTTGCTCGATGAAAATAATTTACTAAGCAAATAATGAAATTTATGGATAATTTTTCATGAGCTATATGAGAATTCCTACTGGTGGCTTGTCAGCTATTTTAAATACAAATTCTTTGTTGTTGTGTATCTTAACACTTCTTAAAATACCTCTAAACGCAAAAACCTTATAAAACTTATACAATGAATATTAGAGGCTGCATATGTTTTAGGGAATTCTAATGAATAAGGGAGTAATTGTATAAAGGTGTTTTGTACCAAATTAATTATAATTTATTTATTATTTTTTAACATAAAATCTACTAATTCACGGAAGTAGGTGAATTAACTAGGAATTAAATTGAAATTTGGCGAAAAGATGATGTCAATTGGAATTTTAGTTTTGTTTTTTTGTTAAGTAGAGTGGTAAACAAGTATAAATGAGACTTTAAAGGCACAAAGTTTCAGCAATGAATTCTATGAGAAGTTTTATTTATTTACTATCTTAATTTTTGGAAACATACTTTCCCACTTTCTGTCCAATTTTCGGTTGTTCAACGGATTGGATAACTTGTGAATTAGAGGATTATAAGAATTTTTTTTTAAAACCGAGGATTACTCTCTCGCTCGCTCTTCAAGTGGTTAATCTCGCGCAAACAACGTAATTGTATTGGTTAAGAGTTAATAAAGTGTAATTGTCTTTTTAAAATATTTAGAATCCCCCTGGGTGGGTAACACGACTGTAAGCTATTTCGGGACATACGTTTTCATATCCATTGGAAATAAAATTGATTTTATTTTAATATAGATCACTTTGGAAAATCTCGATTTCCTACCTACTTACACCACTAACTTGCTTCCTTATGTCAGTTTGAAATTTTCATTTCGATAAGTAAATTATTTTTCTGAATTATAGAGATGAATTAGTGGGTGCAAATTACGTTTGTTTATAGCTCTGATAAAATATGTTAAAAAATAAACACATTTAAAAGTTGTATAATGTAGTTTACGTGTAATTTGTTTAAATCAGTTTCAACGGTTTAATTTGTATTTATTTAGAAAACATGTTTTTTTTCTTACAATAATTAAAATAATTGTAAAAATATCGAATATAAACACCGGATAATACTGATTTCTCTTTGATTATTTTTGGTTGCAATTTATTCAAGAATTGCCTCTAATTTCTCCGAATGTAAAAAAATTGAATATTGGTTAAAGGTTTTAACGATGCTCTACAGATGCTAAGTGTTTGCTGAACGAGTTTCTGAGTTCATAATATTTTTGTCGGATGCACTCACTTGCGCATGCGCAGTTCGAAAACCGTAACTTTGTGGTGGAAAACCGTAACTTTGTGGTGGAAAACCATAACTTTGTGATGACACAACAAATTTCCCCTATTTTGGCTGAAGTTTTTAGGAAAGGTCGGTGAAGAGCAGGTGGAAAACTGGAGAAAATTGGTGAATACCATAACTCACACACACATGTTTGAGTTATGGTTTTTTGGTGAGTTCAAGCTTGTAGGCAAATCCAGAAGTTTGGTATCTCTTTACTTCCCTTATCTCTGGTCGAACTGCTCTGCGAAGAGCTTCGTAGAGAAATTCTCCATTTAAGGAAGAAAATATGACTCTGAAGAGTTCATTTAAAATACCTAATTAGCCAAAACCAAGTTCAAACGGCCCCGTGAATTCGGAATACCACACGGATGAAGAAGAACTCAGTCGCGAAACTGACTGGATCTTTAAGAAAAGACCAGTAAAAAAGAGGAAAGCTGTATCCTCTCCTGAAATAATAAACCGCAACAAAGAGATTATTAATAAAGCGAAACAGCTAAAAAACCGTCCCCCACCGCCAATTAATGTGATCGGTATTGACGACTTCAACAAGTTGCATACCTTGATAAAATCGTTGCCATTATCGGGCTACCAAGTAACTTCGCTAAGAAAAAATACATGGAAAGTTACCGTCTATTATCTCGCAAGCTTAATACCGATAAAACAGAATGGTATTCTTTTGAAAATGAATCTGAAAGGCCTTTTCGCGTTGTAGCTAGAGGGTAACATTCTTCGTGCTTAAAGGATGACATTATAAACGATCTGAAAAACAGGCAATATAAAGTCATAGATGCCGTTAACATTGTCAAGCGAGACCAAAAGCAAAAAGATGGCGAAGGAAATGTAATTAACTGTAACGGCAATCATCCGGCAAATTATCGCGGCTGCGAAGTAGCTAAAGAGTTGCAAAAAAGACGGACGAAATTTAATAGTATTAATTCACAGAAATTAAATTTAAAAAAGCAAAAGCCTAAAATTCCGATAAAAATATGTCGAAGACAAAGCAGGCCATAATCGAAAAACCTAAATTTTCACAAACTACGCGGCCATCAGATATCCGTTCGGATCTTGTACATCCAAAACCAAATGTACAAACGTATGCTCAAGCTACAGTACCCAATAACGCCCAAAAAAATATCTCACCTGACCCAGTTTCAAATGTATTTTCGATTATTCTTTCAAAACTTGAGGAACAAAGCGAAACGAATAAACTTATTTTTGACAGGCTCGTTAAGCTCGAAAATAGTATTCGCAATAGAAGTACCCCACCTTTAACATGAATAGATTGCTTAAAATTCTTACGTGGAATGCCAATGGAGAACTTGAATTATTTATGCAGGAAAAAGATATAGACATCTGTTTAATATCCGAAACTCACGCAAAGAGTAATTCGAACTTAAAAATTAAAGGTTACCTCGACTATCATGCTCTACATCCATCGAATAAGGCTAGAGGTGGAGCCTCACTATATATAAAAGTGTGTATCTAACATTCGATTGATCTTAAACTAAAAATCGAAACAATGCAAGTTAGCTCTATACAAGTCAAAAGCAGACAATCCTTTCTGAAGATATCGTCTATTTACTGCCCGCCACGATGCAAGGTTGAGAAAATTGACTTTGAAAACTTGCTTAATTCCCTTGGACAACGTTTTGTCATCGGAGGGGACTTTAATGCAAAACATACATTCTGGGGATCTAGATGCATTTCACAGAAAGGTAGGATGCTTTATGATGGTATGTAGGTAGAAAGTACACTGATTATAAATGAAAAACCACCCGGATTAACAAACGGGAAAACCAACTGGGAAGGTTTCAAAAACGATATTGAAAATAATATCCGACTGGGTGTATCGCTAAGAACCCCATTGGAACTCGAAGTCGCGGTTGACTCCTTTATCGATACCATCCAAAAAGCAGCATGGTATAATACTCCTCAACAGAACAAAATAGTGAGATATAGTAAAATTAAGTACCCCCGAGAAATAGAAGATTTAGTAAGACAAAAAAGAAAAGCTCGTAAAAGATGGCACCAAACTCGTGCCCCGCAAGATAAAACACATCTCAATCGGTTGAGTAATTTGCTATCAACTTCGATTAAAAATTTTAAAAACCATGCAGTAGAAACTTATCTGCAAAGCCTAACCGCTGGAAAGGAATCAATTATTCGCTCTGGAAAGCAATTAGAGTCATAAAACGGCCAAAAATCGCTGTGCCGCCAATTAGGGTAACTCAAGACGTTTGGGCAAAAAGCGATAAGGAAAAAGCTGACGTTTTTGCCTCACATCTTGAGGAAACATTTAAGCCATTTGATGGTCCAGCGCATAATGAAAACATTAATATATTCGAGAGTACAACCGATATTAACATAGTAAGATATGCAAGTATTGCCGAGCTTAAACGGGAAATACAGAAACTAAAGCCTAAAAAAGCTCCGGGTTATGACCTGATTACAGGAGAACATCATTAAATGCTAAGCTTCTTATTATAAATGCAGCAATCAGATTAGAATACATACCAAGACAGTGGAAAGTCGCGGAAGTGATTATGGTTCTAAAACGAGGAAAATCACCAAATGAAATAAAGTCCTACAGGCCTATTTCACTTCTTCCAATCATTTTTTTTGTTGAACGGATATTACTCGGTCGCTTACACCCTATAATTGAACAGAAACGTCTTTTACCTGACCATCAATTTGGGTTTAGAGGTAAACATTCAAAGGTGGACCAAGTACATCGAATTACAGATGTAATTGAGAAAGCTTTCGAAGAAAAGAAAATTTGTTCAGGCGTATTTCTTGACGTGTCGCAAGCTTTTGACAAGGAGTGGCACAAAGGCCTTACGTATGAACTAAGTCAAGTTCTGCCAGAACAATTATATAAAATCCTCGTGTCGTATCTTGGGCATAGACTCTTCCGTGTGAAACTTGGAAGCGAATATTCCGAGTTCAAAGAAATAATGGCAGGTGTACCGCAAGGAAGCGTCCTTGGACCAATCCTGTACTTCATATTCACTCGTGATATCCCACAAACAAACGATACAATAGTTGCAACGTTTGCTGCTGCTATACTAGCAGTTGGCACAACAATAGAGGAAACAAATATCAAATTAAAACATATGAGAGGCTACAATCCGCTATGCGGATCGTTGGATACCCTATCCCATCCCATCCTTTAAATTAATATTCTCAAAATATAGGCCTTATGGCGATGAAATACTGAAAATGACATTGTCACAATATATTGCTCAGACAGTTTCTCAAAATCTTGTGTGGTTCGACAAAAAACAACGTATTTCTATTGCTAATGCCTTGGGATGGGGTATACAAATGGTTTTTGTAAAAAAACGCCCCCAAAATGTGGGCGTAGGTGAAAATGATCTATGGACAAAATGTTTATATTACCATTGCGGAAGTATTTGCATCAAAAATTTTTTCGAAAGTTTTAAAATTTGGACAAAAAGCGTTTTTTACTAAAAACGCCCCCAAAAAGTGGGCGTGGCAAAAAACTTTGTATGAACGAAATATAGATATTAGGATTGTCTAAATATGTTGCAAAGACACTTTTTTGAAATTCCTTACGGTTTGGCCAAAAAATAAGTTTTTCTAAAAAGGGGGCGTGGCAGTGGGCGGATTTCAAAAATTTTTACACTTGTTCTGCTTCGTCGGCCAGAGAGTCTATATACCAAATTTCAACACTCTAGCTCAAAATTTAAGGCCCAAAAATCGGTGACACACAGACGGATGGACGGACGGACGGACGGACGGACGGACGGACAGACAGACATGGCTTAATCGACTCAGCTAGCGATTCTGAATCGATCCATATACTTTGAGGTATATGTATCGAAATTATTTCTCTATGTTACAAACTTAATGTCAAAACTAATATACCCCCCTATGGGATAGGGTATAAAAACGCTCTTAACGAGGTTAATGAATGGACTAAATCCTGGCGGATTGCACTTAATGAGAGCAAATCGATCCATGTAGATTCTTCATATAAACGGACAAACAATTTGCCTGTATTTCTAAATACGGTTCGAGTCCCGTTTGCAAATGAAGCGAAATATCTCGGTATGACGCTCGATGCAAAATTAAAATGGATGTCGCATGTAAAAAAGAAATGCGAAGAACTAAAAAATAAATACAGAGAACTGTACTGGTTGCTCGGAAAATATTCGAAGCTTAAACCTTGATAACAAGCTGCTATTATACAAGCAAGTGCTAAAACCGGTTTGGACATATGGTATACATTTATGGGGTTGTACCAGTGAAACGAATCTAAACATTCTACAAACTTTTGAAAACAAAATGTTAAGATCATTCGTCAATGCGCCGTGGTACGTAAGGAACGAAGATCTACGCAGAGATCTGGGTATTCCGCGGTTAAAGATGAAACAAAAAATTTTGCACGAAAACATAAAAAACGTTTATTAGGACATTGCTGGATAAGTCGAATACTTAGTTGCAATAGAAATACAAAATGGGTGGTGGTTTTAGTGAGGAAAAATCTCACACTTCTTTGGGCACGTGCTCATCGTGTCTATGAAGATTTCCACCAGCCCACGGAAAAAAATCTTTAATTACAAGATAGAATTTTTTAACAGCTTCTTCTCGATGGGAGAAGCTGTCAATATTCATATTCGAAAGAATAATTTCTTCGGATAGTCTTTGAAAGTTCACTTTCCGAAAGTCAAATGAGTACGAACGATTATACGTGTCAGCATTTTCGTACAGATGTCCGCCTATGTCAATAAAAATATTCAGTGGAGGATGATTATTGTCTTACAGAGTCAGAAGAAAAAAATAAATCCAGAATGCGATTATTATGATTGTTTATACAGCTTGTTTGCTGTAAGTCAAATGTTGTGCAGAGACTTCAGATGGTATAAAATGAGGTTCTATGTGCGGCAAATTAAAACAAAGCAACAAAATAGTACTGTCACAACAAGATAAGTCAAAGATATATTGTAGAGCCTTTGATAGCTCAGAATACAGAGTGCAGACGATATGAAGGAATACGCATTTGCAACATAAAGATATTTTTTTTTTTCAAGAGTTATCTTAACACAGATAATTTCGATGTTAAGAGGGAATGGAAATTCTATTTTCTCAGATGTAAGAAGACTGCGGACTGCAAGAAGAACACCTCCACCCAGAGCTTTAAGGTCATTTAAATGGCGGTCATTCCTAAATACTGAGAACTCATGATTAAAGTGTTCCGAGTGTGTTCCGAGTCAAGTATACTGGGGTTAAGCCACGTTACTGTTAAGGAGAATATGTCATGAGAAAAGGCTTGGGAGTTTAGAAAAAATGTTTATACACTATCCCATAGGGGTATATTAGTTTTGCTACATAGTTTGTAACATAGAGAAATAATTTAGCTACATATACCTCAAAGTATATGGATCGACTCAGAATCGATAGCTGAGTCGATTTAGCCATGTCTGTCCGTCCGTCCGTCCGTACGTCACCAGTTTTTGGGTCTTAAATTTTGACCTAGAAGGATGAAATTTGGTACACGTGCTCTTTGTTGCTCCCAGCAGAACAAGTGTAAAAATTTTTGAAATCCGCCCACTGCCACGCCCCCTTTTTAGAAAAACGTATTTTTTCGCCAAACCATAAGGAATTTTGAAAAACTTTCTGAACAACATATTTAGACAATCTAAATATCTGTATTTCGTCCAAATAAAGTTTTTTGCCACGCCCACTTTTTGGGAGCGTTTTTAATAAAAAACGTTTTTCGGTTAAATTTTAAAATTTTCGAAAAAAATGTTGATGCGGAATCATTAGCAATATAAATATGAACATTTCGTCCATTGACCATTTTAACCCACGCCAACTTTTTGGGGGCGTTTTTATATAAAAACCATTTTTATACCCCCCATAACATATGCAGGAGAAAACCTTGTCTTTTGTGCAAAAGTTTTTTATAAGCAGTCTGATGAATTTGTTGTCACCATGACATTTTCTTTATTTTATCCACATCGTGTGCTTAGCCTTGTCCACTTTTTGGGGATTTTAGTTTTACAGATATGATGGGATAGGGTATTCAACGATCCGCACAGTGGATTGTAGCCTTCTCATATGTTTTTGTTTTTGTACGGAGCCCTCTTACATTTTGGTAGTAGAGGGGCAGCTTTGTAGTTTTTTGAAGTAGAACTGTTTTCTTTGCGGCTTACTTTACGGGGCATAAACTCATTAACAATTGTATTAGAAGGCCATGAGTTACTGTTGCAAACCGTTTCAAAGAGGAACAAGTATTTCAAAAGACGAAACAAAGCTATCAGGCTTACTGATTTTTGTACATTTAACTGAGGGCCCTCTGGGAACGAGATTTGTTGATACCAAGTGATTTATGACATCGTCAACCGAAGTGCTTGGTTTCAACCATGAAATAAAAATCGATTTCGATTTAGGAATCGATTCAATCGTGGATATATTTACGGTAACTGTACGAATTGTTTCAGATCTTGGGAAAACGGTAACAGGAGAAGGATCCGCCGGAGAGGACTCGACCGACAAATTTGGAACGTCATGACTTTTGTTTTGATTTTGACTTCTCAAATTTTAGCGTTTAGCTCTCGGATTTGCCAACGATGAATTGTTAACACGTTTTCGCTTAGCTGTGAACATTTTATCGTTGGATGTTTTGGGTGGGCTGGACAGAATGGACGTTGTTATCTAAGCAGAAGTAAACTTCGTTTAGTAAGCCATCCTTGTTAAAAAAATCTGTCAACCAGACAAACACATATAATAAAATTATTAACTAACCTGCTACAAATGGCGCTCTTAGCAATGTGAAAGCTAACGACTTCAAAAACTTCCACGTCCAAAAGTAATGTAGGTACCACGAACCACGTTTTTGATTCACTGTTTAAAGCACTAGCACAAAGATGTAGTTTACCATGTACATTTTCCGACTTTTGAATGAATATGCTGTGCATTTTACAAATTTTAACGTCGTTTATACAGCTTTTTGTACATGTTACATTTTGGTTGTAAATGTGAAAATGTTTGCTGTTAATTTATTTATTTAATTTTAATTTATTTTTATTAATTTATTTATTTAATTTATATTTATGTCCACTCCAAATAGTTGAAACTACACATGTCGTAGATTAACTGCGTTGGTGTTTGTCACATCTATAAACATTATTGCAATTTCTAGAGCCTAATGTAATTAATGCAAAAAGTGGTTGTAGATTACACAATTTTGCGATGCAGATTTTACTAATTCATATATGTACAAAACAACCAAAATTGACAACGCAGTGACGATTTTACAACAAAATATTTGTATCGTCTTAACAATTTTATTGCTAAAATGAAAGCAAACGCTGTAAAACATACAATTATTAATTTTGAATATGAACACATTTGCTGTTAGATACACAAATATCCAATTTATTGTAAATTCGACTGCTAAATTTTGTAAAATTTACAGCTGAGATTTTTGAGGGTTGAAACTGGGGTTCGGAACAATCTTGAACATAGAGAAATAATTTAGATAGATAGCTGAGTAGATTTAGTCATATCTGTCTGTCAGTGCGTGTACGTCATATTTTTAGGTCATCCGCTGCGCCGACCAATTTTAAGAAAATCGTCGTTTTTGGCCAAACTGTTAAAAATTCTGAAAAAAAGTGTCATAACAAGGTATGTAGAAAATGTGGCTAACTATATTTGCTACGTATAAGTTTTAATAAATAATATTCGGTAAAAGTTTAAGAAAATTAAAAAAAAAAAATTTTTGATAAGAATAGTTCGCTAACGTTCTTTTATACATTTCGTTTATATATCATAGCCTTTTTTGTAGGCGCTTTGCTAGACAAATCTATTGTTATACCCTATCCTATAGAAAAAGCCATTGGCATAGAAGTATATAAGTCCGTCTTATAATTTTCAGGGTAGGATAACGACATTTGATATATAAGCTTTTTGTCCAAGCATCCAAAACAAGTTTAAACATTTTTAAAATGCGCATAAAATCCGATTTTCTATATTTCATCTGTATAAAGTTTTTAGGCACCCCAATTGTTGGCAGCATTTCATTAAAAAACATATGAGAAGGCTACAATCCTCTGTGCGGATCGTTGATACCCAATCCCATCCTATCCTCAAAATTAATATCATCAAAATGTGGGCTTTATGGCGATGAAATACAGAAAATGACATTGTCACAACATATTTTTCAGACAGTTTATCAAAACCTTTTGTGGTTCGACAAAAAACAACGTATATCTATTGCTAATGCCTACGGATGGGGTATTCAAATATTTTTTGTAGGAAAACGCCCCCAAAAAGAAGGCGTAGGTCAAAATGCTCTATGGACAAAATGTTTATATTACCATCACGGAAGTATTTGCATCAAACGTTTTTTCGAACTTTTTAAAATTTGTTACAAACTAGGTATGTATAAAAACTAATATACCCCCTAGGGAATAGGGTATAAACATATGAGAAGGCTACAATCCGCTATGCGGATCGTTAAATATCCTATCCCATACCATCCTTAAAATGAATATCCCCAAAAATTTGGCGTGACTAAAAACTGAATGGGAATGAAATAAAGAAAATTAAATTTCCACCACATCTTGCTCAGTTGGTACCTAGGTCTTTTTAGGTTCGACAAAAAACGACGTTTTTCTGTGGCATATGTTATGGGGTAGGGTATACAAATAGTTTTTGTAAGAAAACTCCCCAGAAAGTGGGTGTGGGCTAAAATGATCTATAGACGAAATATTTGTGTTAATAATACTAATGATTTTGCATCAATAATTTAACTCAAAATTGTTTTTTAATTAAAACGCCCTAAAAAAGTGGGTCTGGCAAAAACGTTTTAAAAGCAAAATAAAGGTATTAGGAATTTCTAAATATATAGTTCAATCACTTTTTCAAAATTTATTCGTGATTAGCTAAAAACAATTTTTTTTGTGAAAACTGGGCGTGGGAGTTCTGCTTTGTTGAACAGAGAGTCTACATACCAAATTTCATCACTCTACCTCAAAATTTTAAGTCATCTCCGCCAGATTTATAAAGCTCAGCGGAAAGGCTGTCATTTCCGGCAGCCTTATTAAGCTTGAGTTATGATATAGCTATCCTCACTTTACTTAGGTCGGGTGGTTGGCAGTTTTAGCTATCGTTGCCAATATTGAATGGTTCGTTCTGCCTGACAGCGGAATGTTGTTCGTCATCCCCGTTTAAACAGTCTGCAGAAGTTGTTCTTCCATATCCTCAGCTGTGTCTTAACTATGATATTTTCTT
Organism: Rhingia campestris; assembly: GCA_932526625.1. NCBI lineage: Eukaryota > Metazoa > Arthropoda > Insecta > Diptera > Syrphidae > Rhingia > Rhingia campestris. Next base: position 76,455,498 of record OW052183.1, read on the forward strand.
GTTCATCTCGACCGAATTCTGTTCGAGCCTTGTATCCTTGGCTTTGACGTTTTACACTTTGGTAAAACTTGCGAACATCTTTTGTGCATCGTTGGAGTGGCACCGCTCTACATCCTCGATCGCGCGCTTTTCTTCCTCTTTTTTCTTCCGAAAAAGTGGGCGTGGCAAAGGCTTTATATGAACGAAATATAGATACTCAGATTGTCTAAATATCTTGTTTACATATTTTTTTTTCAAATTCCTATCCGTTTGACGTTTCCTTTAAAAGTGGGAGTGGCAGTTATCGGATTTAGAAAAAATACACTTGTTCTGAAATAACGCACAAGGATCCCATACACCAAATTTCATTTTCCTAGCTCAAAATTGAATGCTTAAAAATCGGTGACATACATACGAACAGACAGACATCCATGGCTCAATCGACTCAGCTAGTGATTCTGAATCGATTTATATACTTTAAGGTATATCTACCTAAATTATTTCTCTATATTACAAACTATGTATCCAAACTAATATACCCAATGTTATAGGGTATAAACAATCGAAAACGATCGTATGTACTTGTTCCTTGGGCGATCGAAATTAAATTGCTTTAATAGAAATTGGTATATCGGTCTTTATTATATTAACATTTGAGAAGGCTTCAATCCGCCATGCGGATCGTTTCATACCCTATCCCATACCATCCCTAAAAATCTAAATCGAGTCAGCTAACTCAGCTACTTTGAGTTATATCAAAGATTATGAATTGATACAGATGACGCACTCCATATAAGAAAAATTGTTCTATGGCGAGTCGTGCTGGCACAGCCCGGTTATATCTAGCTAAGCTATTTCTCTATATTACAAATTCTATGTATCAAAACTAATATAACCCTATGGGATAGGGTACAAAGACGCCCATCTTTGTTGGCTTATTTCAAAAATGTTTAAACTTGTTCTTCTGGGAGCAACAAAGATCACATGTACCAAATTGTATCATTCTAGCTCATACTTTAAGGCCCAGAAACTTGTAACTTACGTATGGACGGACGGACGGAGAGCAATGGCTTAATCGACTCGGCTAGCTATTCTGAGTCGATCCATATATTTTACCTAAATTATTTCTTAATTTCACATACTATGTATCAAAACTAATCTACCCCTAGATAGGGTATAAAATGTGAGAAGGCTACAATCCATCCCATTTTTTTTAAATAATTATAGACACAATATATGGGGATGAAATGTAGAAAATGACATTACCACAATAGACAGTTGAGACAGTTTATCAACATATTTTATGGTTCGAAAAAAAAAACGCCATTTCACTGTAGCAAATGATATTGGAAGAGTATCAAAACCTATTTTTAGGCATGGCTTAAAATGGTGAATAGGTAAAATGCATTGCAGATACATTATTTTCGAAGTTAATTTTTTAAGATTTTTTAAGATTTGCCAACTTGCTTTGTTTAACGGAACAAAGAGTTTGTGTACCAAATTTCACCAGTCTTTCTCTAAATTTTAAGTCTAAGTTTCAAATTTATTTCGACTGAGTTTTAGACCTTATTCGTTCCAGATACTTTACAATAAGTTTATCTCTATTATTTCATCAAAACTAATATACCTTTAAGGTTGTAAGAAGACTAATTTCTTTTTAGATACAATCGTTTTATAATTCATGTTAGGGTAGACGAACTAAATGTATTAAGTGTATTCAAAGTAAAAGGAATAGTAAATTGAGGTATTTTACAATTTATGAAAGAATACACGCATTTTGAATAAATAATTAAGGAGAGTTACTTCATTGATCTCATTAACTCTTTTACTTCGCGTTATACACAATACAAGTTGAGAGTATTTTATGAAAATATTTATTATATTTATTGCCTCCGGAACACAAATTTTCAACAAACGAGAAAATTTCAACAAACTTCGAAAAAATTGACAGATCTGACACACACAGGGCCACACACTTACACCAAAATCGACGCGACGTTTGTAAGAAAAATGGGCGGTTTTTGAGAATGTTTACACTTAATAGGAACAAACAGTTCGTGTACCAAATTTCATTACTTTATCATAAATGTATGACCAAAAAAATGCTGGATAGATCGCTCAGGTTTCGATTTCTATCTAATCTATGCGTTTAGTTAAATAAAAACGAGAACATAATTTAAAAAAAAAACTCATCGATTCTAGGTTTATAACAATAGCATTTTTTAACTTTTATTTTACTATTTTTTTAAGAAAATGTTCACAAAAAGTTTGAAGAGCACATATCTTTTGGGAATATATGATATGGATTGGTAGAAGCTGTGTATTACCCCCATTAACAATTCTCATAATTTAGTGTTTGTCATTTTAGTGGAATAAAATCATCCATTTATTTTTTTTTATTTTAATTTGTCATGAATATAATCTATTAATATATCCATGAATTTATCAAGCGGTAACATCAAATTTTACTATGTGCAGAAAAGTGAATATAATATTATTGGTACACAAAAGAATGATTTTCTCAAGTGATTCTAAACTTGATGTACCTTCACATCTAAATGTGTATATATTGTACAATAACAAACACCCGAATGCCCAATCAACCTGCGAACGTGAATCTGAATGAATGTCTCATTTATTGTACTGAAGTTAATCGACAAGCTGTCACTTTAGTTCCAGTTTCTCCAGTGTTCGTTTTCGACTAACATTTCTATACATCTATACCTGACCACTGTTTACCAACCAGTGCATCATATTAAGGATCGTGCAACATTTGGTGTGAAAATACCCAACTGCGTACATTCGTGAAATTTGCACAAAATACTGCCTCACGTACACAACATACCTCTACATGCCCTTCATATTCGGATATTCGCAGATGATGTCTGTTATCATCGACCATCCTCAATCGAACTTGAAAAAGAAAAAAACGAAAAAAGTCTTTACCACCGCTTATTGAATCGAAAATAAATCGAAATATCCAGTAAAACAAGAAAGCTACGAACAAGATTTATCCAGTCGGATGACATATTGGGATCGGCTTAGTCTAAAGTGGAGAAATGTACGCATGAAAAAATCCAAATGAAATTCCAACGAGAATCAAACCGGATTTCACTGTCATATTTGTCCGTTTGACAGAAAAATGGAATTAAAAAAAAACTAGCGTAATGTACAAAATGTACACTCTGAAAAATAGATTTATGCATGCTTCGTAAATTTGGTCTGGTTTTATTTCGTAACTTTACGGTTTAATAATTATTTCAACGAAAATCACATACAATTTTATTTAAGAAATACAAATTATGAAAATGTTTCCTATCTTCGATTATTTATAACATTTATTTTGTATGATTATAATTATCGAACTACCGAGTAGGCCAAGTAAGACCCTACCAGTGTTAATGATCATATTGTAGTCGAAATGGTGGTTTTGCGAAAGCAGTGTAAAAGCAAAAAAAAAAAAAAAACTAATATACCCCTTGGGAAGGGTATAAACATTTACATTGGAAAATACAAAATTTCTTCGTGTTTAATTTTCGTTTGACCATATTTGGCCCACCCTGTATGTAAATATGTGGTTAGAGTGATGTAAACATAAGGTTTTATATTTGATAAGGTAAGTTACGATAGTTACAAAACGGCAGCACAAAACATTTAAATTACTCAATGCCGATTGTAGACACACCAACTCTTAAGTTGTCTGAAGAATGAAATCTCCGCATCATTTGCCCGATCCATAAAAAGATTTGCCTTAACATCGCTTCAAGAAGCTATTTGCTGTAATATCTCAACGCCTGAAATCGTTCGCCAACAGCAGGTCGGACTATATCTGGTCAATTGATCAAATCTATACAATTGGATAGATCGTAAAAAAACTATTAATCAATTAATTAATTTTATTTTTCGATTTTTTTTTAATTTTACCGAAAAACGTTTTTTTACAGAAAACGCCCCCAAAAAATGGGCGTCGCAAAAAACTTTATATGGACGAAATACATACAGTGGAACTTCGATTATCCGTCTCCCGACTAACCGTCATACTTGGCTATATGCATTCAATATGCATTTATTTCAGCTTCACAATCTATATACACATATCTAGTATAACATAAAGTCCCAAATCGGGTATGAATGCGCTTAACTCGAGAACTGCTGAACTGTTATGATCTGCATTACCATGTGAATCCTTGAGAATAGTGTAGGAGACTTGCTAGTGTGCACATTTATATAAATCACATGATAGGTACCCAGAAAGTCTCGTTCAACCTTCACTTTCACCGGGTACAGAATAAAAACAAACATTTTTCATACATTCACATATTTGCTAGTCTTCTCGAAGTTGAAAAATAAAATTATTTTTTATTATTTCTTTTTGTTTTTTCTTATATTATTTACTGTTATTAATTTCAATTTCATGGGGGTATAAACATATGAGAAGGCTTATATTAGTTTTGACATTAAGTTTATTACAAAGAGAAATAATTTCGATAGATATACTTCAAAGTATATGGATCGACTCAGAATCGCTAGCTGAGTCGATCTAGCCATGTCTGTCTGTCCGTACGTCTGTGTGTCATCGATTTTTGGGCCTTAAGTTTTGAGCTAGAGTGATGAAATTTGGTATATGGACTTTCTGTCCGACAAAGCAGAACAAGTGTAAAAAAAAATTCAAAATCCACCCACTGCCACGTCCACTTTTCAGAAAAACGTCGTTTATGGCCAAACAGTGGGACATTTTGAAAAAGTGTCTGACCAACATATTTATACAATTTTAAAACCTATATTTTGTCTTTACTAAGTTGTTTGCTACGCCCACATTTTGGGGGCGTTTTCAGTAAAAAAAAAAAACGTTTTCCGGTCAAATTTTCAAATATTTGAAAAAACTTTTGATGCGAAAACTTTAATAAAACTAATATGAACATTTCGTCCCCAGTTCATTCTGACCGACGGCCAAATTTAAGGCGTTTCCCTACAAAAACCATTTCTATACCCTACCGCAAGGCATATGCAACAAAAAAACATTGATTTTGTCATTTCATCTCCAAAAAGTCTACATTTTGGGGATATTAATTTTAAGATTAGATATGGTATTAAACGTTCCGCACAGCGGATTGTAGCCTTCTCATGGGTTTAATATTTCCTACCGTTTGGCCAAAAATATACGTTTTCTTGAGAAGATGTGGGGCAGTGAGCGGAGCAACGCAATCGGTTCCTTTATACCAAATTTCATCGGTCACAAACAGATTATTACTATATACTATGTATCAAAAATAATATACCCGTGTGGAATAGGGTATAAACATATGAAAATGCTACAATCCGCTGTACGAATCTTTGAATACCCTATCCCATTCCATCCTTAAATTTATGATCCACAAGAAATATGGACATTGAGTTTGTCTAAATATCTTGTTGAGATCCTTTTTTCGAAATTAATGACTGTTTGACCAAAAGCATCGTTTTTCTAAAAACTCGGTGTGGCAATATGCTGATTTCGAAGTTGCTTACAATAGTTTTTTAGGCACTGCCAATTATGCTATATACCGAATTTCATTATCCTAGCTCAATATTTAAGGGCTGAAATCGGTGACGTACAGTCAGACCGACGGACGAACAGACATGGCTAATTCGACTCAGATAGCGATACTGATTATTTCTCTATGTTACAAATTATTTATAAAAAACTATGTGATACGGTATAAAAATCAATAATTTGTATGGAAAACATTTGTGTTGCTTAACCTAGCGAAGTGTATTGTAAGCAATTAAGCTGATGAACCGTTTTTATAGCAGCAGCTGATATCATACGACTGGCTCAGTGTCGTGATGATCATCCGAGTAGTATCAACTCTCAAAATAGTTATCACAACTTAGCCGTTCTGATTCGGCTTAAAACAGCTGTTCACACGCACACATGAACGTTTGTGAGAAAAAAAGTTGTATTTTTGTATTCATCTGATGTCTTACTTTTGTTGTTGCTAAACTTATTCTAATTATTTCAAAGGCATTTGGAGCGAAAAGAGCACTAGTAAATTTCCATTTAGTTTTAGAAGTATTGCTAAGACTAAAATTTTAATGTTTTGTTTTGAAATAAGTACGACATTTTGAAAATGGTTAAACGATTTTCTTTAAAATTGACGTAAGATGTCAAAAACGATCAACGAAACAACAGAACAACGAGTTTATCCATCCTTATCTGTCTGTCCTCGTGTATGTCAACAATTTGTATTCCTTAAATTATAAAATAAATTAATTTAATTTAGAAAACCCACCCTTTTATGACGTGAGAAAAGTCGAACGTTTTTAAGCCTGGCATTTTGGTCGAGAAGGTGGTGTTATGCTATAGGGAGTACAAAGCTACTATGGAACTGTTGAACTTGTGCTCTAAATAGCAAAAATGACTGCAATATCTTACAAGGGAATATTGGAAAGACATTTACCTAAATTCTGCCATATTTTTGGATGCATAAATTAGACTTTCCAGCAGTACAACGCATCCATTCATACGGCCCGGATAGTTAAAAATTTGGTAAGAGAGCAAAATGTGGAATTGCTTCCGTACCCACCGTATTTACCGGAGCTGATCCTTATTGATAACGTATGAGGATGATTAGTCCAAGAATTGTACTAGTATGGCCATCAATTTGAGGGCTGAGAATCTCTTATTGAAGCCATTAAATACGTCTGGATTTCGTAAAGCCCTTTACGATTCCATGCTTTAGAAGAGAGCCAGAGAAAAAATAACGGCGCCTTTTATTCTTTTTCATTTCTTTTCGCAAAATCATATTAAACAGATAGCAACAATAAATGATGAATTCAAGTACAATATTTGGAATTAATGAATCCCATACCATCAATTAATGTTGTATCTTGAAGCGGAGTTTAGTTTACTATATGGCTATTTTAGTTAAATGTTCATATTAAGTTAATGAAAGTTTTTGCATTAAAAGTTTTTTCGAATACATATTGGTATTGTCTAAATATGTTGTTCAGACACTTTTTCAAAATTTCCTACCGATTGGGCAAAACGACGTTTTTCTGAAAAGAGGTCTAGGCAGTGGGCGGATTTTAAAAATGTTTGCACTTGTTCTGTAGCCTCTGGCAATGATACTATATACCAAATTTCATTATCCTAGCTCAAAATTAAAGGCTTAAGAACCGATGACATACAGACAGACATACGGACGGAGAGGCAGACATGGTAAAATCGACTCAGCTTGCGATTCTTTAAGGTATATATAGCTAAATCATTTCCCCTGTGGGATGGGGTATAAACAGAAATGTTATTAGATTATACACTTCATAAACGTTCAAATTTATGATAAATGTTATTTATCATTCATATCACTCTTCAAGTATTAATTTGATTTTGTTTTAATGCATTTTCCAAAGCACGTAGGCACATCTGCGTGAAACATAGTCAAATCATAAGGATCTCATGTTTATTGATTTATCCTTGGATTCTTTTTATAATTAGATGATTGTCATGTTAATTTGGGTACTAAAAAAGGGGTGGTATTTTTGCAGATTATGTTAGGGAAGGATTTAACTCGATTTCATTTTGTGTATTTTGATTAAATACTTAAAAGTTAAAAGTGTGCGTATCAAAAAACTTTGTATGGATTAAAATAGCTATAGTCAATTACATTAAATGTCTTGTTCCGACACATTTTCGAAATTTCTTACAGTTTAATAAATATGTCGTTTTAACACTTGTACTGGGGGCATCGCCAAAGAGCTCATGTATCAAATTTCATTATCATAGCAAAAAATGTAAGGCATAACAAGCGGTGATGTACAGACATACATGGCTAGCTTAAATCAGCTATCAATTCTGAGTCGAACGATGTACTTTACTATACATTTATCTTAATTATTACTCTATTTATCAAAACTAATATAGCCCTATGGATAGGGTATACATGTATGAGAAGACAGACCAAAGAATGATTGAATTTTGTACACGAAACCTTTGCAGAACATGTGTAAACATTTTCAAATTCCGAATAAAGCTTTTGTTTAGTAACGGGTGATCCATTTCGAGGTTCCCTACTTTTTTAATGATAAAAACAAAAATTCAAATTTAATGGAGAATGTTTATTATGATTTGAAAGAACATTCTTTGGCATTTATTTTTTGAAGATTATGTCTATCAAATGTTGGCCGTTGCTACGTCGCAGATGGTCCATCCGTTGAGTCCAATTTTCGATCACTCGTTCGAGCATTTCGACTGGTAACTGGCGAATGACACGCGTGATGTTTTCCTCCAAGGCCTGAATCGAAGCGGGTTTGTCGGCATAAGCTTTTGACTTTACATATCCCCACAGGAAAAAGTCTAACGGTGTGATATCACACGATCTTTATGGCCAATCGACCGGCCCAAAACGTGAAATTATGTGCTCACCGAAATGTTCTCTCAATAAGTCCATTGATTGATGCGATGTGTGGGAAGTGGCGCCGTCTTGCTGAAACCAAATGTCGCCGAGATCACGAGCTTCAATTTCAGGCATCAAATAGTCGGTTATCATGGCACGATAACGGTCGCCATTGACGGTTACGTTCGCACCGGCATAATTTTTAAAGAAATATGGACCGATGATTCCACCGGCTATATTTTCTTCACAGCGTGCTGGACGTGGTCTATTCGGTCGAATATTATCCAATAATGAATGCTGGGTCTCAAAATGGGTGATGGTGTTGCGAATAGTACGCTCAGTAGGCCGATTATGTTGACCATAAGTTGAGCGAAGTGCACGAAACACATTCCTCACAGAACTTGAATTTTCATAATAAAGTTGAACAATTTGTAAACGTTGTTCACGCGTAAGTCTTTCCATTATGAAATGCCAAACAATACTAAACAAAAATAACATGACAGCATGACACGACTCACACGTGATCTGTCAAAAAAGGCTATTGAAAAAAGTATCTCTACTTGGATCACCCGTTAGTTTTTGTTTAAATTGCAGAAATCAGATACTTTACTTTTGACATTGGGTGTATATAATACTCCTATTTAGTTTAATTTCCTATAACTCAATAAAAATAACGGGTTGTTCTTTAATGGATTTAATAAATACTAAATATTAGCTTCTAATAAGATTATTACGACTAAAGATTTGTCATACTTATTTAACGGCAGATACAAGTGTATTGTTATTTGCTAATGTCCTTCGTCATATGCCCTATCTCCCAGTGTTTTTTAAACGTATGATCAAAAATATATAATGGTTTTATAAAATATATTTAAATATTATGTCGAAAAATGTTCATTAAACTGAACGTTCGCTGTATCCCTAATTTTCCTTATACTTACGCTCTCCATTTTTCTTATTTCTAAATTTTCTACTTAGTTTTCTGTTTTAAAACAAATTTTACATATTGTAAATTCGAATTTTTAATATGAAGTAAGGTTTACATAATATAAATACGTTTCTCTGAAATGCACAAACATAAATAATTGATCAAATAAAAAAAATATCTTAAAATTGTAGCGTTTTAAAAAAAACTCGCCCTCATTTATTAGAATTCGCTAAAACACATTTAACAGGTTGTATAGTGAATGTCTGTATAATTATTTATGCAGCATTTATTCAGAGTCGCACAAATTCTTATTGATAAAATATTTCCCCATATAGAATAGTTCTACAAGGTTTGCATCGAATAAATTACCAAACATGTGAGAAGGCTAAAATCCGCAGTGCGGATCATTTAATACCGTTTCCCATCCCATCCTTAAAAATAATATCACCGAAATGTGGGCTTTATGACGATGTAATTTAGAAAATAACCTTGTCACAAAATATTGTTCAAACAGTTTATCAAAATCTTTTATTCATGGTTGGACAAAAAACAACGTTTTTCCATTGCATTTGCCTTGGGGTTGGGTATACACATGGTTTTTGTGCGAAAACCTCCCCCAAAAAGTGGATGTGGCAAAAAAATCTTTATACAGACGAAATATAGATATTCAGATTGTCTAAATATTCTGTTCATACACTTTTCAAAATTCTTAACCGTTTGATAAGGTTTTTCTAAAAAGTGGGCGTGGCAGTGGGCGAATTTAAAAAATATTTACACCTGTTCGAACAGCACGTACAAGGATCACATATACCAAATTTCATTATCCTAGCTCGAAATGTAAGGCCTAAAAACCAGTAACATTCAGACGGATAGACAGACAGACATGGCTAAATCGACTCAGCTAGCGATTCTGAGTAGATACATATAATTTGAGGTATATCTAGCTAAATTATTTCTCTATGTTACAAACTATGTATCAAAACTCATTTCCCCTATGGGATAGGGTATAAAAACTAAGCCAGCTGAAATTTGTAAATATGTTACTAAACGATTAAATATTAACACCAATTTAATCGAGTGTGTTGGTTTATTTAAAAAAAAAACATATGAGAAGGCTACAATCCGCTGTGCGGATCGTTGAATACGTACATATCCCATCCCATCTGTAAAACTAATATCCCCAAAAGGTAGGCATTAAAACACGATGGGGATTAAATATAGAAAATCACATTGTCGCAATAAATTGTTCCGACAGTTTATGAAACACTTTTATTGTTCTACAAATGACAAGGTTTTTCTAATGCATATGTCATGGGGTAGTATATAATTTTTTTTTATATAAAAATTCCCCCAAAAAGTGTTCGTGGGTTAAAATGTTAAATTTTTTAAATTTTACCGAAAAAAAGTGGGTGTGGCAAAATGTGGGTGTGGCAGACGAAGTATAGATATTAAGATTGTCTAAATATGTTGTTTAGAAACTTTTTCAAATATTTTTACGGTTTAGCCAAAAAAAAATATTTTTACGTTTTTATAAAAAGGGTGCGTGGCAGTGGGCCCCATTTCAAAAACGTTTACACTTGTTCTGGTGACACGAACAGGAATCCTATACACCAAATTTCAATATGCTAGCTCAAAATGTAAGGCATAAAAATTGGTGCCGAACAGATAGACGGACGGACGGACAGGCAGACATGGCTTAATCGACTCAGCTAGTGATTCTGAGTCGATCCATATACTTTCAGGTATATGTAGCTATGGGATAGGGTATAAACATTAATGTTGAATGGGAATATTAATATATTAATTTTAAGCTTGTTATTCCAACTGCCCATGTTAATTCTGCGCTTGAAAAAATTCTGGCCGGAAGGTGTTGGTGTGAAGCTTTTTAAATCGAACACAAAAAACAACCAACAACGCCCGCAACGTAATCGCTTGAGAGCGGGTCAACGGCAAAAATAGATCAATGCACAAGCACACGCAATTGCATTTTGGTGGTGGTGGTGGCGTTTTAATAGCTGTAAGAAATGATCTTTTGTCAAGGGAAGTGCAATTATTAAACAGCACTCATTATTTAGTAGAGCAAATATCTGTTTTAGTCGGTGGACTTGGACTGAATAACGAAATTTCTTTTTGCCTTAGCTATATTCGCAAAGTTTAGAAGTTTATAAACTTCATATGGAGAATATACAACATCTTCCTTCACATCTAAAATCTAATCAACATTCCTGTATTGCAGGCGATTTTAATTTAAATAATATTCACTGGCGCAAGGATGAAGAAACAAAAACCCTTACTCCACAAAATGTTACCAGTTCATGTGAAATCGCTGTTGTCGATTCACTTTACGCCCATGAGCCGTTTCAACTTAATTTAATTGAAAATCAATTTAATTATGTTTTAGATTTGGTATTTGTTAACAACAATGTAAAATACACATGTCCTATGGAAGTTTTAACTCCATTTTTGCCTAATACCATTTATCATAAAGCTTGGTTTTTATACTTTCTCACCTCAAACTAGTTCGCTACAAAATTTTTTTAACTTTTTAAAATCTAATTTTTTATCTCTAAATTCATACTACTTATCCATAGACTGGAATAGTGAATTTAACACTCCTGATTTGAATCTCATGTTTACCCGTTTAATAAATATATTAAAAGACTCTTTTACCAGGTTTGTTCCAGTTCGAGTAAATACTCATAAGAAAAAAACTTGGTTTAATAAAAGGCTATAACCAATTTAAAAAATGTAAAAAATAAAGCCTTCAAAATATTTAAAAAGAGCAAAAATGCTGGATACCGTGATTATTTCCTTCGGCTGCGAAAAGAATCTGATTTTTTGCACCGATTTTTATACAAGCAATATATTTTATCTGTTGAATCAAACATAAAGCACAACAGCCGATCGTTTTGGTGCTTTATAAACTCTAAACGAAAATATAATGGAATTCCAACCCTTATGGAATTCAATTTTTCACATGTGAGTTATTTGCAGCGAATTTTAAATCAGTCTTTGTAGAAAGAAATGAATCTACCGACAATAATTCCTAAATCGATCCTATTGCTGACATTGGATCAATTTATTTAACAGAAATTAACATAATAAACGGAATTAAAACCCTCGAAAGTAAATGTAGTTTTGGGGTTGATGGTATTCCCCCTATTATAATAAAAAAATGTACTGCATTAGTTAGTCCATTGCTTAAGGTATTCATCTCTCTCATAAATCGGACATATTTCTCGATGAGTGGAAGATTGATTATATCACCCTAATTTTTAAATCTGGATCTCGAAATAACGTAACAAATTATAGACCTATTTCAATGCTTTCAGTTTTACCAAAACTTCTGGAAAAATAGTTAAAAGCAAAATTTACTATCACGTCCAAAATGGTATTAGTCATCTTCAACATGGGTTTGTTAATGGTAGATCCACTACCACTAATCCAACACTGTTTACTAAATGTTTACCCTTGAGAGTCTTGAGGGCGGTAAAAATATTGATGTTATTTTTACTGATTTCTCTAAAGCATTCAATATGTTGGATCACAAAAAACTTGTCAAAAAATTAAATGCATAAGGTATTCACTCAAGACTAAATAAGTGGTTGTCGTCCTATTTGGCAAATAGAAAACAAATAATCAAACTGGGTAAGTCAACATCTCTACCCGTCAGTGTAAATAGTGGTGTAGCACAAGGAAGTCATTTGGGCCCTCTTCTCTTGATTATTTCATTAAACATTCAAAATACTTAGGATATGCCAATGATTGGAAGCTTTACACTCAATAAAATCTGTTAGCGACTGAGAAAATCTTCAATCTGATTTTCAAAATTTATTTCGGAGGTGTAATAAAAAGGTTTTTCATATGTTATGGGGTAGTGTATATAAATGGTTTTTATATAAAAACGCCCCATAAAAGTGGGCGTGGGTTAAAATGACCTATAGACGAAATGTTAACATTAATATTACTAATGATTCTGCATCAAAATTTTTTTCGAAAATTTTAAAATTTGACCGAAAAACGTTGTTATTAAAAACGCCACCAAAAAGGGGGCGTGCCAAAAAAAAACTTTATATTAGAAAAATATAGATATTACGATTGTCTAACTATGCTTCTCAGACACTTTTTTTTAAAATCCTTACGGTTTGGCCAAAAACTACGTTTTTTCTGAAAAGGGGGCGTGGCAGTGGGCGGATCTCAAAAATTGTTCACTTGTTCTGCTGGGAGCAACAAAGACCACGTGTACCAAATTTCATCATTCTTGCTCAAAATTTAAGGCCCAAAAACTGGTGACGTACGGACGGACGGACGATTCGGACGGCTATCGATTCTGAGTCGATCCATATACTTTGAGGTATATGTAGCTAAATTATTTCTCTATGTTACAAACTATGTATCAAAACTAATATACCCCTATGGGATAGGGTATAATAAAAAATTAACTGGTATGAGGAACTACCCGATTATAAAGCTCAATGCTTATTACTGGTCTTGCAAACACTTTCTAATTGAAGGAAGCTAACAGGCATTATGTTCATTAGGGATATTATATGTTCTCGGATAAATTTATCCGAATAGCTAATCTTAACATTTATGCACCTGTGAGACACCTTCGCCCAAAAGATATGTTCATAGCGTACAGGCACAGAACAGCTTATTGCCAAAATGAACCAACATCAAGATGCAGCACATATTTCAACGAAATGTGCAATTCTGACGAATGCGAATTTTCAAAAAGTAGATTAGCATTAAAAAAAAAGATCTTTCCATATCTTTTCTCTAACTTAACAATTTCACATCCCAAATACTAACAATCCTTCGCTAAGTCTATACTCTTAGAAAAGGTTTTCATTTTTTTTTATTTTTTTCTCTGTGATTATAGAGTTTTTATTTAATATATATTTTTTTCTTCACTTTGAAGTTTTTTTTAAGTTTAATTAATCTATTTTCCAGGATCAGGATTAAACTATTTTTAGTATTTAGTCAAAATAATCTGTTAATATATACGAATATGGTAGATTAAATGAAAAATAAATAAATAAAATATAAAAAGGAAATGTCACAACAGTTTGTTCAGACAGTTTTTCAAAATCTTTTATGGTTCGACAAAAAACAACGTTTTTCTCCTGCATACGCTATGGCGTAGGGTATACAAATGGTTTTTGTAGAAAAAAAAACATTGTTTTTTAAGCAAAAAGCGCTCAGAGAAAGTGGTCGTTGGAAAAACATATATATGGACGAAATAAAGATATTGAGATGGTATACTTACTTACTTATCGGGCTCCCGACCCGTGAAGAGTCTCTGCCTGAGACACTGCAGCCTTCCATCCTCTACGACCCCTGGCTCGCTGCTTCCAGTTGTCTAAACCAAGCTCTGGCATCCGCGATGGCTTGGTCTTTGAAACGGATGTTCGGTCTTCCTTGCCTTCTCGAACCTGGGGCTACGATTCGAAGATCGAAGATAATGCTGCAGCATTATTGTCCATTTGCCCGATGTGGCCGAGCCAACGTAGTCGACGTGTTTTGGCTTTTTGGAATACATCCACATCTTGGTATAGCTCATAGAGTTCGCGGTTGTATCTTCTCCTCCATTCGCCCTCCTCGTGCTCAGGACAAAAAATCCGCCAAAGTATTTTTCTTTCGAACGAGCCCAGTATCAGCTCTCCCTTCTTGCTTGTCGTCCAGCACTCGGCACCATAAAGCAGAACTGGCAGGATAAGGGTTTTGAGAAGCACACATTTCGTCCTTCGAGTTAGGAGTTTTGAACCCAGTTGTTTCGCCAAACCGAAGTAGCAACGGTTTCCTAGGTTAACGACGGATCTCCAATAGGGTGTCATTCGTGGAGTTTATGCTAACTCCGAGGTAGGTGAACTCCCTAACAACCTCGAAATTGCTGTCAATAGTGACGTTTTGTCCTAGGTTTTGTTGATAGCATGTACTAAGTCTTGTCCTCATTTACTTCAAGTCCAAGGGATTTCGCCTGTTCTTCAATCTCCGTGAACACTTTTATCACGGCATGTTGGGAGTGACCGATGATGTCAATATCGTCCGCATAGCCAAGCCTTCCGTGTTAACACCTGCCCTGCGCACTATCTGCTCCAATACGAAATTGAAGAAGTCACATGATAGCGCGTCTCCTTGCCGAAATCCGGTGCATGTTTGGAATAGTTCGGAGGAGCTACTTCCAAACTGCACGTTGCATAGCGTGTTTTCCAGCGTCACGCTACACAGCTGAATCAGTTCTGCCGGGATTTCGAATTCGGCCATCGCCATATAAAGCGCCTGACGATGTATGCTATCATACGCGGCTTTGAAGTCGATGAATAGGTGGTTAGTTTCGACTTGAAATTGGTTGGTCTTTTCCAGGATTTGCCTCAGTCTGAAAATTTGATCTACAGTCGATTTGCCGGGCCGGAAACCACACTGGTACGTGCCGATTAGTCTGTTGCAGAACGGTGTTAGACGTTCACACAGTACGTTGGATAGGATCTTGTATGCGACATTAAGCAGGGATATGCCTCGATAGTTTTTTTTTCAAGACATAGGATCGCCTTTTTTATAAATGGGGCATATGTAGCTGAAAGTCCAGTCATCGGTATGTTTTCTTCCACCCATACTGGGTTGATGATTCGGTGCATGCTCCGTACCAACAAATCACCACCGTATTTAAAACCTGGGTTCTCTTGCCCTATCACTCTCTACATGATGCCCATTTAGCAGCTGTAGGAAGTGCTGCTTAAACACATCTACTATTCCCTGCGCTTCGGTGACTAGGTTTCCTTCGCTGTCTCGAAGAGCCTACGTTCCGGTTTTATAGCCTGTAGCCAGTTGCTTGGCTTTTTTTATAAAACCTCCGGATGTTGTTATGATGGCGCGAATGTTCGATCTCCTTGAGCTGGGAGGCTGCATAGGCGCTCTTCTTTCTACGCAACGTCTTCTTTTTCTCCCTTCTCCTGGCTCGATACTCTTCACTCGCTGCCCTTGTTTTGCGCTGCAGCGCTTTCTTGTGTGCATCTTCTGTCACCTTTTTCTTGTACACGCATTCATCATCATACCACGGGCTCTTTCTCGGGAGTGGTTGGTACCCTATAGTGGTTTCTGCTACCTCCTTGATGATGTCGCGATACTGGCACCACTGATTGTTGGCTTCTGTGGTAGGTGAGTTTCATACTCAGGCGCTCACTGTAGGATCTGGCTACACCAGGTGTGCTAAGGCGTCCAACGTCGAATTTCTTCTTCTGGGCTGTTCACAGCTTCTTCTCGTTGGACAGTCGGGCTCTGAATTTAGCCGGGACATGAAAATGGTCATTTGCCCCTCGGAATGTATCCACGTCGAGGATGTTGGATGCGTGCCTCGGATCGATCAGCACATGGTCGATTTCGTTGGCGGTTTGACCGTCTGGAGAGGGCCAGGTTGCTTAGCAGGTTCCTTAGCCTTGGGAACCTAGTGCTACTTTTCACCGTATTACGAGCTGCTGCAAAATCGATTAGTCGGTAGCCGTTGTCTGTTGTCGTTTTGTGGATTCTGTGCTTACCAATTAAACCGCCCAGGGTGTTTTCCTTCCCGACTTTAGCATTGAAATCCCCGAGTACAACTTTTACATCATACTCCGGACAGGCTCCGTAGGCTCCATCCAGGGGGTCATAAAACTCCTCCGGTATTGAGGCATTGAGATGGACGGACGGACGGACGGACAGACTGTGTCAATCCATATACTTGAAGACATAATTTAGCTAGATATATGGATCGACTCAGAATCGCTAGCTGAGTCGATTTAGCCATGTCTGTCTGTCCGTCCGTATGTCACCGATTTTTGGGCCTTAAATTTTGAGCTAAAGTGATGAAATTTGGTATGTAGACTTTCTGTCCAACGAAGCAGAACAGGTGAAAACATTTATAAAAATCCGCCCACAGCCAAGATCACTTTTAAAAAAATAACGTTAAAAAAACATTTGAATATTTCGTATTTAGACCATTTTAACCCATCCCCATTTCTTGGGAGCGTTTTCCTAAAAAAACCATTTCTGTACACTACCCATATGTCATAGGAAAACGCTATTTGCTGTAGAACCATGTAATAATTGGATAATCAGTCTGAACAATATGTTGTGATAACGTCAATATTTTATGGCTATACAATGTTGGGGATATTAATTTTAAGGATGGGATGGGATGTTAATTAAAGATGGGTATAAAACGACCCGCATAGCGGATTGTAGCCTTCTCATGTGTTTCATCCTCGTTTTGCCCGGCCCACTCCATCGTATTTTCTGGATGGCAGTAATGTCTGCTTTGTAGCACTTTAGTTGTTCGCTTGCACCTCTCCTGTTTAAACATTCCAGGTGCAGATACGAACGTCTTTGTCGTTTTTTCGTTTAGCAGGGTCGTCAACCATAATATCAGTCCTTTCCGAGGCTTTTGGTTGCTTCGTAACATATGAGTTTTTCCATGGGTATGTAGTTAACCCAAAGCACAACCCTCAACCTGTAGGGCCGGTTCCAATCCAAGAGATACCCCTAGCATACGAGGCCAGCAGTATACACTACGGTATTGAGCGCCTTTGAGTTGACCTTTCGCTTCATCCGCCACCATCTCTATTCAAGGAGCCTGACACCCTTAAGATTCCTACAACCACTGGGCATTGACAAGTTAAAGCCAATCAGGGTCTACCCTCGTTCTTCATCACACTATTGCCAAGTATTGCCTGGATAGTTCTTGTTCCGAGCATAGAGACTATCCACTGGCTAATAGATTCCTCTTTACCCAGCTCGATCAGAGATTTAAGAATAGGCAAGTGAGAACGTTATTGAAAGCCCCCTTTATATAAGAAGAAAGCTAGACTATATTATTTATATAGATTTTTCGATTGTCCGCACTACCTCGTGGGGAGCTATTTCCGTGGATCTGCCCTTGTGGTAGGCTTGCTGTGATTTGAATAGCGAAGATTCTTCTAGAAAACTTCGCATGTGGATACCTAGGGTTTTTAGTGCAAAGGAGGTTAGACTATTTGCTCTGAAGTCTTTCGCACTCTCGTGGCCGCGTTTACCTATCTTCGGTATAAATACCACTCGAGCGCGTCTCCACGTGCAAAGTTCGTGGTTTAGTATTAAGCAGCTTCTGAAAATTGACGCCAGCTATGCCACTGTTAGGTCTCGCGTTCTCTATAGCATAACATAATTTTTAAATCTGGATCTCGAAATAACGTAACAAATTATAGACCTATTTCAATGCTTTCAGTTTTACCAAAACTTCTGGAAAAATAGTTAAAAGCAAAATTTACTATCACGTCCAAAATGGTATTAGTCATCTTCAACATGGGTTTGTTAATGGTAGATCCACTACCACTAATCCAACACTGTTTACTAAATGTTTACCCTTGAGAGTCTTGAGGGCGGTAAAAATATTGATGTTATTTTTACTGATTTCTCTAAAGCATTCAATATGTTGGATCACAAAAAACTTGTCAAAAAATTAAATGCATAAGGTATTCACTCAAGACTAAATAAGTGGTTGTCGTCCTATTTGGCAAATAGAAAACAAATAATCAAACTGGGTAAGTCAACATCTCTACCCGTCAGTGTAAATAGTGGTGTAGCACAAGGAAGTCATTTGGGCCCTCTTCTCTTGATTATTTCATTAAACATTCAAAATACTTAGGATATGCCAATGATTGGAAGCTTTACACTCAATAAAATCTGTTAGCGACTGAGAAAATCTTCAATCTGATTTTCAAAATTTATTTCGGAGGTGTAATAAAAAGGTTTTTCATATGTTATGGGGTAGTGTATATAAATGGTTTTTATATAAAAACGCCCCATAAAAGTGGGCGTGGGTTAAAATGACCTATAGACGAAATGTTAACATTAATATTACTAATGATTCTGCATCAAAATTTTTTTCGAAAATTTTAAAATTTGACCGAAAAACGTTGTTATTAAAAACGCCACCAAAAAGGGGGCGTGCCAAAAAAAAACTTTATATTAGAAAAATATAGATATTACGATTGTCTAACTATGCTTCTCAGACACTTTTTTTTAAAATCCTTACGGTTTGGCCAAAAACTACGTTTTTTCTGAAAAGGGGGCGTGGCAGTGGGCGGATCTCAAAAATTGTTCACTTGTTCTGCTGGGAGCAACAAAGACCACGTGTACCAAATTTCATCATTCTTGCTCAAAATTTAAGGCCCAAAAACTGGTGACGTACGGACGGACGGACGATTCGGACGGCTATCGATTCTGAGTCGATCCATATACTTTGAGGTATATGTAGCTAAATTATTTCTCTATGTTACAAACTATGTATCAAAACTAATATACCCCTATGGGATAGGGTATAATAAAAAATTAACTGGTATGAGGAACTACCCGATTATAAAGCTCAATGCTTATTACTGGTCTTGCAAACACTTTCTAATTGAAGGAAGCTAACAGGCATTATGTTCATTAGGGATATTATATGTTCTCGGATAAATTTATCCGAATAGCTAATCTTAACATTTATGCACCTGTGAGACACCTTCGCCCAAAAGATATGTTCATAGCGTACAGGCACAGAACAGCTTATTGCCAAAATGAACCAACATCAAGATGCAGCACATATTTCAACGAAATGTGCAATTCTGACGAATGCGAATTTTCAAAAAGTAGATTAGCATTAAAAAAAAAGATCTTTCCATATCTTTTCTCTAACTTAACAATTTCACATCCCAAATACTAACAATCCTTCGCTAAGTCTATACTCTTAGAAAAGGTTTTCATTTTTTTTTATTTTTTTCTCTGTGATTATAGAGTTTTTATTTAATATATATTTTTTTCTTCACTTTGAAGTTTTTTTTAAGTTTAATTAATCTATTTTCCAGGATCAGGATTAAACTATTTTTAGTATTTAGTCAAAATAATCTGTTAATATATACGAATATGGTAGATTAAATGAAAAATAAATAAATAAAATATAAAAAGGAAATGTCACAACAGTTTGTTCAGACAGTTTTTCAAAATCTTTTATGGTTCGACAAAAAACAACGTTTTTCTCCTGCATACGCTATGGCGTAGGGTATACAAATGGTTTTTGTAGAAAAAAAAACATTGTTTTTTAAGCAAAAAGCGCTCAGAGAAAGTGGTCGTTGGAAAAACATATATATGGACGAAATAAAGATATTGAGATGGTATACTTACTTACTTATCGGGCTCCCGACCCGTGAAGAGTCTCTGCCTGAGACACTGCAGCCTTCCATCCTCTACGACCCCTGGCTCGCTGCTTCCAGTTGTCTAAACCAAGCTCTGGCATCCGCGATGGCTTGGTCTTTGAAACGGATGTTCGGTCTTCCTTGCCTTCTCGAACCTGGGGCTACGATTCGAAGATCGAAGATAATGCTGCAGCATTATTGTCCATTTGCCCGATGTGGCCGAGCCAACGTAGTCGACGTGTTTTGGCTTTTTGGAATACATCCACATCTTGGTATAGCTCATAGAGTTCGCGGTTGTATCTTCTCCTCCATTCGCCCTCCTCGTGCTCAGGACAAAAAATCCGCCAAAGTATTTTTCTTTCGAACGAGCCCAGTATCAGCTCTCCCTTCTTGCTTGTCGTCCAGCACTCGGCACCATAAAGCAGAACTGGCAGGATAAGGGTTTTGAGAAGCACACATTTCGTCCTTCGAGTTAGGAGTTTTGAACCCAGTTGTTTCGCCAAACCGAAGTAGCAACGGTTTCCTAGGTTAACGACGGATCTCCAATAGGGTGTCATTCGTGGAGTTTATGCTAACTCCGAGGTAGGTGAACTCCCTAACAACCTCGAAATTGCTGTCAATAGTGACGTTTTGTCCTAGGTTTTGTTGATAGCATGTACTAAGTCTTGTCCTCATTTACTTCAAGTCCAAGGGATTTCGCCTGTTCTTCAATCTCCGTGAACACTTTTATCACGGCATGTTGGGAGTGACCGATGATGTCAATATCGTCCGCATAGCCAAGCCTTCCGTGTTAACACCTGCCCTGCGCACTATCTGCTCCAATACGAAATTGAAGAAGTCACATGATAGCGCGTCTCCTTGCCGAAATCCGGTGCATGTTTGGAATAGTTCGGAGGAGCTACTTCCAAACTGCACGTTGCATAGCGTGTTTTCCAGCGTCACGCTACACAGCTGAATCAGTTCTGCCGGGATTTCGAATTCGGCCATCGCCATATAAAGCGCCTGACGATGTATGCTATCATACGCGGCTTTGAAGTCGATGAATAGGTGGTTAGTTTCGACTTGAAATTGGTTGGTCTTTTCCAGGATTTGCCTCAGTCTGAAAATTTGATCTACAGTCGATTTGCCGGGCCGGAAACCACACTGGTACGTGCCGATTAGTCTGTTGCAGAACGGTGTTAGACGTTCACACAGTACGTTGGATAGGATCTTGTATGCGACATTAAGCAGGGATATGCCTCGATAGTTTTTTTTTCAAGACATAGGATCGCCTTTTTTATAAATGGGGCATATGTAGCTGAAAGTCCAGTCATCGGTATGTTTTCTTCCACCCATACTGGGTTGATGATTCGGTGCATGCTCCGTACCAACAAATCACCACCGTATTTAAAACCTGGGTTCTCTTGCCCTATCACTCTCTACATGATGCCCATTTAGCAGCTGTAGGAAGTGCTGCTTAAACACATCTACTATTCCCTGCGCTTCGGTGACTAGGTTTCCTTCGCTGTCTCGAAGAGCCTACGTTCCGGTTTTATAGCCTGTAGCCAGTTGCTTGGCTTTTTTTATAAAACCTCCGGATGTTGTTATGATGGCGCGAATGTTCGATCTCCTTGAGCTGGGAGGCTGCATAGGCGCTCTTCTTTCTACGCAACGTCTTCTTTTTCTCCCTTCTCCTGGCTCGATACTCTTCACTCGCTGCCCTTGTTTTGCGCTGCAGCGCTTTCTTGTGTGCATCTTCTGTCACCTTTTTCTTGTACACGCATTCATCATCATACCACGGGCTCTTTCTCGGGAGTGGTTGGTACCCTATAGTGGTTTCTGCTACCTCCTTGATGATGTCGCGATACTGGCACCACTGATTGTTGGCTTCTGTGGTAGGTGAGTTTCATACTCAGGCGCTCACTGTAGGATCTGGCTACACCAGGTGTGCTAAGGCGTCCAACGTCGAATTTCTTCTTCTGGGCTGTTCACAGCTTCTTCTCGTTGGACAGTCGGGCTCTGAATTTAGCCGGGACATGAAAATGGTCATTTGCCCCTCGGAATGTATCCACGTCGAGGATGTTGGATGCGTGCCTCGGATCGATCAGCACATGGTCGATTTCGTTGGCGGTTTGACCGTCTGGAGAGGGCCAGGTTGCTTAGCAGGTTCCTTAGCCTTGGGAACCTAGTGCTACTTTTCACCGTATTACGAGCTGCTGCAAAATCGATTAGTCGGTAGCCGTTGTCTGTTGTCGTTTTGTGGATTCTGTGCTTACCAATTAAACCGCCCAGGGTGTTTTCCTTCCCGACTTTAGCATTGAAATCCCCGAGTACAACTTTTACATCATACTCCGGACAGGCTCCGTAGGCTCCATCCAGGGGGTCATAAAACTCCTCCGGTATTGAGGCATTGAGATGGACGGACGGACGGACGGACAGACTGTGTCAATCCATATACTTGAAGACATAATTTAGCTAGATATATGGATCGACTCAGAATCGCTAGCTGAGTCGATTTAGCCATGTCTGTCTGTCCGTCCGTATGTCACCGATTTTTGGGCCTTAAATTTTGAGCTAAAGTGATGAAATTTGGTATGTAGACTTTCTGTCCAACGAAGCAGAACAGGTGAAAACATTTATAAAAATCCGCCCACAGCCAAGATCACTTTTAAAAAAATAACGTTAAAAAAACATTTGAATATTTCGTATTTAGACCATTTTAACCCATCCCCATTTCTTGGGAGCGTTTTCCTAAAAAAACCATTTCTGTACACTACCCATATGTCATAGGAAAACGCTATTTGCTGTAGAACCATGTAATAATTGGATAATCAGTCTGAACAATATGTTGTGATAACGTCAATATTTTATGGCTATACAATGTTGGGGATATTAATTTTAAGGATGGGATGGGATGTTAATTAAAGATGGGTATAAAACGACCCGCATAGCGGATTGTAGCCTTCTCATGTGTTTCATCCTCGTTTTGCCCGGCCCACTCCATCGTATTTTCTGGATGGCAGTAATGTCTGCTTTGTAGCACTTTAGTTGTTCGCTTGCACCTCTCCTGTTTAAACATTCCAGGTGCAGATACGAACGTCTTTGTCGTTTTTTCGTTTAGCAGGGTCGTCAACCATAATATCAGTCCTTTCCGAGGCTTTTGGTTGCTTCGTAACATATGAGTTTTTCCATGGGTATGTAGTTAACCCAAAGCACAACCCTCAACCTGTAGGGCCGGTTCCAATCCAAGAGATACCCCTAGCATACGAGGCCAGCAGTATACACTACGGTATTGAGCGCCTTTGAGTTGACCTTTCGCTTCATCCGCCACCATCTCTATTCAAGGAGCCTGACACCCTTAAGATTCCTACAACCACTGGGCATTGACAAGTTAAAGCCAATCAGGGTCTACCCTCGTTCTTCATCACACTATTGCCAAGTATTGCCTGGATAGTTCTTGTTCCGAGCATAGAGACTATCCACTGGCTAATAGATTCCTCTTTACCCAGCTCGATCAGAGATTTAAGAATAGGCAAGTGAGAACGTTATTGAAAGCCCCCTTTATATAAGAAGAAAGCTAGACTATATTATTTATATAGATTTTTCGATTGTCCGCACTACCTCGTGGGGAGCTATTTCCGTGGATCTGCCCTTGTGGTAGGCTTGCTGTGATTTGAATAGCGAAGATTCTTCTAGAAAACTTCGCATGTGGATACCTAGGGTTTTTAGTGCAAAGGAGGTTAGACTATTTGCTCTGAAGTCTTTCGCACTCTCGTGGCCGCGTTTACCTATCTTCGGTATAAACACCACTCGAGCGCGTCTCCACGTGCAAAGTTCGTGGTTTAGTATTAAGCAGCTTCTGAAAATTGACGCCAGCTATGCCACTGTTAGGTCTCGCGTTCTCTATAGCATAACTGGCAGTACGTCAGGTCCCGTAGACTTCCGAGCATAGAGACTATCCACTGGCTAATAGATTCCTCTTTACCCAGCTCTATCAGAGATTTAAGAAAAGGCAAGTGAGAACGTTATTGAAAGCCCCCTTTATATAAGAAGAAAGCTAGAGTATATTATTTATATAGATTTTTCGATTGTCCGCACTACCTCGTGGGGAGCTATTTCCGTGGATCTGCCCTTGTGGTAAGCTTGCTGTGATTTGGATAGCGAAGATTCTTCTAGAAAACTTCGCATGTGGATATCTAGGGTTTTTAGTGCAAAGGAGGTTAGACTATTTGCTCTGAAGTCTTTCGCACTCTCGTGGCCGCGTTTACCTATCTTCGGTATAAACACCACTCGAGCGCGTCTCCACGTGCAAAGTTCGTGGTTTAGTATTAAGCAGCTTCTGAAAATTGACGCCAGCTATGGCACTGTTAGGTCTCGCGTTCTCTATAGCATAACTGGCAGTACGTCAGGTCCCGTAGACTTAAACGGAGAGAAGCTGTGAATAAATTAAGTTATTAAGTGATATTGCTGTGTGGTGCAGTTTTTACTTTGCGAGATATCCCGGGTTCCTTACTTGTAACACTAAATCCGGGCAAGTGTGTGTTTAACAGGAGTTCCAGGGTCTCCGCGGAGCATTCTGTCCACCCTACATCTAACCTTCTCAGAAAAGAAGAGTTTGAGTATTAGTTAGACAATAGAATGGCAATCAATCCTAAAACTATCATTGTTTGTTTTTAATTTGATATCCAGGGCTTCTTCCCACCGAAGGTTGGGGTATTACCCTTGTTGCAGACTGATAAATTGGTAGTCAAAAGAAAATCAAAATGTGACTCACCTCTTTCATTATCATCTGTATGCCTTGCGTTGGCATCGCAGCCCTTCAGCATATTATCCGCTCTGGTTGTTGTGGCTATGAGTTGTTACACCTCTGGTGGTGCTGGTCTGTCATAAGCCATGTACGTTGAAATCACGTAAGTGGATTAGGTCGCACCCACTAGTTTGACCACTGTTAGGTCGTCTTAGCTAAGTTTGGGACATAAAAAAACATCTGTGAACGATTACTCACCCATGGCTCCTGGATAATGCCGACGTCCAAGTTTTCCTCTCTTAAGAAAACCATCAGATTATCGGAGGCTCACCTTGAGTACCTCAGGTTTATACGAATGACTTTCAGCATTTTCCTTTGATGGAATTTTTTCCCCGATCATGAGGTCCTCCAACAGCTTGTCGGTTTCGGCGATGTCCACATCGTCTTCAGGACCAGATCAGGGGAATATCTTAAGCTTGAAATGCCCTATGCGAAAGCGTAGTTTGAAACCAGCCGTCTCGACAGCCACATTTTAAAAAATTAACTTTTGCAAGATCATTAATTATAATAATATGAACATTTCGTTCTTAGACCTTTTTTACCCACGCCTTATTTTTAGGGGCGTTTGCCTACAAAAACCATTTGTATCTACCCCAAGGCATATGCATTAGAAAAATAATGTGTTTTGATAAACTGTCTGAATAATATGTTGTGACAACGTAACAACGTGCCACTTACTGGCCATACAGCCGTCAGCACGGGTGCCTCGATACTTTGGCTTTTAAGTGGGATTTAGAATGGGGTTTACTTCCGGCACCTCATAAAAAAAGTTGGATTGCTCTTAGTTTCGTTCTAGAGGCAACTGGGTGGCTGCATTAATTCAGGGTCGGCTTTGCAAACCGACCCTCTGCTGATTACGCCTCCCACATGCCTCGTAGACTTACTACAAGCCCTTCCGGCCGGCTATGCGGAAGAGTTTTTCTGTTAAACTGTTAAGGGTTTTTGAAAATGTGTCTGAACAAGATATTTAGACAATCTTAATATCTATGCTAAGTTTTTTGCCACCACCACTTTATGGGACGTTTTCCGTAAATAAAAACTATTTTCGGTACATCTTAAAAACAATTGAAAAAACTTCAGAAGAAAATATTTCGAGAATAATAACAACAACTATTTTGATACCCTAACCATTATAACGTCGTTTTTTGTTTAAGAAATATTGATAAACTATATCAACAAGATGTTTTTTGAAAATGAGTCTGAGTTAAATATTAAGTCAAGTTATTGGAATTTTATCCATACAATGCTTATACCCTATCCCAGAAGGGTATATTAGTTTTGAAACATAGTTTGTAATATAGTGAAATAATTTAGGTAGATATAGCTCAAAGTACATATATGGATCGACTTAGGATTGCTAGCTGAGTCGATTTATTCATATCTGTCTGTCCGTTGCTGGTTGGGTGTTGTAGAACAAGGGTAGACTCTGATTGACTTTAACTTGGCAATGCCCAGTGGTTGCAACTCTGACTACACATCAAATGTGCTTATTTTTTACCTCCAAGTGGTAACCATCGGGTACAGGTCTCATCCAACCGGATTTGACTTGCTAAACGATAAGTGCGAGTGTTCATAGCAAGACATGGCGGTTTCCAGATCAACGAACAGTCAACCAAATTGATCACATTGTGATAGACAGATAGACAAGAGGCACGCATCCAGTATTTTGGATGTCCGAACTTTCCGAGGGTCTAACGTAGACTCAGACCACTACCTTGTTGCAGCGGATATCCAGCACGCCACAACAAACCAGAAATACTGTGAAATTGAATGTCGAAAGACTGCAGTCGCAAGAGACTGCCAAGCCCTTGGCGCAACGCGTATCCCTTAACCTCTATATGTCGAAGAACAATGGCAACGATGCCAACAAGCCATTAGATCAGCCGCAACTGATGTGCTAGGTTTCTCGCGGCCAACAGCCAGAAACCCCTGGTTTAATGAGGAATGCCAACAGATGCTTGCATCCAAGATCGAGGCGCAACGCGTATCCCTTAACCTCTATATGTCGAAGAACAATGGCAACGATGCCAACAAGCCATTAGATCAGCCGCAACTGATGTGCTAGGTTTCTCGCGGCCAACAGCCAGAAACCCCTGGTTTAATGAGGAATGCCAACAGATGCTTGCATCCAAGATCGAGGCCTACAAGGCTAAGCTGCAGGTGAAGACGAGAGCTGTCATAGGGCTCTGTACGTAGACAAGAAGGGCTTTTAAAAAAGAAGAAAAAAGAGCAAAAAAGCGTGCGATCGAGGATTTAGAGAGGTGCGACTCCAGGAACGATGTTCGCAAATTTTACCAAAGTGGAGAACGTCAAAGCCAAGGCTACAAGGCTCGAACAGAATCCTGTCGAGATGAACAAGGAAATATCGTAGTTGAGACACAGTCTATGCTGAGGAGATGGAAGAACCACTTCTGCAGACTGTTAAACGGCGATGACGAACAACATTCCGCTGTCAGGCAGAACGAAACATTCAATATTGGCAACGAAAGCGAAAACTGCCAACCACCCGACCTGAGTGAAGTGAGGATAGCAATATCTAAACTCAAGCTTAATAAGGCTGCCGGAAATGACGGGCTTCCCGCTGAGCTTTATAAAGTTGGCGGAGATGACTTGGTAAATAACATCCACCAACTCATAAGCCAAATCTGGTCGGATGAAAGTATGCCTGAAGAATGGAACCTCAGCATCGTTTGCCCGATCCACAAAAAGGAGACCCTCTGAACTACGCCAACTACAGAGGCATAAGTCTCCTCAACATCGATTACAA
Source organism: Rhingia campestris (assembly GCA_932526625.1). Classification (NCBI taxonomy): domain Eukaryota; kingdom Metazoa; phylum Arthropoda; class Insecta; order Diptera; family Syrphidae; genus Rhingia; species Rhingia campestris. The sequence goes on from OW052183.1 coordinate 76,483,519, forward strand.
GATCCTATTTGCCGTAATATGTGAGCGCCTGGAACCGTATACCAACATACTGATCAGGCATTATCAGTGTGGTTTTTATCCAGTCCAAAATCGATCAAATTTTTACACTTCGACAGATCCTGGAAAAAACTAAAGAAGTCCGAATCGATACCCACCACCTATTTATCGATTTCAAAGCCGCATACGACAGCATTTAAAGAGACGAACTATACAGAACCATGTCTAGTTTTGGTATACCGCCCAAACTCGTCCGTTTGTGTAGGATGACGATGGAGAATTCTCGCTGCACCATCATGGTCAGAAACGACCTCACCGACACATTCGATATCAAAAAAGGAAGAAACGAAGAATATAATCTTGCCAAATGCTTCGTGCTAAGAAGGCAATTTAGTAGTAAAGCCCTCACTCTAACTACTAAGGAGATCCATTATAAGACCCTGATCATCCCAGTCCTGCTCTACGGCGCTGAAGAATATACCGTATTAAAAGAGGATGGAGAAATCAGTGGCCAATTTGCGAGGAAAATTTGTCTGTGCAGGACATATTTTACTTCCTATTATTTTAAAATACAAATAGGTACAGAAAATATAGTAAATATTTTGATATTAAACTTATTTCAGACAATTTTTGTGTTCGCGAGATTTGCGGGAAGGACATTGCAGAACGGGATTTCTCTGCAGTTTCGCTGTTCATTCGGTCTTTTTCGTACGAATAATAGGTCGTGGTGGTGGATATAAAGTCTGTATAGTTAGAATGAATATTGTCACGTTTTCACTGTAATTTATTATACATATATGTTTGTCTATGTATTATTTTTATTTATATACATCCTTCTTACAGAGTTTTATATTCCAACTAAAAACTTTTGTGACATATAAACCATAGCATGTATTCCGCAGTAATTTCTAATTTAGCAAGGGCGATTTCAGTGTGGCATTCAAACATGAAAAGCAATAAAAATTTTATGTTCGTCCCAAGTCTGCTGGTATATCTTACGACTAAAATATCTTTTGCACAACACACGTCGCACCTTTACTTTGAAAATGAGTAGAATGGATTTTGAGAACCATCTCCGCTCTCTCGGTAAGCTGCTATTATTTCTTATGGGGAAATAAAACAACTTAACAAGAAGAGAATTTTTATATTGTTTATTGCAAAGTTGTAAATGTCTGAATGCGGGTTTGGGTAATAAATTTCCAGTCTTATGACGATTTGATTACTACGCGCTGTCGGTTAAGTCTCAAGCTAATTTTAGCGGTATGCGCAAATACCCCTTGGTTTCAATGGTTGAATGCATTTTGTGGTCTTGGTTATGTTGCTTTTGTGCACGCAAATCAAACTCCACTGGATATAGGGTATCAGAATATATAAGTTTGAAAAGAAAAAATCGAAATTTACGACTATCTTGAAAGATTAAAGGGAAAATCCACCCAGACAATAATGCAAATAGGAGTCATGGAATCATCGTCTCATGTTATCTTCTCTCATCATCATTAGGACTTTTTCACTTTTTACAGTTTCCCCTCCCCCACTCTGCAATCGTTAAATCCACGAAGTAATAAAATTGTTTGTTGAATTTTCGCATGTAAGTAAAATTATATTGCCATTGTGAAATAGTATATTTCTTTTTTAGTTGTAAAATATTGTTTTATAAAATGGTACAAAAAAATAATTATAGGAAATCGAGTGTAGGTATTTATACTCTATCCCATAGGGGTATATTAATTTTGATACATAGTTTGTAACATAATTAAGCTAGATATATCTTTAAGTAACGGGTCCGCCATCTAACGTTTTTTTTTTCAACTAGTGCTTATTTCGTGAAAGGTAACACTTAGCTCATGTCTGATCTGACACATAATTAGTTTTATCCTTCCGCTAAACGAATATGGTTGTGTATATGCTTGAACAACGCTGGGAAATATTGCGATATTACTTTGAAAATCATGGTAATGTTGCAAAATATGTGCGAAAATTGCGTACGAATTTTGGAAGAAGAGAAGCGCCGCCAGCTCCGTATGTTCGTTATCTTGTGAAAAAAGTGAAAGAAACTGGCATCCTCATCGATAAACCAAAGCGTGAAAAGCCAAAAACAGTGCGTACACCCGAGAATATTGCTGCTGTGGCAGAAAGTTAAGCGTGAAACATTAATTCACCGCCGTTCTCAACAATTGAATATTTCGGAGACATCATTGAGACGAATTTTGCATAAAGACCTTGATTTGACGTCATACAAAGTCCAATTGGTTCAGGAGTTGAAGCCAACTGACCATCCAATGCGTTTTCGCTTCGCTAAGTGTGCCTGTGATCGACTTAGAGAAGATGCCGATTTTGCCATAAAATCATCTTTTCAGATGAAGCTCATTTTGATCTTGGCGGATATGTAAACAGGCAAAATTGTCGCATTTGGGGCACAGAAAACACGCACGCATACATTGAAAAGCCGATACACCCAAAACGAGTCACTGTTTGGTGCGGATTTTGGTCCTGAGGCATAATTGGGACGTTTTTCTTCGAAAATGAGCAAGGAGTGGTCGTTACAGTCAATGGCAATCGTTATCGGGCCATGTTGCACGAATTTTTGTTCACAAAAATTGAAGAGGAGGATATTGGCAACATCTGGTTTCAACAGAACGGCGCTACGTGCTACACAGCCGAAGCTACACTCGATGTTTTGCGCCCTGTTTTTGAAGATCGCATTATCAGCCGCAGAGCTGAGATCGTTTGGCCACCTCGGAGCTGCGATTTGACACCGTTGTACTATGATTTGTGGGGTGCCGTAAAATATAAGAGACAATTGACGCTTTAAAGGACAATATTCGTGAAGCCATTGGTGAAATACAGCTGCACACAATCGATAATGCGCTTAAAAATTGGACCGATCGTGTAGGCTAATGCATGGCCAGCCGAGGCAGCCATTTGAATGAAATTACTTTTCATTATTAACCGGAAGGATTGTACTTTCAACTAAAAAAAGAAATTTGAGAAAATATTCAAAATACAAAAATACAAATTTTTGGCGTACCCAGGGTCTAGCTTTCTCACAACCATTCATGTGTGCGTGTGTACTTCTTGCACGATGGCGGGACCTCTTGTTTTATGCCGACTCCGAACGGCTAAGTTGAGATAAGCTATTCTTGACAATTGATACTACCGGATGATTTGTCAGATCATCACGAGAGGAGGGCCAGTGAAAAATCATTTAGGTGTTGCTACGGCTGGGTATCGAACCCAGACCTCCTGCGCGGCAGTTCATCGCACTAACCATCGCGCCACTGAGCGAGTAGTTTTTTTTATAGCATTTTCAAAAAAAATTTAGCCATGTCTGTCTGTCCGTCCGCCTGTCTGTATTTCACCGGTTTTTAGGCCTTAAATTTTGAGCTAGGGTAATAAAATTTGGTATATAGGATCCTTGTCAGAGGCTACAAAACAAGTGTAAACATTTTCAAAATCCGCCAAATGCCACGACTACTTTTTAGAAAAAGTATCGTTGTATGTCTAACCATAAAAGATTTTGATCAGTATGAACAGTATGTTGTCACAATGTCATTTTCTGATTTCATGCCCATAATGTTTTAGCTACTCCCACTTTTTGGAGATATTTGTTTGAAAGGATGGGATAGGGTATTCAACGATCCGCACAGCGGATATGTTTAAACCCTATCCCATAGGGGTATATTAGTTTTGACATTAAGTTTGTAACATAGATAAATAATTTCGATACATATACCTCAAAGTATATGGATCGATTCAGAATCGCTAGCTGAGTCGATTAAGCCATGCCTGTCGGTCCGTCCATCCGTCCGTCCGTCTGTGTGTCACCGATTTTTGGACCTTAAATTTTGAGCTAGAGTGTTGAAATTTGTTATATAGACTCTCTGGCCGACGAAGCAGAAGAAGTGTAAACATTTTTGAAATCCGCCCACTGCCACGCCCCCTTTTAGAAAAACGTAGTTTTAAGCCAAACTGTAAGGAATTTCAAAAAAGTGTCTGAGCAGCATACTTAGACAATCTTCATATCTATACTTCGTCCATATAAAGTTTTTCGCCACGCCCACCTTTTGGGGGGGTTTTTAGTTAAAAACGCTTTTTGTCCAAATTTTAACACTTCGGAAAAAATTTTTGATGCAAATACTGCAAATACCGCAATGGTAATATAAACATTTTGTCCATAGATCATTTTCACCTACGCCCACATTTCGGGGGCGTTTTCTTACAAAAACCATTTGTATACCCCATCCCAAGGCATTAGCAATAGAAATACGTTGGTTTTTGTCGAACCACAAAAGATTTTGATAAACTGTCTGAGCAATATATTGTGACAACGTCATTTTCTGTATTTCATCGCCATAAAGCCTACATTTTGAGGATATTAATTTTAAGGATGGGATGGGATAGGGTATTAAACGATCCGCACAGCGGATTGTAGCCTTCTCATATGTTTATACCCTATCCCATAGGGGTATATTAGTTTTGATACTTAGTTTGTAACATAGAGAAATAATTTTGCTACATATACCACAAAGTATATGGATCGGCTCAGAATCGCTAGCTGAGTCGATTAAGCCATGTCTGTCCGTCCGTCCGTCCGTCTGTACGTCACCGATTTTTAGGCCTTAAATTTTGAGCTAGGATAATGAAATTCGGTATATAGGATCCTCGTCTCTGCCTACAGAACAAGTGTAAACATTTTTGAAATCCGCCCACTGCCACGCCCCCTTTTAAGAAAAACTCAGTTTTTGACCAAACCGTAAGGAATTTTAAAAAAGTTTCTGAACAACATATTTAGACAATATTAATATCTATATTTCGTCCATATAAAGTTTTTTGCCACGCCCTCTTTTTGGGGGCGTTTTCAATTAAAAACTGTTTTCGGTCAAATTTTAAATTTTTCGAAAAAAAATTTTGATGCAGAATCATTAACATTATTAATATGAACATTTCGTCTATACACCATTTTAACCCACGCCCACTTTTTGGGGGCGTTTTTATATAAAAACCATTTTTATACACTACCCCATAACATATGCAGGAGAAAACCTTGTCTTTTGTAGAACCGTAAAATTGTTTTGTGAGCAGTCTGAAGAATTTGTTGTCACTATATCATTTTTTCTATTTTATCCACATCGTTTTTTTAGCCATGCCCACTTTTTTGGGGATTTTAGTTTTATGGATAGGATGGGATAGGGTATTCAACGATCGGCACAGCGGATTGTAGCCTTCTCATATGTTTATACCCTATCCCATAGGGGTATATTAGTTTTGATACGTAGTTTGTAACATAGAGAAATAATTTAGCTACATATACCTCAAAGTATATGGATCGACTCAGAATCGCTAGCTGAGTCGAATTAGCCATGTCTGTCTGTCCGTCCGTCCGTCCGTCCGTCCGTCTGTCTGTTCGTCACCGATTTTTGGGCCTTAAATTTTGAGCTAGGATAATGAAATTTGGTATATAGGATCCTTGGCCGAGTCACCAGAACAAGTGTAAAAATTTTTAAAATCCGCCCACTGCCACGCCCCCTTTTAGAAAAAACGTAGTTTTAAGCCAAACCGTAAAGAATTTCAAAAAAGTGTGTTCGCAACATATTTAGACAATCCTAATATCTATATTTCGTCTATACAAAGTTTTTTGCCACGCCCACTTTTTGGGGGCGTTTTAAGTAAAAAACGTTTTTTGTCCAAATTTTAAAACTTTCGAAAAAAATTTTGATGCAAATACTTCCGCAATGGTAATATAAACATTTCGTCAATAGATCATTTTCACCTACGCCCACATTTCGGGGGCGTTTTCTTACAAAAACTATTTGTATACCCCCTCCCAAGGCATTAGCAATAGAAATACGTTGTTTTTTTGTCGAACCACACAAGATTTTGAGAAACTGTCTGAGCAATATATTATGACAATGTCATTTTCTGTATTTCATCGCCATAAGGCCTATATTTTGTGGATATTAATTTTAAGGATGGGATGGGATAGGGTTTTCAACGATCCGCATAGCGGATTGTAGCCTCTCATATGTTTTTCTTTTGCATTGTATTCGTAATTTGTAAAAACCAATTATTTCTCTGCCACTTCGATTTGGACCAGCGTCGAAGGTTGTAACTAAACTGTAGTTAACTCCGCATTGGGAATCTCGTCTTTGAATTTTTCGTATCAGCGTTGGACTTTTCGCATTTCGTTTGCTTAGTTACCATTAATTTTGGTCCTGTGAGCCGGATTGTTAATTTTTTTAAATTAATCTCGACCGCTATTAATTTATTGATAACGTTTTTCTTTTTAATCCATGTTTATGCATGTGGCTCTGTTAAGTTTGTGTCGGTTTCTTCGGTTTGGTGAATTGGTTTGGGGTATGGTGGATCTTCGCACTGATTGACTTCATTTGGATCTTCAAGTTATTTAATTGGGATTTTTTGTTTCATTTGTCGTTGCTGCTATATCGGTTCGTGCATTTTTTGGAATGGAAAAGGTAAAATTAGCTGTATTACGTGGTATTCGCCGTCGTATTAAGGGTTCGCTAACCAAGCATGCGTCCTTTACGGAAAAATTGGTAGAAACAATTACATGGAGGCGTTAGAAGTTCGCATGGAACAAGTAAATGTATTATGGAATGAATTTAAAAGCTCCCAAAATTCAATGTATGAGTTTATCGACGAGGAATATTATATAGATCCTGATCCAGAATTCGAGGAGTTCGAATCAAAGTTTTTGATCGTTAAATCGTTTCTCCTCGCGGCAATAAGGGAACGCACGGTTTTAACATCAGACTCAGTAGCTTCGTCAGTTAAACAACCCGATGCAGCTGTAGTTAGCTCCGATGAACATTAGGCTGCCGCTCCAGACCTTGACACTGCTGTAGTTAGTCCTGTTGAACAGCTAGCTGTGGCAATCGAGCGTTTAACTCAACAGCAAGCTGATTTAGTGAATCGTCTGAATACGTCAACTTCGCCGGGGGTATCATCTTCAAGGTCACAGCATGCAGACACAATCTTGCCACAGATTAGAATCGAACCTTTTTCGGGAACATATCGCGATTGGCCTGCATTCCGAGAAATGTTCGAGGGATCGATACATAATCGGATAAATATTTCGCCAACTCAGAAGTTTCATCTTTTAAAATCACATCTTCGCGGAGCAGCGTTAAAATTGCTGAGTGATATGCCCATTTGTGATGCAACCTATTCTGCAGCATGGGCACGATTAGAAAGTCGTTTGATAGACCGCGTTATGTCATACTTAGCTTTATACAAACATTTTTTGATTTGCGATCCACCAAAACTTCGAAGTTGACCGCGCTGCGCAGAATATCAAACGGGGCTTATGAAGTAGTCAGGGGACTCTCAGCCATAAACTCTTTGGATAGGAATCCCTGGCTAATTTACCTTTTGTTAAACAAGGTTTATTCGGAAACGCGATAAGCTTGGTCGGATGCCAGTATCGATGACGATAGATAAATATCTATAGATAAATTTCCTACCTTTTTGGAGCGTATATGTGAGTCATTGGAGATCATGTTCGAGAATCAACTCGAAGCAGAAGTTCCGCTGTAAGAAGCATGCACGCTTCATCTTCACCTACCTGCCCCAAATGTGCAGTGGCTCATCTTTTGCCGCAGTGTGCAGAGTTTTTGGCCTTTAACATTCATGATAAACGAAACTTAGTCAAACCTAATAGGCTGTGTTTTGATTGTCTTCGTTTAGGCCATACGTCTGCTCCGTGTTCATCAAAGTCGCGGTGCAGAACTTGCAATACTCGGCACCATAGCCTTGTTCATTTCGATTCAGGAAATCTGCCCGCAACTGTTTCAACAGATTCGACACAAAGTGTTCATGTTATTGTAGACAATACATCGCATTCCACGCCGCAACCAACATCATCTCGTTTTATTGCAAATCACTCGTTGAGTAACATACACACTCTTCCGCAAACCATATTGCCCACAGCTATGTCAAATGTTATAGATAGCAGGGGTGAATATCAACAACTGCAGTTGCTCCTAGAATCAGGATCGCAGGTGCCTTTTATATCGGAATCCTGTACCCACCGTCTTGGCTGGGAAGTTGTTCAACGACCCACCTCAAAGCATTCATTCGCATCATTGTATGTTGGATATAGATTCTATGTTGCAGGCCTTCTGGACTATGGAGGAAGTAGATCCAAAATCAATTCTATCTCCGGAGGAAAGGGAAATAGAGGACCATTTTTTGAAAACCCATCAACGAGACATTAACGGAAGATATATAGTAGACCTTCCTTTTAAGGGAACACCATATTTCACGGGCACCATAAAAGGTGCAGTAGTTCGCATGAAGTCCATGGAAAGAAGGAGTATTTGTCGTTGGGACACATGCGAACGGTTTCGCAGCCAGATCTCGCTCGAAGTAATGTGTTCTATCTTCCACATCATGCCGAGCTAAAGCCGGACAGTACGTCCACTAAAATTCGTATTGTTTTCGACGGATCCTTCAAGGATACCAGTGGACGATCGTTAAACGAATGTCTGATGGTGGGCCCACCTATACAATACTTATTCGCTGCGTACATTGTCAAAATGTTCCGACAAATTTGGGTGTCGGAAAAAGACGGAGACTTCCTACGAATAATTTGGCGAAAATCGCCTATGGACCCTTTCGAGCATTATGAGTTGTGTACAGTGACTAACGGCACATCATGTGTCCATTTCAATCCATTCTTGTTTTGGAACAGCTCGCGCGTGACCATCGAATTGAGTTTACACTTGTCGCTGAGATGATTGAAAATGATTTTTACGTGGACGATGCTGTATCTGGTGCAGATACAATCGAATCTGCATTGCTGAAGAAACAGCCGCTGATTGAACTATTGTCAAAAGGAGGATTTGTTCTTAGCGAATGGCAAAGTAATAGCTTGGAACTTTTGGAAACTCGCAATGAGATACAGAATGAGGTAGTCTTGTTGGATACTGATGATTGTTGGGTTAAGGTCTTGGGATTATATTGGAATTCTTGGATGGATGTTTTTAGTTTTCGTTTAAACCTTAGCACCATCGAAGGTGTTACAAAACGCCAGATCTTGAGAGATATAGCTAGTATTTTTGATCCGCTCGGGTTTCTTGCTCCATCAACGATTTAACTCAAAATCATCTTTCAGGAATTATGGCACCGCAAGTTGGAATGGGATGATCCAGTTCCGCCATCGATCTCGACGCAATGGATTAATACCGAGATGAATTTTCCGTGTTAACTCAACTCGCCATTTCTCGGTCAATCGGTTTGTCAGGGCCATCTTTTCAACTGCAGCCTATGGTGCTGTTATTTATTCAAGGTATCAGTTACCAAATGGACAATTTGAAACCCAAATCGTAGCAGCTAAAACTCGTGTGGCCCCGCTAAAGCAATTGAGTATTCCTCGCCTGGAATTTTGTGCAGCTGTGTTACTTGCTAGACTTGTCCAAGCAGTGAAAACGTCTTTAAAAATCGCCTTTCCAAATGTGTTCGCTTGGAGTGATTCACAAGTTGTTTTGTCGTGGCTTTCTTCACCATGTCGTCGGTGGGATACGTTTGTGGGCAATCGAACTGCTGAAATTTTAAATACAATTCCCAGAAGTCGTTGGTTTCACGTTAGTTCTGAGTAAAACCCAGCAGACTGCGCTTCACGCGGAATAACACCCTATTTGGTGGCACGGTCCAGCTTGGCTCCTACAGAATACAGACAATTGGCCTATTAAGAAAGAGTTTGAAGAGCACCCAGACTGAAAGGAAGAACGAAAACTGGTGCAAGAGTCATTACTCGTCGTGGACTCTGATCATCCGTTCGAAACCCACTCATCATCGTTTTCGTCATGGAATAAGCTGATTCGGATCGTCGCCTTTCTCTTTCGGTTTATTGCGAAGTGTCGCAAACAGACCGATGCATTTTCTTGTCATTTAAAGTGTCGAGAAATTCGCCATGCAAGGTTGAGTCTCTTAAAATGGTTACAAGAGGTTCATTTTGGACATGTCATGCAGTACTTCGATAAATTCGGTAAATTACCAAACAACTGCAATATTTCAAACCTTACTCCATTTTTAGATGAGGACAAAATACTTCGCGTTGGAGGACGAATTAAAGAAGCCAACATCGCCTACAATACCAAACACCAAATCATAATTCCCAAACATCATCGCATTACCAAACTTATTTTGTTGGATGCTCATCGCAGATATCTCCACCCAAGAGTTTCGACATTATTTGCACTCATCCGTCAAGATTACGAGTGCATATCCTGTTTTAAACAAAGGAAGAATACCGCAACACAAATTATGGGAAACCTTCCACCAGATCGTTTGCGCACTGCGGATGCGATTACGCCGGCCCGATCGCATTTCTTAATTGGACAAATTTTCGGGGATGCGCTCGTGCTTTAACGGAAATGCATTATCTTGTTCTCTCCGAGTATCACAATTCGGTCGTAGAAGAAACACTAGCTCGAGATGGGATTACTTGGCACTTCATACCCCCTTCAGCACCACATTTTGGGGGCTTGTGGGAAGCGGGCGTTAAGTCCGTCAAGCATCATCTTCGAAGGGTAATCGGAGAAGATATATTGAATTTTGAAGAATTGCGTACGCTTTTTCCCCAGATAAAAGCAATTCTGAATTCTAGGCCTCTATGTCAGATTTCTGATAAGGATATTGACCCGCTAACCTCTGCTCACTTTTTTCTAGGTGAAACATATTCTGCCTATTCCTATTCCATATACCTACTAACAGATTGTCGTCGTGGCAGTCCATACAAGCCAAGGTCCAAGGCTAATGGAAAAGATGGAGCCTGGAGTACCTCACCTCACTACAATATCACCTCACTACAAAGTGACAGCAGGCTCAAAGGATCTTAAAACTGATGATATCGTCCTTGTTAAAGACTCAAATCTACCGCCTGGTGGGGCCGAGTGACGGATACACACCAGGGAAAAGATGGATGTGTACGAGTAGTAACATTAAAGACTGCTAGTGGAATAATTCTTCGTCCAATCCACAAGCTGGCAATCTTACCCTTATGCTGAAACTGTGTTCCAGGGGCGGCGGAATGTTTAGAAATATTCTGCGTTATATTTTTTTTTAAACTAGTCTTAACATACCCTACTTAAATTATCAAACTGATTCTCTCTCTTTGAAGCAAAAAAAATTGTATAGTTTCAAGTTCAATTTGCCGTTTCTAATGTTACAGTAATTTTCTATGTTTTTCTATTTTTCTTTTGCATTGTATTCGTAATTTGTAAAAACCAATTATTTCTCTGCCACTTGGATTTGGACCAGCGTCGAAGGTGGTAATTAAACTGTATTTAACTCCGCATTGGGAATCTCGTCTTTGAATTGTTCGTATCAGCGTTGGACTTTTCGCATTTCGTTTGCTTAGTTACCATTCATAACTTAAATGTGAAAAACGATTATAGATTTTGCATTTAAGAATAATTAGAGGTGTTTTAAAGTTAAACAACCTCTAAAATTTCTTAATAAATTCGATTGTCTCTGTTTGACGAAGCAGAAGAAGTGTAAAAAAAATATATTACCCGCCCACTATTTCGTTAGGTTAGAGGGGCTGTCAGCAAGTTAGCCAGCACACATAGAATATTTTTGGTTCATTGTGATAACACGTGGATATTGTCCATTCTCCTTGTTATCTGTGAGAAACACATTCTGAGCTGTTTATGAAACAGAGGAGACTTTTCACATCCGCTGAGATTTAAAAAGAAGTAAGCACCAAGATGGAACTTCCATTTGTTTGATAGGGCCGGACAGGAGATGACGTATTGTTTCTTCTTCCTATTCGTCCATGCAGCTCCTACAGAAGTCGTTTGAATAAAGGCCTAGCCTTTCTGTCTAGTGTCCACTGATGACACCTATGGTGGCGCTAATGTATGGTAGCGAAATCATTCCCATGGTTCTACTTAAATACAGCCTTTTCCAAATTTGTTTGCTGATTTGACACATCGTGCCAAGACTTCATCTGAGATTTGATTTTCTGCTAGCATGCTGTGCTATTAATCTTTTGCATGTTGCGATGGGAATACCTAATGCACCCGTATCGTGTACAACCGGTAATTTAGTCCCATGTCTGGCAAGTTTACAGTTCCATTGTATTCCACTATGCCCAGGCACCCAGCATGGGTGATTATAAAACTGCTTTGCCATCTCTTGTTGAGATAAGCGGCAATCTAGGGTTGTCTTTGAATTTGTTGAGACTGATTCCAGAATTTGATGGCCACTTAGCTGTCCGAGAAGATGCTCATATCCTTGGCAGATATTACATTATCATTCAGATCAGGAAGACGGAAAGATAGGCTAAGATTTAGTCTGTCGGAGAAGACACTAGCACCCCTTCGTCATTTGCTTTGAAGCCAACGGTATAAAAATTGATCGAGCCATTTTGCACAGGTTCGTTACTTTCCCATGGCGATCAGTCAGGATCTTATTTGACTGTTATCAAAATTTAACCTGGTAAGGGTGTAATCAGTGTTTAACATTTTTGAGTGGCCAGTTTGTATATTTGACCACTGTTGGATGGCTTGAGTTTGCTGCCATTTGCTTGCTGAAAATATCTAGCGGTAGATAGTAGGTTAAAAAAAAATGTATAGTGCTGCTGTGGGTGTTGTACGAAGTGCACCACCGATACACAGAAACGAAATTCTTTGCATCTTAGCTATTTTTTTTTTGTTGTTTATAGCTATCTCTAGCGCTGTCCACAATTCTACTATTATCGGTATTATTTGTGTACACTATCAGATCTGTATCGTAGCGAGCTTAATACAAGCAGCATATACGAGCAGAGATTTGAGACATCATATAATATGCATCCACAGGCCCATCAATTAGTGCATTTGTTAGTGGAACATAACAGAACATAGAAGTTATTAAGTTTGACATCACTAACAAAATCAATAAACGATGAAATTACAATTAATCTATATATAATATTATTAACAAAATAAAAAACAATTTTACATGCACTTTGTTAAGTCTATGGTGAGATAAAGGCATCAGTTTAAGTCGACACCTATACGGAGGCAAATTGTGTAGATCATCCCATGGAAGTCCTCTCAAAGCAAATCTTATGAACTTATGTTGGGCTGATTTAATTCTATTTGAATGAACCACATAGAGGGTGTCCATACTTGTGAGGCATACTCCAAGTGAGGGCGAACTAGACAATTATATGTATAGCGAAAGAGTGACAGTGTCATTCAAATTTATAAATCCTAACATAGAGTTTGATTAATTGACAATAAACACCTAGATCTAAAACTGTCTATTCGACAGATAGTGTGCCCGGACAGAGTATAACTAAAATTGGATGGTGCACGTTTTCGTGAAAATGACATATGCTGGCACTTAATAGAGCTCAGATTCAAATCGGTTTTAAGACACCACATGGTAAAACTATTTAAATCAGTTTGTAGTGAAAGCAAATCGTTTAGATCTCGTACACATTTGAAAATGTTCATGTCATCAGCATATACGAATATTTTTCTATGTCAAATACAAGCTCTTACATCGTCAATTGCAAGTATAAATAAAATTGGTACTAAATGACTTCCTTGAGGTACTACAGATTGAGCAAAACAAAGGGTTGTCCTTGAACCTCTAAATTTTACTTGGTAAATTCTACATCAGAGATATGATTTTACCCAATTTATTAATCTTGGAGGGAATCCATACGCCTTAAGTTTAAAAATTATGATATTATGTGATAAGTGGTCAGAGGCTTTGGAGAAGTCAGTGTTTATATAATCTATTTCTTTTTTATTTGGCAAGCTTTTGAAACAATGACGCATAATAGTTAAGAAATTTAACTTAACTTAAGAGATTAAACCCTGCAGAATAATCATTGTTTACTTGAGAGATATATACGTAGTATCTCATTATCAAATGAAACATTATTAGTGCTGCTGTGGGTGTTGTACTTGAGGACAGGCATTAAGATAACTGTAAAAATGTTCTTCAAAGGCTAGAGGGGTATCAATGAATGATTTACTGAAGTTCTCTGCGAATAAGTTTGATACAATTAGAGACATCGATGTTTTTTTTATTATTGGAAGAGAAGTTGGCTGAAAATCCATCTGTTTTGCTCTTCGAATTTGCAAATCCCAAAAAGCGTTTTACTTACTTACTTACTTAAGTGGCGCTACAGTCCGGAATGAACCTGGGCCTCAACCAACATGCCTCTCCAATTAGCCCGGTCCTTAGCTAACTGCCTCCAGTTGCGCACTCCAAGTTGGTTGAGGTCGGTTTCCACTTGTGCGCGCCACTTAAGGCGAGGTCTTCCTCTACTGCGTCCGACGTCTGGCTGGGAATCGAAGACTCTGCGAGCCGGAGTATTGGTGTCCATTCGTTCTACATGTCCTAGCCATCTTAAACGTCCAATGCGGAGTTTTTTGACCAGGGGCATGTCGCTGTACAGCTCGTATAGTTCTTGGTTGAATCTTCGTCTCCATAGCCCGTCAACGCAAACGGGACCGAAGATTTTTCGAAGAATTTTCCTCTCGAATCTACCAAGGATTTCTTCATCCGCTTTTGATACGGTCCATGCTTCAGCGCCGTAGAGCAGGACTGGGATGATCAGGGTCTTATATAGGGTTTCCTTAGTAGTTCGAGTGAGGGCTTTACTACTAAATTGCCTTCTTAGCCCGAAGAAACAGCGGTTGGCAAGAGTAATTCTTCGTTTAATTTCTGACGAGATGTTGTTGTCAGAGTTAATAGCGGAGCCGAGGTAGACAAAGTCCCGTACTACCTCAAAGTTATATCTGTCAATGGTGACGTTCTGTCCAATTCGTCGATGTTGTGAGTCCTTTCGTGATGACAGCATATACTTAGTCTTACCCTCATTTACTGCTAAACCCATTTTCGCCGCTTCCTTCTCTATACTAGCAAACGTGGCTATGACATCACGTTGAGTCCTGCCAATGATGTCAATATCATCAGCGTATGCTAGTAGTTGCACCGACTTTTGGAAAATTGTGCCTCTGGTGTTGGCTTTGGAGTTTTGCACAATTCTCTCAAGAATCAGATTAAAGAAGTCACATGACAGCGCATCGCCTTGCCTAAATCCTTTTTTGGTATCGAATGTGTCGGTGAGGTCGTTTCCGACCCTGATGGAGCAGCGAGAATTCTCCATCGTCATCCTACACAAACGGACGAGTTTGGGCGGTATACCAAAACTAGACATGGCTCTATACAGTTCGTCTCTATAAATGCTGTCATATGCGGCTTTGAAATCGATGAATAGGTGGTGGGTATCGATTTGGACTTCTTGAGTTTTTTCCAGGATCTGCCGAAGTGTGAAAATTTGATCGGTTGTGGACTTTCCTGGCCTAAAACCACACTGATAAGGGCCAATCAGGTTGTTGGTAAACGGTTTCAGGCGTTCACATATTACGGCAGATAGGATCTTGTAGGCGATGTTGAGGAGACTTATGCCTCTGTAGTTGGCGCAGTTCAGAGGGTCTCCTTTTTTGTGGATCGGGCAAACGATGCTGAGGTTCCATTCTTCAGGCATATTTTCATCCGACCAGATTTGGCTTATGAGTTGGTGGATGTTACTTACCAAGTCATCTCCGCCGGCCTTATAGAGCTCAGCGGGAAGGCCGTCATTTCCGGCAGCCTTATTAAGCTTGAGTTTAGATATTGCTATCCTCACTTCACTCAGGTCGGGTGGTTGGCAGTTTTCGCTGTCGTTGCCAATATTGAATGGTTCGTTCTGCCTGACAGCGGAATGTTGTTCGTCATCGCCGTTTAACAGTCTGCAGAAGTGGTTCTTCCATATCCTCAGCATCGACTGTGTCTCAACTACAATATTTCCTTGTTCATCTCGACAGGATTCTGTTCGAGCCTTGTATCCTTGGCTTTGACGTTTTACACTTTGGTAAAACTTGCGAACATCGTTCCTGGAGTGGCACCTCTCTATATCCTCGATCGCGCGCTTTTCTTGCTCTTTTTTCTTCTTGCTGAAAAGCCGATGTTCTTCCCTTCTTCTTTGCCTATAGAGCTCAATGGCAGCTCTCGTCTTCACCTGCAGCTTAGCCTTGTAGGCCTCGTTCTTGGCTGCGAGCATCTGTCGGCATTCCTCATCAAACCAGGGGTTTCTTGCTGGTGGGCGCGAGAAACCTAGCACTTCAGTTGCGGCTGATCTAATGGCCTGTTGGCATCGTTGCCATTGCTCTTCGACATTCGATGCTGGTGGTATGGTGTTAATCGAGAGGTTAAGGGATACGCGTTGTGCGAAGGTCTTGGCGGTCTCTTGCGATTGCAGTCTTCCGACATTAAATTTTTTCACAGTATTTCTGGATTGTTGTGGCGTGGTGGATATCCGCATTCTTACCTTGGCTGCTACAAGGTAGTGATCCGAGTCGATGTTAGCTCCTCGGAATGTTCGGACATCCAAAATACTGGATGCGTGCCTCTTATCTATCGCAATGTGATCAATTTGGTTGACCGTTCGTTGATCTGGAGACCGCCATGTCCCCTTATGGATATCGAGGTGAGGAAACCGTGTGCTGGCTATAGTGGCATTTCGTTCCGTAGCGAAATCAATTAGCCTAAGTCCGTTACCAGACGTGTTGTCGTGTAGGCTATGTTTTCCGACAATACTTCTAAAGATGTCTTCTCTTCCTACCTTTGCGTTAAAATCTCCCAGCACGATTTTAACATCGTACTTCGGTAGTCGCTCATAGGTTTTGTCGAGGAGCTCGTAGAAGCAATCCTTAGCTATATCATCTTTTTCTTCCGTCGGAGCGTGAGCGCATATAAGGCTTATGTTGGCGAATTTGGCCTTGATGCGGATTGTTACTATGCGTTCGCTAATGTCTTGGAAACATAAGACTTCTTGCCTAAGTCTGGCACTTATAACAAATCCGCATCCGAATAGTCGCTGTTTCTGCTCACTATAACACGGTCCGTAGTATATGTCACAGTTTTTCATCCTCTTTTTGCCCGGCCCATCCCATCGTATTTCCTGGATGGCAGTAATGTCTGCTTTGTAGCATTTTAGGGCTTCCGCTAGTTGTTCGCCTGCACCTCTCCTGTTTAATGTTCTCACATTCCAGGTGCAGATACGAACGTCGTTGTCCTTTTTTCGTTTAGCAGGGTCGTCAACAATAAAATCAGTCCTTTCCGAGGCTATTGGTTGCTTCGTAACAATAGTTTTTTTCCGTGGATGGGTAGTTAACCCAAAGCACAACCCCCAACCTGGAGGGCCAGTTCCAATTTATTAGATACCCCTAGGACACGGGGCCATCAGTATCCACTACGGGATTGAGCGCTGCCGTTGGCCTTTCGGTTCATCCGCCACCATCTCTGTTCAAGGGGCCTGACTAACCCTTGAAATTCCTAGACAACCTGTTGTCCGAATATGTCAGAGCAGCTCATCTAGGTTCGCCTGGGACAGCAGGCCGGGTATTCATCCGTGCCATTCTCACCAGGGTGTTTATAGTGTTGCTGTTTTTCGTCGTGTTATCAACACTCGCACTTATCGTTTAGCAAGTCAAATCCGGTTGGATGAGACCAGTATCCGATGGTTACCACTTGGAGGTAAAGATAAGCACATTTGATGTGTAGTCAAAGTTGCAACACTGGGCATTGCCAAGTTAACGCCAATCAGAGTCTACCCTCGTTCTACAACACCCAACCATCGTTTTGGGTGACTTTTAAGAGCGTTATCCATACTGACTACATAGCCATTATATAAACTACTAGACATAGCAGAGAATTCATAATAATAATTCAGGTACTTATCATAGTCGTAATGATTCTGGCTTTTTACAAAATTATTCCAGGCCCGATTTCGTCTATTTCGAAGAGATTTAAGCTCCTTCGTGTACCACGGACGCTGGATTTGGGCATTTTAGAATGCTTGACTGGGATAGTTCTATCCATGCAATCTTTTATTATAAAATAGAATTTTTTAACAGCTTCGTCTAAATTCGAGAAGCCGTCAATCTTCTTATTCGAAATAATAATTTCTTCGGATAGCCTTTGAAAGTTTTCTTACCGAAAGTCAAAAGAGTACGAACGATCATACGAGTCAGCATTTACGTACAGATGTCCACCTATGTCAATAAAAATATCTAATGGATGATGATTTTTGTCTATGTTAGTAATTCTGGTACTAGATTCTAATACTGCAGTACTACCAGAGTCAGAAAAAAAACTTAATCGAGAATTATGATTTTTTATACTGCTTATTTGCTGTAAGTCAAATGATAAAATGTTATCAAATGAAAATAGCTCTTGTTGTGCAGAAACTTCTGATGGTATAATATGAGGTTCTCCCTCCAAAGGCACCAATTCTATGTGTGGTAAGTTGAAATCGCACAGCAACGAAATAGTACTGTCCGACAAGATAATTCAAAGACGTATTCTAAAGCCTTTGATATGAGCGAATGTACGCATTTGCAACATAAAGATATTTATTTCCAATAGTTATCTCAATACAGATTATTTCAATGTTAAGAGGGAATGGAAATTCTATTTTCTCAGAGGTAAGATGACTGCGGACTGCAAGAAGAACACCTCCACCAAGCGCTTTTAGGTCATTTATATGGCGTTCACTCCTATATACTGAGAACTCATGATTAAAGAGTTCCCAGTCAAGTATACTGGCGTTAAGCCACGTTTCTTTCAAGGAAAATATGTCATGAGAAAAGTCTCGGGTATTAAAAAAAATGTTTTAGTTTTTCTTCGGAACCCAATTACATTTTGGTAGTAGAGGGACAGTCGGTAGAGTTTTTTGATGCTGAGCTAACTCCGCGTTTACCTCTAAGTGGCTTAATCTCATTGGGCCTCCGCACATGAGATGAGTTTAACTCTGGTTTCACACCATACTCCAAGCGCACACGAGATTAATATACCGGCAGAACAAATTGTATACATTAAACCCCTTTTCGTTTTGTTAGTAATTCTATATAAATTGACATTTGCCTTGAGTACTTTTGACAATTCGCAAGCTCTTAGGTTTGTGTGAGAGTATATGCAATTACATTGATGTTGACTGCTCGACTCACAAAACGCGTATGAGAGCCGAATGACATAAAAAAAATGCCAGACCTAAAATGTTGAAAAATGTGTTTGTATTGGTTTTCAACCTTGTTCCACCGCAAAAACTCGGTTGAAGATTTTCAACCATTTTCTCTCCGTATACCTCAGTCCCTTCGCCCATAAAACCGGTTTACACCAAAATATTAATCTCATCTGCGGAGGCCCATTGACAATAGTGTTTAAAGGACATGAGTTAGTGTCACGAAACCATCCGGTTTACTAATTTTTGTACATTTAATAGAAGTACCTGTTGGGACTAGATTTTTTGAAACCAAGGGACTTATCACGTCTTCGGAGGAAATGCGTGTTGGTTGGATGTGACTCAACAGAGAGAGTAGGAACCAAATTAGTTTTGTTTTGATACTGACTTCTGAGATTAGAGCGTTTAGCTCAGGGATGAGTTGGTGTCACGCTTACGCTTTTCTTTAAGGGTGACAACTTTATCACTGGCTGCATGGGACGGGCCAGAGTGTATGGACGGTGTTTCAGGAAACTAATTGATATGAGCTTCTTCTTTAGAAGTATTATGGTCAAAAGTTTGCAAATGCTCTATAGACGTGGAAGTGTCAACAGACAGACATAAGTCAGAAAATGCAGACACAGTGGATACTGCGTGATTTTAACTATCTAACAAGTAATTAAAGTTTTTTGACAGCTTTAAAAGCCGACATCTTAAAAACAAGACTTAATTTGGATAACTCACGGCACGCAGTGCAATACCAGAAAGTGCCTTCAGTTGAGTTTGTTTTATCCTTTAATGTGTTAGTACATCCGATGCAATTCTCATGAAACATTTTTCCACATAGCAGCACCACCCAGTGTTGTGTTGATAATCCTAATAGCAAGTCAATTACCATTCTAAGTGAGTGATCGACTTTCCGACACGTTGGAGCGTTAATGATCGCTTATGGGTGCTTCGCTTCTAGGGGGCTAGGTTAAGCAGGGGAAACTAGTCTTTTCATAGTTTGACTATATTTTAACCAATCAGTTTTTCGAAGTTTTCTATAATTTTGTTGTGCGTTAGCATCACTTCCCAGGATGAGACATGAGTCCAGCCTTTCTGCATCTGCGATCGACATCCGACATCCCCATGTTTTCATGGTCATGAACGAGATAGGCCAAGTGTGCTACGGTTATAAGTAAATAAACATTTTGGGCCATTTGTTTATCTTTAGGCCGCAGTTATAGCTATTGGCTATCATTGAAAACCATCATTTGAAATTAACTTTTACTCATTGTGGTTTTTTTATAAATTCAACCATTGGCGGGTTGGTGTCAAAACAAAGCTTATGAATTTAAGAACATGATTATCCAAAAATATTTTTGTTTCTAATTATAGTTTTGGCAGAAATCACAATAAAAACACAAATCAAACTGGGAAATGCAAACTTCAAACTGACATAAGTCAGATGTTAAATATTTTTGTGTTGGTGCATTTAGATGTAAATCTCACTTGAAAGAGTGCTCTTTGTATCCCAATCAAAAACGAAAAAATTTATATAGAGCACAAAAAGTGCTCTAGATCATAAAAAGGGTGCTTTTTGTATCCCAATCGAAAACGCTATAAATCAACTTACTTACTTACTTAAGTGGCGCTACAGTCCGGAATGAACCTGGGCCTCAACCAACATGCCTCTCCAATTAGCCCGGTCCTTAGCTAACTGCCTCCAGTTGCGCACTCCAAGTTGGTTGAGGTCGGTTTCCACTTGTGCGCGCCACTTAAGGCGAGGTCTTCCTCTACTGCGTCCGACGTCTGGCTGGGAATCGAAGACTCTGCGAGCCGGAGTATTGGTGTCCATTCGTTCTACATGTCCTAGCCATCTTAAACGTCCAATGCGGAGTTTTTTGACCAGGGGCATGTCGCTGTACAGCTCGTATAGTTCTTGGTTGAATCTTCGTCTCCATAGCCCGTCAACGCAAACGGGACCGAAGATTTTTCGAAGAATTTTCCTCTCGAATCTACCAAGGATTTCTTCATCCGCTTTTGATACGGTCCATGCTTCAGCGCCGTAGAGCAGGACTGGGATGATCAGGGTCTTATATAGGATCTCCTTAGTAGTTCGAGTGAGGGCTTTACTACTAAATTGCCTTCTTAGCCCGAAGAAACAGCGGTTGGCAAGAGTAATTCTTCGTTTAATTTCTGACGAGATGTTGTTGTCAGAGTTAATAGCGGAGCCGAGGTAGACAAAGTCCCGTACTACCTCAAAGTTATATCTGTCAATGGTGACGTTCTGTCCAATTCGTCGATGTTGTGTGTCCTTTCGTGTTGACAGCATATACTTAGTCTTACCCTCATTTACTGCTAAACCCATTTTCGCCGCTTCCTTCTCTATACTAGCAAACGTGGCTATGACATCACGTTGAGTCCTACCAATGATGTCAATATCGTCAGCGTATGCTAGTAGTTGCACCGACTTTTGGAAAATTGTGCCTCTGGTGTTGGCTTTGGAGTTTTGCACAATTCTCTCAAGAATCAGATTAAAGAAGTCACATGACAGCGCATCGCCTTGCCTAAATCCTTTTTTGGTATCGAATGTGTCGGTGAGGTCGTTTCCGACCCTGATGGAGCAGCGAGAATTCTCCATCGTCATCCTACACAAACGGACGAGTTTGGGCGGTATACCAAAACTAGACATGGCTCTGTACAGTTCGTCTCTATAAATGCTGTCATATGCGGCTTTGAAATCGATGAATAGGTGGTGGGTATCGATTTGGACTTCTTGAGTTTTTTCCAGGATATGCCGAAGTGTGAAAATTTGATCGGTTGTGGACTTTCCTGGCCTAAAACCACACTGATTAGGGCCAATCAGGTTGTTGGTAAACGGTTTCAGGCGTTCACATATTACGGCAGATAGGATCTTGTAGGCGATGTTGAGGAGACTTATGCCTCTGTAGTTGGCGCAGTTCAGAGGGTCTCCTTTTTTGTGGATCGGGCAAACGATGCTGAGGTTCCATTCTTCAGGCATATTTTCATCCGACCAGATTTGGCTTATGAGTTGGTGGATGTTACTTACCAAGTCATCTCCGCCGGCCTTATAGAGCTCAGCGGGAAGGCCGTCATTTCCGGCAGCCTTATTAAGCTTGAGTTTAGATATTGCTATCCTCACTTCACTCAGGTCGGGTGGTTGGCAGTTTTCGCTGCCGTTGCCAATATTGAATGGTTCGTTCTGCCTGACAGCGGAATGTTGTTCGTCATCGCCGTTTAACAGTCTGCAGAAGTGGTTCTTCCATATCCTCAGCATCGACTGTGTCTCAACTACAATATTTCCTTGTTCATCTCGACAGGATTCTGTTCGAGCCTTGTATCCTTGGCTTTGACGTTTTACACTTTGGTAAAACTTGCGAACATCGTTCCTGGAGTGGCACCTCTCTATATCCTCGATCGCGCGTTTTTCTTGCTCTTTTTTCTTCTTGCTGAAAAGCCGATGTTCTTCCCTTCTTCTTTGCCTATAGAGCTCAATGGCAGCTCTCGTCTTCACCTGCAGCTTAGCCTTGTAGGCCTCGTTCTTGGCTGCGAGCATCTGTCGGCATTCCTCATCAAACCAGGGGTTTCTTGCTGGTGGGCGCGAGAAACCTAGCACATCAGTTGCGGCTGATCTAATGGCCTGTTGGCATCGTTGCCATTGCTCTTCGACATTCGATGCTGGTGGTATGGTGTTAATCGAGAGGTTAAGGGATACGCGTTGTGCGAAGGTCTTGGCGGTCTCTTGCGATTGCAGTCTTCCGACATTAAATTTTTTCACAGTATTTTTGGATTGTTGTGGCGTGGTGGATATCCGCATTCTTACCTTGGCTGCTACAAGGTAGTGATCCGAGTCGATGTTAGCTCCTCGGAATGTTCGGACATCCAAAATACTGGATGCGTGCCTCTTATCTATCGCAATGTGATCAATTTGGTTGACCGTTCGTTGATCTGGGGACCGCCATGTCCCCTTATGGATATCGAGGTGAGGAAACCGTGTGCTGGCTATAGTGGCATTTCGTTCCGTAGCGAAATCAATTAGCCTAAGTCCGTTACCAGACGTGTTGTCGTGTAGGCTATGTTTTCCGACAATACTTCTAAAGATGTCTTCTCTTCCTACCTTTGCGTTAAAATCTCCCAGCACGATTTTAACATCGTACTTCGGTAGTCGCTCATAGGTTTTGTCGAGGAGCTCGTAGAAGCAATCCTTAGCTATATCATCTTTTTCTTCCGTCGGAGCGTGAGCGCATATAAGGCTTATGTTGGCGAATTTGGCCTTGATGCGGATTGTTACTATGCGTTCGCTAATGTCTTGGAAACATAAGACTTCTTGCCTAAGTCTGGCACTTATAACAAATCCGCATCCGAATAGTCGCTGTTTCTGCTCACTATAACACGGTCCGTAGTATATGTCACAGTTTTTCATCCTCTTTTTGCCCGGCCCATCCCATCGTATTTCCTGGATGGCAGTAATGTCTGCTTTGTAGCAGTTTAGGGCTTCCGCTAGTTGTTCGCCTGCACCTCTCCTGTTTAATGTTCTCACATTCCAGGTGCAGATACGAACGTCGTTGTCCTTTTTTCGTTTAGCAGGGTCGTCAACAATAAAATCCGTCCTTTCCGAGGCTATTGGTTGCTCGTAACCATGCTTTTTTTTTTTTTAAATCAAGGCGAACGATTAATTGTTATTGAAAATGCATTAAAATTTTACATATCTGCAGCTCATGGTATAAAAAAAGAATGCCACTTCAGAGTGATATATACGATGTCCATCAAAAAGGGATTTTTTAACGGTTGATCTGGGATATTCCATCATAACCTTCTGGCAACACTGCTGAGCACCTGATAAAATGACTTGGATGTAGCGTTGGTGGGCTTGGAGTAATTTGTGTTATTTGTCTCTTTGACCCGTTTGGAGACCGAAGGGGTTTCCTCCAACGATCTCTGTCGCTTGTATATTATTTGGGACGAGTGGCGGAGAAAGAAAGAGATCCACAGTGCGCAGTTAGGGCTAGCTAATCCGAAGGTCGCCAGGTAATTGGATACTCAGTTATTGCAGATCATAAAAGTGAAAACCACATCGAAATCCGTTCAGAAGTTCTCGAGTTTAGTGCATTCATACACTTTTAGGATTTTATTTTGTTCTATGTATAGATGTGGTAGTGTATACAAATGGTTTTTATAGAAAAATGCCCGCAAAAAGTGGGCGTGAATTAAAGTGATCTGCATACGAAATGTTTATATTATCATAACCAATTTGTATACTTGTTCTGCTGGGAGCAACAAAGAGCACGTCTACCAAATTTCATCATTCCAGCTCACAATTTAAGGCTGGTGACGTACGGACGGACGGACAAACATGGTTAAATCGAATCAGCTAGCTATTCTGAGTCGATCCATATAAATAAATATATATTTAAAGGTATGCCTAGCTAAATTCTTTTTGTATGTTACAAACTATGTATCAAAACTAATGCTCCCCTATGGGAAAGGGTATAAAAACGTCGTTTTTTGTCGAACCATAAAATATTTTAATAAACTGTCTGAACAGTATGTTGAGACAATGTCATTTTCAAATGTCATCCTCATAATGTTCATAGCCACGCCCACTTTTTGGAGATATTAGTTTTAAAGATCGGATGGGATGGGATAGGTTACTAAAGACTTTGCAGATCGGATTATAGCCTTTTCATATGTTTTCATTCCCATTCAGTTTTTAGTCACGCCCTATTCATTTTAAGGATGGGATGGAATAGGATATTCAAAGATCAACGATTTGTAACATAGAGAAATAATTTAGCTTAATATACCTCAAAGTATATGGATCGACTCAGAATCACTATCTGAGACAATTTAGCCATGTCTGTCTGTTTTAGACCTTAAATTTTGAGCTAGGATAATGAAATTTGGTACATAGTAGGTATCCTTGTCCGAGGTTAATTAAAATTTAAAATATTTACAAAAAATCGTTTGTTGCAAAATCATTGGCTATGATAATATAAACCTTTCGTCTTTGGATTATTTTAACCCACACCCACTTTTTGGGGGCGTTTTCCTGCAAAAACCATTTGTATGCCCTACTCCAGATGCCACAAAAACGTCGTAATATGTCAAACCATAAAAGATTTTGATGAACTGTATGAACATTATTTTAGTTTTAAAGATGGGATGGGATGGGATGGAACGATTCGCACAGCGGATGGTATCCTTCTCATATGTTTATACCCTTTCCTCCCATAGAAGTTTTTTAGTTTTGATACATAGTTTGTAACATAGCTAATTTAGCTAGGTACACCTCAAAGTATACGGATCGACTCAGAATCGTTAGCTGTGTCGATTGAGTCATGTATGTCTGTCCGTTCATCCGTCTGTCTGTATGTTACCGATTTATAGGCATTAAATTTTGAGCTAGGATAATGAAATTTGGTATATAGGATCCTCGGACAGGCGTTCTGTAGCTACTGCCACTCCCACTTTTTAGAAAAACGTTCTTTTTGGTTAAACGTCTAAAAATATTTTAAAAAAACTCTGTTAACAAGAATTTAGACAATCCAAATATAATATTTCGTTCATATAAAGTTTTTTGCCACGCCTACTTTTTATGAAAAAAAACGCCTTTTGTCCAAATTTTAAAAAGTTCGAAAAAAAACCTTTGATGCAAATACTTTTGTAAGATAATATAAACATTTTATTCATCATTTTCACCCATGACGACTTTTTTTTCTTACAAACATAATTTGTATACCACCATCCCACGGAATTAGCAATAGAAATACGTTGTTTTTGTCGAACCACAAAAGGTTTTAATAAATTGTCTGAACAATATGTTGTGACACTGTCATTTTCTGTATATCATCGCCATAAAGCCGACATTTTGGGATATTAATTTTAAGGATGGGATGGGATAGGGTATTCATCGATCGGCATAGCGGATTTCAGCCTTCTCATATGTTTTTATATAATTTGCGCGCACTTAAATATTTAACCAAAATGCCAGCGTTAAGAGAAAGGGAAGAAACACACTCTTTCTAGTTGGATGTAATGGAGACTAACTCCATTGGAGGAGTACTAGTTTTTATGTTCGTTATGTTCTCAGGAATGTCAAGTTTGTGTATAATTTTAGCCTTTTGAAATAAAACATATGAGAAGGCTACAATCCGCTGTGTCGTTCGTTGATTATCCTATACAATCCCAATATATCTTTAAAACTTGTATTCCCAAAAAGTGGGCGTGGCTAAAACCGTTATTGGGATGAAATTAGAAAATGACGTTTTGACAAAATACTGTTAACACAGTTTATCAAAATCGTTTATTGTTTTACATAAAACGATGTTTTTCTATGGCATATGCTCTGGAACAGGGTAAACAAATGGTTTTTGTAGGAAAACCCCCCAAAAAGGCGTGGCAAAAATCTTATATAGACGAAATATAGATACCTATTGAGATTCTGTAAATATGTTGTTCAGACACTTTATCAAAATTCCTTATATTTTAGCCAAAAACTACTAAAAGGGGGCGTTTTAGTGGGCGGATTTCAAAAATGTTTGCACTTGTTTCGCTCCACTGCACAAGAATCCTATATAGCAAATTTCATTCTCCTATCTCGGTCGGACAAACGGGCGGACATATACTTTGAGGTATATATATCTAAATTATTTATCTTTTTTACAAACTGTGTATCAAAACTAATATATCCCTATGGGATAGGTTATAAAAAATCGAACAATTGCTGATGTTTAGGAAAACCAAAACATGTTTCTTATTTGATACACTTTTTTAATTTTTTTGTAATAACTGAGCGCTATTATAACTATAAAAAGTTTAATAATTTTAAAAGGCGCAAAAAGTAGCAGAACAATTTAACGAGGTCCAACTATCCCTGAATGGAATTTTCAGCTTTGGCCTGTAACGGAAAATCATTATAAATAACATGGACTAGGGTCCATGTCCGCAATAGAAATTCTTATAATTATAGTTCCTTATAATTCTATATTTATTCTATAATTTACCCAAACTATAAAATTCGTCAAATTCTCGCATGCTTTGTATTTGATCTTACGCTTACCTCGCAGTCAAATAGAAAGTTAAGTAAGACCGAGTCGTGCACAAACCATCCGTTTATTGGAAATTTATATAAACGTTTCACAGATAACAATCCGTTGTGAGTTCCTGCTTTTGCCGCAATTTTCCTGATTATCGGGTTAAAACGATTTTCATGTCGAGGAATTGAGACTAGACATAAATGGATCTACCATGTGTAAAATGTTATTATCACTTACTTCTATAAAAGGCAAATCACTTTCGATGTTTATATATATATATATATATA
Source organism: Rhingia campestris (assembly GCA_932526625.1). Classification (NCBI taxonomy): domain Eukaryota; kingdom Metazoa; phylum Arthropoda; class Insecta; order Diptera; family Syrphidae; genus Rhingia; species Rhingia campestris. The sequence goes on from OW052183.1 coordinate 76,510,857, forward strand.
TATATATATATATATATATATATATATATATATATATATATAACGAAATTGAGTATATCTTTTCTCCGATAGATTCCTATAGATTTTCTGCGCAGGTTTTTCTATACCACATACTAAGTTTTTTGAAACAAAAACCTTTAAAATAACAAAACAAGTATTAATTTGATTTTTTCACATTTCCGTCAATTTTTCTTAACTCTTACCAAACAGAACTAAATTTAATTACATATCTATGTAGAACTTTGATTATTAAATCCACTGGTGTATATAAATATTATCTCTGTTCGTTATCTTAGAGAAAAGTTATAACATAAAATATATATTATTTGAATTGTATTGTGAATACCATCAGTGGAGACTATCGTCAATGACGGTGCCCATGCGGCGTACATGTTTATGCGTGTTCATTCTGTATGAAAACCGCTGACTACATTAAAAGCAAGTGGTGTGTGCACGACTGGGTCGTACTCAACTTTTTCTTTCACATCGAGTTGGGCGTAGATCAAAAGCCAAGCATGAGAGATTTTGACGATTTTCATAATTGCGCCTACACAATACATTCATTTTGATTATTGATGCTAAAAATAATATAAATAATGTCAAAATGTGATTATACGAACGTTAATTCCAGAATTTGAAGGAATCGGTGTATATGACAATAATAATAATTTTCCGTTATTGGTCACAACTGAAAAATCCATTTAGGAATAGTTCAGCAAAAACGAATTTTGTGGGGTTTTTGCAAACAGTAATAGTAGTATCTATATAAATTAAATCAATCAAAATAGTTTGCGAAAAATAGCCAATTTTCTTCATATTGCCTAAATGCAAAAATCCGTTATATGCATTTTCTCGAAAAACTGGTATGCAATTTTTTTGGAACTAATATGAATACAGTATACATAAATAAAGTTAAAAAAAAATCGTTAGAGACGTTTCCGAGAAAATTGGGGTTATGTATAATTTTTATATGGCAGGTGCCGTTAATGGCTATAAGTAAAACGAGTGTTGGGTGCACGACTGGGTCGCACGCAACTTTCTCTTTCACAGCGAGTTGGGCATTACATCAAATCATAAGCATTTTAATTATTGATGCCAAAAATTGATATAATGACGAAATGTGATTATACGAACGTTTACTCCAAAATTTGAAGGAATTCGTGTCTATGTGAATAATAATGATTTTCCGTTATTGGCCAAAACTGAAAATTCCGTTAAGTGATGGTTGGGCTTAAACTAATTATGTGGAATTATGTTCTAAACTATAATAGTAGTATACATATTTAATTTCATTCAATTTGACATAATAGTTTGCGAGAAATTAACAATTTTCTTTATATGGCCTAAATGACAAAATCCGTTATATGGATTTTCTCGAAAAAAAACAGGGTATGCAGTTTTGTTGGAACTAATATGCTTAGAATATATATAAAGCTTAATCAAAATCGTTAGAGCCGTTTTCGAGAAATTTGATGCTATGTGTAATTTTTATATGGCAGATACCGTTAATAACATGGCTTAAAACAAAAAAAATGCATAGATTATGACCAAAACAAACATGGATAAGAAATTTGAAGAAAATCGGTCAAGCCGTTTAGGCTGAGGAGACCATTATGGACAGACGGTTTCGCTATCTTCGTAATGTTACAATCAATCAAAATCTCGAGGTCGAAAATTTTCACGGAAATAATACCTCTCTCTTTAAAAATGGACTAGAATTATGACCACAAAAATCCTGGATACGAAAATTGAAGAAAATCGGTCAAGCCTTATAGGCTGGAGAGGCAATTGCGGACAGACGGACGGAACAAAACTACGTTTTTAGTTCCACTATCATTTTGATGTTAGAATCAATCAAAATCTCTATGTCGAAAATGTTTACGAAAACAATACATTTCTCTTTGTAAGAAAAGTAAATAAATTTTCAATGCCAATGCATCAGATATAAGTTACACATTTATTTAAACTGCTAAAGGCGGGCGACGCAAGGCGAGCATGGGTCAGATAGTTTATTATAAATATAGTATGGTCCTGCATTCTCCGAACATTTAAAAAATATTAGCTAACATTAGATGAAACTTGCATAACGCATATTTTCATTTATACATTTGCACAATCTAATATCTACCTGTAAATTTAAAACACTATGTCCTAAGTGCAACAATATGCAGGTGATAACATAACATTCCTTTAAACACGTGTACCTACTTACCCCTTTCCTCTATCAGATTCCATTTTATAAAAATATGGTTAGTGTATTTAAAACGAAATTCATGTATACTAGTGGGTACGTAAGTATTCACTTTTACTTAGAGCATTCGAACAGCTCAAATGCCACAAGCCAACAAACAAAACTTACAAGTTTACATCGTTTTGAAAAAAAAAATTTAATATGTATAAACAGACGCTAAATCTAAAATAAACATATGCAGTACATCTGTCTTTCGCCTATTTTACATTTTTCTCTGTGTTGGAATTTAGTATATTCCTATATATCTGTTCTGTTTCATACGTGTATGATTCCGCTACTTGTTAATCTCACTCATTCTCTTGTCTCTTTGCGTTCATAGAGTAGTATTGCGATTTGCAACAGTGTTGAAAAAGTAAAGAACATAGCAAAGTGGTATTGGTGACACGTGTAATCAATTGAAATTAATTACAGAAAGGGTGTAAATAAAAGTAAAAACAGTGACAGAGGGGGTGTCATACAAGTACTCTTTCGTTATATTCGAATTCGGTGATTAGACTACTCGTGTATGCAGAGGAAAGCGATATCGGCTTTTAGAATATTGTAAAATTATGATGTATTAAAAGTTTTATTTTAAAATTCATATCGGATGAGTATTAAGTATACATATTAATATAAGGTGCACCTACAGGGGTTTGCTGCGATTGCGCCGTGTTTACACAATTAACATTTTTATAAGAGAATGGGCACGTGCGTTCGGTTACTAGTTGCAATATGACCTTGAAATGAAGCTTACAATAGTGAAATAGAAAACTAGGAAAGCGAATAATTGAGAAGAAACTTAATAATCGGTTTCCTACTGTAGTGACAATACGTTTTTCAATCAATAAAACAAATAAAAAAGCTACCAATATTTCAATATAAATATTGTGAATGTGATAAAAATATGCTATATTGGTTTGTGACAATTTAATGAAAACATTATACCTACATATAACTATAGTTATATGTATAATGCTATGTATATATATGTTATATATATATATATATATATATATATAGATATATATATACCAAAAAACAGCGGTGTGCTAGTAGTTTCACCGATTTACGGAAGCTTGTGCAAATTACGGAAGCTTGTGCAAATTGTTTTTGTAGCAAAACGGCCCGAAAATGTGGGCGTGGTTTCAAATGATCTTAGGACGAAATGTTCACATTATCATTACCAATGATCCTGCATCGAAAGCTTTTTCGAATATATTAAAAGTGTACAGAAGAACGCTTTTTTAACTGAAAACGCCCGTATCGTATCAGCTAGCAATACTGACTTTGTAGTTGCCGCAGTTTAGGGGTATCCTTTTTTATGGATCTTGCATACTTTTATCCGACAAAATCTTGGGTGCGAGAGACCTAGCACATTAGTTGCGGCAAAGATTATGAATTCTATACAGATGACGCACTCCATACAAGAAAAATTGCTCTATGGCAGGTCGTGCTGGCACAGCCCGCCATATGTTTTTGTTCTTGTTTTTTATGTGTTTCCATGCACTCAGCAAAAGTTTCTGTTTTTTGTTCTCAATGCGTCATCTGTATAGAATTCCTAATCTTTGGTTGCGGCTGATCAAATGGCTTGTTGACATCATTGCCATTGTTCTTCGACATTCGATTCTGTTGGTATGATGTTAATCGAGAGGTTAAGTGATATGCGTTGCGCGAAGGCCTTTGCTAATTGCAGGGGTATGTTGGTTGAGACCCAGGTTCATTCCCGACTTTAGCGCCACTTAAGTATGTGAGTGCTCTGTTGCTCCCAGCAAAGGAAGGGAAACGCCCCTTATATAGAAAAACATAGTTTTTGGCCAAACCCTAAAGAATTTTGAAATATGTTCTTACAAAATATTTAGACACTCTCAATATCTATATTTTAGTGGCATTTTCAGTAAAAAAAAAAACTTTTTTCGGAAAACTTTTATTAATATAAACATTTCGTCTGTACATCATTTTAACCCACGCCCATTTCTTGGGGCCTTGTTCAAAAACAAAAAAAAAACATTTTTATACACCATAGCATATGGAACGAAAAAAGATTTAGATAAACTGTCTGAACAAAGTGTGGTGACAATATCATTTTCTATATTTTATCCCTATTCAGTTTTTAGCCCCTTTGTGGGTACATTCATCTTAAGGAAGGGATTGGATAGGATATTCAACGATTCGCACAACAAAATGAAGCTTTCTCAATGTTTTTTTATAAAATTTAAAATAAGTTAATAAAATGTCGTCCCTTAGTTACCATTATATCACAGTCAAGATTATAGGAAGAGCTCAACAAATATGTGGCATGATGCCGCTTGAGTCTATTTTGGTCTTAATATTAATTAAGTTTAGATACAAGCAGAGGAATGTATAATAATATATAATAACAGAAATAAGACAAGGTACATGCTTCTTTTGTAGTAAACTGCGCTGTAGCATGCGGAATAGTTGGCAGAGTGCCATAGCGTTTTATCATACAACAAGGTAAATATATGTTTCCAAATATAAACACCTAAGTAAAAATAATTCTCTTTTTTTTAATTTAAGGGTTCAGAAATGTGTAAGCAGTAACAAGAAGTATAGAAATAGTAGTAATGAGTTTGTGCAATTTGAGAGTTCTTTCAATGGCTGAGACATGTCAACGTGCGAATTGCAAGATTGAAGCTTTCACTGCCTGAATGTTCTAAGGGATCTAGGACTCGAGTTCTTCGAATAGTACATACACTCGCGATTTCTTCAAACATTTTGTTGCCGTACCCAATGCATTGACTTTTTTTAGCTTTCGATAAGTTATTACATACATAACTAGATTTACTAGATTACTGAACAAATCAGTGCCATACAGGCACGCAGCTAGCTCTAAATATAAATTAATTCTCTGTTTTGCTAACGGTTTATCTAAAATAATACAGGTACCGTCACACCATGCAAGGAAAGTGCTCGCAGCAAGTTTTCCAAAAAAACTATTTTTTTTTTAAATCTGTGCAAGTGCTTGCAGTGAGCAGTCACACCATGCAAGGAAAGTGCTTGCAGCAACCGGCTTTTTGCTTCCTCGCAAACACGTACTGAGCAAACTTTCTGTAAGCACTTTTTGGATCGTTACAACTTGCAAGTGCAAATGCTTGATGCAAGCGCTTGCCGCAAGTGACACTTCTTCGATTACTGTGGACGGGTTTTGATTTGCCATTTTTAGTTCGTCTTCATTTCTTATTTTCCCGAAAATTGATGCAAAATGGAAAGTGGGGAGGTTGTTAAAGATTTTTGTGGTGCTCATATTGTGTTTCAAGAAGAAGCACACAAATGTTCTATATAAATAAAGACATAAAAAAACATATGAGAAGGTTACAATCCACTGTGCTAATCAATCGTTGAACATCCTATCCCATTTCATCCTTAAATCAACCATACCCAAAAAGTGGGCGTGTCAACACCTCTTGTTCAGAAAGATTACTTTAATCTCTTATGATTCTATAAAAAAAAGGAGGTTTTTCTATGTGATGTGTTTAACAAAAGGGTTTTTTAGGGTAACCCCCTCAAAAATTGTCTATGGGTAGAAATGATATATGACGAAATGTTGATGGTATTATTCTCGAAATATTTTCATCAAAAGTTTTTCAAACATTCCATCTATTTTTCATGGCAAAGCAGGTCGCTTTTACGTATCCGATGTGCGGATCGTTTAATACCCGTAATTCAATCATTTAAATTATCAAGAGAGACAAAGAGCAAAAAGAAAATGTGATAAAACGCGGTCTTATCCTTCCATAGAACAGAAAGTTTGAACAAACTTTATGAAATAAAAACAACACTTAATATTGTTGTAAAAATTGAACCTATGGGTAGGTAAGTATTCCAAATTAGTTCCCCAGTGCAAGCGCTGCCGCTGCAAGGATACAATCATACGCAAACCTATTGTCAAAAAGAACCGTCGTGTGTAAAATGTGCCATAAATCATCTGACGGTAAATTGTATGTCAGATAAGAAAACTCTTGCTATCTGCATTAACTGCATAAAGGCAATCATCCGGCAAATTATCGCGGCTGCCAAGTAGCTAAAGAGATGCAAAAAAGACGGACTAAATTTAATAGTATTAATGCACAGAAATTAAAGTTAAACAAGCAAAAGCCTAAAATTCCGATTAAAAATATGTCAAACCCAAAGCAGGCTATAGGTACCTAAGCGAAATAAATTTTCACAAACTACGCAGCCATCAGATAGCCGTTCGGATCTTGTACATCCAAAACCAAATGAACAAACGTATGATTAAGCCACAGTATCCGATAACTTCCAAAAAAATATATCACCTGACCCAGTTTTAAACGTATTTTCGATTATTCTTTCAAAACTTGAGGAACAAAGCAAAACGAATAAACTTATTTTTGACAAGCTTGTTAAGCTCGAAAATAGTATTAGACGTACCCCACCTTTAGCATGAATAGATTGCTTAAAATTCTTACATGAAATACCAATGGCCTTTGGCAAACACTTGGAGAACATGTATTTTTTTATGCAGGAAAATGATATATACATCTATTTAATATCCGAAACTCACGCAAAGAGTAATTCGAACTTAAAGATTAAAGGTTACCTCGACTGTCATGCCATACATCCATCGAATAAGGCTAGAGGTGGAGCCTCACTATATATAAAAGAGTGTATCGAACATTCGATTGATCTTAAATGAGAAATCGAAACAACGCAAGCTAGCTCTATAAAAGTCAAAAGCAGACAATCCTTTCTAATGATATCTTCTATTTACTGCCCACCACGATGCAAGGTTGAGAAAATTGACTTTGAAAACTTCCTTAAATCCCTTGGACAGCGTTTCGTTATCGGAGGGTATTTTAATGCTAAACATGCATTCTGGGGATCTAGAAAGGTAGGATGCTTAATGATGTAGGTAAAAGGACCATCCCGAATTTCATTCTACGGGAAAAAAACTTACTGGCCAACTGATGTTAGAAAAATACCGGCTTTGATCGATGTTTTTCATTGAAAAAGGTCTGCCGTCCAATCAAATTTAAGTTGAAGAATGCTTTGAACCACCCCAAACTTCGCATATACGTTTTTTTGGTCTTGATATATTATATATATTACGTTATATTATATATAACGTCAACAACCAACAATATATAACCAAGACTGCAGTTTTTTTCGAGAAAAATCATATAACGGATGCCTAGATCGATCCAGTTAGCGATTCTGAGTCGATCCATATACTTTATGGTGCTATATCTATCGAAATTATTTTCCTATGCTACAAAATTAATTATATCTTATATATCCCTATGGGATAGGGTATAATAATTCAGCAATAAAAAAAATTCGATGCAAGATCATTGGTTATGATAATACGAACATTTCTTTTTTACATCATTTTAACCCACGCCCACTTTTTCGGAGCGTTTTCCTACAAAAACCATGTGTATACCGAACCCTATAGTATATGCAATAATAATGTTGTTTTTTTTTTTTGACAATATCTTGTCACAACGTCATTTTTAAACCCTATTCTATAGGGGTATATAAGTTGTAATACATAGTTTGTAACATAGAGAAATAATTAAGCTAGATATACCTTTAAGTATATAGATCGACTCAGAATCGGTAGCTGAGTCGATTTAGCCATGTCTGTTCGTCCGTACGTCAACAGTTTTTGGGCCTTCAATTTTTACCTTATTAGAAAAACTTAAAGTTTTTGGCCAAACCGTTAGCAATTTTGAAAAAAAGTATGAACAACATATTTAGAGAATCGCAATATCTATATTTCGTCTATATAAAGATTTTTGCCACGCCCACTTTTTGGGGGCGTTTTTATTAAAAAAACGTTATTTGGTACATTTTTTAAATATTTGCAAAAATTTTTGACGCAAGATCATTGGATATGAACATTTCGTCTATAGGTACATCATTTTAACCCACGCCCACATTTTGGTGGCATTTCCTAAAAAAAATATTTTTATACCCTACCACAAGGCATATTCAATAGAAAAACCGTTGTGTTTAGTCGAACCATAAAAGATTTGGATAAACCGTCTGAACAATATGTTGTATTTATTGCCATAAAGTCCACATTTTGGGATATTAATTTTAAGGATGGAATGGAATAGGGTATTAAACAATCCGCATAGCGGATTGTAGTCTTCTCATATCTTCTATACTTCATTACCATAAAGCCCACAATTTGGGGAAATTAATTCTAAGGATGGGATAGGGTATTAACCGATTCGCACAGGGGATTGTAACCTTCTCATATGTTTCTAACCTTTCCCATAGGGGGTATATTAGTTTTGATACATAGTTTGTAACATAGGGAAATAATTTAGCTAGATATACCTCAAAGTATATGGATCGACTCAGAATCGCTAGCTGAATCTATCCATCCGTCTGTCCGTCCGTACGTCACCAGTTTTTGGGGCCTTAAATTTTGAGCTAGAATTTTGAAATATGGTACACGTGCTCTTTGTTGTTTCCTGCAGAACAAATGTAAAAGTTTTTGAAATACGCCCATTGCCACGCCCCCTTTAAAGAATAACGTAGGTTTTGGCCAAACCGTAAGGAATTTTAAAAAAAAATTATCTGAGCAGCATATTTAGAGAATCAAAATATTTATACTTCGTCGTGGCAAATAAAATCACGTCTACGATGGATAAGAGTTATCGACGAACGCAAGAGTCGATCAAGATACAAAGCAGGAGAGCAACTTACTACTACTGTTTAAATCTGCGTTGACGGGCTTTGGAGTCGAAGATTCAACCAAGAACTATACGAGCTGTACAGCGACATACCCATGGTAAAAAAATCCGCCCACTGCCACGCCCCCTTTTTAGAAAAACGTAGGTTTTGGCCAAACCGTAAGGAATTTTAAAAAATTATCTGAGCAACATATTTAGAGAATCAAAATATCTATATTTCGTCGTGGCAAATAAAATCACGTCTACGATGGAAAAGAGTTATCGACGAACGCAAGAGTCGATCAAGATGCATAGCAGGAGAGCAACTTACTGACACAGTGGGTCAGCCAAATTTAACACCACCTGCAATCTCCGCGATTTTTACGCTTACAGGGCACATTCAAAAAAACAACTTATAAATATAGATTGCATAATTGTTTGTTTGTTTAAATTTGCGGGGCTTTGGAGTCGAAGATTCAACCAAGAACTATACGAGCTGTCCAGCGACATACCCATGGTTAAAAAACTCCGCATTGGACGTTTAAGATGTCTAGGACACCAATACTCCGGCTTGCAGAGTCTTCGATTCCCAGCCAGACGTCGGACGCAGAAGAGGAAGACCTCGTCTGAAGTGGCGCGCACAAGTAGAAACCGACCTCAACCAACTTGGAGTGCGCAACTGGATTCAGTTAGCTAAGGACCGGGCTAATTGGAGAGGCATGTTGGTTGATGCCCAGGTTCAATCCGGACTGTACTTAAGTAAGTAAAGTATACTCCCAACAAATGGGCATGGATAAAAACTTTATCGATATTGAGCTTGTCTAAATATATTATTCAGACAGATTCGTCGGATGGAAAGTCTATATACCATTTCAATATTCTAGCCCAACATTTAGGGACCAAAAATCGGCGACTCACAGATAAACTGACAGACATACATGGCTATATCGACTCAGCTAGCGATCCATATACTTTGATGTATATCTAATGTCTCTATGTTACAAAGTTTATTGTTAAAACGAATAAACCCAATCGATCAATTGAGCAATGATTTTGGAAATAGGTATCCACAATTAGTAAGCGTTGTTCCTCTGTTAGTTAATTCATGATGAAATGGCAATCCCTACTGGACAGAAACGTCAAATAGACGAGCCAGTTAACAAATAATTACTGTAAGAAACAACAACGCTATGAAAAAAGTACTTCATATCCTATTCGAACACCCGTTATAAAAAATTTATATCACGATGTTCGTTTACGCTAATTTCCGAAACCGCTGAAACGATTTCGATGTGTGTTGTTTGGTCCAACTTAAAAGATAAAATAGTTTTTACCTTGATAAGTGACCGCCAATTGAAATTTTTAGAAATTATATTAATATAGAACAAGTAATATACAGTGCTCTTCACTTGATTAGACACACCAATTTTTTGTTTTACATAAATCTTCATCTGAAAAAACTCATTTCACCAATGGCTTCACGAATATTGTCCTTTTAAGCGTCAATTGTCTCTGGCTTGTCGGCGTAACACTTATCTTTTACGGCACCCCACAAATAATAGTCCAACGGTGTCAAATCGCAGCTCCGAGGTGGCCAAACGACATCAGCTCTGCGGCTGATAATGCGATCTTCAAAAACAGGGCGCAAAACATCGAGTGTAGCTTCAAATGCGACAATTTTGCTTGTTTACATACCCGCCAAGATCAAAATGAGCTTCATCTGAAAAGATGATTTTTTTTGGCAAAATCGGCATCTTCTCTAAGTCGATCGCAGGCCCACTTAGCGAAGCGAAACCGCATTGGTTGATCAGTTGGCTTTATGCAAAATTCGTCTCAATGATGTCTCCGAAATGTTCAATTGTTGAGAACGACGGTGAATTGATGTTGATGGCGCTTCACGCACACTTTCTGCCACAGCAGCAATATTCTCGGGTGTACGCACTGTTTTTGGCTTTTCACACTTTGGTTTGTCGATGAGGATGCCAGTTTCTTTCACTTTTTTCACAAGATAACGAAAATACGGAGCTGACGGTGCTTCTCTTCTTCCAAAATCCGTACGCAATTTTCGCACACATTCTGCAACATTACCATGATTTTCAAAGTAATGTCGCAATATTTCCCAGGGTTGTTCAAGCGTATACACAACCATATACGTTCAGCGGAAGGATAAAACTAATTATCTGTCAAATCCGACATGAGCTAAGTGTTACCATTCACAAAATAAGAACTAGTTGAAAAAAAAAACGTTAGATGGCGGACCCGTTATTTATATATAAACTTATTCCTCATACCCTTAAACATTCATGGCCAAAAAAAGGACAACGTCTGTCGGAACATAGATATTAAAGTTTACTCAATTCGAATTTAAATCTCATTTTCCCTAAGTGCAGACTCAGTTATTCAGGTATGCAGTTTTATTGAAACTACTAGTTTAGTGTATGTAATGTTTAATCAAAATCGTTAAAGCCGATTTCGAGAAAATGTACGTTATGTGTCACCGTTCATAAAATGGCTAAGAGTACAAGCATATAACGGTACAATTAAAAATATGAGAGGCTACAATCCGCTGTGCGGATCGTTGAATACCCTATCCCATCCCATCCTTAAAATTAATATCCTCAAAATATAGGCTTTATGGCGATGAAATACAGAAAATGACATTGTCACAATATATTGCTCAGACAGTTTATCAAAATCTTTTGTGGTTCGACAAAAAACAACGTATTTCTATTTCTAATGCTTTGGGATGGGGTATACAAATGGGTTTTGTAAGAAAACGCCCAAAATTTGGGCGTAGGTGAAAATTATCTATGGACAAAATGTTTATATTAGCATTGCGGAAGTATTTGCATCAAATTTTGTTTCGAAAGTGTTAAGATTTGGACAAAAAGCGTTTTTACTAAAAACGCCCCCAAAAAGTGGGCGTGGCAAAAAACTTTGTGTGGACGAAATATAGATATTAGGATTGTCTAAATATGCTGCTCAGACACTTTTTCAAAATTCTTAACCGTTTGACTAAAAAAAAGTTTTTTTTTTTTTAAATGGGCGTGGCAATGGGCGGATTTTGAAATTTTTTACACTTGCTCGAACAGCACGTACAACGATCACATATACCAAATTTCATCAAGGCCTAAAAACCTGTGACCTACAGACTGACAGAAGGCCGGATGGGCGGACGGACGGACGGACAGACAGACATGGCCTAAGCTAGCGATTCTGAGTCGATCCATATAATTTGAGTTATATGTAGCTAAATTATTTCTCTATGTTACAAACTATGTCTCAAAGATAATATACCCCTATGGTATAAGGTATAAAAAAGCTCAAGCACCTGGCCGAATAGGAAATGAATTCTATAAAAATGCCCCTGCTGAATTCTTTAGCAAAATGTTAGCAACTTTCAATTTCATTTTTAGAACAATATTATGTACTTCAGGAGTTTAATGATGCTATCCAATATACAAAGAGTGAGATGTCAATACACTTACTAACTACAGAGGAATATCTTTTATAAACTCGATTGCTAAGGTTTTTTATCTATCCTACTTAACAGAATCAACTACTGAGTAGACAGGAATAAAATACTGAATGAATATCAAGCAGGAAAGAAAATGCCCCGCAAAGGTTATTTCACGAATGTCAACTCAAATGCTAAGGGTCTTAAAAATATATTTAAGAACACCCTGCAAACAGTATGGGACGGAAGAAATATATCCGAATGATTTAAAACTTAATCTGGAGTTAAACAAGGTTCTCTACAGTTCTTTTTACTCTGTTCATTGGTGACATATCGGAACACATGTCCGCAGGTGTCAATCGCATAAAAAAACATATGAGAAGGCTACAATCCGCTGTGCGGATCGTTGAATACCCTATCCCATCCTATCCATAAAACTAAAATCCCCAAAAAAGGGGACATGGCTAAAAACACGATGTGGATAAATAGAAAAAATGATATAGTGACAACAAATTCTTCAGACTGCTTACAAAACACTTTAACGGTTCTACATAAGACAAGGTTTTCTCTTGCATATGTTATGGGGTAGTGTATAAAAATGGTTTTTATATAAAAACGCCCCCAAAAAGTGGGCGTGGGTTAAAATGGTATATAGAAGAAATGTCCATATTAATAATGTTAATGATTCTGCATCAAAATTTTTTTCGAAAAATTTAAAATTTGACCGAAAACAGTTTTTTATTGAAAACGCCCCCAAAAAGTGGGCGTGGCAAAAAACTTTATATGGACGAAATATAGATATTAATATTGTCTAAATATGTTGTTCAGAAACTTTTTTAAAATTCCTTACGGTTTGGTCAAAAACTGAGTTTTTCTTAAAAGGGGGCGTGGCAGTGGGCGGATTTCAAAAATTTTTACACTTGTTCTGTAGGCAGAGACGAGGATCCTATATACCAAATTTCATTATCCTAGCTCAAAATTTAAGGCCTAAAAATCGGTGACGTACAGACGGACGGACGGACGGACGGACGGACAGACAGACATGGCTTAATCGATTCAGCTAGCGATTCTGAGTCGATCCATATACTTTGAGGTATATGTAGCAAAATTATTTCTCTATGTTACAAACTAAGTATCAAAACTAATATACCCCTATGGGATAGGGTATAAACATATGAGAGGCTACAATCCGCTATGCGGATCGTTGAATACCCTATCCCATCCCATCCTTTAAATTAATATCCTCAAAATATAGGCCTTATGGCGATGAAAAACAGAAAATGACATTGTCACAATATATTGCTCAGACAGTTTCTCAAAACCTTTTGTGGTTCGACAAAAAACAACGTATTTCTATTGCTAATGCCTTGGGATGGGGTATACAAATGGTTTTTGTAAGAAAACGCCCCCAAAATATGGGCATAGGTGAAAATGATCTATAGAAAAAATGTTTATATTACCATTTCGGAAGTATTTGCATCAAAATTTTTTTCGAAAGTTTTAAAATTTGGACAAAAAACGTTTTTTACTAAAAACGCCCCCAAAAAGTGGGCGTGGCAAAAAACTTTGTATGCACGAAATATAGATATTAGGATTGTCTAAATATGTTTTGAAGTTCCTTACGGTTTGGCTTAAAACTACGTTTTTTCTAAAAGGGGGCGTGGCAGTTTGCGGATTTTAAAAATGTTTACACTTGTTCTGGTGACTCGGCCAAGGATCCTATATACCAAATTTCATTATCCTAGCTCAAAATTTAAGGCCCAAAAATCGGTGACGAACAGACAGACGGACGGACGGACGGACGGACAGACAGACATGGCTAATTCGACTCAGCTAGCGATTCTGAGTCGTTCCATATACTTTGAGGTATATGTAGCTAAATTATTTCTTTATGTTACAAACTAAGTATCAAAACTAATATACCCCTATGGGATAGGGTATAAACATATGAGAAGGTTACAATCCCCTGTGCTGATCGTTTAATACCCTATCCTATCCCATCCCATCCTTAAAATTAATATCCCCAAATTGCGGGCTTAATGGTAATTAAATATAGAAAATGGCGTTGTCACAAAATATTGTTCGGACAGTTTATGAAAATCTTTTATGCTTAGTCATAAAACAAAGTTTTTCTATTGCATATACCTTGGTTTAGGGTATAAAAATGGTTTTTGTACAAAGACGGGCCCAAAAATGGGCGTGGGTTAAAATGATGTAGACGAAATGTTCATATTATCATATCCAATGATCTTGCATCAAAAGTTTCAAATAATGCAAATATTCAAAAATGTACCAAAAAATGTTTTTTTTTAATAAAAACGCCCCCAAAAAGTGGGCGTGGCAAAAACTTTATATAGACGAAATAAAGATATTGCGATTTTCTAAATATGTTAATCAAACACCTTTTTTTTAAATTCTTTACGGTTTGGCCAAAAACTACGTTTATAAAAATGGGACGTGGCAGTCGGCGGATATCAATAATTTTTACACTTGTTTTGCTGGGAGCAACAAAGAGCACGGTTACCAAATTTCATCATTCTAGCTCAAAATTTTAGGCCCAAAAACTGGACGGACGACCAGACGAACGGACAGACATGGCTAAATCGACTCAGCGACGATTCTGAGTCGATCTATATACTTTGAGGTACATGTAGCGAAATTATGTCTCTATGTTACAAACTATGCATGAAAACTAATATACCCCCTATGGGATAGGGTATAAAAATAATAAAACCTACACCAATCATATCGCTTCAAATAAACAAGCCTAATGAAATTATTGGAGGAAAATTAAATAAAAGCAAGCACAACCCTAATTAAAAATATGAGAATGCTACAATCCGCTGGGCGCATCGTTTTATATCCTATCCCTTTCCAGCCTTAAAATTAATATCCCCAAAATATAGGTTTTATGAAGATGAAATATAGAAAACGACAACATATTGTGCAGACAGTTTATCAAAATCTTTTATAGTTCGACAAAAAACAACGCGTTCGCCTGCATATGCAATGGGGTAGGGTATACAAATGGTTCTTGTAAGAAAATGTCCCTAAAAAGTGGGCGGGGGTTAAAATGATCTAGGAACGAAATGTTTATTTTATCATAACCAATTGTTCTGCATCAAAAGTTTTTTTTTTCAAATATTTTAAAATTGTACCGAAAAAGTTTTTTTATGAAAACGTCCCCAAAAAATGGGCGTGGCAAAAAACTTTATAAAGACAAAATATAGATATTCTGTACTCTAAATATCTTGCGCAGATCCTTTTTTTAAATTCCTTACGGTTTGGAAAAAAACTACGTTTTTCTAAAAAGGGTGCGTGGCAGTGGGCGGATTTCAAAAATGTTTACACTTGTTCTGCTGGGAGCAACAAAGAGCACGTGAACCAAATTCAATGCCCAAAAACTGGTGACTTACGGACGGACGCACGGACGGAAAGACATGGCTAAATCGACTCAGCTAGCGATTCTGAGTACATCCATATACTTTTAGGTATATGTAGCTAAATTATTTCTCTATGTTCCAAACTATGTATCAAAAGTCATAACTAATATAAACTAATAATATATATATATATATATATATATATATATATATATATATATATATATATATATATATATATATATATATGTTGTGACAACGTCATTTTCAATATGTTATCACCACAAAGCCCACATTTTGGGGATATTTATTTAAAGAAAGACATCTAATGCTTTGGGATGGGGTATACAAATGGTTTTTGTAAGAAAACGCCCAAAATTTGGGCGTAGGTGAAAATTATCTATGGACAAAATGTTTATATTAGCATTGCGGAAGTATTTGCATCAAATTTTGTTTCGAAAGTGTTAAAATTTGGACAAAAAGCGTTTTTACTAAAAACGCCCCCAAAAAGTGGGCGTGGCAAAAAACTTTGTGTGGACGAAATATAGATATTAGGATTATCTAAATATGCTGCTCAGATACTTTTTCAAAATTCTTAACCGTTTGACTAAAAAAAAGTTTTTTTTTTTTTAAATGGGCGTGGCAATGGGCGGATTTTGAAATTTTTTACACTTGTTCGAACAGCACGTACAACGATCACATATACCAAATTTCATCAACCTAGCTAAAAATTTAAGGCCTAAAAACCTGTGACCTACAGACTGACAGAAGGCCGGATGGGCGGACGGACGGACGGACAGACAGACATGGCCTAAGCTAGCGATTCTGAGTCGATCCATATAATTTGAGTTATATGTAGCTAAATTATTACTCTATGTTACAAACTATGTCTCAAAGCTAATATACCCCTATGGTATAAGGTATAAAAAAGCTCAAGCACCTGGCCGAATAGAAAATGCCCCTGCTGAATTCTTTAGCAAAATGTTAGCAACTTTCAAATTCATTTTTAGAACAATATTATGTACTTCAGGAGTTTAATGATGCTATCCAATATACAAAGAGTGAGATGTCAATACACTAACTAACTACAGAGGAATATCTTTTATAAACTCGATTGCTAAGGTTTTTTATCTATCCTACTTAACAGAATCAACTACTGAGTAGACAGGAATAAAATACTGAATGAATATCAAGCAGGAAAGAAAATGCCCCGCAAAGGTTATTTCACGAATGTCAACTCAAATGCTAAGGGTCTTAAAAATATATTTAAGAACACCCTGCAAACAGTATGGGACGGAAGAAATATATCCGAATGATTTCAAACTTAATATGGAGTTAAACAAGGTTCTCTACAGTTCTTTTTACTCTGTTCATTGGTGACATATCGGAACACATGTCCGCAGGTGTCAATCGCATAAAAAAACATATGAGAAGGTTACAATCCCCTGTGCTGATCGTTTAATACCCTATCCTATCCCATCCCATCCTTAAAATTAATATCCCCAAATTGCGGGCTTAATGGTAATTAAATATAGAAAATGGCGTTGTCACAAAATATTGTTCGGACAGTTTATGAAAATCTTTTATGGTTAGTCATAAAACAAAGTTTTTCTATTGCATATACCTTGGTTTAGGGTATAAAAATGGTTTTTGTAGAAAGACGGGCCCAAAAATGGGCGTGGGTTAAAATGATGTAGACGAAATGTTCATATTATCATATCCAATGATCTTGCATCAAAAGTTTCAAATAATGCAAATATTCAAAAATGTACCAAAAAATGTTTTTTTTTAATAAAAACGCCCCCAAAAAGTGGGCGTGGCAAAAACTTTATATAGACGAAATAAAGATATTGCGATTTTCTAAATATGTTAATCAAACACCTTTTTTTTAAATTCTTTACGGTTTGGCCAAAAACTACGTTTATAAAAATGGGACGTGGCAGTCGGCGGATATCAATTATTTTTACACTTGTTTTGCTGAGAGCAACAAAGAGCACGGTTACCAAATTTCATCATTCTAGCTCAAAATTTTAGGCCCAAAAACTGGACGGACGGCCAGACGAACGGACAGACATGGCTAAATCGACTCAGCGACGATTCTGAGGCGATCTATATACTTTGAGGTACATGTAGCGAAATTATTTCTCTATGTTACAAACTATGCATGAAAACTAATATACCCCCCTATGGGATAGGGTATAAAAATAATCAAACCTACACCAATCATAGCGCTTCAAATAAACAAGCCTAATGAAATTATTGGAGGAAAATGAAATAAAAGCAAGCACAACCCTAATTAAAAAATATGAGAATGCTACAATCCGCTGGGCGCATCGTTTTATATCCTATCCCTTCCCAGCCTTAAAATTAATATCCCCAAAATATAGGTTTTATGAAGATGAAATATAGAAAACGACAACATATTGTGCAGACAGTTTATCAAAATCTTTTATAGTTCGACAAAAAACAACGCGTTCGCCTGCATATGCAATGGGGTAGGGTATACAAATGGTTCTTGTAAGAAAATGTCCCTAAAAAGTGGGCGGGGGTTAAAATGATCTAGGAACGAAATGTTTATTTTATCATAACCAATTGTGCTGCATCAAAAGTTTTTTTTTTCAAATATTTTAAAATTGTACCGAAAAAGTTTTTTTTATGAAAACGTCCCCAAAAAATGGGCGTGGCAAAAAACTTTATAAAGACAAAATATAGATATTCTGTACTCTAAATATCTTGCGCAGATCCTTTTTTTAAATTCCTTACGGTTTGGCAAAAAACTACGTTTTTCTAAAAAGGGTGCGTGGCAGTTGGCGGATTTCAAAAATGTTTACACTTGTTCTGCTGGGAGCAACAAAGAGCACGTGTACCAAATTTAATGCCCAAAAACTGGTGACTTACGGACGGACGCACGGACGGACAGACATGGCTAAATCGACTCAGCTAGCGATTCTGAGAACATCCATATACTTTTAGGTATATGTAGCTAAATATATATATATATATATATGTTGTGACAACGTCATTTTCAATATTTTATCACCACATAGCCCACATTTTGGGGATATTTATTTTAAGAATGGGATGTGATAGGGTATTAAACAATCCGCATAGCGGATTATAGCGTTCTCATATGTTTTTGCTTTAAAACAATTCACCAATATACAACCTACAACAAACATTTGCAACCATCAGCTCATGACGCTCCCTTTAAAGATAGGTTCGCCTCAGTTAAGAAAAGTTTATAAAAACGAGTGGTGGGTGCACGACTGAGTCGTACGCAACTTTCTCTTTCACAGTAAGTTAAGCATTAGATCAAATACCAAGTATGCGAGAATTTGATGATTTTCATAGTTTGGCAAAAATACCTACATAATAACGTCAGTATAAGGACGTTTATTCCAGAATTTGAAGGAATTGGTGTCTGTGTGAATAATAATGATTTGTTGCTATTGGTCAAAGGTCAGAATTACATCAATTACTTCAAATTGTTCCGATTTTATATAATTTATATACATCGGACTTTCCAAGCCTACCAGAATGTGAAGCTGCTATTTATGCTGATGATACTGCGATATTTTCGTCGCACGAATTTGGTCTCGACATTGAGACAAATCTTAATAATGCGGAAGATAAAGCTTAATTCAGGTAAAATCCAGGCTATCTTTTTTACTAGGAAAAGAAAGTCCTGTTTTCTTCCTGCAAATCAGCTAACAATAATTGGGCGTCAAATTATCTGGGAGCCTTGTATAAAGTATCTTGGCATTCATCTCGACACCAAGCTAACATTTCAAGAGCATATAACCAGAACTTAAAAAAAATAAATATTGCAATCAAAATTTTATATCCATTTGTTAACAGGAAATCAATCTTATCAAATGAAAACAAAGTTATAATACATAAAGTAATATTTCAAGCAATTTTTCTGTATGGATGTCAAGTGTGGGGTAATTTTGCTGTTTGTCATATTAATAAAATCCAGATCTCTCAAAACAAACTATTAAAAATGATGCTTAATCTTCCCTGACATCATTCCACATTAGACCTACATAATAAAGCTAATGTTGAGTTGATCTCCGAGAGAATACGTAAACTATGCGTAACATTTTGGAATAGATGCGATTTTTCTGATAATTATTTAATAAATGAGCTAAACCTTAATAATTAGTACATTAATGCATGTTTTTTTCATGTACCTTGTTCCTGAATATAATTTTTCTTCTATGTAATAACTATATTTATATTTTTGTACATTATTTATTTTGTAATGCGATTTTAATTGTTAATTTAATTAATTGTTATTTGTATTACCTTATTATGTTTCTTTTTTTCTTTCATTATTTATTTATCTATTTTTAAATAATTTATTTACATATTTCCTGGTTGATTTATTTATATTCCTATTTATTTATTTATTTTATTTGTCGTCTTATCCTTATTATTTATTTAAATGTTAATACATACTTTTTGTTTTTTAATAATAAATAAGTATATCATTAATTGTAGCCTTGTTGTTATAAATTACGCTCTATTAGCTCTATTTTTTTTGCTTATTTATTTATTAATTTATTTATTTATTTATTTATTTATTTATTTATTTATTTATTTATTTATTTATTTATTTATTTATTTATTTATTTATTTATTTATTTATTTATTTATTTATTTATTTATTTATTTATTTATTTATTTATTTATTTATTTATTTATTTATTTATTTATTTATTTATTAATTTATTTATTTATTTATTTATACATTTATTTGTTATTTGTTATTTTTATTATCATTATTATTTATTTATTTTTTTTTTTGTTGTTTAATTGAGGTTTTTCTTTTCGTTGTTTCCTCAAAGATTTGTCTTACTTAAATAATGCTAAAACAGTATATATAGATATTTAATTATTTCTCAGTAGAAAGATATATTGTTCTCATATCTCTGTAAATGTAAATTGTGCGGCAATAAGCTTTTTTGTAAAGTATGAACGAAATAAAATATATATATTACTTCAAATTGTTACAAGCGGTAATAGTAACATAGATATTAAATAGCATTTAATTTGACTAAATAGGTTGGGAGAAATTGAAATAGTGTCTTCTAGAAAAAAAAACTGGGTTAGCAGATTTGTTGGAACTAATATACTAATAGCATGTGCTAAGTTTAACAAATGCACGACTGGATCGTACGTAAATTCATCTTTTACTGTGAGGTAGTTTGGCCATAATAGATAATAACATTCATTTTGGTTAATTGCGTTAAAAATATATAAATAATAAGCAATCTTGATTATAAGAACTTTTAGATGCAGTGCAATTAACCTCGCGGAATTATGCCCCATGGTGCTGATTTCCCAAAAAAAAACATATGAGAAGGCTACAATCCGCTGTGCCAATCGTTGGATACCCTATCCCATCTTATCCTAACAAAAAGTGGCCGATGCTAGAAACTAAATGAATCTTTTTCAGACGGTTTATCTAAATCTTTAATGGTTCAACAAAAAACAACGTTTTTCTATGGATATGGTATGAGATAGACTTTACAAATGGTTTTTCTAGAATAATGCCCCCAAAAAGTGAAAGTGGCAATAACATATATTAGTTTTGATAGATAGTTTGTAAAATAAAGAAATAATTCGATTGATATACCTCAAAGTATATTGATCGACTCAGAATCGCTAGCTGAGTGGATTTAGCCATGCATTTAGCCTCGTGCTCTTTGTTGCTCCCAGCAGAACTAGTATAACATTTTTTGGAATCCGCCCACTGCCAGGCACCGTTTTAAGAAAAACGTAGTTTTTGGCCTTGTCTTCTTCCACTAAGCCAACTTATTTAGGTGAAGTGCTATTCCATGGGTAAATTCTGTCAAGTACCTTGGTATCTACTTGGAGACGAAATTGACTTATGGTGAACACATTAAAAACTCACTTAACTAAATAAGTCGTGTAACAAAAGTATTGTACCCCATAATAAATCGCCGATCATCCTTGTGTAACTCGAACAAAATTACTATTTTCAAGGTCGTCATTCAAGCAATTCTTCTTTATGGGTGTGCAGTCCGGGGAAGATGCGCAAAGTGTCATATTAAAAAACTGCAGATATCTCAAAATAAAACAAAACATTCAAAATGATGCTTAACCTACCATGGCAGATTTTCTGACAAATCCAAAATATCTGAAAATGTTTTAGTCACTTATTTGAGTATCTAAGTTTGTAAATTATTTATTTATTTTGTGTTTATCGTTACTTATTCCATAATTGTTTTCATGAATTTGTTATATTTATTTTTTGGTTACATATTTATTTATTTACTTGTATTTTAGTTGAATGTTTGATTGTTATATAATAAAAAAGTATTTACATATATATATACTTATTTATATTCTATTTTTTCTTTAATGTTGTCACCTTAATTATTTATTCATCTGTTTCTTTATTGAATCTATATTTGTATTTAATTGTTATTATTTATTTATTTAATTATTTATTTATTTGTTTGTTTGTTTGGTTTTTTATTTATTTAAATACTTAGTCCAAAAATTGTATTTCTCAGTAGTAAGATAATTAAAATTTATCTTATCTCTGTGCAAGCTGTGTATAACACCATTAATGTAAATATTAATCTATGTTAATAAATATCTATCTATCTATACCTCAAAGTATATTGATCGACTCAGAATCGCTAGCTGAGTCGATTTAGCCATGTCCGTCCGTCCGTCCGTACGTCACCAGTTTTTGGGCCTTACATTTTGAGCTAGAAGGATGAAATTTTTTAAACGTGCTCTTTGTTGCTCCCAGCAGAACAAGTGTAAAAAATTTTGGAATCCGCCCACTGCCACGCCCACTTTTAAGTAAAACGTAGTTTTTGGCCAAACCGTAAAGAACATGGAAAAGGTTTCTGAACAACATATTTAGGCAATCACATTATCTATATTTCGTCTATATAATGTTTTTTACCACGCCCACTTTTTGGGGACGTTTTCATTAAAAACTTTTTGCCGGTCAAATTTTAAAATGTTTGGAAAAAATTTTGATGCAAAATCGTTGGTAATATTAATATGAACATTTCAACACTTTTTGGGGGCGTTTTTATATAAAAAACATTTTTATACACTACCACATAACATATGAGAGAGAAAAACCTTTTTTTGTACAGCCATAAAAGTGTTTTATAAACTGTTTGTAGAATTTGTTTTGGCAATGTCATTTTATCCATTTAATCCCGATTCTGTTTTATTCCATGTCCACATTTTGGGGGTATTAGTTTTACAGATGGGATGGGATAGGGTATTCAACGATCCGCACAGCGGATTGTAGCCTTCTCATATGTTTTTACATTAATATCAAACAACGGAATCAAGTCCACTGTACTAGTGAATGTGGATACTCCGTGTAATTTTATTTCCATTATACACAAGTGCATGCGATACACAATAATTCCGTTTAAGGCTCATATATCATGGAGAGTGTACGTATAATTCTTTGAAAGTCGTAAAGATCCGCCTGAAACTATTTTATTTAAAACTCGTCTGCACCACTTTAGTTTCCCGCTCCAAGTTTTAATCATTTTTAGAAGTTGCAAGAAGGGCCATCATTTTCTTTAATAGATATACGCCTGCATGGAGAAGTCCTTTATTTTTGTTGTTCCTTTTTGCTACACCAGAAGCTCCCATTGTTAGTTCTGCATTCAATAACTGCTATAGGTTTGTATGTGTAAAAGAGAAATTACGCAAAAGCAGAGATGGTGTTCTATACGGATCATAATGTAATATCGTAATATCGTGTGCATCGGAACGAAAATTTTTATACCCGTGATAAGTTTTTGGCCAGGAGTATTTTAGCTTTTACGATTGGCATTTAAAAGTTATTTCCTTGCATAACAAAGAAAGTAATAAAAAAACGTCGTTAAATATAGAATTTATACGAGGATCTCTCATGTCGAAATTTAGATTGCATGTCTGGGGTTAAAGTAGCTTCCACAGTATAGTATATATATAATAAAAAAGAAATATAATAGCAAATGTACATAATATGCAGTGTGAAGTGCAATCTCAATTTATACAATTCATTTTTTTTTATTTAAACATACCCTTAGTGAATGCAGCTTATTTTAGTACCACACTACACAATTTTCAGCTTTTCTTTAAATGTTATATTATTATATAGTTGGATTTCGCTTTTATGATAAGTTAACTTTAACTTTTTAGTTATATTTAATTTATGGATGTATTCGGAAAGAACATTTAACGATCCGCACAGCTGTAGGACTGTAGGCTTCTCATATATTTTTGTACCCTATCCCTAGGGGTATATTTGTTTTGATATACCTCAAAGTATATGGATCGACTCAGAATCGATAGCTGAGTCGATTAAGCCATGTCTGTCCGTCCATCTCTCCGTCCATCTGTCCGTCCGTCCGTCACCAGTTTTTGGGCCTTATGATGAATGATGAAATTTGGAACACGTGGTCTTTGTTGCTCCCAGCAGAACAAGTGTAAACATTTTTGAAATCCGCCCACTGCCACCCCCCTTTTTTAGAAAAACGCAGTTTTTAGCCAAACCGTAAGGAATTTTAAAATAAGGTCTGGGAAGCGTATTTAGACTTTCGTAATATCTATATTTCGTTCATATAAAGTTTTATGCCACGCCCACTTTTTGGGGGCGTTTTTTATAAAAACCGTTTTTCGGTCAAATTTTAAAAATTTTCGAAAAAAAAAATTTGATCCAGAATCGTTAGTAATAATAATATCAACATTTCGTCTATAGACCATTTTAACCCAGGCCCACTCTTATGGGCCGTTTTTATATAAAAACCATTTTTTATACATTACCCCATAGCATATGCAGGAGAAAACCTTGTCTTTTCTAGAACCGTAAAAGTGTTTTATAAGCAGTCTGAAAAATTTGTTGTCACTATATCATTTTTTCCAACTTTTTTGGGGAATTTAGTTTCACATATAGGATGGGTACCCTATCCCAACGATGGGTACCCTATCAACGATCCGCACAGCGGATTGTAGCCTTCTCATATGTTTATACCTTATCCCATAGGGGTATATTAGTTTTGATACTTAGTTTGTAACATAGAGAAATAATTTAGCTACATATACCTCAAAGTATATGGATCGACTCAGAATCGCTAGCTGAGTCGAATTAGCCATGTCTGTCTGTCCGTCCGTCCGTCCGTCCGTCTGTCTGTTCGTCACCGATTTTTGGGCCTTAAATTTTGAGCTAGGATAATGAAATTTGGTATATAGGATCCTTGGCCGAGTCACCAGAACAAGTGTAAAAATTTTTAAAAACCGCCCACTGCCACGCCCCCTTTTAGAAAAAACGTAGTTTTAAGCCAAACCGTAAGGAATTTCAAAAAAGTGTGTTTGCAACATATTTAGACAATCCTAATATCTATATTTCGTCCATACAAAGTTTTTTGCCACGCCCACATTTTGGGGGCGTTTTAAGTAAAATACGTTTTTTGTCCAAATTTTAAAACTTTCGAAAAAAATTTTGATGCAAATACTTCCGCAATGGTAATATAAACATTTCGTCAATAGATCATTTTCACCTACGCCCACATTTTAGGGGCGTTTTCTTACAAAAACCATTTGTATACCCCCTCCCAAGGCATTAGCAATAGAAAACCGTTGTTTTTTGTCGAACCACAAAAGATTTTGATAAACTGTCTGAGCAATATATTGTGACAATGTCATTTTCTGTATTTCATCGCCATAAGGCCTATATTTTGTGGATATTAATTTTAAGGATGGGATGGGATAGGGATTTCAACGATCCGCATAGCGGATTGTAGCCTCTCATATGTTTATACCCTATCCCATAGGGGTATATTAGTTTTGATACATAGTTTGTAACATAGAGAAATAATTTAGCTACATATACCTCAAAGTATATGGATCGACTCAGAATCGATAGCTGAGTCGATTTAGCCATGTCTGTCCGTCCGTCCGTCCGTCCGTCCGTACGTCACCAGTTTTTGGGCCTTAAATTTTGAGCTAGAAGGATGAAATTTGGTACACGTGCTCTTTGTTGCTCCCAGCAGAACAAGTGTAAAAATTTTTGAAATCCGCCCACTGCCACGCCCCCTTTTTAGAAAAACGTATTTTTTGGCCAAACCATAAAGAATTTTGAAAAACTTTCTGAACAACATATTTAGACAATCTGA
The DNA here is from genome assembly GCA_932526625.1 of Rhingia campestris. Classification (NCBI taxonomy): domain Eukaryota; kingdom Metazoa; phylum Arthropoda; class Insecta; order Diptera; family Syrphidae; genus Rhingia; species Rhingia campestris. The sequence goes on from OW052183.1 coordinate 76,536,764, forward strand.
ATATCTGTATTTCGTTCATATAAAGTTTTTTGCCACGCCCACTTTTGGGGGCGTTTTCGAAAAAACTTTTGATGCAGAATCATTAGAAGTATAAATATGAACATTTCGTCCATAGACTATTTCAACCCACGCCCACTTTTTGGGGGCGTTTTTATATAAAAACCATTTTTACACCCTACCCCATAACTAATGCAGGAGAAAACCTTGTCTTTTGTAGAACCGTCAAAGTTTTTTGTAAACAGTCTGAACAATTTGTTGTCACCATGTCATTTTCTTTATTTTATCCACATCGTGTTTTTAGCCATGTCCACTTTTTGGGGATTTTAGTTTTACAGATAGGATGGGATAGGGTATTCAACGATCCGCACAGTGGATTGTAGCCTTCTCATATGTTTTTATTTCTGTATGCACATACGGTTGAGGATTAGGGTTACCATATATTCATGTTATTGAGTCAACATAAGTCAGCAAAATGTTATAAAAGTGTTGGAAACAAAGTTGTCATTGTATATGGATCGACTCAGAATCGCTAGCTTAGTCGATTTAGCTATGTCTATCCGTCCGTCTGTCCGCCCTTCCGTCCGTACGTCACCAGTTTTTGGGCCTTAAATTTTGAGGTAGAATGATGAAATTTGGTATACGAACTCTTTGTTTCTCCCAGCAGAACAAGTGTAAATTTTTTTGAAATCCGCCCACTGCCACGCCCATTTTTTAGAAAAACGTAGTTTTTGACCAAACCATAAGGAATTTTGAAAATGTTTCTGAACAACATATTTAGACAATCTGAATATCTATATTTCGTTCATATAAAGTTTTTTGCCACGCCCACGTTTTGTGGGCGTTTTTAATAAAAAAAACTTTTTTCGGTCAAATTTTAAAATTTAGATGCAAATACTTCTGCAATGGTAATATAAACATTTTGTCTATAGATCATTTTCACCTACGCCTACATTTTGGGGGCGTTTTCTTACATAAACCATTTGTATACCCCATCCCAAGGCATTAGCAATAGAAATACGTTGTTTTTTGTCGAACCACAACAGATTTTGATAAGCTGTCTGAGCAATATATTGTGACAATGTCATTTTCTGTATTTCATCGCCATAAGGCCTATATTTTGAGGATATTAATTTTAAGGATGGGATGGGATAGGGTATTCAACGATCCGCACAGCGGATTGTAGCCTCTCATATGTTTTTATTTCCGTATGCACATACGGCTGAGGATTAGGGTTACCAGATATTCATGTTATTGAGTCAACATAAGTCAGCAAAATGTTATAAAAGTGTTGGAAACAAAGTTGTCATTGTATATGGATCGACTCAGAATCGCTAGCTTAGTCGATTTAGCTATGTCTATCCGTCCGTCTGTCCGCCCTATCGTCCGTACGTCACCAGTTTTTGGGCCTTCAATTTTGAGCTAGTATGATGACATTTGGTACACGTGCTCTTTGTTGCTCCCAGCAGAACAAGTGTAAACATTTTTTAAATCCGCCCACACCCACGCCCCCTTTTTAAAAAAAACGTAGTTTTTAGCCAAACCGTAGGGAAATTTAAAAAAGTGTCTGACCAGCCTTTTTAGAGAATTGTAATATCTATATTTCGTCAATATAAAGTTTTTTTTTCGGTCAAATTTTCAAATATTCAAAAAAAACTTTTTATGCAAAAACTTTAATAAATTTTTTTTTTTTTTTTTAAATTCTGACATGCCTAAGCAGTAATATACACATCGACCTAAAAGATCTATTGTGCTTGCCGTCAGATGCTTCTTAGGTTAGTAGCGCTTCTACTTTCAGAATGTAGCTGATAATACTTTCAGCCGAAGATTTCCTCAATTCTTCGGGACTTAAGAATTCCCTGAAGAAAGATTCTCTTCTCATACCGTAAAGAGCCGGGCATTCACATATGATATGCTCGGCTGTTTCGTCTTCTTCTAGACATAGTCTGCACTCCGGTGAGTCGACTAGACGCATTTTGTTTAGGTGATATCGCAGACCGTGATGACCAGTTAGGTAGCCTACTAAGTTTTTGATATCGTGCCTGCGAAGATTTAGTATCTTGTCGGCATCTGATTTGAAGGGCTGAATAGCTCTTTTGGCCTGTCTTAGGCCTGGGATGTTTCCCCAGTATGAAACACATCTGTTTTGTTCCCAGTTTTTTATGACTAGATTTATGGCTGATTTGGGGATTGCACAGAAGGGTTCAGGTCCAATGAAGGGGGTTTCGGAACCTTTTTTGGCTAGTTCATCAGCTTTTTCGTTACCTTCAACTCCCTTATGTCCGGGGACCCACCATAGTTTGGTCTTGTTCCTGGAACTGAGTGTTTGGAGGGAGTTGAAGCAGTGTAGTACTGATTTGGAGTCAATGATGTGTGAGCTAAGGGCTTTTATAGCTGCTTGACTGTCCGTGAATATATGGATGTTTGCGCCTTTAATACCTGAGTTGTGTATTAGGTTTGCGCATTCTTTTATGGCATGGAGCTCAGCTTGGAATACACTAGGGTTTTTTCCCATAGGTATTGACATGTTTTTATTTGGTCCATGTATGCCAGCTCCTACCCCTGAGTCCATTTTAGAACCATCCGTATACCACTTTAGGCCGTTTAGGCAGTTTGGAGGGTTGTTGCTACACCATGCTTCTCTGGTTGTGATCTCCGTTGAGAATCTTTTGTCGAAGCATAGTGTCTTTGGTAAGCGGTCTGTAACCGCACAGATCATGTCAAGTTCTGGAAGTTCGGATAGAAGTTCAATTAGTTTTAGATGTTCACTAATGTTTAATTCTTCCGCTTGTGTCAAACTTGCTGAGCTGCGAATTGCCACTTTTTTTATGTAAATGTGGAGAGGTGTTAGTCCTATTATGGCTTCCATAGCCGCCGTGGAACAGGTACGCATAGCTCCGGTAATGCCCAGACAGGCAAGCCGTTGTACCTTGTTTAATTTATTTATAGTTGTTTTTTGGGTGACTTTGTTCCACCATACTATTGAAGCGTATGTTATAATGGGCCTGACCATGATCGTGTAGATCCAGTGTGTGGTCTTTGGAGAGATTCCCCAGGTTTTACCATACATGCTTCGGCAAGCCCAGAAAGCTTTGGTTGCTTTTTGAATTTTGTTGTTGATGTGGGAGTTCCAGCTTAGTTTTTTATCGAGGATCACTCCAAGATATTTTACTTCGTTGGAATACTCAATGTATGTACCATTTATTGAAATTTGGGTAAGATTTAATTTCCTCCTTTTTGTAAAAGGGACGATGATAGCCTTGCTGGGGTTTATAGAGAGACTTTCTTTATTACACCAGTCTATGACTATCTTAAGGGCGTTTTGCAAACGTGTTGTAACTTCGTTTGGTTCTTTGCCCTTTATTATGATGACTAGGTCATCGGCGTATCCAATTATATTGAAACCTGCATTACTTAGGTCTTGAAGTAGGTTATCGATAACCAGAGACCATAGTAGGGGTGAGAGTACTCCTCCCTGAGGGCAGCCTTTAACGGCTGTTACTGATACTGAGGTCTGTGCTGATGAAGCAGTTATTTTCCGACTTTCAAGCATCGCTTTGATCCATTTGATGGTGGGATGATCTATTCTTCTATGAGTCAAAGCATTTGATATGGAGTCATATCCAGTGTTGTCAAAAGCGCCCTCTATGTCTAGGAAGGCACATAAAGCTACTTCTTTGTTTTCGTATGCACTTTTTATTTGTGATGTTAAACTTAGAAGTGCTCCTTCCGTGGATTTACCTTTTTGGTAGGCGAATTGACATGGGTGCAGAGGAGTGCTTTCATTTAAGCACTCTCTAATGTGTACGTCAAGTATTCTTTCCATTGTTTTCAGGAAAAACGATGTTAAGCTTATTGGACGGTATGATTTAGGTAGTTCTATTGGTTTGCCTGGTTTGGGGATAAATACCACGTTTACCTCCCTCCAGGTTTGTGGTATGTAGCCCCAATTGAAACTAAACCTAAATAAGGCTACCATAGTGGGTAGGAAAAAGTCCAAGCCCTTTTGTATAAGAGCAGGAAAGATTCCGTCTGTCCCTGGTGCCTTGTATGGTTTAAATGAGTTGATCGCCCATTTGACCTTATCCGGAGTAAAAAGTTTGCCGGATAAACTATTAATCCTTTTCAGGTTTATATGGGGTGAGTCATCTATCATGTGTTCATGAAACTCAGTTGTGATTGTAGAGCCGGGAAAGTGTACCTGAAGAAGTGTGGTCAACGTTTCTTCCCGGTCGCATGTGATTTTACCGTCAGCTTTGACTAGTAATCCCATGCAGTTTGTTTTATCTTTCGAGAGTGCCCTCTGGAGACGCGCCACCGCCGGAAGCTCTTCGAGTTCCTCACAGTATTTGCGCCAGGACGCTCTTTTTGATTTTCGCAACTCTATGTTGTATTGGGTAAGTAGAGATTTATATTGGTCCCACTTTCCGGTGCGTTTGGCTTTATTGAAAAGTTTTCTTACTCTTTTACGGAAACTTTCTAGGTTATCGTTCCACCATGGTGTGCACCTCTTTGCCACAGTGCGTTTAACCTTACAGCTATTTGTAAAAGATGAGATGATAATGTCATTTAGTTGACATTGTGCGACTTCCGCTTCACTTACACATGAAGGTTTTTCTGGAAGTATGTCACATTTAATCGATAGATTTTCTCGATACGTTCTCCAATTTGTGAGTTTGTTGTGGTATTTAATCGGCGCATCCTCGGTGTTGCATCTTAATTGGAAACTTATGTGCATGTGATCCGATAAAGATGCCTCACCAGAAACGTGCCAATTTTCGACGGTGTTTTGGACAAACGGAGAAGAGATGGTAAGGTCTAAAACTTCTTCTCTTAAAACGTTTCTAAACGTGGGTTTATTACCCTTATTTAGTATAACTAAATTGTTGCTATATAGGTATTCTAATAAGGACTCACCTCTTTTGTTTGTATCTCGACTGCCCCATATTGTGTTATGCGCGTTGGCGTCGCAGCCGAAGATAATATGTAGTTGCTGGGTCTGGCAGTACTGGACAAGTTCCTGTACTGGGCGAGGTGGTATTTCGTCATCTCCAGCAAAGTACGCCGATGCGCATACAATTTTTTGTAGCTCTCGGCCGTTGCGTCTTTCTAAAAGGACAGCCACCAGATCTTTGGTAATGAAACCTGGAATGGGAGAGAATTTTATATCTTTTGCAACTAAAAGAGCTGCCCTTGGTCTAAAATTTCCCCGGGCGAAGATGAGCTCTCTGGTTTTACTTTGTAAACCAAATATCTTACCCTCTGTTGCCCATGGCTCCTGGATTAAACCTAGAGCGATGTTCCCTTCGGCACATCTTTGGTTGTAGGTGTCCGAGGCACCTATAGCTCGGTGCAGGTTTGCCTGCAGCACATTTAGTAGGGTGGTCATCGCTTCCTACCGTGCTCAGGGTTTCTTACCCTATAAGGCTTGTTATCGCCTCTTCTGCGTACGATACCCTGTTGAGAAAGACCTTCGTGTCTATCTCTCGGACCGTTTTTACGCTGTCCGTGTTTTTGCCGTTCACGCGCCCGTTCCGCAGCTAGCATTGGTCTAAACTGTTGCTGGCTGATGTTAACGTTGCTCGTACTAGGGGCGTTTGGCGATAAAGTCGTAGGCAGTGAACCAGTCTTCTTTGTATCGCTTCCGGCGGCAGTACTAATACTGGCTGCTGGTTGCGACGAGCTGGCGCTTGTTTTTTCTGGCGACTTTTTCTTTTTATCAGTGTCATTTACACTATTTTTTCGGGTCTGAATTGCAGACTTGTCGGATCCTTTAAGGATGATCTTGATTTGGCCAAATCTGTATGATACCATCCCCTTTAGCTCCGCAAGCCTACGCATCGCACTCTCGTTTATTGCAAAGACCATGTGGGCGACGTCTTTCTCGTCCGATCTTTGCAGAACTCTCCACGTTCTCGTATTTAGGTCTCTGTTTTGACCGTCTAGTATTGCCAGTATTCTCTCATTTGTGACACCGGTACTCTGCGGGAAGAAAGCTCTGACAATATGTGGCTTCGGAAAGTCATCCTCTCCCACAAGCATTACTTCCAACTCGCATTTCTCCTTTAGTCTGAGGAAGTTTGTTTTCATCCACTCTGAAGTGGTGATGTCCGCACATACTAACAAGAGCCATCCGGCTTTGAAAGTTGTCCCGCGGAAAGCTGGCTTTGCATCCCCGTCGCGCAGTTCGATCGTGATGTCCATAATCCTCTCTTGTATCTGAACCATTTGTTCATTCGTGAGAGGATTGCGATCGATATCGACTGGTACGACACCCAATCTGACATAGCTCGCTATATCTCTATAGGTGGTTCTGTCAGAGGTTGTTTTCCCAGTGCGAGCTCGCTTCGCTTCGGACTGAGGTGGTGTGTTGTCCTCAGATCTCATGCGTTTGGTTTCTTTGGCATCATCTTTTGTTTTTGCAAGGATGCGGGCTTGCTCTATGCTGCTACCCTGTTTCAGCGCTCTGTTGAAACGACGCTGTTCCGCTGGCGTGAACCTGATACGCTTGGAATCAGTTTGAGCCGTTTTGCCTGGGGTCCCTGGCGCTTCTGTATATTCCGGATGCAATTCATCCGAGAGTATACTGATGCTGTATACAGTACTTGATTCCGAGGCTGAGTCGCTCAGATGAGACAATTTCTCTTCTAGGCTCATCATCTCGAAATCACTGATTTGTGACCCTTCCCGATTGGCAGGTGTCGTGTCGGTTTCGACAGGGTGTTCTGAAACATCCCTAGTTGTTGATGCATTTGTAGAGGCATCATTCTCTATGTTTTTTACTTTTGGTACTTCAATTTTTCCCACGAGTAGGCGGGATTTATTGGTCGCCCGTGGTCTACCCGTCTAACCACAGGAAGGCTATCTTGAGATCGGAGGTAGCCCGGTATCCGAAATTCGCAAACTAGCGGCTTAAAACTCCCTTTTTAGCCATGCATCCTTCGGCGTTTGCTGTTCCACCTTGGATTTGGGTTTAAGGGTTTTCTCCCACCTCAAACTTATGGTTCCCGCTTGTAGATTGATCGTGCGTTGCAACGTGTTACAGCGCACGATCAATATCCAAGTGGGACCCTTGGCTGACCCTAATCAGGCATGCTGATTAGTCATTTTCAGGTGGGCGCCCGCGAGAAGGACTGAAAGATGAGGATTTTGCCCAACCCTAATAAAATTTATATGAACATTTCGTCATTGGACAATTTTAACCCACCACGCCCACTTTTTGGGTGCGTTTTCCTACAAAAACCATTTGTATGCCCTACAGCAAGGCATATGCAATAGAAAAACGTTGTTTGTTGTCAAACCATAAAATATTTTGATAAACCGTCTGAACAATATGCTGTGATAACGTCATTTTCAATACTTTATAACAATAAAGACCACATTTTAGGGATATTAATTTTAATAATGGGATTGGGTATTCAACGACCCGCACAGCGGATTGTAGCCTTCTCATATGTTTTGTTTTGAAGTCATTTTGCATGAAGGTAAAGGCTTTATTTAGCATAGTTAGAATGATCCGATTTAGGTCAAATTTTTGAAGTCTTATTTGATAACTTGTTGCCATTTTAAAGATTATTCCATTATAACACTCTCTTACAAACCCTAGTCCCTATAGTCAAACAGCTATGACAATTTTTTTCACAGGAGATGCAAATTTTTTAACAACAAAACCGATCGTCATAAAGAGGAACAAGTGTTAATCACAACTAACCAAGCTTCAGGAGCGATTGACTATCGATGTGTGTGTTCTCGCGTTGTCCTAATGGTACACAATTTCTCTCCTCTTAAGCTCTCAAAAAAGCATATTCGTCTCAAGGAGCTCGACAACACCAGAAGTGTCGGCTCACGACAAACGCGACTTAATGAAAAATAAAATAATGAAAACGACATTCTTCGAACAAGGCTTACCAATTTCAAACTGCTCTGCGAAGAGCTTCGTAAATAAATTCTCCACCTAAAGGATGAAAAAGTATTTAAAAAGACCTAATAAACCAAAACCAAGTGCAATCTGCCCCGTGAATTCTGAATACCTTACGGATGAACAGGAACCCAGTCGAGAAACCGACTGGATTCTAAATAAAAGCCGGTAACAAAAAAGAAAGCTGTATCCTCTCACCGCCAATTAATGCGATTTCTATTGACGATACCTTGATACTTTGGTAAAATCGATGCAACTTTGCTCAAAAGAATACATGGAAAGTCTACTTTAAAGACTCTGAAATTTACCGTGTAAAATGTGATGGAAGTCATCACATTGTAGATTGTAAAGGAAGTCATCGCGGCTGCGAAGAAGCTAAAGAGTTGCAAAAAATACGAACGAAATTGAATAGTATTAATTCTATTTAATATTTAAAACTCACGCAAAGAGTAATTCAAACTTAAAGATTAAAGGTTACCTCGACTATCATGCCCTAAATCGATCGAATAAGGCTAGAGGTTGAGCCTCGATATATAAAAAAAGAGTGGATCGAACATTCGATTGATCTTAAATTAGAAATAGAAATAATACAAGTTAGCTCTATACAAGTCAAAAGCAGACAATCCTTTCTGAAGATATCTTCTATTTACTGCCCACCACGGCGCATGGTTGATAAAATTGACTTTGAAAACTTGCTTAATTCCCTGGGACATCGGAGGGGACTTCAATGCCAAACATACATTCTGGGGATCTAGATGCATATCACAGAAAGGTAGGATGCTTTACGATGTAGGTAGAAAGTACAATACCGAGTTCTATTCTACGGGAAAACCAATTTGATCGATTCATCGTAAAAGGTCTCTGATTATTCTAATAATTCTAAAACACCCAGACTAAGATTTAGATTTATTTATTTCATTTACAATATTCACATTAAGGCAAAATTGTCTTATAAGATTGTAAAAATTAAAAAAAATACATTAATTCAAGCTTTATTTATTAGTCTAGAACAGACTTAGCTTATTTCAGGTAAGGTTAGGTTGTAGTGGCTGCACGCGGTGCGCGTGGACACTTAGACCATAAAGGTCCGTTGTGGTAAAACGTGGATCTGTCGACTTTCCTATGTTATATTAGCCAGCTCGCCTAGAAATCGAAGAAGTACTCCCCCTGATGAAGCTGAGAGAGCTCGACAAGAGCATAGAAGGTGAGTAGTACTTTCCTCATCTTCTTCGTCCAAGCAGCTTCTACAGAAGTCATTGATGAAGAGGCCAAGTCTTTTTGCGTGTAGGGCAATGGGACAGTGTCCTGTAAGGGCATCGATTATGGTGCTGATGTTTAATCTGTTAGCATTGTCAAGCAGATGGAGTGCTTCTAGTTAAAGGCCAGAGTTGCCTGAATATTTGATATGTTGTGCCGTTTATCCATCTGCGGTTTGCTTTAGCATATTTGCTGTCGCTGAATATGCTAATATGCTTCGTGGATATGTCTCTGTGGCCCGGCACCCAAAAGAGGTGAATGGTAAAATGCTTCGCCATCTCGTTAAGAGACAGTCGGCATTCGTGGGCTGATTTCGAATCGGGCGACTGGGAATGATTGTCCTGAAGTTATGCTCAAAACTGAGTTGAATAATGGTGAGGTCGGTGTTCTGTAATATTAAGGTGATTCAGAATCTTTGTGTGTTCATCCTGAGTGGGTGTCCATTGTGACGAAGCTTTCAGTCTCACAGCTACACAAGCTGCGGTCTGCTTCCCGTAGATGTCTAGGGGCACTAGATGTAGTATAGCATCTAGGGCTGCGGAGAGTGTTATTCTAAGAGCTCCGCTATTGCAAATGCAAGCTGATATTTGAACTTTACCTAGTAAGTTGCGGTTGGAGGCTGTTTCTAAAGCCGTCCACCAGACTAAGACACCATACAGAAGTATGGGTCTAATGATAAAGCCAGAAAGAGATATGTGGTTGCATACCCCATTTCTTTCCGATTGTCGTTTTACAAGAGTATAAGGCTCCGCTGGCTTTCTTAACGCGTTGTTGGATGTTGGCTTTCCAGTTCAGTTGCTTATCCAAAACCAGACCCAGGTATTTGGCTGATTCTACGAACTTGAGACTGACGCCATTAAGTTTGGGAGGGTCAATGTGCGGGACTTTGTATTTTCTACTGAAAAGGATCTGCGTGCAGATGAGATACCAAAATTAGTGTTAATAATTCTGCCTATGGTCCCAGCGAGTCATCAACATTTAAATCCGAGAGTGCATTAGTGATTGCTTTTGCTTTGACATTGTTAAAATGTCCTTCTTTATCAAGAAAGGCAACCATAGTATACTCCTTTCCTCTTAGTGAGTTTTTAATGAAGCGTACCAGTGAGTGAAGCGCTGTTTCAACCGACTTACCCATGCATTATGCATGTTGGAAGTTGGAGAGTGGAGTCGGTACAATACTAGTACGGAGGTTTAGATCAATTAATCTTTCCAAGGTTTTAAGCAGAAAAGAAGATAGACTGGTCGTACGGAGATCCTTCTTTGGAGCTCGAGGTTTTGTTAAAAAGTTGCCTGCATTTTTTTCTGAGGGTGCAGAGGTTTGAGTTCAACCATGGAGGCTTGGCCTTCCCACGAGACCTTCTAATAGGACATGCTGACAATCCTGCATCGCTCAGCGCTCGTATGAGGGTTTTGTTTCTCGGTTGTACCAAGGAGTAAGAGAGAAGTTTGTTGGTTAAAATGTCTCGAAAGAGTGACCAGTTGTTTTTTTGGGTTCCTATAAACCTTCGGTTCTGTGGGAGTATCATCCAGAGTGAATTGGATGTATCTATGGTCTGAAAAGGAGTGCTCGTTAGAGACTCTCCAGTTTCTAATCAGGTCGATTATGTCTAGCACTTCTTGTCTATTTCTGTTTATGAAGGTGGGGACGGACCCCGAGTTACAGAGGAGGAGGTTTGTTTCTAAAATAAATTCAAAGAGTTACTCACCTCGTTGTTGTTCTTGTCTTTTGTTCCAATATTGACTGCGACAGTATCCTGATTGCTGTAATTAGAGACTAGAAATACATTTAAGGAGTTCTTAACAAGAATACAAGATCTGGGTTTACGTTAATTTCTTACAAAGAGCAGCTTGTAGTTAGGAGTTCTGAGTCCACACACCAGGTTGTTGATAGTCCATGGTTCTAGGGTCAGAATTATATTTTCCCCGGGTTTTGTGAGTCGGAGAAGAAGGTTGGCGGAAGCCGCTTTGGAGTGCTGGAGGTTAATCTTTAAGAGTTCCATCTTTGGAACAATTTACAGACGCTAGCACCACCGTGTCTGCGGACTTTGAGTCAACCCCAAAGATGATAGCGCTGTGGGTAACATTCGCCCGCTCCTGGTCTGTTGACTTGGTTTCAACTCCGGATAAGGCAGTATTATGGTCTTCTGGATGTGAATTCTGTGAGGCTTCCGCCATCCCCGAGTTCGTCGGCATAGTGTCGACCACCGGTAGGGAAGACAGAAGATTTTGATGTGAGGAGTGTGCACTTACCATCTCTATGTCCGCCGACTTGTCATCGACGTCTGGTGGAGATGGTGCAGTGCTAGGGAGAGACTGAGGTTACGATTTGTCGCACCTGTATATGTACGGCCCGATGGAACTGAACCCATAGCTGCTAAAGAAGCAAGGGATTCCTCGTTTACAATAATGCAGACGTTCCTGGAGTCTCCCTTAGCTTCTTCAACCTTGCCAATTCGCCAGTTGTGGGTTGAAAGGAGAGGATTACTGAACCTGATGATGTCCACAATATACTTTGGGTCGGATGGTTCGACCGGGATTCTTGCACGACTTCAAGGACGGTTAGGAATCTGGTCCATTTCCACTACCTCCAGTTGTGCTCCTGGCCAAACTACTCCAGCCCTAGACACTGCTATTTTAAACAGGTCCTTGAACCTCTGGTCAGCGCAAGCATTTCTGATAATGTGACCTTGATAGAGACCTAGGTCGCGGGTATAGGAAGCAGGAGGCGAGCTTTACCTCCACCTTACTCTTTTGTAGAGTTTGTCTTATAGGTAGATGTGGAGTGATGATGGGGTGTACACCTTGCATCTCTTTGCTACGGATCGGACCAGGTTCCAAAACCAATGTGTTCCCCGATGGCTCGGATGCGTTTAGAGCCATAGAGGTTTGACATGCCCTGGCACACCCTTCCACTACGCTTAGACTAGGTTTTCCCAGAGTCTTTACGTTGGGAGCGGTGTTTCTGCTGGGGGCGGATACCAGTATGCTGGACCAGGGTGTGGGTCGGAGATGTGGGTGACCCATTCGCGGTATAGGCGGCGTTTCAACGTGGTGCGAGGTTTAAGCCGAACAGCCGGTTGAACCTTTAAAGTTTGGGTTGGTTGGGAGAGAGTCCCCTTGAAATGAAAAAGTATTTAAAAAGACCTAATAAACCAAAACCAAGTGCAATCTGCCCCGTGAATTCTGAATACCTTACGGATGAACAGGAACCCAGTCGAGAAACCGACTGGATTCTAAATAAAAGCCGGTAACAAAAAAGAAAGCTGTATCCTCTCACCGCCAATTAATGCGATTTCTATTGACGATACCTTGATACTTTGGTAAAATCGATGCAACTTTGCTCAAAAGAATACATGGAAAGTCTACTTTAAAGACTCTGAAATTTACCGTGTAAAATGTGATGGAAGTCATCACATTGTAGATTGTAAAGGAAATCATCGCGGCTGCGAAGAAGCTAAAGAGTTGCAAAAAATACGAACGAAATTGAATAGTATTAATTCTATTTAATATTTAAAACTCACGCAAAGAGTAATTCAAACTTAAAGATTAAAGGTTACCTCGACTATCATGCCCTAAATCGATCGAATAAGGCTAGAGGTTGAGCCTCGATATATAAAAAAAGAGTGGATCGAACATTCGATTGATCTTAAATTAGAAATAGAAATAATACAAGTTAGCTCTATACAAGTCAAAAGCAGACAATCCTTTCTGAAGATATCTTCTATTTACTGCCCACCACGGCGCATGGTTGATAAAATTGACTTTGAAAACTTGCTTAATTCCCTGGGACATCGGAGGGGACTTCAATGCCAAACATACATTCTGGGGATCTAGATGCATATCACAGAAAGGTAGGATGCTTTACGATGTAGGTAGAAAGTACAATACCGAGTTCTATTCTACGGGAAAACCAATTTGATCGATTCATCGTAAAAGGTCTCTGATTATTCTAATAATTCTAAAACACCCAGACTAAGATTTAGATTTATTTATTTCATTTACAATATTCACATTAAGGCAAAATTGTCTTATAAGATTGTAAAAATTAAAAAAAATACATTAATTCAAGCTTTATTTATTAGTCTAGAACAGACTTAGCTTATTTCAGGTAAGGTTAGGTTGTAGTGGCTGCACGCGGTGCGCGTGGACACTTAGACCATAAAGGTCCGTTGTGGTAAAACGTGGATCTGTCGACTTTCCTATGTTATATTAGCCAGCTCGCCTAGAAATCGAAGAAGTACTCCCCCTGATGAAGCTGAGAGAGCTCGACAAGAGCATAGAAGGTGAGTAGTACTTTCCTCATCTTCTTCGTCCAAGCAGCTTCTACAGAAGTCATTGATGAAGAGGCCAAGTCTTTTTGCGTGTAGGGCAATGGGACAGTGTCCTGTAAGGGCATCGATTATGGTGCTGATGTTTAATCTGTTAGCATTGTCAAGCAGATGGAGTGCTTCTAGTTAAAGGCCAGAGTTGCCTGAATATTTGATATGTTGTGCCGTTTATCCATCTGCGGTTTGCTTTAGCATATTTGCTGTCGCTGAATATGCTAATATGCTTCGTGGATATGTCTCTGTGGCCCGGCACCCAAAAGAGGTGAATGGTAAAATGCTTCGCCATCTCGTTAAGAGACAGTCGGCATTCGTGGGCTGATTTCGAATCGGGCGACTGGGAATGATTGTCCTGAAGTTATGCTCAAAACTGAGTTGAATAATGGTGAGGTCGGTGTTCTGTAATATTAAGGTGATTCAGAATCTTTGTGTGTTCATCCTGAGTGGGTGTCCATTGTGACGAAGCTTTCAGTCTCACAGCTACACAAGCTGCGGTCTGCTTCCCGTAGATGTCTAGGGGCACTAGATGTAGTATAGCATCTAGGGCTGCGGAGAGTGTTATTCTAAGAGCTCCGCTATTGCAAATGCAAGCTGATATTTGAACTTTACCTAGTAAGTTGCGGTTGGAGGCTGTTTCTAAAGCCGTCCACCAGACTAAGACACCATACAGAAGTATGGGTCTAATGATAAAGCCAGAAAGAGATATGTGGTTGCATACCCCATTTCTTTCCGATTGTCGTTTTACAAGAGTATAAGGCTCCGCTGGCTTTCTTAACGCGTTGTTGGATGTTGGCTTTCCAGTTCAGTTGCTTATCCAAAACCAGACCCAGGTATTTGGCTGATTCTACGAACTTGAGACTGACGCCATTAAGTTTGGGAGGGTCAATGTGCGGGACTTTGTATTTTCTACTGAAAAGGATCTGCGTGCAGATGAGATACCAAAATTAGTGTTAATAATTCTGCCTATGGTCCCAGCGAGTCATCAACATTTAAATCCGAGAGTGCATTAGTGATTGCTTTTGCTTTGACATTGTTAAAATGTCCTTCTTTATCAAGAAAGGCAACCATAGTATACTCCTTTCCTCTTAGTGAGTTTTTAATGAAGCGTACCAGTGAGTGAAGCGCTGTTTCAACCGACTTACCCATGCATTATGCATGTTGGAAGTTGGAGAGTGGAGTCGGTACAATACTAGTACGGAGGTTTAGATCAATTAATCTTTCCAAGGTTTTAAGCAGAAAAGAAGATAGACTGGTCGTACGGAGATCCTTCTTTGGAGCTCGAGGTTTTGTTAAAAAGTTGCCTGCATTTTTTTCTGAGGGTGCAGAGGTTTGAGTTCAACCATGGAGGCTTGGCCTTCCCACGAGACCTTCTAATAGGACATGCTGACAATCCTGCATCGCTCAGCGCTCGTATGAGGGTTTTGTTTCTCGGTTGTACCAAGGAGTAAGAGAGAAGTTTGTTGGTTAAAATGTCTCGAAAGAGTGACCAGTTGTTTTTTTGGGTTCCTATAAACCTTCGGTTCTGTGGGAGTATCATCCAGAGTGAATTGGATGTATCTATGGTCTGAAAAGGAGTGCTCGTTAGAGACTCTCCAGTTTCTAATCAGGTCGATTATGTCTAGCACTTCTTGTCTATTTCTGTTTATGAAGGTGGGGACGGACCCCGAGTTACAGAGGAGGAGGTTTGTTTCTAAAATAAAATCAAAGAGTTACTCACCTCGTTGTTGTTCTTGTCTTTTGTTCCAATATTGACTGCGACAGTATCCTGATTGCTGTAATTAGAGACTAGAAATACATTTAAGGAGTTCTTAACAAGAATACAAGATCTGGGTTTACGTTAATTTCTTACAAAGAGCAGCTTGTAGTTAGGAGTTCTGAGTCCACACACCAGGTTGTTGATAGTCCATGGTTCTAGGGTCAGAATTATATTTTCCCCGGGTTTTGTGAGTCGGAGAAGAAGGTCGGCGGAAGCCGCTTTGGAGTGCTGGAGGTTAATCTTTAAGAGTTCCATCTTTGGAACAATTTACAGACGCTAGCACCACCGTGTCTGCTGACTTTGAGTCAACCCCAAAGATGATAGCGCTGTGGGTAACATTCGCCCGCTCCTGGTCTGTTGACTTGGTTTCAACTCCGGATAAGGCAGTATTATGGTCTTCTGGATGTGAATTCTGTGATGCTTCCGCCATCCCCGAGTTCGTCGGCATAGTGTCGACCACCGGTAGGGATGACAGAAGATTTTGATGTGAGGAGTGTGCACTTACCATCTCTATGTCCGCCGACTTGTCATCGACGTCTGGTGGAGATGGTGCAGTGCTAGGGAGAGACTGAGGTTACGATTTGTCGCACCTGTATATGTACGGCCCGATGGAACTGAACCCATAGCTGCTAAAGAAGCAAGGGATTCCTCGTTTACAATAATGCAGACGTTCCTGGAGTCTCCCTTAGCTTCTTCAACCTTGCCAATTCGCCAGTTGTGGGTTGAAAGGAGAGGATTACTGAACCTGATGATGTCCACAATATACTTTGGGTCGGATGGTTCGACCGGGATTCTTGCACGACTTCAAGGACGGTTAGGAATCTGGTCCATTTCCACTACCTCCAGTTGTGCTCCTGGCCAAACTACTCCAGCCCTAGACACTGCTATTTTAAACAGGTCCTTGAACCTCTGGTCGCGCAAGCATTTCTGATAATGTGACCTTGATAGAGACCTAGGTCGCGGGTATAGGAAGCAGGAGGCGAGCTTTACCTCCACCTTACTCTTTTGTAGAGTTTGTCTTATAGGTAGATGTGGAGTGATGATGGGGTGTACCCCTTGCATCTCTTTGCTACGGATCGGACCAGGTTCCAAAACCAATGTGTTCCCCGATGGCTCGGATGCGTTTAGAGCCATAGAGGTTTGACATGCCCTGGCACACCCTTCCACTACGCTTAGACTAGGTTTTCCCAGAGTCTTTACGTTGGGAGCGGTGTTTCTGCTGGGGGCGGATACCAGTATGCTGGACCAGGGTGTGGGTCGGAGATGTGGGTGACCCATTCGCGGTATAGGCGGCGTTTCAACGTGGTGCGAGGTTTAAGCCGAACAGCCGGTTGAACCTTTAAAGTTTGGGTTGGTTGGGAGAGAGTCCCCTTGCAACGCCTGTACAGGGTTTGGGTTCAGACCAGGTTTTAGAACCATTGTCCTCACCGTATCCCTTGGAACAGAATTTCATACTCAGCAGCCTTCGGCGTTCCTTCCTTTCCACAGTTGCCTGATTGGTCATTTTTGCCTTGGCTGCGGCATTGCTTCCGGGTGTCACTCCCGAGGTGTTGGGAAAAGGTTTTTTGGATACCCGACCTCCCGTTTTTCGTATTCTATTTTTATACCCTATCCCATAGGGGTATATTAGTTTTGATACATAGTTTGTAACATGGAGAAATAATTTAGCTCCATATACCTCAAAGTAGATAGATCGACTCAAAATCGATAGCTGAGTCGATTTAGCCATGTCTGTACGTCCGTCTGCCCGTCCGTCCGTACGTCACCAGTTTTTGGGCCTAGAATGATGAAATTTGGTACTTTGTTGCTCCCAGCAGAACAAGTATAAAACTTTTTGAAATCCGCCCACTGCCATGCACCCTTTTTTAAAAAAAAACGTAGTTTTTGGCCAAACCGTAAAGAATTTTAAAAAATTGTCTGAAAAGCGTAGTTAGGGTCGTTTTTAATAAAAAAACGCTTTTCGGTCAAATTTTAAAATTTTGGAAAAAATTTTGATGCAGAATTATTAGTAATATTAACATGAACATTTCGTCTACCATTTTAACCCACGCCCACTTTTAGGAGGCGTTTTTATATAAAAACCATTTTTATACACTACCCCATATGTCTTTTGTAGAAACGTAAAATTTGTTGTGGCATTGTCATTTTCCATATTTAATCCCCATCGTGTTTTAAGCCATGTCCACATTTTGGGGACATTAGTTTTACAAATGGGATGGGATAAGGTATTCAACGATCCGCACAACGGATTGTAGCCTTCTCGTAAGTTTTTATACCCTATCCCATAGGGGGGTATATTAGTTTTGATACTTAGTTTGTAACATAGAGAAATAATTTTGCTACATATACCTCAAAGTATATGGATCGACTCAGAATCGCTAGCTGAGTCGATTAAGCCATGTCTGTCTGTCCGTCCGTCCGTCCGTCCGTCCGTCCGTCCGTCCGTCCGTCCGTCTGTACGTCACCGATTTTTAGGCCTTAAATTTTGAGCTAGGATAATGAAATTTGGTATATAGGATCCTCGTCTCTGCCTACAGAACAAGTGTAAAAATTTTTGAAATCCGCCCACTGCCACGCCCCCTTTTAAGAAAAACTCAGTTTTTGACAAAACCGTAAGGAATTTTAAAAAAGTTTCTGAACAACATATTTAGACAATATTAATATCTATATTTCGTCCATATAAAGTTTTTTGCCACGCCCACTTTTTGGGGGCGTTTTCAATTAAAAACTGTTTTCGGTCAAATTTTAAATTTTTCGAAAAAAATTTTGATGCAGAATCATTAACATTATTAATATGAACATTTCGTCTGTATACCATTTTAACCCACGCCCACTTTTTGGGGGCGTTTTTATATAAAAACCATTTTTATACACTACCCCATAACATATGCAGGAGAAAACCTTGTCTTTTGTAGAACCGCAAAATTGTTTTGTAAGCAGTCTGAAGAACTTGTTGTCACTATATATTTTTTTCTATTTTATCCACATCGTGTTTTTAGCCATGTCCCCTTTTTTGGGGATTTTAGTTTTATGGATAGGATGGGATAGGGTATTCAACGATCCGCACAGCGGATTGTAGCCTTCTCATATGTTTTTTGTAATGTGTTCTGTTTTTTTTAGGTGTATTCATATTAGGTCCCACGAGTAGCGGAGAAAATGGGTGCACCTATACATAAATCCACATTATGTAGGCAAGGCAGGGTAATCCGGAGGATGCCTGGTCGATTATCGGCACGGGTCGTATGACACCTTAATCTAGCCGTATTTCCACCAGCGCAGACCTGCCGGCCATAAGGCTTACATACACACAGGGGCCCCCTATCCGCCACTCGGGGACTCGCGCCGATGGGAGAACAACTAAACCCCCACGTGTATTTCAGTTAAAGAGTAAATTAAATTTATTAAAAAGAAAAAGAAAATAAAACATATGAGAAGGCTACAATCCGCTGTGCGGATCGTTGAATACCCTATCCCATCCTACCCATAAAACTAAAATCCCCAAAAAAGGGGACATGGCTTAAAACACGATGTGGATAAATAGAAAAAATGATATAGTGACAACAAATTCTACAGACTGCTTACAAAACACTTTAACGGTTCTACATAAGACAAGGTTTTCTCTTGCATATGTTATGGGGTAGTGTATAAAAATGGTTTTTATATAAAAACGCCCCCAAAAAGTGGGCGTGGGTTAAATAGGTATATAGACGAAATGTTCATATTAATAATGTTAATGATTCTGCATCAAAATTTTTTTCGAAAAATTTAAAATTTGACCGAAAACAGTTTTTTATTGAAAACGCCCCCAAAAACTGGGCGTGGCAAAAAACTTTATATTGACGAAATATAGATATTAATATTGTCTAAATATGTTGTTCAGAAACTTTTTTAAAATTCCTTACGGTTTGGTCAAAAACTGAGTTTTTCTTAAAAGGGGGCGTGGCAGTGGGCGGATTTCAAAAATTTTTACACTTGTTCTGTAGGCAGAGACGAGGATCCTATATACCAAATTTCAGTATCCTAGCTCAAAATTTAAGGCCTAAAAATCGGTGACGTACAGACGGACGGACGGACGGACAGACAGACATGGCTTAATCGACTCAGCTAGCGATTCTGAGTCGATCCATATACTTTGAGGTATATGTAGCAAAATTATTTCTCTATGTTACAAACTAAGTATCAAAACTAATATACCCCTATGGGATAGGGTATAAACATATGAGATGGCTACAATCCGCACGATGGGGATTAAATATAGAAATTGACAGTGTCACAACAAATTTTACGGCTCTACAGATGACTAGGTTTTTCCCCTGCATATGTTATGGGGTAGTGTATAAAAATGTTTTTTTTTTTTTATAAAGACGCCCCCAAAAAGTGGGCGTGGGTTAAAATGGTCTATAGACGAAATGATTCAAACGTTTTTTTCGAAAATTTTAAAATTTGACCGAAAAACGTTTTTATACCCTATCCCATAGGGGTATATTAGTTTTGATACATAGTTTGTAACATAGAGAAATAATTTAGCTACATATACCTCAAAGTATATGGATCGACTCAGAATCGATAGCTGAGTCGATTTAGCCATGTCTGTCCGTCCGTCCGTCCGTCCGTACGTCACCAGTTTTTGCGACTTAAATTTTGAGCTAGAAGGATGAAATTTGGTACACGTGCTCTTTGTTGCTCCCAGCAGAACAAGTGTAAAAATTTTTGAAATCCGCCCACTGCCACGCCCCCTTTTTAGAAAAACGTATTTTTTTGGCCAAACCATAAGGAATTTTGAAAAACTTTCTGAACAACATATTTAGACAATCTGAATATCTGTATTTCGTTCATATAAAGTTTTTTGCCACGCCCACTTTTTGGGGGCGTTTTTAATAAAAAACGTTTTTCGGTCAAATTTTAAAAATTTCTAAAAAAAATTTTTGATGCAGAATCATTAGTTATATAAATATGAACATTTCGTCAATAGACTATTTTAAGCCACGCCCACTTTTTGGGGGCGTTTTTATATAAAAACCTTTTTTATACCCTACCCCATAACATATGCAGGAGAAAATATTGTCTTTTGTAGAACCGTAAAAGTTTTTTATAAGCAGTCTGAAGAATTTGTTGTCACCATGTCATTTTCTTTATTTTATCCACATCGTGTTTTTAGCCATGTCCACTTTTTGGGGATTTAAGTTTTACAGATAGGATGGGATAGGGTATTCAACGATCCGCACAGTGGATTGTAGCCTTCTCATATGTTTTTTATTAATAACGCCACCAAAAAGTATGCGTGGCAAAAAACTTTATATGAACGAAATATAGATATTCAGATTGTCTAATTGTTTATAAGTCTATGGTCTATTGTGTTTCAGAAACATTTTCAAAATTCCTTATGGTTTGGTCAAAAACTACCTTTTTCTAAAAACGGGGTGTGGCAGTGGGCGGATTTCAAAAATTTGTAATCTTGTTCTACTGGGAGCAACAAAGAGCACGTGTATCAAATTTCGTCATTCTAGCTCAAAATTTAAGGCCCAAAAACTAGTGACGGATGGGCAGACATTGCTTAATCGACTCAGCTATCGATTCTGAGTCGATCCATACACTTTTAGGTATATCTAGCTAAATTATATCTCTATGTTACAAACTATGTATCAAAACTATTATACCCCTATGGGATATGGTATAAAAATCAAGGAGAGTGTTCGATTCTGCCATAAAATGTGTTGCAATATTAGTATTAACTGGGAACAAATTGAGTGTTTTCATATCCTCAATAATATTTTCTTCGACTAATAGGTTGCTGATATTGATTCCAAAAGAGCAAAAATGGGAGTGAAATCATGTTCTTACTAGGCCTATATACAGATCCATAAATATAGGTAACGGCCTTAGGCTAAATGACTTCGCTACGGAACAAAATGCCACTTTAGCCAGCACACGGTTTCCTCACCCCGATCTCCAGATCAACGAACTGTCAACCAAATTGATCACATTGCGATAGACACGAGGCACGCATCCAGTATTTTGGATGTCCGAACTTTCCGAGGGGCTAGCGTCGAATCAGACCACTACCTTGTTGCAGCGGATATCCAGCACGCCACAACAAACCAGAAATACTGTGAAATTGAATGTCGAAAGACTGTAGTCGCAAGACAAGCCCTTGGCGCAACGCGTATCCCTTAACCTCTATATTCACACCATACCACCAGCAACTAATGTCGAAGAACTGATGTGCTAGGTTTCTCGCGGCCACAAGCAAGAAACCCCTGGTTTGATGAGGAATGCCGACAGATGCTCGCAGCAAAGAACGTCGCCTACAAGGGTAAGCTGAAGGTGAAGACGAGCGCTGCCATTGAGCTCTATAGGCAATGAAGAAGGGAAGAACATCGGCTTTTTAGAAAGAAGAAAAAAGAGCAAGAAAAGCGCGCGATCGAGTAAATAGAGAGGTGCCACTCCAGGAACGATGTTCGCAAATTTTACCAGAGTGTAAAACGTCAAAGCCAAGGATACAAGGCTCAAACAGAATCCTGTCGAGATGAACAAGGAAAAATCGTAGTTGAGACACAGTCGATGCTTTGGATATGGAAGAACCACTTCTGCAGATTCTTCAACGGCGATGACGAACAACATTCCGCTGTCAGGCAGAACGAACCATTAAATATTATCAACGGCAACGAAAACTGCCAACCACCCGACCTAAGTGAAGTGAGGATAGCAATATATAAACTCAAGCTTAATAAGGTCGCCGGAAATGACGGCCTACCACTGAGCTTTATAAAGCTGGCGGAGATGACTTGGTAAGTAACATCCACCAACTCATAAGCCAAATCTGGTCGGATGAAAGTATACCTGAGGAATGGAACCTCATACAAATATAGAAGAAACTCGTAACAACTACTACACTGATCTATTTGCAAGAGCCCACGGAAATATTCGCAAAGAATGGAGATTAGTTGACAACATTTTGGGAAAGAATAGAAATCGTGTTGTAATTGATATTATTGAAGTTGAAGGTATTATTGAATCTGACATTTTCAGCATCTCAAACAAATTCAACGATTATTTCACTAAAGTTTCTCAAAAATTAAAACCAATTGTTAAAATTTATGTACACTGTGGTTGCTCCACTTCTTCAAGTTCACTTGTCGATTATATACAACCAAACAGTTTCGTTTTTGAGCCGATAACTTCGAGAGAAATTTACATGGTTATTATGGCCTAAAAAAATAAAAACTCTTGCACGAGTGATGTTGTTTCAAGTGTGTTTTTAAATGGCTGCAATAGTTTTTAAAATATAGAAAACAGAGAGTTTATATTTGTGGTTTCTTGACGATTTCTGAAAAACGGTGTTCCTCAGGGTTCTGTACTTGGTCCTTTGTTCTTCCTAATTTACATAAACTCCCTTTTCAAACACAAGGTAAATGGTATTTCAACTGCTTTTGCAGACGATATAGCAGTTACTTATGAGTGTACGACTGTTTTTTAATGTATCACAAGAATCGAGGAAGATCATAAAATTTTAAGGTTGTGGTTTACTGCACACAAGTTGATCCTTAGTGAGAAAACTAAGTTGACAACTGGTAATAGTCTTTATGATTACAATCTCTGGTTTCACGAATGTGAATGTAAACTTTTTCCTTTACCTGTTCATAAGTGTGGTACATGTAACATTGTTAATAATGAACAATGCTCCAAAAATTGATTTGAAATGGAATCAGTTTAACATTTTCAGTACTTAGGCGTTTCAATTTATATCAATTTAAATTGGAAAACTCATAGTCAAGCGTTAAAATCGTACATGATGTTGGTTACACGTCAAATGTATCCATTAAAGCCTTATTGCTCCAAGAAAGTGTTTACTATGGTCTTCCTAAAAGTTGGCCTTTATTTAAAGCGTTGCAAATTCTACAAATGGGGCATTCATATATTTTAAAGAGTTTTTCAAACAAAGAGTTAATATACCGAGCAGGAATTCCCAAATATATAACCTACGTATAAATAACATGAGCTTAGTCACTGTACCATTTGCACACAGAACACTTTATTCTCGTTTCTAAACTTATACAGACATTTTTTTTAATAAATTGCCCTTTTAAATTAAAGAAATTTCTTGTTTTTCCTCTTATATCAGAAAAGTAAAAGACTGGTTATCCACTTTAACCTATGATTGCATTAAAGCATTTTTGTTATTATACCTTATCCCATAGGGGTATATTAGTTTTGATACTTAGTTTGTAACATAGAGAAATAATTTAGCTACATATACCTCAAAGTATATGGATCGACTCAGAATCGCTAGCTGAGTCGATTAAGCCATGTCTGTCTGTCCGTCCGTCCGTCCGTCTGTCTGTTCGTCACCAATTTTTGGGCCTTAAATTTTGAGCTAGGATAATGAAATTTGGTATATAGGATCCTTGGCCGAGTCACCAGAACAAGTGTAAAAATTTTTAAAATCCGCCTACTGCCACGCCCCCTTTTAGAAAAACGTACTTTTAAGCCAAACCGTAAGGAATTTCAAAAAAGTGTGTTAGCATTATATTTAGACAATCTTAATATCTATATTTCGTCCATACAAAGTTTTTTGTCACGCCCACTTTTTGGGGGCGTTTTTAGTAAAAAACGCTTTTTGTCCAAATTTTAAAAAAATCGAAAAAACTTTTGATGCAAATGCTTCCGTAATGATAAAAATTTTGTCTGTGTATCATTTTCACCTAAACCCACTTTTTGGGGGCGGTTTCTTACAAAAACCATTTGTATGCCTTACCCCAAGGCATATGCAATAGAAAAACGTTGTTTTTTGTCGAACCACAAAAGATTTTGATAAACAGTCTGAGCAATATATTGTGACAATGTCATTTTCTGTATTTCATCGCCATAAGGCCTTTATTTTGAGGATATTAATTTTAAGGATGGGATGGGATAGGGTATTCAACGATCCGCACAGCGGATTGTAGCCTCTCATATGTTTATACCCTATCCCATAGGGGGGTATATTAGTTTTGACATTAAGTTTGTAACATAGAGAAATAATTTCGATACATATACCTCAAAGTATATGGATCGATTCAGAATCGCTAGCTGAGTCGATTAAGCCATGTCTGTCTGTCCGTCCGTCCGTCCGTCCGTCTGTGTGTCACCGATTTTTGGGCCTTAAATTTTGAGCTAGAGTGTTCAAATTTGGTATATAGACTCTCTGGCCGACGAAGCAGAACAAGTGTAAAAAATTTTGAAATCCGCCCACTGCCACGCCCCCTTTTAGAAAAACGTAGTTTTAAGCCAAACCGTAAGGAATTTCAAAAAAGTGCCTGAGCAGCATATTTAGACAATCCTAATATCTATATTTTGTCCATACAACGTTTTTTGCCACGCCCAGTTTTTAGGGGCGTTTTTAGTAAAATACGTTTTTTGTCCAAATTTTAAAAATTTTGATGCAAATACTTCCGCAATGGTAATATAAACATTATGTCCATAGATCATTTTCACCTACGCCCACATTTTGGGGGCGTTTTCTTACAAAAACCATTTGTATACCCCATCCCAAGGCATTAGCAATAGAAATACGTTGTTTTTTGTCGAACCACAAAAGATTTTGAGAAACTGTCTGAGCAATATATTGTGACAATGTCATTTTCTGTATTTCATCGCCATAAGGCCTATATTTTGAGGATATTAATTTTAAGGATGGGATGGGATAGGGTATTCAACGATCCGCACAGCGGATTGTAGCCTCTCATATGTTTTTATTTCCGTATGCACATACGGCTGAGGATTAGGGTTACCAAATATTCATGTTATTGAGTCAACATAAGTCAGCAAAATGTTATAAAAGTGTTGGAAACAAAGTTGTCATTCTATATGGATCGACTCAGAATCGCTAGCTTAGTCGATTTAGCTATGTCTATCCGTCCGTCTGTCCGCCCTTCCGTCCGTACGTCACCAGTTTTTGGGCCTTCAATTTTGAGCTAGTATGATGACATTTGGTACACGTGCTCTTTGTTGCTCCCAGCAGAACAAGTGTAAACATTATTTAAATCCGCCCACGGCCACACCCACGCCCCCTTTTTTAAAAAAAAAACGTAGTTTTAAGCCAAACCGTAAGGAATTTCAAAAAAGTGTTTTAGCAACATATTTAGACAATCCTAATATATATTTCGTCCATACAAAGTTTTTTGCCACGCCCACTTTTTGGGGGCGTTTTTAGTAAAAAACGTTTTTTGTCCAAATTTAAAACTTTCAAAAAAAAATGTTGATGCAAATACTTCCGCAATGGTAATATAAACATTTTGTCTGTAGATCATTTTCACCTACGCCCACATTTTGGGGGCGTTTTCTTACAAAAACCATTTGTATACCCCATCCCAAGGCATTACCAATAGAAATACGTTGGTTTTTGTCGAACCACAAAAGATTTTGATAAACTGTCTGAGCAATATATTGTGACAATGTCATTTTCTGTATTTCATAGCCATAAGGCCTATATTTTGAGGATATTAATTTTAAGGATGGGATGGGATAGGGTATTCAACGATCCGCACAGCGGGTTGTAGCCTCTCATATGTTTATACCCTATCCCATAGGGGGGTATATTAGTTTTGACATTAAGTTTGTAACATAGAGAAATAATTTCGATACATATACCTCAAAGTATATGGATCGATTCAGAATCGCTAGCTGAGTCGATTAAGCCATGTCTGTCTGCCCGTCCGTCCGTCCGTCTGTGTGTCACCGATTTTTGGGCCTTAAATTTTGAGCTAGAGTGCTTAAATTTGGTATATAGACTCTCTGGACGACGAAGCAGAACAAGTGTAAAATTTTTTGAAATCCGCCCACTGCCACGCCCCCTTTTTGAAAACGTAGTTTAAAGCCAAACCGTAAGGAATTTCAAAAAAGGGTCTGAGCAGCATATTTAGACAATCCTTATATCTATATTTCGTTCATACAAAGTTTTTTGCCACGCCCACTTTTTGGGGGCGTTTTTAGTAAAAAACGCTTTTTGTCCAAATTTTAAAACTTTCGAAAAAAATTTTGATGCAAATACTTTCGCAATGGTAATATAAACATTTTGTCCACAGATCATTTTCACCTGCGCCCATATTTTGGGGGCGTTTTCTTACAAAAACCATTTGTATACCCCATCCCAAGGCATTACCAATAGAAATACGTTGGTTTTTGTCGAACCACAAAAGATTTTGATAAACTGTCTGAGCAATATATTGTCACAATGTAATTTTCTGTATTTCATCGCCATAAGGCCTATATTTTGAGGATATTAATTTTAAGGATGGGATGGGATAGGGTATTCAACGATCCGCACAGCGGGTTGTAGCCTCTCATATGTTTTTTTATTTGTATTATTTAATTCAAAATACAAAATAGTTTTTCCAAACGGTTTCTTAAAATTATGATGTTGGAAAAGTGGTCCATTTTGCGTTTTTTTACTAAAATAAAGATCGAATTCACTCACACAAAGAAGTTTGTTTCAAAATAATATCACTAGGTGGTGAGTTGGTGACATTCTCTTCTGTGAATAGATGCAGGCATGCAGGTGAGATGTTAGTGTTATTGATTTATATATTTTTTTTTCAACGAGTAGACTTGATAAATCTTGTGTGGACTTTACATGGTGGGGTCGCTTTTAAGAATATTTGTTTACATTTTGTGTATATTTTTGTAGGCTCTCTGTTGGACGTTTTTCACCTTTATTTTTGAAATGTTTGGTATCGCTGCTGATGAATTGTTTTGATTTATTTTTGGTCATAATTTCGACCTCGAGATTTTGATTGATACTAACATTACGATGATACCGGAACCCAAAAAAGTGGTTTTTGGAATTCCGTCCGTCGGTCCGTCTGTCCGTAATGGTCTTCCCAGACTAAACGGCTGGACCGATTTTCTTCAAATTTCGTATCCAAGTTTGTTTTGGTCATTATTCTAAGCCATTTTTTATACTTTTAGCCATGTTACTTACGGTACCTGCCATATAAAAATTACACATAACCTCAATTGTCTCGGAAACGGCTCTAACGATTTTGATTAAACTTTATATATTCTTTAAGCATATTAGTTCCAACAAAACTGCATACCCTGTTTATACCCTATCCCATAGGGGTATATTAGTTGTGATACATAGTTTGTAAAATAGAGAAATAATTTAGCTACATATACCTCAAAGTATATGGATCGACTCAGAATCGATAGCTGTGTCGATTTAGCCATGTCTGTCCGTCCATCCGTACGTCACCAGTTTTTGGGCCTTAAATTTTGAGCTAGAAGGATGAAATTTGGTACACGTGCTCCTTGTTGCTCCCAGCAGAACAAGTGTACAAATTTTTGAAATCCGCCCACTGCCACGCCCCCTTTTTAGAAAAACGTGTTTTTTGGCTAAACCATAAGGAATTTTAAAAAAGTGTCGGAAAAACGTAGTTAGAGAATCGTAATATCTATATTTCATTCATATCAAGTTTTTTGCCACTCTGGATACGAATTTTGAAGAAAATCGGTTAAGCCGTTTAGGCTCGAGAGACCATTACTACTAAGTTGAAATATGCTTTTCATGACAATTGATACCACTCGGATTATTTGTCAGACCATCACGAGAAGAGGCCCAGTGAAAAATATTTCATATTTCGCCGTGATATGACAGGTAAGGATAGTCTCGAAGTTATAGTGCCAACGCCTTCATATACCAAATTTTAAATAAATCCGTGAAGCCTCCAGTTGCATGAACTGACCGAGTTTCGTAAATAAATGTTGATTTTCTCGAAAACGGCTTTTACGAAGCATAAATAGTAAAGTGGTCTCTAAGAATGCTGCATACTCAGGTTTTCTTAAAAGTAAATGTATATTCCTGTTATGTAGTATAACGGTAATACATAAATTTAATGATTTCTCAAAACAGGCTATAGAATATTGAAAACATTTTTTTAAATGAATTTTAAAATAGAATTTTTTTGTGAAAAGGATTTACAACGGGAATTCAAAAATATTGTCCTTGTCCTCTGTCCTTTTATCACAACTTAATGAGTGGATTTAGATGGAACTTTGTTCTTGGGTATATTTTGAGCTTGTTATTTGTTGTTTTTCTATTATATTAAAGTAAAACGAGTGTTTAGGCGTTAGATCAGATGCCAAGCATGAGAGAACTTGACGATTTTCATAATTTGGCCAAAATACACAATAATAATCATTTTAATTATTGCTGCTAGCAATAATATAAATAATGTCGAAATGAACATTTATTCCGAAATTTGAAGGAATCGGTGCCCATGTGAATAATAATGATTTTCCGTTATTGGCCGTTATTCCGTTATTGGAATTGTTGCAAACAGTAATAGTAATATAAATATTAAATTTCATTCAAACTGACTTGAAAGTTTGCCACAAATTAACAATTTTACTTATATTGTATGGATTTTTTTTTTGAAAAAACTGGGTGTGCAGCTTTGTAGGAAATACTTTATTAAAAAAAAATATATTAAGTTTAATCAAAATTGGTCGAGAAAATTATTAATATAAATAATGTTTTTTTTTTCGTTATAAAAACTGTATAAGAAGATATCGCACAATATACAAATTACAGAGATGTGATTTACAATAGTTTATCTTATCCTTCAACTGAATAATTTTAAAAGTTTTTTAAACAACTTATTTATAACAAGATAAATATATTTTGAGGAAACAATGAAAAAAATCTCAAATCCAAAAAAAAAACATATGAGAGGCTACAATCCGCTATGCGGATCGTTGAATACCCTATCCCATCCCATCCTTTAAATTAATATCCTCAAAATATAGGCTTTATGGCGATGAAAAACAGAAAATGACATTGTCACAATATATTGCTCAGACAGTTTCTCAAAATCTTGTGTGGTTCGACAAAAAACAACGTATTTCTATTGCTAATGCCTTGGGATGGGGTATACAAATGGTTTTTGTAAGAAAACGCCCCCAAAATGTGGGCGCAGGTGAAAATGATCTATGGACAAAATGTTTATATTACCATTGCGAAAGTATTTGCATCAAATTTTTTTTCGAAAGTTTTAATATTTGGACAAAAAGCGTTTTTTACTAAAAACGCCCCCAAAAAGTGGGCGTGGCAAAAAACTTTGTATGAACGAGATATAGATATTAGGATTGTCTAAATATGCTGCTCAGACACTTTTTTGAAATTCCTTACGGTTTGGCTTTAAACTACGTTTTTCAAAAAGGGGGCGTGGCAGTGGGCGGATTTCAAAAATTTTTACACTTGTTCTGCTTCGTCGGCCAGAGAGTCTATATACCAAATTTCAACACTCTAGCTCAAAATTTAAGGCCCAAAAATCGGTGACACACAGACGGACGGACGGACGGACAGACAGACAGACATGGCTTAATCGACTCAGCTAGCGATTCTGAATCGATCCATATATTTTGAGGTATATGTATCGAAATTATTTCTCTATGTTACAAACTTAATGTCAAAACTAATATACCCCCCTATGGGATAGGGTATAAACATATGAGAGGCTACAATCCGCTGTGCGGATCGTTGAATACCCTATCCCATCCCATCCTTAAAATTAATATCCTCAAAATATAGGCCTTATGGCGATGAAATACAGAAAATGACATTGTCACAATATATTGCTCAGACAGTTTATCAAAATCTTTTGTGGTTCGACAAAAACCAACGTATTTCTATTGGTAATGCCTTGGGATGGGGTATACAAATGGTTTTTGTAAGAAAACGCCCCCAAAATGTGGGCGCAGGTGAAAATGATCAATGGACAAAATGTTTATATTACCATTGCGAAAGTATTTGCATCAAAATTTTTTTCGAAAGTTTTAAAATTTGGACAAAAAGCGGTTTTTACTAAAAACGCCCCCAAAAAGTGGGCGTGGCAAAAAACTTTGTATGTACGAAATATAGATATTAGGATTGTCTAAATATGCTGCTCAGACACTTTTTTGAAATTCCTTACGGTTTGGCTTTAAACTACGTTTTTCAAAAAGGGGGCGTGGCAGTGGGCGGATTTCAAAGAATTTTACACTTGTTCTGCTTCGTCGGCCAGAGAGTCTATATACCAAATTTCAACACTCTAGCTCAAAATTTAAGGCCCAAAAATCGGTGACACACAGACGGACGGACGGACGGACGGACGGACGGACAGACAGACATGGCTTAATCGACTCAGCTAGCGATTCTGCATCGATCCATATACTTTGAGGTATATGTATCGAAATTATTTCTCTATGTTACAAACTTAATGTCAAAACTAATATACCCCCCTATGGGATAGGGTATAAATAATAATAAATAAAAACTTGTAGGACGGCAATAATCAAGCAAAGAACATAAATATACCAACGAAACATAAAAGATCTTTATTCAATGACGATAACACAAGAACTGATCGGTTCGACATTATGCATGAATATCGTAACCGTGTACATAATATGTAATGTATATAAATTCAGTTGCCTCTCTTAAATCATACGGTATAATCGAGCTGTCTAGACATTACTGTTTTTAAATATGTACTTATTTGGTCATTCGATAAGTTAACATTTCTTATATATTTACTATTGAATCGCTTGAACTTTTACAAAGTGATAATAAAAGAAATGCCTACAAACTTTTACGAAATTCTTAACTTACTTACTTACTTACTAAAGTGGCGCTACAGTCCCAGATGAACCTGGGCCTCAACCAATATGCCTCTCCAATTAGCCCGGTCCATAGCTAACTGCCTCCAGTTGCGCACTCCAAGTTTGTTGAGGTCGGTTTCTACTTGTGCGCGCCACTTAAGGCGAGGTCTTCCTCTACTGCGTGCGACGTCTGGCTGGGAATCGAAGACTCTGCGAGCCGGAGTATTGGTGTCCATCCGTTCTACATGTCCTAGCCATCTTAAACGTCCAATGCGAAGTTTTTTGAGTAGGGGGATGTCGCTGTTCAGCTCGTTTAGTTCGTGGTTGAATCTTCGTCTCCATAGCCCGTCAACGCAAACGGGACCGAAGATTTTTTGAAGAATTTTTCTCTCGAATCGACTTAGGATTTCTTCATCCGCTTTTGATACGGTCCATGCTTCAGCGCCGTAGAGCAGGACTGGGATAATCAGGGTCTTATATAGAATCTCCTTAGTAGTTCGAGTGAGGGCTTTACAACTAAATTGCCTTCTTAGTCCGATTAGCAGCGATTGGCAAGAGTAATTCTCTGTTTGATTTCTGACGAGATGTTGTCAGAGCTAAGCGGAACCGAGGTAGACAAAGTCCCGTACTACCTAAAAGTTATGTCTGTCAATGGTCAATGGTTGTGTGTCCTTTCGTGTTGACAGCATTTACTTAGTCTTACCCTCATTTACAGCTAAACCCATTTTTGCCGCTTCCTTCTCTATACTAGCAAACATGGCTATAACATCACGTTGAGTCCTAGCAATGATGTCAATATCGTCGGCTTATGCTAGTAGTTGCACCTATTTTTGGAAAATTGTGCCTCTGGTGTTGGCTCGGGAGTTTTGCACAATCCTCTCAAGAATCAAATTGAAGAAGTCCCATGAGAGATCATCGCCTTGTCAAATCCTTTTTTGATATCGAATGTGTCGGTGAGGTTGTTTCCGACCCTGATGGTGCAGCGAGAATTCTCCATCGTCATCCTACACAAACGGACGAGTTTGGGCGGTACACCAAAACTAGACATGACTCTGTATAGTTCGTCTCTATAAATGCTATCGTATGCGGCTTTGAAATCGATAAATAGGTGGTGGGTATCGATTTGGACTTCTTGGGTTTTGTCCAGGATCTGCCGAAGTGTGAAAATTTGATCGATTGTGGACTTTCCTGGCCTAAAACCACACTGATAAGGGCCGATCAGGTTGTTGGTTGGTAAACGGTTTCATGCGTTCACATATTACGGCAGATAGGATCTTGTAGGCGATGTTGAGCAGACTTATGCCTCGGTAGTTGGCGCAGTTCAGAGGGTCTCCTTTTTTGTAGATCGGGCAAACGATGCTGAGGTTCCATTCTTCAGGCATGCTTTCATCCAACCAGCTTATGAGTTGGTGGATGTTACTTACCAATTCATCTCCGCCAGCTTTATAAAGCTCAGCGGGAAGGCCGTCATTTCCTGCGGCCTTATTAAGCTTGAGTTTAGATATCGCTATCGTTGGCAGTTTTCGCTGTCGTTGCCAATATTAAATGGTTCGTTCTGCCTGACAGTGGAATGTTGCTCGTCACCGCCGTTTAACTGTCTGCAGAAGTGGTTCTTCCATATCCTCAGCATCGACTGTGTCTTAACGATATTTCCTTGTTCATCTCGACAGGATTCTGTTCGAGCCTTGTATCCTTGGCTTTGACGTTTTACACTTTGGTGAAACTTGCGAACATCGGGAACGATGTGTCACCTCTCTATATCCTCGGCCGCGCGCTTTTCCTGCTCTTTTTTCTTCTTTCTGAAAAGCCGATGTTCTTCTCTTCTTCTTTGCCTATAAAGCTCAATGGCAGCTCTCGTCTTCACCTGCAGCTTAGCCTTTCAGTCCTCGTTCTTGGCTGCGAGCATTTGTCGGCATTCCTCATCAAACCAGGGGTTTCTTGCTGGTGGCCGCGATCGTCAACAATCATATCAGTCCATTCCGAGGCTATTGGTTTGCTTCGTAACATAAGCTTTTTTCCATGGATGGGTAGTGAATCCAAAGCACAACCCCCAACCTGGAGGGCCAGGCCCTTGTTTTAACCCTGGGACAGCGGGCCGGAAATACCGATGTCAGTAGCCCATTTTGGGATATGAGCCCTGCAGTTGACCCATTGAGGGCTCCTCCGCCACCAAATCTTTTCCAACACCCTGGCTCAGTATTAGAAATCCTTATAGACCTGGTGTTCAAATATGTCGAAGCAGCTCATACAGGGATTACACTGCCAGTACGATCAAACTGGAGCTGTAGGCGCCACCGTTGACTCCATCTAGGGAATTCCTCCGCTGCCGCCTGAGAGTGAGTGCCTTAGTGAGAGGACACAAAATTCTTTACCGTTTGGCTTAAAAATAAGTTTTTGTTCTAAAAAGTGTTCGTGGCAGGGGGCGGATTTTGAAACTTTTTACATATGTTCGCATATACCAAATTTCATCATCCTAGCTCAAAATTTAAACCCTAAAAGCCGTTGACCTACAGACGGACGGGGAGAAAGACTTGGCTAAATCGGCTCAACTAGCGATTCTAAGTCGGTCCATATACTTTGAGCTATATCTATACCTGAATTGTTTTACTAACTTAAAATTTAAGGCCCAAAAACTGGTGACGTGGGGGAGGACGGACGGACAGACATAGCTAGCGATTCTGAGTCGATCCATACTTCAAGGTATATCTAGCTAAATTATTTCTCTATGTTACAAACTATGTATCAAAACTAATATACCCCTATTGGAAAGGGTATAAAGAGGCTTGATTAATATAAATGAATGTCATGTCTGAAAGTCTATGTTTAGTTGGGTGATCAAAGGGTTTTCAGAATATTCGCATCTGATTGCAGAAGTAATGGGTGTTTTTTTAGTGGTATAGAACTTCGAATTAAAATAAAACACAAGAAAATCGTTCTTATGTCCACCAATTAGGCTTATTAAAAGGATAATTTTATACCATTAATGTTTAGATATTATTTCGGGCATGTGGCCGCCGCGGCTGGTTCGAATAAAGCCAAGTCTATAGGTCCAACTTTCAACCACTTTTTCGAGGATTTGGGACCGTATTAAGGCAATAACGCCACGAATGTTGGCTTTCAAGTCCCCTTACGTTTCTGGTTTGTTGGCGTTGACGAGCGAATTCACATATCCCCTAAATCACAAAATCACACGATCTTGGTGGCCAATTGACAGGTCCTTTCCATTCCTCGATTGTGACGTGCACTGTGTGGCACGTATCGCCGTCTTGTTGGAACTACATCCCATCCAATTCAGGAACAAAATAGTCGGTTATCATGGCTCTATACTTGTCTCCAATGACTCCACCAGCCCATAGAGCACACCAAACAGTCAGTTTTTGTGGATGTAATGGCTTCTCAAGGGTCTCATGTGGATTCTCTTCACTCCAAAGTAGGCAATTTTGCTTGTTGACGTAGCCATTCAACCAAAAATGAGCCTCATCACTGAACAAAATTTTGCGATGAAAATCAGCATCAATCTCATTTTCAGCCCATTTACCAAAAACACGACGCATTGCATGGTCTCGCGGCTTCAATTTTTGCACAAGCTGGATCTTGTAAGGTCATAAGCCAAGATCTTTTGCGCAAGAACTTTGCGCAAAAAACTGCTGTGCAATTGACGAATCGATTCATTGGGTTCCTCTTCAACACTTTGCTCTACAGCGGCAATTGTTTCTTCGGTGCGCACTGTTCGACGTCTCTGCGGATGCGTATTATCACATAGGGTAAACGTAGTGCGAAAACAATCCATGGTTAACCGAAATAATTGCTCTGATGGACGATTATGTCGACCATAAAATTGACGGAGCTTACGGTAAACTAATCAAACTGAAGCAATATTTTTGAAATAAATTTGCAAGATTTGCAAGCGTTGTTCATTTGTCAACATGTTCATGATGAAATGGCACTGAACATAAATGACTTTAGAGTTACCCGATTTGACCAAAAATGACAGTTTTATCTTTATTCGAAAAACCAATCTCTAAAAAAAACACCCTTTATTATTTTGTAATTATATTTTATTCGAGATCAACCCCAACATTAGCTTTAAGATGAAGGTCTGACGTGGAATGTTACCAGGTCAAGTTCAACATCATTATACCATATCCCATAGGGTTATATTAGTTTTGACATTAAGTTTGTAACGTAGAGAAATAATTTCGACAAATATACCTCAAAGTATATGGAACAACTCAGAATCAGAGTCCGTTCATCCGTTTGTATGTCACCGATTTTTTTGGCCTTAATTTTTGAGCTAAAGTGAAGAAATTTAGTATATAGACTCTCTATCCGACGAAGCAGAACAAGTGAGACATTTTTAAAATCCTCCCACTGCCACGCCCTCTTACGATCAAGAATTTTGAAAAAGTGTCTGAATATTTTCAATACAATCTCAATATCTATATTTCGTCCATATAAAGTGTTTTGCCATGCCCACTTTTTGGGGACGTTTTCTTTAAAAAAAAAAACTTTTTCGGTACAATTTTAGGAAAACTCGAACAACTTTACTATGATCAGTTAGCCTATCTATATATAATTTTAACCCACGTCTATTTCTTAATTTTTTTATTATTTTAAGAAAGAGAATTTATTTAATTTGAATTGAATTTGTCAGATGTTGTATCGGGCGAATAAAACCAAACATATTCATTTAGAACAAGATAAAATTGAGTGAAGAGGGATAAAAATCGTGCGAATTGTTTTGTAACCTCTCCTGGGAATTTGTTTGTTATCATTTTAAACGTAGCGTTGCCTATATAGTTGAGCAAATATTGGACTATAATTTTATGTCTATTATTTTTTGTTATGCTGTATGAATTTTGTATTTGTTAGACGAGCACAATAATTGTAACCAAATTAGCGATTTGGTTTTATTTTGTTTTCTGAAACGAAACAAAATCAATCTAAAAATTTGATGTTATTTCGGTTTTAATAATAAAATATGATAATGTTTTAGCAGTAAACAAAACTTTAGAACTGAAAAATATACATTTAAGAAAAGGTTTATACCGAATTCTCAATAAACGTTAAGTGTTTTTAATTTAATGTGGTACCTATTATAGTATATCCTGCCTTATATTTGTTCTAAAGGCATTAAACATTTTTTACGGTGTATGTGCAACATATAACGGTTTTCTCTATGGTCAAATGCACTGCATGAATAATTATGAACGTGCCACATATGATTTTTCAGTGTTAGAAAATGCAATATAAGAATATTGTGGTAACCTATGGCAGGTAACTATAAATATATATATATCCATTATATCATATCCATTTATATATATATATATATAATAAATTCTCCAATCAACCATAGTTCTTCTACAGTTGAATGGTAAAAATCTATTCAAGAAAAGATTTGTGCCAGTTTTGGAACATCCCCCTTTTTAATAAAAGCCTTGGCCCGTGTTTGGTATCCAGTTAGAATGAATATCCATTGCATGTATTCTTATCTTTAAGCCATTTATGTACTTTCATGTAAGCAA
This sequence comes from Rhingia campestris, assembly GCA_932526625.1. Classification (NCBI taxonomy): domain Eukaryota; kingdom Metazoa; phylum Arthropoda; class Insecta; order Diptera; family Syrphidae; genus Rhingia; species Rhingia campestris. Next base: position 76,573,163 of record OW052183.1, read on the forward strand.
GTAGTAACGGCAATGTCCCAATATTAGGTAATTCATATCGCACACTGAATGGTTGAAGTAGTGCACTTTAGAAAGAATTCCCTTGTAAATGATATAGATACAGAACTTCCATCCAAGCAGTTATGCGCATTACTATTTTCCATGTAAATGTTTACAACCACAAACACAGCTGTGAATGGTAATATATACTCAAAATATATGTCATTTAGCCTACGAAGCTGCCTATTTTTTTTTTCTCTATTTAATCATTCATTTCGGATTGAAGAAGGTTCTTCTCTTTTATCTTATTATTATTGGCATATAATAGGTATGATGTAGGAAGTATAAGATAACCAACAAACAAGACACCTATGTTACTTATTTTCATTATGAAGTTTTTTTTATTCGTCCGCTGCATACACTCGTAGTATTGTGAATTTTATGATTTTGCCTGAATGAGTGTTCCATCATTTACGTTGGTTGGTTCCGTAGAGCAATATATATGTTTTATATACAACTACTTTGGCTTGCTAACAAAATGAGAGAAGAGATTTTAGCCAATGAATGCGAAGCTCCGCCTTACAACAAGCTAGAAGGCCAACAACTATGTTGGAAAATACAACATATCACATTTCAGTAGTGAGGAGGTAAAAACTTGAGTGTTGCGTTTGAAAGAGAGAACAAATGGCAGATACTGGTCTAAAAGTAATCCGAAAAACACGTATGCAACAGCCAAAAATGTGCTACCACTCGCACTCATAATATACGTAGGTACATGAGGTCAGAGAAATCGTTATGTACCTACACCGTACTTCCATCATCAAGTTTGCTGCAATAATGATTATCTTGTTATGTGCATTTGTTATGTACTAACGGGATGAATTAAAGACAAGGAACTATGGTATGCTCTGATTTTAATATTGTAATTATGAAGTAAATATAGTAAAGTTCTCAACAATCCCTTTTACTTGGTAAACAATCTGCTTATTTCAAATAAGCATGAAAGATTTAATTCGGCGAAAAGAATAACCAAGTTACCTGAAAACGGTCGAAAGGATTATTTTGCATCTTTTGTACAGAGGAAGGCGAGTGTTACAACTGCTATACCTACTGGGGAAAGTGGATCGTACTTCAGTTATGTCATCTGTATTTGGTTTTTGGGTATGTTCATAAGCATAAAAAATCTGTGCAATGCGATTGAATTTCGTTTCTTATGCGTTTTGTTTTTAAAGATTTCGCTGCACAGAATAAAATATGTGCAGGAGTAAGTTAAAGTTTGTGATAAAAATTGTTCATTAATGTAAAAGAATCATCTCAATACAAATAGTAAAATTGTTTACCTAGTTACTACGGCTCAGGATATAAGTCTATAGGCCATAAGTCCACAATAGATTTTCGACTCACATAGCAGTGGGAAAAAGGACACAGCCTTTCATAAAAATAGAAGTCTGCCCTAAAAGTAGCTTTTTTAAATGTTGGCAATAGTTTTATGAACTTTTTTACCAACAAACATTAGAACCTTTTCTTAAATACACAAATATCCATAAAAATGGAAATAGGTAGCTTAATCCATAGTAAAATTTATATAACTGACTGTTGTGTTTATACCATATACCTAGGTAGGTACCATAGCGGTATATTAATTTCTACATTAAGTTTGTAGACTGCCTTTGCAGTTTAAATAAATGTAATCCATTTGGCACTGAAAATTTATAAACATATTAAAACACCAAGGTAATGTTTTCGTAAAAATAATACGATGATAGAGAAAAGAAAACATATACGAAGGCTATATGCGGATCGTTGAATACCCTATCCCATCCCATCCTCAAAATATAGGCTTTATGGCGATGAAATACAGAAAATGACATTGTCACAATATATTGCTCAGACAGTTTATCAAAATCTTTTGTGGTTCGACAAAAAACAACGTAGGTATTTCTATTGCTAATGCCTTGGGATGGGGTATATAAATGGTTTTAGTAAGAAAACGCCCTCAAAATGTGGGCGTAGGTGAAAATGATCTATGAACAAAATGTTAATATTACCATTGCGGAAGTGTCCGTCCGTCCGTCTGTGTGTCACCGATTTTTGGGCCTTAAATTTTAAGCTAGAGTGTTGAAATTTGGTATATAGACTCTCTGACCGACGAAACAGAACAAGTGTAAAAAAATTTTAAATCCGCTTACTGCCACGCCCCCTGTTAGAAAAACGTAGTTTAAAGCCAAACCGTAAGGAATTTCAAAATAGTGTCTGAGAAACATATTTAGACAATCCTAATAGCTGTATTTCGTCAATGCAAAGTTTTTTGCCACGCCCACTTTTTGAAGGCGTTTTTAGTAAAAAAACGCTTTTTGTCCAAATTTTAAAAAGTTCGGAAAAATTTTTGATGCAAATACTTCCGTAATAATAAAATAAACATTTTGTCCATATATCATTTTCACCTTCACCCACTTTTTGGGGGCGTTTTCTTACAAAAACCATTTGTATGCCTTACCCCAAGGCATATGCAATAGAAAAACGTTGTTTTTATGTTTTGATAAACTGTCTGAACAATATGTTGCGACAATGTCAGTTTCTGTATTTCATCGCCATAAAGCCTACATTTCGGGGATATTAATTTTAAGGATGGGATGGGATAGGGTAGCCTTCTCATATGTTTTTGAATTAACGTCGGTCAGGTCGGTCGGTCCGTTGGTCCGAGTGTCCTTAATGGTCGCTTCAGCCTAAACGGCTTAACCGATTTTCTTGATACTTCGTAGTCTATTTTTGTCTTAATTCTTTAATCCATATTATTAATGGTATCTGCCATATAAATATTACACACAACGTCAATTTAACGCCTCTAACGATTTTGATTACCTATATTAAGTATATAAGTTCCAACAAAATACCCGTTTTTATACCCTATCCCATAGGGGTATATTAGTTTTGATACATCGTTTGTAACATAGAGAAATAATTTTGTTAGATATACCTCAAATTATATGGATCGACCCAGAATCGATAGCTGGGTCGATTTAGCCATGTCTGTCCGTCCGTCTGTCCGTCCGTACGCCACCAGTTTTTGGGCCTTAAATTTTGAGCTAGAAGGATGAAATTTGGTACACGTGCTCTTTGTTGCTCTCAGCAGAACAAGTGTAAACATTTTTGAAATCCGCCCACTGCCACCCCCCTTTTTAGAAAAACGTATTTTTTGGCCAACCCATAAGGAATTTTGAAAATGTTTCTGAACAACATATTTAGACAATCTGAATATCTGTATTTCGTTGATAAAAAGTTTTTTGCCATGCCCACTTTTTGGGGGGCGTTTTTAATAAAAAACGTTTTTCGGTCAAATTTTAAAATTTTCGAAAAAACTTTTGATGCAGAATCACTTTTTGGGGCGTTTTTATATAAGTGCGGATCGTTGAATATCCTATCCTATCCTCAAAATGTGGGCTTTATGGCGATAAAATACAGAAAATGACATTGCCACAATATATTGCTCAGGCGATTTATCAAAACCTTTTGTGGTTCGGAAAAAAACAAAGTTTTTGTATTGCATATGCCTTGGGGTAGGGCATACAAATGGTTTTTGTAGGAAAACGCCCCCAAAAAGTGGGCGTGGGTTAAAATGGTCTATTGACGAAATGTTCATATTGATACTACCAATGATTGTGCATCAAAATTTTTTTCGAAAATTTTAAAATTTGGCCAAAAACGTTTTTTATAAAAAAAAACGCCCCCAAAAAGTGGGCGTGGCAAAAACTTTGTACTGACGAAATATGGATATTACGATTCTCTAAAAATTCCTTGCGGTTTGGCCAAAAACAACGTTTTTTTTTTAAAAGATTGCGTGGCAGTGCGCGGATTTCAAAATTTTTTACACTTGTTCTGCTGGGCGCAACAAAGAGCACGTGTACCAAATTTCATCATTCTAGCTCAAAATTTTAGGCCCAAAAACTGGTGACGTACGGACGGACGGACAGACATGGCTAAATAGACTCAGCTATCGATTCTGAGTCGATCCATCTACTTTGAGGTATATGTAGCTAAATTATTTCTCTATGTTACAAACTATGTATCAAAACTAATATACCCCTGGGGGATAGGGTATAACCATGTCTTTTGTAGAACCGTATAATTTGCTGTGACAATGTCATTTTCTATATTTAATCCCCATCGTGTTTAAAGCCATGTCCACTTTATGGGGATATTAGTATTACAGATAGGATGGGATAGGGTATTCAACGATCCGCACAGCGGATTATAGCCTTCTCATATGTTTTTTTTAGAAAATAAGGAAATATGTCAGTTTGTCGCAAGCTATCTGGTCAAATTGGATAAAATTGAATGTCTCCCAACTAACAATTATTCTTCTATAAGGCACAAAAATGTAATTTCCACAAGCAATTATTTCTATAGGCCTTATATAGTACTTGTGCACGGAGGTTAAGCATTTTGGCAGTCGATTGTTTGGGTAGAAGCTTGTTTAAGACATTATGCAGGAAAATTCACAAGCATAACCGAAATTGTGATAGCGAAACTTCTGTAAGATTGTTTTTAAGCTTCCGGAGATGTGTGTACATGTACCATGAGTTAAGATGTTTCGGTAGAACTTCGCCAAGTTAATCCGAAGCATAGCACGTATAGAGCTTCCGAAAGAAGGCTTAAAAAAGCTAAGGTTAAAAGATCGGAAAAAGGTGAAAAGATCGGGACAAGGTGTAAGGATTGGAAAAAAAGGTGAAAAGATCGGGAACCTACCGGAGAATGAGTCAACACGATTCAACTTCTTTGTTGTACTTACTCGTCTTTCATGTTCGAGAGTACAGCCTAGTGGATGGCGTGTTGGACTACCGTGCGAGAGAACCCGAGTTCGAATCCCAGTAAGATGAGAGTTTTTATATAAATGATTGCATTGAATTTCATACATTCATAATAACGAATTGGGTTTATAAGAGATTGAAATTGGAATTAATAAAATTAAATAATAATAATAAGAAAATATGAAAACGAAAAGAAAATAATAAAAATAATGTTATTTTTCAACTTTGAGAAGATTTGCAAATATTTTCGGAATGAGTTTTTGCGAAGCCTATAATTTGCTTTTTATGGCCTTTTATAAGCAAACTAAGATTTTTCTTTAAGGCTAATTGGAAGTATGTAAAGAAGTCTTGTAGAAGTAAATAGCTTCATAAAAGTGCGCCAAATGTTTTTCCATAAGACTTCCTACATGTAATATTGCTGGATGGCAAATAGCTTCGATAGTGCTTTATCGAAGCGAAATTGTTAGTTGGGCTATGTTACTATTATTGTTTGTAACAATTCCACATAATTAGTTTTCGCCCAGAAAGTGCCTAACGTATTTTTTTTATTTTGGCCAATAACGGAAAACCACATTATAGACACCAATTCCTTCAAATTTTCGCATTGGTAGTACTTGATCTGACGCATGCCCCGAACTTCAAGAGAAAGTTTCGTACGACCCAGTCGTGTACTTCCCACTCGTTATACCCTATCCCATAGGGGTATATTAGTTTGTAACATAGAGAAATATTTTTGATAGATATACCTCAAAGTATATGGATCGATTCAGAATCGCTAGCTAAGTCGATCTAGCCACATCTGTCTGTCCGTGCGTCCGTCTGTGTGCCACCGATTTTCGAGCCTTAAATTTTGAGCTAGAGTGTTGAAATTTGGTATATAGACTCTCTGGCCGACGAAGCAGAACAAGTGTAAACACTTTTAGAAAAATGTAGTTTTTGGTCAAACCGTAAGTTATTTAAAAAAAAGTCTCTGAAAATCATCTTTAGATAATCTCAATATCTAACAGAACAATTTGTAACATTTTAGAAAAATCTTTTTTTAGTCAAACGGTAAAGAATCCCAATATCTTTATGTCGTCGATATAAAGTTTTTCGCCACGCTCACTTTTTGGAGGCGTTATTAGTAAAAAACCTTTTTAGTCAAATTTTCAAATATTTAAAAAAAAATTATTAAAAACATTATTAAAAAAAATTATTAAAATTAATATGAACATTTCGTACTTAGATTATTTTAACCCACGCCCACTATTTGGGGGCGTTTTCCTACAAAAAACATTTGTATACCCTACCCCAAGGCATATGCTATAGAAAAACGTTGTTATTTGTCAAACCATATTTTGATAAACTGTCTGAAAAATAAGTTGTAACAATGCATTTTCTATATTTCATCGCCATAAGGCCCACATTTTGGGGATATTAATTTTAATGATGTGATGAGATACGGTATTAAACGATCCGCACAGCGGATTGTAGCCTTCTCATGTGATTAAACCCTATCCCATAGGGGTATATTAGTTTTGAAATTAAGTTTGTAACATAGAGAAATAATTTTACTACATATACCTCAAAGTATATGGATCGACTCACAATCGCTAGCTGAGTCGAATTAGCCATGTCTGTCTGTCCGTCCTTCCGTCCGTGTGTCCGTGCGTCCGTCCGTCCGTGTGTCCGTCTGTCTGTTCGTCACCGATTTTTGGGCCTTAAATTTTGAGCTAGGATAATGAAATTTGGTATATAGTATCCTCGTCCGTGCCACCAGAACAAGTTTAAACATTTTTGAAATCCGCCCACTGCCACGCCCCCCTTTTTAGGAAAACGTAGTTTTTGGCCAAACCGTAAGGAATTTTAAAAATGTGTCTGAGCAGAATATTTAGAGAATCGTATTATCTATATTTCGTCAATATAAAGTTTTTTGCCACGCCCACTATATGTGGGCGTTTTTTATAAAAAACCTTTCCTGGTCAAATTATAAAATTTTTAAAAAAAAATTTGATGCACAATCATTGGTAGTATTAATATGAACATTTCGTCTATAGACCATTTTAACCCACGCCCACTTTTTGGGGGCGTCTTCTTACAAAAAAAACATTTGTATTACCTACCCCAAGACATATGCAATAGAAAAACGTTGTTTTTCGTCGAACCATAAAAGAATTTGATGAACCTTCTGAACAATATGTTGTGACAACGCCATTTTCAATACTTAATGACCATAAAGACCACATTTTGGGAATATTCATTTTAAGGATGGGATGGGATAGGGTATTAAACGATCCGCACAGCAGATTGTAGCCTTCTCATATGTTTTTTTTCTCATTTTCGGCCATTTAAGATGGTTTATGTCATGGCTAAATTATTTCTCTATGTTACAAACTATGTATCAAAACTAATATACCCCTATGGGATAGGGTATAAAGGGTATAAAAATAGGGTATAAAAATAAAATCAGATTTGTGTCATAGCGAGCTTAATACAAGCAGCATTTACGAACAGAGATTTGCCACAGCATATAATATGCATCCACAGGCTCATCATTTAGTGCATTTGTATGTGGGACATAACAGATCATGGAAGTTATTAAATTTGACATTACTAACAAAATCAGTAAACGAAGAAACTACAATTTTGCTATATATAATAAAATTAACAAAATAAAATACAATTTTACATACACTTCTTACGACTCTAGCATACAATTGCGCAGAGTTTTTTTATACCCTATCCCATAGGGGTATATTAGTTTTGATACACAGTTTGTAACATAGAGAAATAATTAAGCTTCATATACCTCAAAGTATATGGATCGACTCAGAATCGCTAGCTGAGTCGATTTAGCCATGTCTGTCCGTCCGTCCGTCCGTCCGTACGTCACCAGTTGTTGGGCCTTAAATTTTGAGCTAGTAGGATGAAATTTGGTACACCTGCTCTTTGTTGCCTCCAGCAGAACAAGTGCAAATTTTTTTGAAATCCGCCCACTGCCACGCCCCCTTTTTAGAAAAAGGTTTTTTCTGGCCAAACCGTAAGGAATTTGAAAAAAGTGTCTGAGCAGCATATTTACAGAATCATAATATCTATATTTCGTTCACAAAAAGTTTTTTTGCCGTTTTTCGGTCAAATTTTAAATATTTCGAAAAAAATTTTGATGCAGAATCATTAGTAATAATAATATGAACATTTCGTCTATAGATCATTTTAACCCACGACCACTTTTTGGGGACGTTTTCTTACAAAAACCGTTTGTATACCCTACAACAAAAGATTCTGATAAACTGTTTGAACAATATGTTGTGACAATGTTCTATATTATATGCCCATTAAGCCAACTTTTTGGAGATATTAATTTTATGGATGGGATGGGACAGGGTATTCAAAGGTCCGCACAGTGGATTGTAGCCTTCTCATATGTTTTAAACTACTTTTACTAACATGTAATTCAACTATGTAGTGTAGTTACATCGTTATTTATATTGCATTCCCTACTGATACGACTAATGACCTCATGAATACCATAGTTCTGTTTATGATTAGGTATATGTAATATATTTAATCTACGCAGGTTAAAGGAACCTCCACGGGAATAAAAACCAATAGCACTTAAGAGATCAGGAGCATCAATTTGTCCTGATAATAATTGGTGTAAGAAAACCATGTTATTGTTAAGTCTACGTTGAGTTAAATTGTGTAGATCATCACATTTAAGTTCTCTCAAAGAAAATCTTATGAATTAACGTTGGACTGCTTCAATTCTATTTGAATCAGTCCTGAGTTTTTATTGTTGAAAATGGGACGCATGTCCCGAAAAAAATTAAACAGTAGTTTATGGTACTCCTAAGCGAGTATAGAAAAAGAATACACCTAAAAAAATTAAAGGTAAGATTCTGTTTTTTTTTTCTACTCCAGTGGTGTACGCAGCATTGCCATGTTGAAAAAAACATACCAAATAAAAATATTTTAACAAAAAATGTTTTGACTATGGCGCCTGCCTGACGACTTTACATGCCCTGAGCGGAGCAATGAAGTTGCGTGAGCGTGGACTGTCCCCAGAAAGAGAGTTGAAATCTTTTGTTCCCGCAAAGCGGGCCACCCAGAATACCGTTAATAAAAAAACTGTTGACTAAGGCGCCTGCGAATTCGCCCAGCAACAAAATAGTACTGTCACAACAAGATAAGTCAAAGATGTATTCTAAAGCATTCAATAGCTCAGAATACAGAGTGCATAAACGGTATGAGGGAATGTACACATTTGCGGACTGCAGTAAGAACACATCCACCAAGCGCTTGTAGATCATTTATATGGCGGCCACTCCTATATACTGAGAACTCATGATTAAAGAGTTCCGAGTGAGTCAAGTATACTGGCGTTAAGCCACGTTTCTGTTAAGGAGAATATGTCATGAGAAATGGCTTGTGAAGTAAGAAAAAATGTTTCAGTTTTGTTTGGAGCCCTCTTACATTTTGGTTGTAGAGGGACAGTCGGTAGAGGTTTTTGATGCTGAGTTAACTCCGCTTTTAGCTCTACGTGGCTTAAACTCAATAGTGTTTAAAGGACATGAGTTAGTGTCGCATACTACTGTCGGATGTACTACTATTTCAGATGTTGAAACGAAACCATCCGTTCTACTAATTTTTGTACATATAATAGAAGTACCTGTTGGGAAGAAGTCTTATGTTTCCAAGACATTAGCGAACGCATTGAACCAACCCGCATCAAGGCCAAATTCGCCAACATAAGCCTTATATGCCCTCATGCTCCGACGGAGGAAAAAGATGATACAACTAAGGACTGCTTCTACGAGCTCCTTGACAAAACCTTTGAGCGACTACCAAAGTACGATGTTTAAAACGTGCTGGGAGATTTTACCGCAAAGGTAGGAAGAGACATCTTTAGAAGTATTGTCGAAAAATATAGCCTACACGACAACACGTCTGGTAACGGACTTTGGCTAATTGACTTCGCTACCGAACGAAATGCCACTATTAACCTCTCTATTCGGATTCACACCATACCACCAGCATCTAATGAAGAAGAACAATGGCAACGATGCCAACAAGCCATTAGATCAGCCGCAACTGATGTGCTAGGTTTCTCGCGGCCACCAGCAAGAAACCCCTGGTTTGATGAGGAATGCCGACAGATGCTCGTACCCAAGAACGAGGCCTACAAGGCTAAGCTGCAGGTGAAGACGAGAAGACATTGAGCTCTATAGGCAAGGAAGAAGGGAAGAACTTCGGCAGCGAAAACTGCCAACCACCCGACCTAAGTGAATTGAAGATAGTAATATCTATACTCAAGCTTTATAAGGCCGGCGGAAATGACGGCCTTCCCGCTGCGCTTTACAAAGCTGGCGGATATGAATTGGTAACTAACGTCCACCAACTCATAAGCCAAATCTTGTCGGATGAAAGTATGCTTGAAGAATGGAACCTCAGCATCGTTTGCCCGATCCACAAAAAAGGAGACAGTCTGCACTGCGCCAACTACAGAGGCATAAGTCTTCTTAACATCTCTTACAAGATTCTATCTGCCGTAATATGTGAACGCATGAAACCGTTTACCAACAACCTGATCGGCCCTTATCAGTGTGGTTTTAGGCCAGGAAAGTCCACAATCGATCAAATTTTCACACTTCAGCAGATCCTGGAAAAAACCCAATAAGTCCAAATCGATACCCACCACCTATTTATCGATTTGAAAGCCGCATACGACAGCATTTATACAGACGAACTAAACAGACCCATGTCTAGTTTTGGTATACCGCCCAAACTCGTCCGTTTGTGTAGGATGACGATGGAGAATTCTCGCTGCACCATCAGGGTCGGAAAAGACCTCACCGACACATTCGATACCATAAAAGGATTTAGGCAAGTCGATGTGCTGTCATGTGACTTCTTTAATTTGATTCTTGAGAGGATTGTGCAAAACTCCCGAGCCAACACCAGAGGCAAAATTTTCCAAAAATCGGTGCAACTACTAGCAGACGCTGACTATATTACCGTCATTGGTAGGACTCAACGTGATGTCATAGCCACGTATACTAGTATAGAGAAGGAAGCGGTAAAAATGGGGTTAGCAGTAAATGAAGGCAAGACTCAGTATATGCTGTCAACACGAAAGGACACACAACATCGACGATTTGGACAGAACGTCACCATTGACAGATATAACTTTGAGGTAGTACGAGACTTTGTCTATCTCGGCTCCGCTTTTAACTCTGACAGCAACATCTCCACATCTTGCCAACCGCTGTTTCTTTGGGCTAAGAAAGCAAATTAGTAGTAAAGCCCTCACACGAACTACTAAGGAGATGCTATATAAGACCCTGATCATCCCAGTCCTGCTCTACGGCGCTGAAGCATGAACCGTATCAAAAGCTGATGAAGAAATCCTTCTTCGATTCAAGAGAAAAATTCTTCGAAAAATCTTCGGTCCCGTTTGCGTTGACGGGCTATGGTGACGAAGATTCATTCAAGAACTATACGAGCTGTACAGCGACATACCCCTTTTTATACCCTATCCCATAGGGGTATATTAGTTTTGATACTTAGTTTGTAACATAGAGAAATAATTTAGCTACATATATATAAGTATATGGATCGACTCAGAATCGCTAGCTGAGTCGAATTAGCCATGTCTGTGTGTCCGTCCGTCCGTCCGTCCGTGTGTCCGTCCGTCCGTCTGTCTGTTCGTCACCGATTTTTGGGCCTTAAATTTTGAGCTAGGATAATGAAATTTGGTATATAGGATCCTTGGCCTAGTCACCAGAACGAGTGTAAAAAATTTTAAAATCCGCCCACTGCCACGCCCCCTTTTAGAAAAAACGTAGTTTTAAGCCAAACCGTAAGGAATTTCAAAAAAAAGTTATAGCAACATATTTAGACAATCCTAATATCTATATTTCGTCCACACAAAGTTTTTTGCCACGCCCACTTTTTGGGGGCGTTTTTAGTAAAAAAAAACGTTTTTTGTCCAAATTTTAAAACTTTAAAAAAACATATGAGAGGCTACAACCCGCTGTGCGGATCGTTGAATACCCTATCCCATCCCATCCTTAAAATTAATATCCTCAAAATATAGGCCTTATGGCGATGAAATACAGAAAATGACATTGTCACAATATATTGCTCAGACAGTTTATCAAAATCTTTTGTGGTTCGACAAAAACCAACGTATTTCTATTGGTAATGCCTTGGGATGGGGTATACAAATGGTTTTTGTAAGAAAACGCCCCCAAAATGTGGGCGCAGGTGAAAATGATCTATGGACAAAATGTTTATATTACCATTGCGAAAGTATTGGCATCAACATTTTTTTCGAAAGTTTTAAAATTTGGACAAAAAGCGTTTTTTACTAAAAACGCCCCCAAAAAGTGGGCGTGGCAAAAAACTTTGTATGAACGAAATATAGATATTAGGATTGTCTAAATATGCTGCTCAGACACTTTTTTGAAATTCCTTACGGTTTGGCTTTCAACTACGTTTTTCAAAAAGGGGGCGTGGCAGTGGGCGGATTTCAAAAAATTTTACACTTGTTCTGCTTCGTCGGCCAGAGAGTCTATATACCAAATTTCAACACTCTAGCTCAAATTTTAAGGCCCAAAAATCGGTGACACACAGACGGACGGACGGACGGACGGACGGACGGACAGACAGACATGGCTTAATCGACTCAGCTAGCGATTCTGAATCGATCCATATACTTTGAGGTATATGTATCGAAATTATTTCTCTATGTTACAAACTTAATGTCAAAACTAATATACCCCCTATGGGATAGGGTATAAAAATTTTGATGCAAATACTTCCGCAATGGTAATATAAACATTTTGTCTGTAGATCATTTTCACCTACGCCCACATTTTGGGGGCGTTTTCTTACAAAAACCATTTGTATACTCCATCCCAAGGCATTAGCAATAGAAATACGTTGTTTTTTGTCGAACCACAAAAGAATTTGATAAACTGTCTGAGCAATATATTGTGACAATGTCATTTTCTGTATTTCATCACCATAAGGCCTATATTTTGAGGATATTAATTTTAAGGATGGGATGGGATAGGGTATTCAACGATCCGCACAGCGGATTGTAGCCTCTCATATGTTTATACCCTATCCCATAGGGTATATATATATATCAGGTCATAACCCGGAGCTTTTTAGGGTTAAGGTTCTGAATTTTCCGTTTAAGCTCAGCAATACTTGCATATCTTACTATATTATTATCGGTTGTAGTCTCGAATATATTAATGTTTTCATTTTGCGCCCGGACCATCAAATGGCTTAAATGTTTTCTCAAGATATGAGGCAAAAACGTCAGCTTCTTGCCCAAACATTTTTAAATACCCTAATTGGTGGCACAGCGTTTTTTTGCCGTTTGATGACTCTAATTGCTTTCCAGAGCGAAAAATTCGATTCCTTTGCTTTGCAGATAACTTTCTACTGCATGGTTTTTAAAATTTTTAATCGAATTTGATAGCAAGTTACTAAACCCATTGAAAATTTGAGATATGTTTTTATATATAGTGAGGCTCCACCTCTAGCCTTCTCAAGATCTCCAAGTTTTTGCCAAAGGCCATTGGCATTCCACGTAAGAATTTTAAGCAATCTATTCATGTTAAAGGTGGGGTACTTGTATTGCGAGTACTATTTTCGAGCTTAATGAGCCTGTCAAAAATAACTTTATTCGTTTTGCTTTGTTCCTCAAGTTTTGAAAGAATAATCAGGTGAGATATTTTTTGGGCGTTATCGGAACTCTAGCTTGAGTATACGTTTGTACATTTGGTTTTGGATGTACAAGATCCGAACGGATATCTGATGGCCGCGTAGTTTGTGAAAATCTAGGTTTTCAATTATAGCCTGCTTTGGCTTCGACATATTTTTAATCGGAATTTCAGGCGTTTGCTTGTTTAAATTTATTTTATCGGTCTTAAGCTTGCAAGATAATAGACGGGAACTTTCAGGGTCTTTAACGCAGATTTTCCATGTATATTTTCTTAGCGAAGTTACTTGGTAGCCCGATAATGACATTGGCGATTTTATTAAGGTATGCAACTTGTTAAAGTCGTTAATACCGATCACCTTAATTGGCGGTGGAGGCCATTGTTTTAGCTCTGTCGCGGTTTGTTATATCAGGAGAGGATACAGCTTTCCTTTTTTTTACCGGTGTTTTCTTTAAGATCCAATCAGTTTCGCGACTGAGTTCTTCTTCATCCGTGTTGTATTCCGAATTCACGGGGCCGGTTGCACTTGTTTTTGGCTCATTAGGTATTTTAAATTACAGAGTCATATTTTCTTCCTTTAGGTGGAGAATTTCTTTACGAAGCTCTTCGCAGAGCAGTTCGACATTGTTAAGCCTTGTTCGAAGAATGTCGTTTTGTGAAAAATTTGCAACAAACAATTGCTAAACAGTGCTCTGCAACGATTAAAAGGACATAGGTATGTTTTTATTCCACAAAAGGATAATAATGTTTCATTAATGCATCTATTGCGATCTTCAGAAATACTTGTAAGATGCCTGTAGTGAATGCCGAGTACATTGAGGAAGAAAAATATATTCTAATTGACGGAGATGACCAATTAAGTATAACCACAATATTCATTACAAATGTTTGTGATAAAGTTGAAGTGTTCAATGTGTATGTGTTTAAATTGAAAGATTTAGTTGTAGTCACGACAGCTCCACAATCCATCTTGGTAAACGATTCTACAATTGAAGTTCAGCTGGAGCCACCATTGACTCACTATCAGCAGGCAATAACGCATCCGGGAAAGTATCAATTTCCACTTGGTCTCTCCCCTCTACTTGCTCTTCTATACCGTCAACTTCTACGGGCATGGGTTCATCAGATAATCTGGAGAAGTATGTATGTCAACGTGGTCTCTTCCGTGAACGTCATCTTTGATATCAACTTCATCGGGCACGGGCATACAATCGTCTCCAAAACATCCAAATTCAAAGTTGCTCAAAAGATCAGTACTGTTAATAGACGGCTGGCAGAACTCGTCGTCAAATACAAAGACTGTCGTTTGTATACTTCATGATTGCTCTTCAGAAAACAAGGTTTTTTATTTTTGCATACAAAAGCTTCTTTATCCTTATTATAATTTATTTATAGATATTTCTTGATGCGTGGAATCTCAACGAAGTTTCGGAAACAGGAGATAAGTTAGCTGAGATTGTTTGCGAAGCTATAGATTTGGCCAAAAAGGGCAAAGGTTTATGCCGTCGTTTCCGACAATGTAAGCAATATGGTGAAAATGGGAAATAATTTGAAGCATGTCGTTTGGCATTCAACTTGTAATAGCCATACTGGAAATTTGTTGGCAAAAGATGTGCTCTACGTAAAACTGAATGTCAAAGTCCCCACAACTTTAAAACAATTTAAGCAACCAGATCTTGAACAGGCAATAATCAATAAAAATGTTACCAAAATAAAACTGCCATGTGAAACACGATGGTGTTCATTCAGAGATTCGTACGTATGCCTCATTAATAATTGGATTCCAATGGAAATGGTCGCAGCGGAAGTTAACAAAATGAAACCAGAAGTGCTAATATTCATATTTGACGAAAAATTTATAGAGAATGTCAAAAAAACCATTGAGTTGTTCGATCCAATTCGTAAACTCATAAATAATTGCCAACATTAAACAACTTCATTAGCAACTTCATAGAATTAAAAGTTTCAGAACAATTCGAAAATCTCTATAAATTTTGATAATCACTTAATGTTTATGCTCTAACATCCTATTATCTACATCCATTATACGCTAGTTAAAAATTAGAGAACAGTTATCTGTTTCAAATAAATAACTTTCTCTTAAAAATGCTAAGTTGTGATGGACTCATCGAATGGGACCTATTCAAATCAAAGGAGGGAGTTTTTAAAACATGAAAGACAGCCGATTTCTATGCGCCCAGTCTTTCAAAGCTTGCACTAAAACTGCTTAAAATTCCAGCATCGTCCACAGAAATAGAGCGTACTTTTTCGAACCCTTTAAGAAATCTGTTGTCTTCCGAAAGATCCAAGTAACTAATGTTTCTCTATGAAACTTTAAGAATGGAAGACATAAATATATCTTTTGAAGACGTTGATGATTTCAACTAATTTAACAAGAACCTGTGTATGTATTTGGGTTACATACATTTATTTTCTAAATCCTGTATCTATTATCTTTTTTTTGTTATTTGTTTTTTTTTATGGAATACAAATTTTTGTTTATCTACAAATATTATTGTTTTATTGTTTTTTTTAAACGTTCAAATATCAATTTTTTAGCTATATTAGTTACATTAGTTACGCGGAAAATGAGACGAAACTAATTACATTTAGTTACGCGTAACTATATGCTTAACTTACTCGGAGTAACTTACGTTTCAAAAGATCCAAGAAACTAATGTTTCTCTATGGAACTTTAAGAATAGAAAACATAAATATATCTTTTGAAGACGTTGATGATTTCAACTAATTTAACAAGAACCTGTGTATGTATTTGGGTTACATATATTTATTTTCTAGGTTAGGTTAGAGTGGCTGCCGGCGTTCGCCAGCACACTTAGACCACTTTGGTCCGTCGTGATACCACGTGGATCTTGTCCAATCTCCTTACTATCCATGGGAAAATCGTTTTGTGCTTTTGATGAAGCTGAGGAGGCTTTTCACTTCCGTTTTTGCCAAATCACTGAGACTTTGAAAATAGTAAGCTCCGAGATGTAGCTTCCTATTGTTTGATAGGGCCGGGCAGTTACAAAGGAGATGGAGTATTGTTTCCTCCTCCTCCTCGTCCATGCAGCTTCTACAGAAGTCGTTTGAGAAGAGGCCTAGCCTTTCTGCGTGCCTACCTATTAAGCAGTGTTCCGGGATGACACCTATGGTATCGCAAATATGCGGTCTATCGAGCGAAATCAGTCCCGTTGATCTTCTCAAATCTAGCTTTGGCCAAATTTGTTTGGTTGTTTGACACGTCGTGCCAAGACTCCATCTGAGGTTTGATTTGCTGTTAACATGTTGCGCTAATAAGCTTTTGCATGTAGCGATAGGAATACCTAGTGCACCCGTGTCGGGTACAATTGGTAATTTGGTTCCGTTTCAGCCTTACAGTTCCCTGGAATGTCACTATACCCAGGCACCCAGCATAGGTGAATGTTAAAATGCTTTGACATCTCCTGCAGAGATGATCGGCAATCTAGGGTTGTCTTTGAATTTGTTAAGACTGATTCCAGGGATTTGATTGCCGCTTGGCTGTCCGAAAAAATGCTAATATCCTTGGCTAATATTACATTCTCTTTCAACCAGGATAAGGCTTCTTTGATCGCCTTGAGTTCCGCCTGGAACACGCTGCATTGATCAGGAAGACGGAAAGATAGGCTGAGATTAAGCCTGTCGGAGAAGACACCAGCACCCACTCCGTCATTTGTTTTGGAACCATCGGTGTAGAAGTGGATCGAGTCATTTAGCACAGGTTCGTTTCTCTCCCATGACGTTCTGCTTGGGATTGTGACCCGGAAACTCTTATCAAAGTTTAATCTGGTGAGGGTGTAATCGGTGTATATTCGTTTAGAATTTTTGAGTGGCCATATTTAATATTTGACCACTGTTGGATGGCTTTAAGACGTATGGCTGAGTTAGCTGCCATTTGTTTGCCGAAAATATCTAGGGGTAGTAGGTGAAAAAGAATGTCTAATGCCGCTGAGGGTGTCGTACGGAGTGCTCCACCAATGCACAGACACGCAGTTCTCTGCACTTTGGCTAGTTTTTTGCTGTTTAATGCGTTTTCTAGTGCTGTCCACCATACTATCTACTACTCCATAAAGAAGTATCGGTCTTATAACCGATATATAGAGCCAATGCGTGATACGAGGTTTCATTCCCCATTTCAAGCCTATGGCTTTCTTGCAGGAATAAAGTGCTATCGACGCTTTCTTTACTCTTTCTGTTATGTTTGGCTTCCAGTTAAGCTTCCTGTCCATAATAAGTCCCAGATATTTAGCTTTGTCTGAGAAGACTACTTCGGTTCCGTTTAGTGACGGGGGGTCAATGTGAGCAATTTTATATTTCCTAGTGAATAGGACCAGTTCAGTCTTATGTGGGTTGACACCCAGTCCACAACTGACCTCCCATTTGGAAAGTTTATTTAGTGCGTTTTGGAGAAGCTCCTTGAGTATATTCAGGTGTTTCCCTGAGACAGCCATAGCGACGTCATCCGCGTAGGCAATCACGTGGCATCCCTCTGCTTCCAGGATAAGTAAAAGCTCGTATACCGAATTAACGTTGATAAAAGCGCCTTCGATGTCCAGGAATGCAACCATAGTATACTCCTTGCAGCATAACGACTTTTCAATAAT
Source organism: Rhingia campestris (assembly GCA_932526625.1). Lineage (NCBI taxonomy): Eukaryota > Metazoa > Arthropoda > Insecta > Diptera > Syrphidae > Rhingia > Rhingia campestris. Next base: position 76,591,292 of record OW052183.1, read on the forward strand.
TCGCACTAATGTGTGCAGAGCTGTTTCTACAGATTTTCCCTTACAGTACGCATGTTGGGATGCAGATAGCTGATTTACATCAATGCTACTACGAAGATGAATATCAACCAGTCTTTCCAGCGTTTTCAGAAGGAATGATGATAAGCTTATAGGTCTTAGGTCTTTCGGATTGACATGAGAACTTTTACCAGATTTGGGTATGAATACAACTTTGACTTCTCTCCACACCTTGGGAAAATAAATCAGCTCGATGCAGCCCCTAAGGATCGCTTCCACACAGGGTAGGATGAGATCCAAAGTACGCTGCAACTCGGCGGGTATAATGCTGTCGGGTCCCGCGGAGTTAAAGGGTTTGAAGCTATGTATTGCCCAAAGTATTTTATCTTTTGTGATAAGCTCTTGTAAGCTGCCGGTCAATAGATTGGTTCTATTGATGTCGTCTTGAAAAGCTTCCTGTAAGCTACTTGGGAAATAGGATCATTAGTAGCTCTATGGATTCTTTGCTTGAGGACGTCCAGGTGCCATCTTTTTTTTTGAGATAGCTTGGAACAGTTGGACTAGTGGATAGGATTTTTCGTAGTCTGGACGCTTCGGAAGTCTCCTCTATTTTTTCACAGAAGAGTCTCCAGGATTTGCGCTTGGACTTCCTCAGTTCCTTTTTGTATATTGACAAGGTCTCTTTGTAGGAGATCCAGTCAGAGGATTCGTTCATAAAGGGTGATCCATTTCGAGGTTCCCTAATTTTTTAAAGAAAAAAAACACAGAAAATTCAAATTTAATGGAGAATGTTTATTATCATTTGAAAGAACATTCTTTGGCATTTATTTTTTTAAGATTATGTCTACCAAATGTTGGCGTTGCTACGTCGCAGATGGTCCATCCGTTGAGTCCAATTTTCGATCACTCGTTCGAGCATTTCGACTGGTAACTGGCGAATGACACACAAGATGTTTTCCTCCAAGGCCTGAATCGAAGCGGGTTTGTCGGCATAAGCTTTTGACTTTACATATCCCCACAGGAAAAAGTCTAACGGTGTGATATCACACGATCTTGGTGGCCAATCGACCGGCCCAAAACGTGAAATTATGTGCTCACCGAAATGTTCTCTCAATAAGTCCATTGATTGATGCGATGTGTGGGAAGTGGCGCCGTCTTGCTGAAACCAAATGTCGCCGAGTTCACGAGCTTCAATTTCAGGCATCAAATAGTCCGTTATCATGGCACGATAACGGTCGCCATTGACGGTTACGTTCGCACCGGCATAATTTACACACTCTCAGCTACGGCCGCTATATTTTCTTCACAGCGTGCTGGACGTGGTCTATTCGGTCGAATATTATCCAATAATGAATGCTGGGTCTCAAAATGGGTGATGGTGTTGCGAATAGTACGCTCAGTAGGCCGATTATGTTGACCATAAGTTGAGCGAAGTGCACGAAACACATTCCTCACAGAACGTGAATTTTCATAATAAAGTTGAACAATTTGTAAACGTTGTTCACGCGTAAGTCTTTCCATTATGAAATGCCAAACAATACTCAACAAAAATAACACGACAGCATGACACGACTCATCGTGATCTGTCAAAAAAGGCTATTGAAAAAAGTATCTCTACTTGGATCACCCGTTACTTAAAGCTTTATTGAATAGTTTTCTACATTTCTGCCTAAGCATACCAAGATTCTCCGACCACCATGGAGGTTTTTGTTTCCCTCTAGGTCTCCTTAGTGGACAAGAGCATGACAGTGATTGGGATGAAATCATCCAGACCAAATTGTATGTGTAGTCAGAAAAAGAGTGCTCACTAGATACTTTCCAATCTTTGATCATGTGATGGATGTGATTTAAAACAAACGTGATGTCAAGGACTTCTTGTCTGTTGCTGGTGATGAATGTTGGTTCATTTCCAATGTTGCATAGCAAGAGATTTGTACTTAAAAGATAATCAAAAAGTAACTCACCTCGTTCGTTAATGTCAGAACTGCCCCAGATTGTGTGGTGTGCGTTAGCATCACTCCCAAGGATGAGTCCAGTTTTTCGTTTCTCCGCGTCTGCGATCGTCCTCCGCAGGTTTTCTTTAGGGAAGGGTCCCACATGGTCGTGGGCGAGATAGGCCGAGACCAACTAGTACTTCTGTGAATTTACATCCAGTTGTGCTACGGTCATATCTCGATCGCTGTAATTGGAGAGTAAATAAACATTTAGGCTACTCTTTGCGAGTATACAAGATCTTGGTTTACCTTTATCCTTTGTATACAGGAGAGTATATTCATGAGTCTTGAGTCGACGCAAGGTTCCTGGATCAAGACAATTTCTTCTCCGTGGGTTGTTAGACGGAGAAGATGTGTGTGTGCTACAATCAGATCTCTCCAGCACTGTGGTATTCGTGTCCTTCAAATCCGAGGATGCCAAAAGGTCATCCTCCATCAGAGAATCACTATTTAATTTTGACTTTTTATTTAGCAGAATATAATATATAAGTTACATTTCAATTTATTGGAGGTAGCACATTAAAGAACTTCATATTAAATAAGTGCTACCTTATACATATCAATTTACCCCTCTTTTAGAACAAAATTATAATACAAATTTTTGTATAAATTCCATATTTAAACTTAAATAGTAATGCAATTTTATACTTATATATACATAGAATATATAATATGCATATATAAAATATATATGCATATATAAAATGATATAATAACATTATGTAGTTTAATACATTCATAAATATTTCAAACTACAATGTTTTCTTTTTTAACATATTTTTAATTCTTTCAGAAGATCTAATAGGATACATTTTTTTACCAATTTCTTTACTATTAAATAATGATTCTTTTATTGGCTTTTCTGAAGAAAGATTGATAAACGTCGGTATTTTGGAGAAAGTGCGACATAGCGAATGGGCAAGTCCAATAGTGTGTGTGGTAAAGAAAAATAACGATGTCAGGCTTTGCATGGACTGCAAAGTTACTATTAATAAATACATGAGAACAGAGCATTATCCTTTACCTCTGCCAGAGGATATATTTTCAAACTTATCAGGGTATACACACTTTACTATATTAGATTTAACAGGAGCTTTTCAGCAATTACGGTTGTCAGAAAGATGTAAAAAGTATTTTACAATAAATACTTCGAAGGGACTGTTAAGATTTACAAGACTTGTTTTTGGAGCGAAGGCTTCTAGTGCCATTTTTCAAAGCGTTATTGATTCAATTTTGAATGATATAGATTTTGCTGAAGGATATATCGATGATATATATAATTTTATACAGCTCCTTTCCACCCAAGTTCATTAAATATACTTTCTTTTCCTTTTGATCGATGATTTTGTTAAGTGACATTAAATTTTCAAAGCGCTCCATGAAAATATCGCACCAATGAAATTAATCGAATTCATTATTCGCTTTTGAAAATCGTCTTCCTCGTTTTTCACTTTAATAGATATAATAGTGGCAGTGCTGCTATCGGAATCAGACATATGTATGTAATGTCTTTGTTCACAGGAAAAACGGTTTTTTTATTTTTTTTTTATCCTCGTCGCCAATTTGTGATGTATTCGTGGGTACACACAACAAGTATACAAGTAGTTCGATCGGTGGCAAAAGAGAGACTGACTTTTTATTTAGCAGAATATAATATATAAGTTACATTTCAATTTATTGGAGGTAGCACATTAAAGAACTTCATATTAAATAAGTGCTACCTTATACATATCAATATGGAGTACTGTTACCAGTTTCCTTTTCTGGTGACGATGAATCAGAGCTATCTTCCAGGGAAGGAAAGCTCACTCCAGCAGCATGATCTGAGGCGCCTGTAGTCGTACATATGGGATGAGGAGGAACTGCTTCAGCTTCGAGAGAGTCCCTGAGTCCCTGAATTGGGTCCAACTTTATCACCTTCCAATTATGTTTCGGAAGAGTAGGGTTGCAGTAAGAAATTATTTGCAAAATTTCATCTGCGTTTGAGGGTTCAGCCGGGATCCAGGTGCGCGAGCGTGGAGGACTTGGTATGTCCTCTTTCGCAACGACCTCTAACCTTGAACCAGGCCACACCTCGCCAATTTTGGCTATGGCTATGCGGTAGAGGTCATGCGATATCTGATCCGCACAAGCGATTAGTTTGGTGTGGCCTTGATGCCAGCCAGCATCATGACAGCAGGGTGGAGGCCCTCTTGGGAGGTCTTCCACCGTTCAGGTGAAATTGTAGCATCGATGTCGCTGCGGTCAATCACAGCTATCGTGATGTTGCCGTTAAGCACCTCACTGAAGGACTTTGATGCGGTGTTGGCAGGCTTCGAGTGATTAGCTTTGCTTGCCACTTTGGCCCGTTTGGAAACCGAAGGGGTCTCATCCAACGATCTCTGTCGCTTGGACGTAGAGTCCTTGCTCTTTTCAGTGGGCACTCCATTGGCAACTTTTATTGCTCAGGCTAATTTAGCTTTTTGTTTCTCCGTTCTGGTTTCTTCCGGAATCCTTTGGATAAACTCCATTTGTCTAGCGGCTGCGCGACGTTTTCTGTAAAGAATCTTGGAGGGGTTAGACCGCGAGCTTGTAGCTTTGCAGTCCTTAGTTTCCAAGACTCTTACTGACTTAAGTGGAGAGAATGACCGCGAGCTCGAGGCTTTACGGTACTTCTCCGAGAAGTCCTTAGGGGACGGTGGGTGGGGTTAGATCCCCTAAGCTCCACGCGGCTATTGGTTGGGATGAGGGACTGCGAGCTTGAAGCTTTACAGTTCAACTTCCCTTCCAGCTGTTCTGGAGCTACCCCAACAGCAGATTCTAGATCCTTGCTGCTGGCCGGTTTGGAAGGAGAACCGGTCCCATTTTTTTGTTTATTTTGTTTGTTTTTATTTGAGTTCATGTTGAGTCCCACGAGTGGCGGAGAAAAGAGGTCCACCTGCACAGAGATCCGCTGTGCGCAGGTAAGGCTAGTTAATCCGAATGTCGCCAGGTGTTCGGATACTCCGTTCGCGGCTGAGCTTTTTATCGGCACGGGTCGTGTGACACCTTAATCCAACCCATTGGTGGTTCGAGGGTAGGAAGAGGGAGGGGGGTAAGGAAGGTGGAGGGTAGGAGTGGATGACTTAATCTTGGCTTCGGATCTCAACTGACAGTATGCCCGAGTATCTTTGATCTTACTCAGCTCCTACACCGCGGCAGGGTGGAAATTCTTGTAGGAGATTTATTTTCTAAATTCTGTATAATCTTTCTTTTGTTATGCTTTTTATGGAATACACATTTTTGTTTATTTATAAATATTATTGTTTTTTTTTAAAACGTTCAAATAACAATTTTTTTAGCCATATTAGTTACATTAGATACGCGGAAAATGAGACGTAACTAATTACAATAAGTTACGCGTAACTATATGGGTAACTTACTCGGAGTAACTTAAGTTGCCAACACTGATTAAATCTCTTATAAACATTACAGACAAATATTTTCGACGACAAGAAAGCGAATGAAAATTAAACAAGGATATATAAAGTAACTTTATGGTATACGGATCAGAAAAGTCTTTAGAATTTCGTCAATGTCAATGTGGTCCTTGAAAGTTAGACGAGAGTCGAGTATAATGCCCAAGTCTTTCTTGGAGTAAACTTTGTCAAGTGATAAAGATTTAATAAAGTATCTATAAAACAGATGAGAAGGCTACAATCCGCTGTGCGGATCGTTGAATACCCTATCCCATCCCATCCTTAAAATTAATATCTCCAAAAAGTCGGCTTTATAAGCCTATAATAGAAAATGACATTGTCACAACATATTGTTCAAACAGTTTATCAGAATCTTTTGTTGTTTGACAAAAAACATCGTTTGTCTCCTGCATATGCTATGGGGTAGGGTATATAAACGGTTTTTGTAAGAAAACGCCCCCAAAAAGTGGGCGTGGGTTAAAATGGTCTATAGACGAAATGTTCATATTAATATTACTAATGATTCTTTACGGTTTGGCCAAAAAAATACGTTTTTCTAAAAAGGGGGCGTGGCAGTGGGCGGATTCCAATAATTTTTGCACCTGTTCTTCTGGGATCAACAAAGAGAATTTCTAGCTCAAAATTTAAGGCCCAAAAACTGGTGACGTACGGACGGACGGACGGACGGACGGACAGACATGGTTAAATCGACTCAGCTAGCGATTCTGAGTCGATCCATATACTTTGAGGTATATGTAGCTAAATTATTTCTCTATGTTACAGACTATGTATCAAAACTAATATACCCCTATAGGATAGGGTATAAAAATAGGTACCTTATCTGAAAAGAGTAAAGCATTGGCATTTATTAATATTTTGTTCAGGTCGCACCATTCAGCAACCGCAGCCACATCTACTTGCAGTAAGCCACTATCAAGCTCAGAGTTAATAGACCGAAATTTTAGGTCACCAGCAAACAGAAGACATTTGAGTATTTTAAAACATTGGGTACATAATTTATGAATAGGAGAAATAACAATGGACCTAGATGACTGCCTTGGGGAACACCAGAAGTTACACTTATGGGCACAGAAAAACAACCACCGATTTTTACTAGTTGGAAACGATTACTTAAGTAAGACTTTAACCAATGAACTAACGTGACAAACTTTGTCAAATGCTTTAACAAAATCGGTAAATTGCAAAAGGGAGCCAGATTAGTCGATGTAGATCTCCCTGACATGAAACCATGTTGGTATTCCGATACAACATTCCGGGTGAACGATGTAATTTTGATGCAAATAATCATTTCAAACAACATAGGAATTGAAGATGTTTAACAAATAGGCCTATAATTGCAGACATTTTGCTTAGGGCCAGACTTATAAATAAGAATTATATGGGAATGTTTTCATACATCTAAAAATGTCCCGAAAGCGATTGACTTTTTAAATATTGAACAAAGAGGTACGGAAAGCTCATTTGCACACTTTTTTAGGAGAATGGGAGCAAACCCATCAGGCCCCTCACTTTTACTATCTGTTAAACTGAAAAGAGCTTCTTCAACATCAGACATATCAATGTTTAAGTCGCCAATGTCTAAAACTGACTAAAGGGATTATTATCAACAGGAGAATAGACCGATTTGAAAAAGGCTGCAAAATAGTTGTACAAAGTATATGTGTCATTAGATGGCGAATCCAGGTAGTGCATATGACTTGGGAGGCCATTTGTATTCCTCTTAGAGTTGATAAACTTCCAAAAATACTTGCTATTAGACTTAAGCGTAGTTTCTGCAGAAATTATGAACGACTGGTATAGAAACCTATTTAAAATACTAAATTCCTTTGAACAACGAATGTACAATGACATCATCGTAGCGTTTATATGCCTTATTCTTTTTATTTTTAAGATTTGTTATTATCTTGTTAAACCACGGTGGATTTGAGTTGCGTTCAAAATGTTTTTTAGGAAAAAAAGATCAATTAAGTTTTGAAGAACATAAAAAAAATAATTGTACATCACATCAATATCACTAGGACATAAAATAATATCCCAAGAAACAGTACTTAAGTAGTTGTTTATTGTTTCAAAATCAGCACAGTAACATAATCATTATACACATGATTTGCAGAAGTAGATTTTTGATATTCAAGAGCTGAAAATTCAACAGTAAGTACACTGTGGTGTATGGAAAAATCAAAGATGGGAGAAGCAGGTACATAAATTTTAAAAACAAATACAAGGTCTAAAATACGAGTCAGATTATTGGTGAAGAGATTAACTTGAATAAAGTCATATTGACCGAAAAAGTCTGTAAATGATGTTTCAATATCAGTAGAAAAATTGAAAGGTACAAGATGATTATGGTCAACATCATACACTAGTCGGCATAAGTATTTTGACGAAATAAAAATCGTGCATTTTTGAGTTTAACTTCTAAATGGCTTGACAAGAATTCATGTTTATTTTTTCATTTTTATATATAACTAATACAAACTTAAAAACATATGAGAAGGCTACAATCCGCTGTGCGGATCGTTGAATACCCTATCCAATCCTATCCATAAAACTAGAATCCCCAAAAAAGTGGGCATGGCTAAAAACACGATGTGGATAAAATAAAAAAAAATGATATAGTGACAACAAATTCTTCAGGCTGCTTACAAAACACTTTTACGGTTCTACAAAAGACAAGGTTTTCTCCTGTATATGTTATGGGGTAGTGTATAAAAATGGTTTTTATATAAAAACGCCCCCAAAAAGTGGGCGTGGGTTAAAATGGTTTAAAGACGAAATGTTCATATTAATAATGTTAATGATTCTGCATCAAAAATTTTTTCGAAAAATTTAAAATTTGACCGAAAACAGTTTTTTATTGAAAACGCCCCCAAAAAGTGGGCGTGGCAAAAAACTTTATATGAACGAAATATAGATATTACGATTCTGTAAATATGCTGTTCAGACACTTTTTTAAAATTCTTTACGGTTTTGCCAAAAATTACGTTTTTCTAAAAAGGGGGCGTGGCAGTGGGCGGATTTCAAAAATGTTTACACTTGTTCTGGTGACTCGGACAAGGATCCTATATACCAAATTTCATTATCCTAGCTCAAAATTTAAGTCCGAAAAATCGGTGACGAACAGACAGACGGACGGACGGACACACGGACGGACGGACGGACGGACAGACAGACATGGCTAATTCGACTCAGCTAGCGATTCTGAGTCGATCCATATACTTTGAGGTATATGTAGCAAAATTATTTCTCTATGTTACAAACTATGTATCAAAACTAATATACCTACCCCCCTATGGGATAGGGTATAAATAGGCAAACAAATATTTATACCCTATCCCATAGGGGTATATTAGTTTTGATACATAGTTTGTAACATAGAGAAATAATTTAGCTATATATACCTCAAAGTATATGGATCGACTCAGCATCGATAGCTGAGTCGATTAAGCCATGTCTGTCCGTCCGTCCGTCCGTCCGTCCGTCCGTCACCAGTTTTTGGGCCTTAAATTTTGAGCTAGAAGGATGAAATTTGGTACACGTGCTCTTTGTTGCTCCCAGCAGAACAAGTGTAAAAATTTTTGAAATCCGCCCACTGCCACGCCCCCTTTTTAGAAAAACGTATTTTTTGGCCAAACCATAAGGAATTTTGAAAAACTTTCTGAACAACAAATTTAGACAATCTGAATATCTGTATTTCGTTCATATAAAGTTTTTTTCCACGCCCACTTTTTGGGGGCGTTTTTAATAAAAAACGTTTTTCGGTCAAATTTTAAAATTTTCAAAAAAAATTTTGATGCAGAATCATTAGTAATATAAATATGAACATTTCGTCAATAGACCATTTTAACCCACGCCCACTTTTTGGAGGCGTTTTTATATAAAAACCATTTTTATACCCTACCCCATAACATATGCAGGAGAAAACCTTGTCTTTTGTAGAACCGTAAAAGTTTTTTATAAGCAGTCTGAAGAATTTGTTGTCACCATGTCATATTCTTAATTTTATCCACATCGTGTTTTTAGCCATGTCCACTTTTTGGGGATTTTAGTTTTACAGATAGGATGGGATAGGGTATTCAACGATCCGCACAGTGGATTGTAGCCTTTTCATATGTTTTTTCATAGAAGTCAAAAAAGATATAAATTAATTTGTAATTTCGTGTGTTGGCATAAGTATTTTGACAAGTATATAACTCTAAGAAAAAACATTTTAAACTTAACAAAAGTAAATAAATAAAGAAGAATTTAGTAAAATATTTAACCTCCTTTGGCTTCAATAACTTTTTGAAGGCGTCTCGGTACTGAATCTACTAAATTTTGAAGAATCTCTGGAGATATCTCTTCCCAAAGGGAAGTGACCTCAGAAATCGTCTCCTCTCTGGTTTTATTTAAAGAAACTGTTCTTTTGCGTTTCAAAAGAGACCAGACGTTTTCTATTATATTTAAATCTGGACTTTGAGGTGGCCAGTCCAAAGTGGCAACACCAACATCCTTCAAAAATTTAGTTATCATCCGGGCTTTGTGGCATGGGGCATTGTCCTGTTGCAGGATAAATGCTTCACCAATAAGCCTACCTCCGGAAGGAAAGGCATTATCATTTAGGGTTCTTAAATATTGACCTTGGTTCATCGAGCCGGTGATAGGAACCAATTCACCCAGGCCATTATACGCAACACATCCCCAGAACATGACAGAGCCTCCACCATGGCTCACTTTTTGACAAACGGGGCGTCTTTTTTGCCTTTCTACCTTTGGCAATCTAACGTAAAATTTGTTTTTTTGATGAGTTATACTCAAAGGAGCTTTCATCTGTCCATAAAACGCTTCTCCAGTACTCCTTTGGCTTGTGCAGATGTTCCTTTGCGAAAGACAGTCTTTTAAGCTTGTTTACCTTTGATATGTACGGCACGTCCTTAGCTTTAAATGTTTTAAAATCTCCTTCCATTAAACGTCGTCGGACAGTGCGCTCACTGATTGGATTCGTTGCCGTCAAATTCCATTGATTTGCAGCAGTTTGAGGCTTCAGGAATATATTTCTTTTAAATTCCCGTAGAAGAGTTCGGTCTTCAGTGGGCGTTGTTTTGCGCTTAGCATCTGATCTCATTAGGTTTGTGATGTCATTATGCTTTTTAAACTTATTGATTTGATAGTGCACAGTTTGACGCGACACATTAAACTCACTTGCTATGTCTTTTACTGCCGTTCCAGCGTTAAACTTCGCTACCATTGAAGATCTGACAACCAAACTCAACTCAGCCGTTTTACCCATGGTTTTTAATAAATTTTAATAAATTTTTATTTTGTTATCAACGTGTAATGTAAATTAAAGTTAACTACACAAGTTTTTTGGTTATCACGTGCTCAAAACTATTAAAATATTTACACAAAGTTTCCGTCAAAATACTTATGCCACGTAAAAATTCTTTGTCTGCATGCGTTCTTATCAGCAGAAAGAGAATGCAAAAGGTAAACAATACAAAACTTGGCATGCATAGAGCTTAAAATAGATTCTTTGTTTCGCGCATCATTTTTGCACCGTTGTTTTAACGGTAACGGTAACGGTCACAAAAAGGTTTCGTCAAAATACTTATGCCGACTAGTGTAGTTCCAATTGATATATCCCAGATTAAAGTCGCCTGAGAACACAACATGCTGAGAAACAATATGAAAACTAGACAATTCTATAGAAATACGAGGTGGTAAATTGCTTACTATTACAAAAAGATCGAAGTTACCCGCAAAAGATACTTTGACAATCAATTGGTCTATGTCATAAATCGGTGGAGGAGAGAGAAGATTGGATGGCAGATCGAGTTGAATACATGAGTAGACATTACGAACCGCAATCAAAACTCCTTCTCCTCTACTAAGGGCAGTTGGAAGCATACAGCGATCTTTTCAAAAGACATTATGAAATGAGGTATTAATAAATTCAGAAGTCACTTAACCAAGTTTCAGAAAATAATAAAAGATCATAGAACGATAATGAAGACGATAGAAACATTTTAGTCCTAATACCTCTAATATTCTGATAATAAAGATAGAAGTTACATTGAGATGTATGGTCATTTAATCGTTTTTTGGATGTATTGGTGCTGGTTCTGGACAGGTAACGTCAGGTGATGGCAAAGAGATATGCAGCTGAGTTTTTTTTGACACGATGGACGAATTCATGATCTAGAATTGCATCAGGCCAAAACTCTTTCGATATAAGCTGATTAAAGTTGACATCAGGGACTAATATCTTGAATGAGGCGATTTTTCGGGGCAAATTGAACGAATATTTATAGCATAATATATCCGTAGTTGCTGAGGATAGTTTACTAGATGTGTAGCTCAATACGTCGTTCACATTAGTCTCAGCATCAAGTCTCGATACAAATATGGATTTACGGGATGGCCTTCTAACAACCACAAGGTTGGCATGGTTAATCGTAGAGTCTGTTGATGAGGTGGCGGTTTCAGGTAAACCACTAACAGCGGGCATGTTAGTTTCTTCAATAGTCGACGCCGAGTTATTCCTGATAGACGCGAGTGATGAAGACGATTGTGTGAGTTGTGAGGTAATAGAGTTGTCAAATGAAATTTCCAGGGATGATAACTGGAATAGATAAGTTTGACCGTAGAAACCTATTGGGTTGAGGTTGTTTGGCCTCTGCAATAGAGCGAACTGAGAGATCCTTGTTCGGCTGCTGACGATTTTTATTGATGCAATCCTTGGTATGTAGAGGTTGATCGAGGTTAGCTAAAGGACTTAGCAAGTTTATTAGTTGGGCATTAGGTTGAGGCAACAGTTTCTGAGAGTCATTCTCTAAAATATTATCAACATTTGTAAAACTTTGCTGCATTATTTGAATAATTTTTAAGCTTTATAAAGCTTCCAGTGCAGGACGTCTGGTGAAATATTGTGTTGTTTTTCACAGTAAATACAAAGACACAGTAAAAACAAAGACCGACATCCTTTCCTTTGAGGCCTATGCATTTTGCATGAACAGTGTCCAAACAAATTTCACACGAAATGCTAATGTCGTTCGTGTCTTATTTTTACAAATGTAACAACCAGAGTTATTTTTATTTTTTAGAAATCCAATTAAAGAAGATTATTTATTATTCTTAGAAGTGGCAGCACCGCAAGTAGCAAGAACAACTGCCAAAAAGCTCAGCGTAGGTGTATGGAGAAGATAAAAAGCTCATCCGATGATATTATGGTTGATGCCAAGGATGAGATGAGGTGAGTGTATGTGATGAAAAGTGGTAATATTGCGTGTGAGTATCAAACTTGCTAAAGTTGCAGAACAAATACTAAAAGTTGTACTCACACGTGGGAGAAGAAGGAAAGAATAAAAGAGGATGGAACCACTATCTCTCTCGATTGTAGACGTTGGCGTTGAATGTATTTCCATGCATGGAACGAGAACCGTATTGTCAGAATCAATCAGTGTAGGCCAGAGTAATTGCTACGTAGGCAGAATATCTACTAAATTTAACTCACCGGAAAAAATTAGATAGTCAGCTTTTAATTGAATGAGATAAAACGACATATGGGTTAAATAACACTCAAACCGTAATAAATTTTGAGCTTAAGTGTTGAAATTTGGTATATAGACTCTCTGGCCGACGATGCAGAACAAGTGTAAATATTTTTGAAAACCACCCAGACCCACTGCCACGCCACCTTTTTAGAAAAACGTAGTTTTAAGCCAAATCAAAAAAGTGTCTGAGCAACATTTTAAGACAATCTTAATATCTATATTTCGTCCATACAAAGTTTTTTTCAACGCCCACTTTTTTGGGCGTTATTAGTAAAAAACACTTTTTGTCCAAATTTTCAAAAGTTCGAAAAAACTTTTGATGCAAATACTTCCATAATGATATAATAATCATTTTGTCTACAGATCATTTTCACCTACACCCACATTTTGGGGGCCTTTTCTTACAAAAACCATTTGTATATGTACTACCCCATCCCAAGGAATTAGCAATAGAAATACGTTGTTTTTTGTCGAATCACAAAAGGTTTTGATAAACTGTCTGAACAATAGCTATGTTGCGACAATGTCATTTTCTGTATTTCATCACCATAAAGCCTAAATTTTGAGGATATTAATTTTAAGGATGGGATGGAAAGGGTATTCAACGATCCGCACAGCGGATTGTAGCCTTCTTATATGTTTTTATACCCTAATAATATCGTAATATCTATATTTCGTTCATATAAAGTTTTTTCCCGACCCCACTTTTTGGGGGCGTTTGTAATAAAACGAGTGGTGGGTGCACGACTGGGTCGTACGCAACTTTCTCTTTCACAGCGAGCTAGGCATTAGATCAAATAGTACGCATTTTGATTATTAATGCTTAAAATGATATAAATAATGTCGAAATGTGATTATACGAGCGTTTCCTCCAAAATGATGATTTTCCGTTATTGGCCAAAACTGAAAATTCCGTTTAGTGATAGGTGGGCTAAAACTAATTGTGTGGAATTGTTTCAAACTATAATAGTAGATAGTATATATATTAAATTTCATTCAATTTGACATAGTAGTTTGCGAGAAATTAACAATTTTCTTCATATGGCCTAAATGACAAAATCCGTTATATGGATTTTCTCGCAAAAACTGGGTATGCAGTTTTGTTGGAACTAATATGCTTATAGTATATATAAAGTTTAATCAAAATCGTTAGAGCCGTTTTCGAGAAAATTGAGGTTATGTGTAATTTTTATATGGCAGGTAACGTTATTAACATGGCTAAAAGCAAACAAAAAAAATGGCCTAGAATTATGACCAAAACAAACTTGGATACGAAGTTTGATCGGTCTAGCCGTTTAGGCTGGGGAGACCATTACGGACAGACGGACCGACGGACCGACAGACGGAATTCCAAAAACCACTTTTTTAGGCTCCGCTATCATCGTAATGTTAGAATCAATCAAAATCTCGAGGTCGAAAATTTTCACGAAAACAATATCTTTCTCTTTGTAAGAGAAAGTTAAAAACGTTTCTCGGCTAAATTTTAAAGTTTTCGAAAAAAAAATTTGGTGCAGAATCATTAGTAATATTGATATGAACATTTCGTATATAGAATATTTTAACTCACGCCCACTTTTAGGGGGCGTTTTTATATAAAAACCATTTTTATACACTACCCCATAACATATGCAGGAGAAAAACCTTGTCTTTTGTAGAACCTTCAAATTTGTTGTGACATTGTCATTTTCTATATTTAATCCCCATCGTGTTTTAAGCCATGTCCACATTTTAGGGATATCAGTTTTACAGATGGGATGGGATAGGGTATTCAACGATCCGCACAGCGGATTGTAGCCTTCTTATATTTTATTTATTTCATTTTAACCGAGCTCTGGAACAATCAATTGCAATAGATTTCAAATTAAGCACCCTGTATTACAATTATGGTGGAAAAATATTTTAGGAATTAGAATTTATGCGACCTGAATAAAGGCTGCACTGTTAGCTCCTCCTTAATGAATAGCCACTAATGCGGCTGAAACAGTCCATTTTCAATTGTAAACCTGTTAACTTAATCATATCGTGCTAAAGCTCATCTGGTTAGACTACATGCCACTTCTTAACTCATTGAACGGCTTAAAGACATCCATTGCACATTATTCGTTGGAACGAATTTAATGCGCAACCATTACTTCTCTCTTTTATTATGTTTTCACCATTCCACGAAAAGGTTGCTATTGGCTCAGCTGCAAAATGTTAAATGAAGTAACTCAACACCGTCAAGCAAAATATAACAAGAACATATTTTTATATATGTCCATCGTTCATACCAGTCTAAAACTGTGCGCCTTGCATCGATTTGTATATTGTGTATGAGCCTGGTGATGAGTGAAGATTGAGATACAAGCTTGTGCTCATGGTTGTGTTATAGTTGTGACTATTTAGAATATTTGTTCTTCATCATAAAATCGGTTATTCTTACTCAAATAAAAAAGTCTTTCGTCAACAATTTCCACTAAAATGTCACGTGACTAGATTAGTCGATTGACCAATTAGAACAGAGGTTCATCTAAGATATCTTAGTAAACGTGTTTCTCGAAACGCAGCCATTGTCTGTTCTCTGCTTGCTATCAAATAATGCTGTTTTCCAATTCGGTTTTTACAAAAAAAGAGGGGAAGATGTCAAAGCCAATTGTGCTCATCCAAAGTTTACACCCAACTTTACTATTTGATGATGGTTGACAATAGATGGCTCTGACATTAATATTACTTTGTACATAATATGTGATTGCGGTATTCAGTTGACGGTCTACCTGGGCCTCAACCAGCATATATTTCTAATTTCTACTTATGTCCTATATTAAAGGGTTCAGCGACATAGAGCAGAAGCATAAAAGCAACTGTAGTATGCATGAACCTTTTAGACATATGAGTAGAATTTACAAAAAATCGTTGATGTTTTTTTTTTCTTCTCTCTCTTTATTTATTTAGAATATTACAAGGTATTTTGTTTACAAAAAAGTATCTGCGAAATCTCAAAAGACTTTTCTGCAGAAGGATAGATACAATAATGTTTAAAGTATTCTTGAAATATTGTTAACATTTTTTGTTGTTTTAATAAGATACATTATTTATTTTTCTTCTGTTTATACCCTATCCCATAGGGTTATATTCGTTTTGACATTAAGTTTGTAACATAGAGAAATAATTTCGATACATATACCTCAAAGTATATGGATCGATTCAGAATTGCTAGCTGAGTCGATTAAGCCATGTCTGTCTGTCCGTCCGTCCGTCCGTCTGTGTGTCACCGATTTTTGGGCCTTAAATTTTGAGCTAGAGTGTTGAAATTTGGTATATAGACTCTCTGGACGACGAAGCAGAACAAGTGTAAACATTTTTGAAATCCGCCCACGGCCACGCCCCCTTTTAGGAAATCGTAGTTTTAAGCCAAACCGTAAGGAATTTCAAAATAGTGTCTGAGGAACATATTTAGACAATCCTAATAGCCGTATTTCGTCCATACCCCATCCCAAGGAATTAGCAATAGAAATACGTTGTTTTTTGTCGAATCACAACAGGTTTTGATAAACTGTCTGAACAATAGCTATGTTGCGACAATGACATTTTCTGTATATCATCACCATAAAGCCTAAATTTTGAGGATATTAATTTTAAGGATGGGATGGAATAGGGTATTCAACGATCCGCGCAGCGGATTGTAGTCTTTTTATATGTTTTTATACCCTAATAATATCGTTATATCTATATTTCGTTCATATAAAGTTTTTTGCCGACCCCACTTTTTGGGGGCGTTTGTAATAAAAAAACGTTTCTCGGCTAAATTTTAAAGTTTTCGAAAAAAAAAATTTGGTGCAGAATCATTAGTAATATTGATATGAACATTTCGTCTATAGAATATTTTAACTCACGCCCACTTTTAGGGGGCGTTTTTATATAAAAACCATTTTTATACACTACCCCATAACATATGCAGGAGAAAAACCTTGTCTTTTGTAGAACCTTCAAATTTGTTGTGACATTGTCATTTTCTATATTTAATCCCCATCGTGTTTTAAGCCATATCCACATTTTGGGGATATCAGTTTTACAGATGGGATGGGATAGGGTATTCAACGATCCGCACAGCGGATTGTAGCCTTCTTATATTTTATTTATTTCATTTTAACCGAGCTTTGGAACAATCAATTGCAATAGATTTCAAATTAAGCACCCTGTATTACAATTATGGTGGAAAAATATTTTAGGAATTAGAATTTATGCGACCTGAATAAAGGCTGCACTGTTAGCTCCTCCTTAATGAATAGCCACTTATGCGGCTGAAACAGTCCATTTTCAATTGTAAACCTGTTTACTTAATCATATCGTGCTAAAGCTCATCTGGTTAGACTACATGCCACTTCTTAACTCGTTGAATGGCTTTAAGACATCCATTGCACATTATTCGTTGGAACGAATTTAATGCGCAACCATTACTTCTCTCTTTTATTATGTTTTCACCATTCCACGAAAAGGTTGCTATTGGCTCAGCTGCAAAATGTTAAATGAAGTAACTCAACACCGTCAAGCAAAATATAACAAGAACATATTTTTATATATGTCCATCGTTCATACCAGTCTAATACTGTGCGCCTTGCATCGATTTGTATATTGTGTATGAGCCTGGTGATGAGTGAAGATTGAGATACAAGCTTGTGCTCATGGTTGTGTTATAGTTGTGACTATTTAGAATATTTGTTCTTCATCATAAAATCGGTTATTCTTACTCAAATAAAAAAGTCTTTCGTCAACAATTTCCACTAAAATGTCACGTGACTAGATTAGTCGATTGACCAATTAGAACAGAGGTTCATCTAAGATATCTTAGTAAACGTGTTTCTCGAAACGCAGCCATTGTCTGTTCTCTGCTTGCTATCAAATAATGCTGTTTTCCAATTCGGTTTTTACAAAAAAGAGGGGAAGATGTCAAAGCCAATTGTGCTCATCCAAAGTTTACACCCAACTTTACTATTTGATGATGGTTGACAATAGATGGCTCTGACATTAATATTACTTTGTACATAATATGTGATTGCGGTATTCAGTTGACGGTCTACCTGGGCCTCAACCAGCATATATTTCTAATTTCTACTTATGTCCTATATTAAAGGGTTCAGCGACATAGAGCAGAAGCATAAAAGCAACTGTAGTATGCATGAACCTTTTAGACATATGAGTAGAATTTACAAAAAATCGTTGATGTTTTTTTTTTCTTCTCTCTCTTTATTTATTTAGAATATTACAAGGTATTTTGTTTACAAAAAAGTATCTGCGAAATCTCAAAAGACTTTTCTGCAGAAGGATAGATACAATAATGTTTAAAGTATTCTTGAAATATTGTTAACATTTTTTGTTGTTTTAATAAGATACATTATTTATTTTTCTTCTGTTTATACCCTATCCCATAGGGTTATATTCGTTTTGACATTAAGTTTGTAACATAGAGAAATAATTTCGATACATATACCTCAAAGTATATGGATCGATTCAGAATTGCTAGCTGAGTCGATTAAGCCATGTCTGTCTGTCCGTCCGTCCGTCCGTTTGTGTGTCACCGATTTTTGGGCCTTAAATTTTGAGCTAGAGTGTTGAAATTTGGTATATAGACTCTCTGGCCGACGAAGCAGAACAAGTGTAAACATTTTTGAAATCCGCCCACGGCCACGCCCCCTTTTAGGAAATCGTAGTTTTAAGCCAAACCGTAAGGAATTTCAAAATAGTGTCTGAGGAACATATTTAGACAATCCTAATAGCCGTATTTCGTCCATACAAAGTTTTTTGCAACGCCCACTTTTTGGGGCGTTTTTAGTAAAAAACGCTTTCTGTCCAAATTTTAAAAAGTTCGAAAAAACTTTTGATGCAAATACTTCCGTAATGATAAAATAAACATTTTGTCCATACATCATTTTCACCTACACCCACTTTTTGGGGGCGTTTTCTTACAAAAACCATTTGTATGCCTTACCCCAAGGCATATGCAATAGAAAAACGTTGATTTTTGCCGAACCACAAAAGGTTCTGATAAACTGTCTGAACAATATGTTGCGACAATGTCATTTTCTGCATTTCATCGCCATTTTGGGGATATTAATTTAAAGGATGGGATGGGATTGTTTATACCCTATCCCATAGTGGTATATTAGTTTTGATACATAGTTTGTAACAGATAAATAATTTAGCTACATATACCTCAAAGTATATGGATCGACTCAGAATCGATAGCTGAGTCGATTTAGCCATGTCTGCCCGTCCGTCCGTCCATCTGTCCGTACGTCACCAGTTTTTGGGCCTTACATTTTGAGCTAGAATGATGAAATTTGGTACACGTGGTCTTTGTTGCTCCCAGCAGAACAAGTGTAAAAGTTTTTGAAAACCGCCCACTGCCACGCCCCTTTGCAGAAAAACGTGTTTTTGGGCAAACTGTAAGGAATTTGAAAAAAGTGTCTGAGAAGCGTAGTTAGACAATTGTAATATCTATATTTCGTTCACATAAAGTTTTTTGCCACGCCCACTTTTTGGGGGCGTATTTAATAATAAAACGTTTTACAGTCAAATTTTAAAATTTTTGAAAAAAAATTTAATGCAGAATCATTAGTAATATTAATATAAACATTTCATCTATAGACAATTTTAACCCACGCCCACTTTTTGGGGGCGTTTTTATATAAAAACCATTTTTATACTACCCCATAACATATGCAGGAGAAAAACCTTGTCTTTTGTAGAACCGTAAAATTTGTTGTGACAATGTCATTTTCTATATTTAAACCCCATCGTGATTTAAGCCATGTCCACTTTTTGGGGATATTAGTATTACAGATGGAATGGGATAGCGTATTCAACGATCCGCACAGCGGATTGTAGCCTTCTCATATGTTTTTCTTTATTTTACATTAAGGGCAGTTTAATAGGAGATGTTGTTTTTATACCCTAACCCATAGGAGAATATTAGTTTTGACATTAAGTTTGTAACATAGAAAAATAGTTTAGCTACATATACCTCAAAGTATATGGATCGACTCAGAATCGCTAGCAGAGTTGAATAAGCCATGTCTGTCCGTCTGTACGCCGATTTTTAGGCCTTAAATTTTGAGCTACGATAATGAAATTTGGTATATAGGATCCTCGTCCGTGAATCGCCACTACTACGCCCCTTTTAGGAAAAACTTAGTTTTTGGCCCAACCGTAAGGAATTTTGAAAAGTTTCTGAACAACATATTTAAACAATCTTAATATCAATTTTTCGTCTAAATAAAGTTTTTTTGACACGCTCATTTTGTGGGGGCGTTTTCAGTAAAACATTTTTTCCGGTCAACTTTACATTTTTCGATAAAAATTTTTGATGCACAATCATTGGTAATATTAATATGAACATTTCCTCTGTAGACCATTTTAACCCCCGCCCACTTTTTGGGGGTATTTTTTATATAACAACCATTTTTTAGACTACCCAATAACTTACTTACTTAAGTGGCGCTACAGTCCGGAATGAACCTGGGCCTCAACCAACATGCCTCTCCAATTAGCCTGGTCCTTAGCTAACTGCCTCCAGTTGCGCACTCCAAGTTGGTTGAGGTCGGTTTCCACTTGTGCGCGCCACTTAAGGCGAGGTCTTCCTCTACTGCGTCCGACGTCTGGCTGGGAATCGAAGACTCTTCGAGCCGGAGTATTGGTGTCCATTCGTTCTACATGTCCTAGCCATCTTAAACGTCCAATGCGGAGTTTTTTGAACAGGGGCATGTCGCTGTACAGCTCGTATAGTTCTTGGTAGAATCTTCGTCTCCATAGCCCGTCAACGCAAACGGGACCGAAGATTTTTCGAAGAATTTTCCTCTCGAATCTACCAAGGATTTTTTCATCCGCTTTTGATACGGTCCATACTTCAGCGCCGTAGAGCAGGACTGGGATGATCAGGGTCTTATATATGGTCTCCTTAGTAGTTCGAGTGAGGGCTTTACTACTAAATTGCCTTCTTAGCCCGAAGAAACAGCGGTTGGCAAGAGTAATTCTTCGTTTCATTTCTGACGAGATGTTGAGCTAATAGCGGAGCCGAGATAGACAAAGTCCCGTACTACCTCAAAGTTATATCTGTCAATGGTGACGTTCTGTCCAATTCGTCGATGTTGTGAGTCCTTTCGTGATGACAGCATATACTTAGTCTTACCCTCATTTACTGCTGAACCCATTTTCGCCGCTTCCTTCTCTATACTAGCAAACGTGGCTATGACATCACGTTGAGTCCTACCAATAATGTCAATATCGTCAGCGTCGGCATTCCTCATAAAACCAGGGGTTTCTTGCTTGTGGCCGCGAGAAACCTAGCACATCAGTTGCGGCTGATCTAATGGCCTGTTGGCATCGTTGCCATTGCTCTTCGACATTCGATGCTGGTGGTATGGTGTTAATCGAGAGGTTAAGGGATACGCGTTGTGCGAAGGTCTTGGCGGTCTCTTGCGATCGCAGTCTTCCGACATTAAATTTTTTCAAAGTATTTCTGGATTGTTGTGGCGTGGCGGATATCCGAATTCTTACCTTGGCTGCTACAAGGTAGTGATCCGAGCGTTAAAATCTCCCAGCACGATTTTAACATCGTACTTCGGTAGTCGCTCATAGGTTTTGTCAAGGAGCTCGTAGAAGCAATCCTTAGCTATATCATCTTTTTCTTTCGTCGGAGCGTGAGCGCATATAAGGCTTATGTTTGCGAATTTGGCCTTGATGCGGATTGTTACTATGCGTTCGCTAATGTCTTGGAAACATAAGACTTCTTGCCTAAGTCTGGCACTTATAACAAATCCGCATCCGAATAGTCGCTGTTTCTGCTCACTATAACACGGTCCGTAGTAGATGTCACAGTTTTTCATCCTCTTTTTGCCCGGCCCATCCCATCGTATTTCCTGGATGGCAGTAATGTCTGCTTTGTAGCAGTTAAGGGCTTCCGCTAGTTGTTCGCCTGCACCTCTCCTGTTTAATGTTCTCACATTCCAGGTGCAGATACGAACGTCGTTGTCCTTTTTTCGTTTAGCAGGGTCGTCAACAATAAAATCAGTCCTTTCCGAGGCTATTGGTTGCTTCGTAACCATATTTTTTTCTGTGGGTGGGTAGTTAACCCAAAGCACAACCCCCAACCTGGAGGGCCAGTTCCAATTTATTAGATATCCCTAGGACACGGGGCCATCAGTATCCACTACGGGATTGAGCGCTGCCGTTGGCCTTTCGGTTCATCCGCCACCATCTCTGTTCAAGGGGCCTGACTAACCCCTGAAATTCCTAGACAACCTGTTGTCCGAATATGTCAGAACAGCTCATCTAGGTTCGCCTGGGACAGCAAGGCCGGGTATTCATCCGTGCCATTCTCACCAGGGTGTTTATAGTGTTGCTGTTTTTCGTCGTGTTATCAACACTCGCACTTATCGTTTAGCAAGTCAAATCCGGTTGGATGAGACCAGTACCCGCTGGTTACCACTTGCCAAGTTAACGCCAATCAGAGTCTACCTTCGTTCTACAACACCCAACCATCACCCATAACTTATGCAGGAAAAAAAACCGTGTCTTTTGTAGAACCGTAAAAGTGTTTTATAAGCAGTCTGAACAATTTGTTGTCACAATGTTAATACTCTATCCCATAGGGGGGTATATTAGTTTTGATACATAGATTTAGAAATAATTTAGCTAGATATATCTCAAAGTATATAGATCGACTCAGAATCGCTAGCTGAGTCGATTTAGCCCTGTCTGCCCGTCCATCCGTCCGTACGTCACCAGTTTTTGGGCCTTAAATTTTGACCTAGAGGGATGAAATTTGATACACGTGCTCTCTGTTGCTCCCAGCAGAACAAGTGTAAAAAATTTTGTCACCAGCCTAGGGCCACGCCCCCTTTTAAGAAAAAGTTTCTGAACAACATATTTAGACAATCTTAATATCTATATTTCGTCTATAAAGTTGTTTGCCACGCCTACCTTTTGGGTGCGTTTTTATACACTACCCCATAACATATTCAGGGGAAAAACCATTTTTATAACGGGTGATTTTTTAAGAGGTTTAGAACTTTTTTAAAAAAAAAAACACAAAAAATTAGAAAAAATGAATGAAATATTTATTTGAATCGATAGTTTGAACCTTGCAATTTAAAGATAATTTCATGCAAATGTTGACCGCGGCTGCGTCTCAGGTAGCCCATCCGCTGAGTCCAATTTTGGCATACTCTTTCACACATATCGGCCGGTATCTCACGAATGAATGCATGGATGTTGGCTTCCAGTGCGTCAATCGAAGCGGGCTTGTCCCTATAGACATTAGCCTTGACATACCCCCACAAAAAATAATCTAATGGTGTCAAATCGCACGATCTAGGCGGCCAATTGACCGGCCCGAAACGTGAAATTAACTGTTCACCAAACTCGCCTCGTAATTGCGCCATTGTTTCGCGTGCTGTGTGGCATGTGGCACCGTCTTGTTGAAACCACATATCATGCAAGTCAAGAACTTCCATTTCGGGCAAAAAAAAGTTTGTTATCATCGCTCGGTAGCGTTCACCATTGACAGTAACGCTGCGATTCGCATCATCTTTGAAGAAATATGGCCCAATAATGCCGCCGGCCCATAAACCGCACCAAACAGTGGCTTTTCCGGGATGCATTGGTAGCTGTTGCAATGCTTCTGGCTGATCTTCACTCCAAATGCGGCAATTTTGCTTATTTACGTACCCATTCAACCAAAAATGAGCCTCATCGCTGAACACAATTTTTCGATAAAAAAGCGGATCCTCGGCCAGCTTTCCAAGAGCCCATTCACCAAAAATTCGGCGTTGTGGTAGGTCGGCTGGCTTTAGTTCTTGCACCAGCTGTATCTTAAAGGGCTTTACGCCCAAATCCTTCCGCAAAATTTTACACGTAGTGCTGTAACAAAGGCCTAACTGCTGGGAACGGCGCCGAATCGACATTTCGCGGTCTTCTGTCACACTAGCTGATACGGCCGCAATATTTTCTTCACTACGCACAGTACGTAAACGTGTTGGTGGTTTAATGTCCAACAAAGTAAATTTGGTGCGAAATTTGGTCACAATCTTCCGAATAGACTGCTCAGAAGGTCGAGAATGCCGATCATAAAATGGAAGCAGCGCGCGATGAACATTTCGAACCGAGCACGAATTTTGATAGTAAAATTCAATAATTTGCAAGCGTTGTTCATTTGTAAGACGATCCATGGTTAAATTGCAAACCAAACTGAAGCTGTTTGACAGTGACACAAGGTACTAAACACACGTCAGCTGTCAAAACCAGTGTTGCCAAAACCAAACCAGCTAAAAAATCACCCGTTATTTAATCCCCATCGTGTTTCAAGCCATGTCCACTTTTTGGGAGACAGTGTACCAAATTTTATAATACTACCTCAAAACTGTAAGCCTAGAATCTGTTCGTCGAATAAACATACAGAAATGGATAGATAACTTGTGATTTTGAGTGATTGCATATACATTACGTTAATCCTATATCTAAATTATTACACTATGTTTCAAATTATGTATTAAATTAATATGTTCCTTGTTGCTAGGGTATAAAAACTTTACATTTACTGAAGAATAAGTGATGCAATTAATAAGTTTTTATTTTTTACATTTTAGGTCAAAGCGGGGAAGTTTTATTAAAATATTGCGAAAAGCTTTTAGAAAAATTTCGATATCCATGGGAAATGATGCCACTGATGTATGTTATATTAAAGGATGCCAAGGCTGATATCGAAGAAGCTTCTCGTCGTATTGATGAAGGTACGTTCACAAATATGTTCTACTTATTTTCTTTAATAAATTACAATGATTTGGTATCAAATTATAAGCATTATTTGTCCCTCTAATAGGACAACTCGTCGTTAACAATTATTCCCGTCAGCATAATTTAAATATTTATGATGGGGGAGAATTACGTGGCACAACACGACAATGTGGATGATAATTATTATTTGTTTGAGTTCATTAAATTTGATTCATAATTTGTAATCAACTTAAATGAAAGCCTTAATATTTCATTTTACATTTCATGTAGCAAACACCTAACAAATGCATTCTCAGTCTTTTGGGCATACATTTTTTTTAAACAACCGTTAAAGTATAGATTTGCTTCACATAAGGTGTACCAAATATTATATTAACTTTAATGACAAATGGAAAGTAGTTCTTTTTTAATTAAATTAATTCTAGATCTTAATAAAAATTAACTATCCACATCTTCAACCAACAAAGACAACTTTATTTGCAACAATCAACATATCAAAATCGTTAAACAGCTGATCATCACAACATGCACAATGCACATATATATGTCTTCAATCAACATTATATTATCAATCAACAAAAACGTGATGCAATATTAGTACTGATATTTTTTTTTATTATTAGAAAGTTGAAGTCTCTTCTTTCTTAACGCCTGACCTAAATTTGATGTCATAAAAATACTTTTTTTTTTTCGTATTATGATATAAAGCGAGAAAGAATATCTAAATATATAAAACTCAACCGAACATTTAAGAATTGTTTAGTCATGCATATTCGGATTTGTTTTTCATTATTATTGCATTAACTCAACAACTATATATTGGTAAGTTTTCAAAACAAAGTACATGTGTTCCAAAAAAAATATGTATGTCAAGTACAAATACATATTTTCTTAAGATTATTTTAGTAATTTTTTCATTTACATTTGTTAAAACTGATTGATTTTAGTAATTTATTTAAAAACATATGAGAAGGTGCGGACAACAATATGTTATGACAACATATTGTTCAGACAGTTAATCAAAAAACTTTATATAGACGAAATGTAGATATGTTGCTCAGACACATTTTTAAAATAAATTCCTTCCGGTTTGGCCAAAAACTACGTTTTTATAAAAAGGTGGCGTGGCGGTGGAATGATTTTAAAAATGTTAACACTTGTTCTGCTTCGTGTGCAAGAGAGTGCATTCACCAAATTTAAACACTCTAGCTCGAAATTTAAGGCCCAAAAATCGGTGACTCACAGACGGACGGACGAACAGACAGGCGAGGCTAGATCGACTCAGCTAGCGCTTCTGATTCGATCCATATACTTTAATGTGTATCTATCGAAATTATTTCTCTATGTTACAAACTTAAAGTCAAAACTAATATACCCCTATAGGATAGTATAACCATTTTTATACACTACCCCATAACATATGCAAGATAAAAACCTTCTCTTTTGTAGAACCATAAAAGTGTTTTATAAACTAACTGTGCAATTTGTTGTGACTATGTCATTATTATACGCTATCTCATAGGGGGTATATTACTTTTGATACATAGTTTGTAACATAGAGAAATAATTTAGCTAGATATACCTCAAAGTATATGGATCGACTCAGAATCGTTAGCTGAGTCGGTTTAGCCATGTCTGTCTGTCCGTCCGTCGATCTGTATGTCACCGATTTTTAGGCCTTTGATTTTGAGCTAAGATAATGAAATTTGGTATATAGGATCCTTGTGCGTGGCTACAGAACAAGTGTAAACATTTTCAAAATACGCCCACTTTTTAGAAAAAACGTTCTTTTTGGTTAAACGGTTAAGAATTTTAAAAAACCTTCTAAACAAGATATTTGACAATCTGAATATCTATATTGTGTTCATATAAAGTTTTTTGTCACGATTACTCTGCATCAAATTTTTTTTCGAAAATTTTAAAATTTTACCGAAAAATGTTTTTTTTATTAAAAACGCCCCCATTTTTAATAAAAAAAACATTTTTCGGTAAAATTTTAAAATTTTCGAAAAAAATTTTGATGCAGAGTAATTAGTTATATTAATATAAACATTTCGTTTATAGACCATTTTATATAAAGCTGGAGAAAAACCTTGTCTTTTGTAGAACCGTACAATTTGTAGTGACATTGTCATTTTCTATATTTAAAAACGAAAATTGTCAATTTCTCACAAACTATTTCAACAAATTTATTTAATTAATATACTACTATTTTATTTATGTGATATTTGTTATTTGTTTCCTTAATGTATAATAATGTTTATTATTTATCTAACCTTACTATTTGTTTATTTATTTTTGTTGTTGTTTATTTAATTATTTATGTACTTAATCATTTATTTATTTATCTATTTATTAATTTATTTATTAATTATTTATTAATAACTTATTTATTTATTTATTTATTTATTTATTTATTTATTTACTTATTTATTTATTTATTTATTTAATAGTTCACTTGTTTATTTGTTTATTTATTTATTTATTTATTTTTCTTTTTATTTATTTAATTATTTATCAAGTACCAATTTAATGGCAATTGTAAATTTTTTTTTTTTAATTTTTTATCTTTTTTTTTTTTCTTATTTTGGAGGTTTTTTTTCGTATTTTCCTTCAAGTTTATCCTTTTTTTCTTTATAAATTCTTCTAACCATTAAAAATAATGTTTCAGTAGAAAGATAAAATCATCATCAAATCTCTGTAAAATGTGCAATAACATCATTATGTAAAAATATTCATATACGAAATAAATATATCTATCTATATCTATATACTACTATTACAGTTTGCAATAATCCCACCAAATTCGTTTTTGAACAACTATCCCTAAACGGATTTTT
Organism: Rhingia campestris; assembly: GCA_932526625.1. NCBI lineage: Eukaryota > Metazoa > Arthropoda > Insecta > Diptera > Syrphidae > Rhingia > Rhingia campestris. The sequence goes on from OW052183.1 coordinate 76,618,882, forward strand.
CAGTTTTGGCCAATAACGTAAATTCATTATTATAATAAACGTTCGTACAATCACATTTCGACAATATTTATATTATTTTCAGCACCAATAATCAAAATGAATGTACATATTGTGTAGTTATATTGGCAAAATTATGAAAATCGTCAAATTCTCTCATGCTTGGCTTTTGATCTACGCCCAACTCGATGTGAAAGAAAAAGTTGCGTACGACCCAATCGTGCATTCACCACTCGTTTTCCTCATGTTTTGAACTATTAAACCCCATTTAGACGATCAGTTCAGTTTCAGTTGAGCTGAAAACCAATGGGAATTCCATAAGTTTAAGTTTTAGGTTAAGTTTCAATTAAACTTTTCATTATTATTATTTATTACTGTTTATACTGTTGATACTTATATGCACAACGTGTTCACCAATCGTGTTGTTAGCATAGAAATAATAATAATATAGATTAAGTAGTATGAAAGCAATCGTACATATATGTATACATAAATACATAACTACAGAATGAACACTAGGCTGCTTGGGCACCGTCGTCATTGGAAGTGGTCTCCACTGATGGTATTCGCAATACAATTCAGAACATATGAGAAGGCTACAATCCGCTGTGCGGATCGTTGAATACATTATCATATACCATCCTTAAAATTAATATCCTCAAAATGTACGCTTTATGACTATAAAATACAGAAAATGACATTGTCGCATACTATTGTTCAGACAATTCATCAAAACTTTTTATGGTTCGACAAAAAACAACGTATTTCTATTGCTAATGCCTTGGGATGGGGTATAAAAATGGTTTTTGTATGAAAACGCCCCCAAAAAGTGTGCGTAGGTGAAAATGATCTATAGACAAAATGTTTATCATATCATTACGGAAGTATTTCCTTCAAACGTTTTTTCGAGCTTTTTAAAATTTGGACAAAAATCGTTTTTTACTAAAAACGCCCCCAAAAAGTGGGCGTGTCAAAAATCTTTGTATGGGATAAATATTAGGATTATATTAGGATTATGTCTAAATATGCTGCTCAGACACTTTTTTGAAATTCCTTACGGTTTGGCTTAAAACTATGTTTTTCTAAAAAGGGGGCTTGGCAGTGGGCGGATTTCAATTTAAGGCCCAAAAAATCGGTGACACACAGACGGACAGACGGATGGACGGACAGAGACATGGGCTTAATCGACTCAGCTAGCGATACTGAATCGATCCATATACTTTGAGGTATATGTATCGAAATTATTTCTCTATGTTACAAACTTAATGTCAAAACTAATATATCTCTATGGGATACTGTATAATAATGGCTACGTTCATTGTCTTGCTCACTGCGGTGGATACATGAAAAGTAAAAAACAGTAGTTAGTGGTGTGTGGCAATATTGTAATATTTATCATGGTAAGATTAAGATTATTTATGTGCATATTATTATGTGTATATTATTATGTTATAAAATTGTATATGAATTTTCAATAATCAAGCGTTTTTGATTATTTATTAATAATTGAGTAATAAGGGTTGAAACAAATTATTTCGGGTGAAATGAAAGACAATGGTTTGACTTATCAGGAACCTTATGGTTTTTTTATTTCACGTCTTTACAAAAAAGAGAGTGTTAACCTTACAAGCCACAGCAATTGTCAGCGTGGTTTTTTTGACATATGAAATTGATTACAAGTGCTATATTATCGCCATGACAAAATTTAAATGGTATAATGACAGTTTAATTTAAATACATTGATTATAAACTATCTAAATTAAAAATAATTAGGTTTTGAAGTCGATTGATACATATATATATATAAAAAACAATAGACGATTTAAACGTTTTAAATCGGAGCAACATACTCCCCCTCTTGGAGAGCTTAAGGCTCTTCAAAAACTGGTAATCGGCATACAGTTGAAACTGCTCGCTTGGTGATACCGCTTGCTGTCTTTAGCGTTACTACTCGAACAACGTTGTCTTCTCCAGGGTGAACTTCAAATACTCTTCCAAGTTTCCACTTCAAGGGGGGGAGATTATCATCCTTGATTATGACTATGTCGTCGACCTTAAGTGAAGAACATTCTCTACGCCACTTGTTACGTTGCTGTAAAGTGTGCAGATATTCGGTTTGCCAACGATACCAGAAATGCTGCAACAGCCATTGGACTCGCTGCCAACGACTTAAATAAGATAAGTTTTTGTCGGTTAAATCTGGCTCAGGAAGAGCTACCAGTGAAGTACCCGTCAAGAAGTGACCAGGTGTGAGTGGTTGTAGATCGTTAGCATCTTCGGAAAGGGGAGAGAGAGGACGGGAGTTAAGGATACATTCTATCTGGACAATAACGGTGTAAAGCTCCTCGTAAGTAAGTGAAGCTAAGTGCAATATCCTTTTCATGTGGTACTTGGCTGACTTGACCGCGGCTTCCCATATCCCACCGAAGTGAGGAGATCTGGGCGGTATATTGTGCCACTCGATGCCCTCATCTAAACAAGCCTTAGTTATCTCGGACTTCATTTGTTGATTAGTGAATAAATCGTATAATATCCTCAACTCGTTGCGCGCTCCAACATAATTTGTCGCATTGTCGCTGTAAATTGCACGGCAAAGACCTCTGCGACTTATAAAGCGTCTTAGCGCACCCAGAAACGCGGATGTAGTCAGATCTCCTACCAGCTCCATGTGGATTGCCTTTTTGCTGAGGCAAATAAAAACTGCTACATAAGCCTTTACAGCTGCCGTTCCACGACGTCGAGAATGCACCATGAATGGCCCGCAAAAGTCTGTGCCTACGATACTCAACGGACGAGAGGGGGTTATTCGACAAACAGGAAGATTACCCATTACCGGATACTCAACACGAGGATTTGCTCTGGCACATAAGATGCATTTGCTTATGATTTTCCGAACTAATGGTTTTGCGTGAACTGGCCAGTATTTTTCGCGAATTATTCCAACAAGTCCTTGAACTCCAATGTGTTTATATTTTTCGTGTAAGTATTTGATTAATGTCATTGTAAAAATGTGCTTATTTGGAAGTAAAATTGGATGCTTAGATTCAAATTGCAACTCCGCATTGTGTAGCCTTCCACCAACGCGAAGCAATCCTCTTTCATCAACAAATGGACTTAGTGAAACGATATGTGATCTTGCAGGGATTGGTTTCCCTTTCTCTAGCAATGCAATATCATTTGCATACTGACTAGCTTGAACCAGCTTCAAAATACAGTAGAGAGCTCCATCCATCTCCAAAGTTGTCAATTCTCCAATTTGTTTTGGTTTCCTTTTTGCCAATGCAGTCGCATTGTAACAAAATCTTAACATGTACGCAGTAGTTCTCACAATGCTCAGATAATTAAATTTGTGTTTAAGAGTGTTGATAAAATCAATTTCCTTTTGTACCGAAAATGTGTGCTTGATTGGTTTTCTTTCGAGAAAGTTTTCATTAACGTTCAAAATATGTTTTTTACTAGGCCAATTCTCACGAGACAACGCCAAAAATTTGGGCCCAGAGAACCAAAGTGTTGAAGCACTCAACTCACTTGGACTAGCTCCCCTTGATACTATGTCTGCAGGGTTGTCATTTGTGCTGACGTGCTGCCACTGTTCGACCTACGAAAGGCCTTGGATAGCTGCCACTCGATTTGCGACAAATGTTTGCCAGTGATGAGACTCCGATGATAACCATGCTATGACAATGTTTGAATCCGTCCAATAGTGCACACTTTCAAATCTGTCCTGAAATGAATGTCTGACACGTTTAACGAGTTGAACCATCAATTGGGCTGCGCAAAGCTCCAGTCGTGGTAAACTTATATTTCTTACCGGGGCAACCTTGGACTTTGCACACAGTAACCGCACAATAATTCGTCCATCCTGTTGTATTGATCGCACATAAACACAAGCTCCATATCCCTGCTCAGAGCTATCTGAGAACGCGTGTAATTGTGCCTGCTCAGTGTCACACCTCAAAACACGTCTTTTAATTTTTAATTTGCACAAGTCCACGAGTTGACGTCGAAAGGTTATCCACCTTTGATGATATGACTGGGGAAGTGCTTCATCCCAATCAAATTGTTCTTTCCATAGAATTTGCATAAATATTTTGGCGGATACGATTACGGGATTTATTAAGCCCAGTGGATAGTACAATCTCGCAATGTCCGATAAAACTGTCCTTTTGGTTACTTTGGTTTCTTCTTGTTTATTGACGGTATAAAGAAATGCATCCATTTTTGGATCCCATATCAGACCGAGCGTTTCCACAACATCATGTTCTCGAATTGTGTTGTTATTTTTCTGCGCAAAGCTCCCGGACACAATCCATCCAAAAATGGTATTTGCAACGTAGGAAGCTGATTACTTAGTTTGATTTGACCGATCGATAGAAGCCCAAAGAATTGCTCTGCTCCAATTAACAGATCAATAGAACCAGGTGTTGCAAAAAGTGGATCTGCCAAATTGATATTAGCAGGAATCGGCCAATTCGATATGTTAATTGGGACATCTGGAAGACAATCAGCTATTCGATTCACAATTAAGGCTTCCACAGTGTCGACATATCCGTTAAGGCGCGATTTTATAATAAGGCTGACTTGATGTCGGCAGTGTAATGGACTTGTACCAATTCCGTAAACAGAAGTCTCCGTCCCCTTTCGGCGCGTTCCAAGGAGATTGGCGAATCGCTCAGTGACAAGGCAGACGTGAGAAGCAGAATCAAGCAAAACACGACAGGGCACTGGAGAGTTGTGCTTATTCATTACATTGATGATTGCAGTGGCCAAAATAGTGTTTGTGGAATCAACAGTGTTATCGCGCGAGGCTACAGTAAGGCTATGAATGTGAAAACTTTGTGGGCTTTGACCATTAATATTGTTTATAGTTGGGCACGCCGTAGAGTTATGTGGGTGCGATGAACTAGGCTGGTTGTGGTCATGAAGTAAAGTGTGGTGAAAGTTGTTGCATATTCGGCATTTCAGGGATTGACAATTGTGATGTGTATTATTGGGCTTCAGGCAGTTTACGCATAAGTTGTTAGTTTGTACAAATTCTCGTTTTTGAATGAGGGGTAAATTTATAAACTGATAACATCGATGTATAAAATGGCCGCCTTTCTTGCAAACTACACAATTAATCCTGTCTGTGGTACGACTGCCATCACGTACGATAGCGAAACTTTTAGCCCTAGAATTCTTACTTGGTTTCGATTGCATAGTAGTACTTGCCTGTGATATGTCCTCAGTTAGTGTGTGACTCCTCTTCGTAAGAAATTTGGATAGCTCTTGGAAGCTTGGCAATCTGTCTGCTGGCCCTTCATCTCTCCATTTGTTTATTGTTTCCGGGTCGAGCTTTGGTAAAATTATCTGGATCAGTAGGTCATCCCAATGAGCGACGGGACGTCCCAATGTGGAAAGTGCACGGAGATGGCTATTGATTTCTTGTAGCAAATGACGTATACTGCTGGATGAAGGCTTGCGTAGAGGGGGGTACATCAAGATCTCTTTTATGTGTTCAGTGGCGATGAGCTTTTTGCTATCGTAGTTTTCGATCAAAAGGTGCATTGCGACTTCATAATTTCCTTCAGTAATCTCCAATGACTGTACTGTTTTAGCTGCTTGTCCAGACAGTGACGAAATTAGGTAATGGAATTTGGAAACACTGCTTAGGTTAGGATTATTGTGGATGAGGGAATTGAATGTCTCATGGAAAGACAACCACTCAGTAACTTCACCTGTAAATAAAGGTACTTTAATGTCTGGAAGTTTTATTTGTGTAATTTGCTTCACTGGTACCGATACAACCTTTTCTTTTGGGGTCTGCGTGGCTTTGCGAGATTGCATGTGATGTATGAAAGATGAACGAAGTGTGTAGTACATTTCTTCATAGACTCCTCGAAGATCAACCATAGCCACAGTTTCTTTGGGATCTGTTTCCTCCACTTTGGCTTGAAGTGTTTGAAATGTTTTGAAACTAGTTTCCAACGCTTCTAGACGAACCTCAAACTCGGAAAGAAATGTGTCGGGGGTGACTTTAGAGTTGAATTCATTGATGCGGTCAATTTGTTTAGTAACAACAGTTCTGCGGGCCTTTAATAACTCCAATTTCCTTTCTTCTTTGGATGTTAACGCAGGAGCAGCAATATCAGCAACAATAGCAGCATCTTCTTCCTTCTCGGTGCCAAGCATTTGGCGACGCAACAATATATTGATTGCGTAGTGTAAGATGATATGACGATCACGTCGGGGTCACCATGAATTTTCAATAATCAAGCGTTTTTGATTATTTATTAATAATTGAGTAATAAGGGTTGAAACAAATTATTTCGGGTGAAATGAAAGACAATGGTTTGACTTATCAGGAACCTTATGGTTTTTTTATTTCACGTCTTTACTCGCTGAGGTCTAACAAAAAAGAGAGTGTTAACCTTACAAGCCACAGCAATGGTCAGCGTGGTTTTTTTGACATATGAAATTGATTACAAGTGCTATATTATCGCCATGACAAAATTTAAATGGTATAATGACAGTTTAATTTAAATACATTGATTATAAACTATCTAAATTAAAAATAATTAGGTTTTGAAGTCGATTGATATATATATATATATAAAAAACAATAGACGATTTAAACGTTTTAAATCGGAGCAACAGTATATATTGGTTTGACATTAAATGTGTGTATGTATCTTGTATTTACCTTTTATTCGGTTATCATTGGCAGTATGCAAAGTTTGGGTATGGGGCGCTTCAATGTTGAAGTGGCTGTCTTTATTGTGACAACGCGAACCCTTCTGTCATTTCCTGGATGTATTTCATTGATTCGACCAAGTTTCCACAACATTGGAGGAGTTTGCTCGTCCGGGATAAGCACCAGATCACCTACATTTAGCTGATGATTTGATGTTAACCACTTCGTGCGTTGTTGAAGACGTACGAGGCGTTGTATTTTCTACATCAACTGCCATCTGTCCAGGTGGCTTATCTTGACCTGTGATAATTTCTTTTCTGGTACGAATTAATAGTGTAGTCAGTTTGTTTTGTGATGGCAAAATGACAGGATGACGCTGTAAATATGGCAGCGCATTTTCTAATCGGCCTCTAACCCGAAGAATCCCCTTTTCGTCGATCATAGGTGAGAACCTTGCCAATTTACTACCTTTGTCAACAGTTTTGTTATTCGATATTGATATCTTCGGCGAAAAATACTTGCTGAACGATAGTTATGAGCCTCATCCGGGCTAAATCGATTTCTTCTACCGAAAGTGGACCAGACCGCGGCGCCGACCTGTTAGATATATAGTTAAACATATGAGAAGGCTACAATCCGCTGTGCGGATCGTTGAATACCCTATCCCATCCTATCCATAAAACTAAAATCCCCAAAAAAGGGGGCATGGCTAAAAACACGATGTGGATAAATAGAAAAAATGATATAGTGACAACAAATTCTTCGACTGCTTACAAAACACTTTAACGGTTCTACAAAAGACAAGGTTTTCTCTTGCATATGTTATGGGGTAGTGTATAAAAATGGTTTTTATATAAAAACGCCCCCAAAAAGTGGGCGTGGGTTAAAATGGTATATAGACCAAATGTTCATATTAATAATCTTAATGATTCTGCATCAAAATTTTTTTCGAAAAATTTAAAATTTGACCGAAAACAGTTTTTTATTGAAAACGCCCCCAAAAAGTGGGCGTGGCAAAAAACTTTATATGGACGAAATGTAGATATTAATATTGTCTAAATATGATGTTCAGAAACTTTTTTAAAATTCCTTACGGTTTGGTCAAAAACTGAGTTTTTCTTAAAAGGGGGCGTGGCAGTGGGCGGATTTCAAAAATTTTTACACTTGTTCTGTAGGCAGAGACGAGGATCCTATATACCAAATTTCATTATCCTAGCTCAAAATTTAAGGCCTAAAAATCGGTGACGTACAGACGGACGGACGGACGGACGGACGGACGGACGGACGGACGGACGGACGGACAGACAGACATGGCTTAATCGACTCAGCTAGCGATTCTGAGTCGATCCATATACTTTGAGGTATATGTAGCAAAATTATTTCTCTATGTTACAAACTAAGTATCAAAACTAATATACCCCTATGGGATAGGGTATAAAAATGAACCGCATGCAATACGCGGTAACTCTTATTAGTCGCTGTAGGGTAGAAAATTTGTTGAAAATATGTTGAAAACGTTTTTTTATTTTAAATTTTGTTTCAATAAAATTATAATTAATTCTTAACACTTCTGAGGTTTTCATTTCTAGCTCAGTTGTTGGTGTAATCGTCGATGGATAGCTGTTCTCATCAAATGTCTGTAAGAGTTGTGGTCCATGCCAATACTGTTGATTAGTGGATAGATCCCTTAGTGAGATTCCTCTAGAAGCTTTGTCTGCTGGATTGTCCTAAGACAGAATATAGTTCCAACAAGTGGGATCTGGTAACTCTTGTATCTCGGAAACTCTATTGAAACGTAGTTCGCGTATGCGGAGCTGATTTGATCCATGGAAGCATTATTTGCGATTTTTGAGTTTCATTGTTTTTACCGTCTGCACAAACAATTACGCAAGCAGTAGAGCTCCACACAATTCTAACCGCGCCATTGAATTCTTCTTGAATATTCCTTCACAACATGAACATAGATTGCTGCTGTTTCCAAATGTCTTGCATAAGAATTTTACCTATTATCACACAATCTACCGCATTGGGTCGTAAAGACGAGCTATATCTAATAGGATTGTTCTTTTGGTGGTCCTCTTCTGATCTGAAAGACTTATATTAAATTTGAAAATATCTTTTCCCGGATACCATTGTATTCCAAGGGCCTTTACCGCATTTCCTTCATCAAATGAAAGAAGTAGTTGTATCTCTCTTTCTTCAGCTGGTATGGCCGCTTACAACCTCTCGATTTTACTCGCCCATTTTCTTTATAGAAAACTGCCACGGCTCAACATTCTGGTAAGCTGGTGTTGCATTTCCATGGCTTCCTCCACTGAGTCCGCGCCGTGAATAACGTCATCAACGTAGAGGTCTTTCATTGCAATTTTCGATGCGATTAAATGATCGTCTCGCTCATCAGAAGCTAGTTGCTGGAGGGTTCGAATTTCTAGATATGGTTTCGAGGTAGTACCGAACATGACCGTGTTTAAGCGGTATGCTTTTACTTCTTCGCAAGCATTCAATCTCCATAAAAGTAGGTGGTACATAGAGTCTTGATGCGCAATCCTAATCTGCCTATACATTTTAGAAATGTCTGCTACGAAGCCTACCTTATGATTGCGAAAACAGGCGATATGATCGATTATGTCATCCTGCAACCGTGGGCCATCTAGCAAATGATCATTGAGAGAGGTTCCGTCTGAAGTTTTACATGACGTATCGAAAAATTTGCTTCTCTTATAACTGCGTGGTGTGGTACAAAGTAGTAATTGTTTTGTATGGACCTAAGATTTATGTCTGTCATATGACCTAGCTCCTTGTGTTCATCCATTACCCCTTTGTATTCTTTGTGAAATATTTTATTTGATTTTAATGTTCTTTCCAATTGCAAGAACCCTAATAATGCGGAATTGTGAGATAACCTTAATGCAGGTGGTGTTCTTTCTTTAAATGGAAGATGGACAATATATCTCCCATTGGTTTGTCGCTGGTGCGTTATGCAGAAAAGTTTTTCACACTGTTGATCTCTTGGGGATAGCGATTTAATTGGGTTCCTTTCCTCTATTTCCCAAATTTAGTTATTATAGTGTCTAACTCAGGATTTTCAGTGATCATGTGCAAGGATGTTATAGTTGATTGGTTGGTAAAGATGCCCTCAGAAAGTACCTATCCCAGCTCAGTTCGTTGTGCCATGGGAGTCCCAAGTGCTCCTTTCGCAATCCCATCAAGAAGAATTGATGAATATACATGAATATACAGGTTGATTTCTGACGTGGGGGATTGAGCGGGAGAGACGGTACCTGAAGTGGATGCCTGGGTAGCCACTGTTGAAGTCAAATAATTATTGGATACTGATGTACATTTTTCATCCATATGCAACAATGCATGATGCTTTTTAGTTGCAAAAGATATAAAATTCTCTCCCATTCCAGGTTTCATTACCAAAGATCTGGTGGATGTCCTTTTAGAAAGACGCAACGGCCGAGAGCTACTAAAAATTGTATGCGCATCGGCGTACTTTGTTGGAGATGACGAAATACCACCTCGCCCAGTACAGGAACTTGTACAGTACTGCCAGACCCAGCAACTACATCTTATCTTCGGCTGCGACGCCAACGCTCATAACACAATATGGGACAGTCGAGATATAAACAAAAGAGGTGAGTCTTTATTAGAATACCTGTATAGCAACAATTTAGTTATACTAAATAAGGGAAATAAACCCACGTTTAGAAACGTTTTAGGAGAAGAAGTTTTAGACATTACCATCTCTTCTCCGTTTGTACAAAACACCGTCGAAAATTGACACGTTTCTGGTGAGGCATCTTTATCGGATCACATGCACATAAGTTTCCAATTAAGATGCAACACCGAGGATGCGCCGATAAAATACTACAACAAACTCACAAATTGGAGAACGTATCGAGAAAATCTATCGATTAAATGTGACATACTTCCAGAAAAACCTTCATGTGTAAATGAAGCGGAAGTCGCACAATGTCAACTAAATGACATTATCATCTCATCTTTTACAAATAGCTGTAAGGTTAAACGCACTGTAGCAAAGACGTGCACACCATGGTGGAACGATAAGCTAGAAAGTTTCCGTAAAAGAGTAAGAAAACTTTTCAATAAAGCCAAACGCACCGGTGTCACATACATACACAATACACATTCGACATTCATACACATTATTGTATACGTTATACCCTGAAGTCATAATAAAAACATATGAGAGGCTACAATCCGCTATGCGGATCGTTGAATACCCTATCCCATCCCATCCTTTAAATTAATATCCTCAAAATATAGGCCTTATGGCGATGAAATACAGAAAATGACATTGTCACAATATATTGCTCAGACAGTTTATCAAAATCTTTTGTGGTTCGACAAAAAACAACGTATTTCTATTGCTAATGCCTTGGGATGGGGTATACAAATGGTTTTTGTAAGAAAACGCCCCCAAAATGTGGGCGTAGGTGAAAATGATCTATGGACAAATTATTTATATTACCATTGCGGAAGTATTTGCATGAAATTTTTTTTCGAAAGTTTTAAAATTTGGACAAAAAAAGTTTTTTACTAAAAACGCCCCCAAAAAGTGGGCGTGGCAAAAGACTTTGTATGCACGAAATATAGATATTAGGATTGTCTAAATATGTTGCAAACACACATTTTGGAAATTCCTTACGGTTTGGCTTAAAACTACGTTTTTCCTAAAAGGGGGCGTGGCAGTGGGCGGATTTTAAAAATTTTTACACTTGTTCTGGTGACTCGGCCAAGGATCCTATATACCAAATTTCATTATCCTAGCTCAAAATTTAAGGCCCAAAAATCGGTGACGAACAGACAGACGGACGGACGGACGGACAGACAGACATGGCTTATTCGACTCAGCTAGCGATTCTGAGTCGATCCATATACTTTGAGGTATATGTAGCTAAATTATTTCTCTATGTTACAAACTAAGTATCAAAACTAATATACCCCTATGGGATAGGGTATAAATATTCAGTTCAGTTCTCACTCAACTCTCGTCTTGTCAATGACATGGTGTCAGAATCGGTTTGAACCCTAATAATTAAACATATGAGAAGGCTACAATCCGCTGTGCGGATCGTTGAATACCCTATCCCATCCTATCCATAAAACTAAAATCCCACAAAAAAGGGGGCATGGCTAAAAACACGACGTGGATAAAATAGAAAAAATTATATAGTGACAACAAATTCTTCAGACTGCTTACAAAACAATTTTACGGTTCTACAAAAGACAAGGTTTTCTCCTGCATATGTTATGGGGTAGTGTATAAAAATGTTTTTTATATAAAAACGCCCCCAAAAAGTGGGCGTGGGTTAAAATGGTATATAGACGAAATGTTCATATTAATAATGTTAATGATTCTGCATCAAAATTTTTTTCGAAAAATTTAAAATTTGAACGAATACAGTTTTTAATTGAAAACGCCCCCAAAAAGTGGGCGTGGCAAAAAACTTTATATGGACGAAATATAGATATTAATATTGTCTAAATATGTTGTTCAGAAACTTTTTTAAAATTCCTTACGGTTTGGTCAAAAACTGAGTTTTTCTTAAAAGGGGGCGTGGCAGTGGGCGGATTTCAAAAATGTTAACACTTGTTCTGTAGGCAGAGACGAGGATCCTATAATCAAATTTCATTATCGTAGCTCAAAATTTAAGGTCTAAAAATCGGTGACATACAGACGGACGGACGGACGGACAGACAGACATGGCTTAATCGACTCAGCTAGCGATTCTGAGTCGATCCATATACTTTAAGGTATATGTAGCAAAATTATTTCTCTATGTTACAAACTAAGTATCAAAACTAGTATACCCCTATGGGATAGGGTATAAAAAAAAAAAGAGAAAGCGGAGACAAACAAAGACGAGAAATATAACTGGTACGAGGAAATTAAAATCAGTTGTGAAAAAGTAAAAGTAAAATTAGATTCGGCAGCACAATGCAATATCTTACCATTAAAATTATTTAAAGAAAATAAAACAAACAAAATAGAGCCAACAAACACAAAATTAATAGCCTTTGGAGGTACAAAAGTGGATGTGTGTGGAGAAGTGATCCTCAAATGTGTCGTACGAAAAGAAAAACATAGATTAAAATTTATTTTAGTGAACAATTTTCCCAACTGTGAACCAATCTTTGGAAAGAAAGACTGTGAAAAATTGTCCCTTATAATTCGCGTGAATGAACCTAATGTAAGCAACAATATATTTGAAGGATTGGGAAAAGCTAAGAACTTCATTTACGATATTGATTTAATAAAAAATCCGTCATTCCAGAATTACGCGCCAAGGAGAATCCCTTATGCGATCCGCAAAGAAGTAAAAACAAAAATAGATGAAATGGTGCAGCTAGGAGTACTAGTCAAAACAAGCGAGGTGACTCCCGCCGTTTCTCCAATGGTTGTGGTGCAGCAAAAAGGTAAAATAAGGATTTGTATAGACCCCACAGAGGTAAAAAAAAATTGTGAAGACACAGAGGTATCCATGGATGATATCCTTATACATGCGGAGAACTAGAAAAAGCTAAAAGAAAAAACGGAAAAGGTAATCAAAATTATTTCAGAGGCTGGCCTTAAACTAAATAAAGATAAATGCGTTTTCAATGTAAAGCAGATCCAGATAAAACCAAAGCAATAAAAAATCTTGAAAGACCAAAAACACGCAAAGACCTACAACGAATCCTCGGTATGGCCACTTACTTAGGAAAATTCATACCAAACTTGTCACAAATAACACAACCAATGTGTGTCCTGCTGAAGAAAGACATTGCATGGTATTGGTCTAATGACCAAGAACATTCTTGTAAAAAACTCAAAAAAGTTTTGTCTTCTACACCGCTTCTAAGATTCTATGATCCAACCGTAGACGTAACACTTCAAGTGGACGCAAGCAAATCAAGTATCGGAGCCGCTCTTCTACAAAATAATCAACCAGTTGCCTATGCATCCCGATCTTTGACAAGCGGGCAGCAAAACTGCGCCCAAATAGAAAAAGAAGCCCTTGCTATACGTTTCGGATGCCAAAAATTTCACGAATATATCTACGGAAGGAAATTGACAATAGAATCGGATCACAAACCTCTGGAAACAATTTTTAAAAAACCTATACACTACACATCTCTAAGGCTACAAAAAATTTTAATATATACTCTGCCATATGTACCAAAAGTTGTATATAGAAAAGGAACTCAAATAATACTAGCAGATACTCTGAGCAGAAATTGCAAAAAATGAAAAGAACACATTACCAGACGATGAAATCGAGGTTCACACAATAGAAAAACTATTACCTGCAACTAAATCAAAAATAATACTAGAAACGACTAAAGACCCTGACCTTCAATTATTAAAAGAACATATACTTAGTGGCTGGCCAACAAATATCACAGAACTTCAAAAACAAATAAGAAATTACTGGAACTTTCGAGAGGAACTAACTTACAGCGAAGGGGTAATTTACAAGGGAACAAAAATAGTGATACCAAAATCCATGCAAATGGACATTACTACTAAAATACATGCTGGTCACCTTGGGATTCAGAGAAGCTTTCAAAGAGCACGTTCTTCTGTGTTTTGGTTAGGCATGCATAAGGAAATAGAAAATTTTATAGAACGTTGCGGTATATGCCAATCGTATCAAACAGCAAAGCACAAAGAGCCCCTCATACTAAAAGAGATTCCTAATCTTCCATGGGAAATAGTAGCTATCGACTTATTTCATTTTCACGGTAATAATTTTCTTTTCATTACAGACAGTTACTCTGGATTTTTTGATTTTGAAAAGCTAAAACAGTCAACATCAAGTGAAGTCATAGAAATCCTTAAACGATGGTTTTCCACACACGGAATACCAGTTAAGGCTGAACTATAATAGACGGAAGCAATCGGAAGCTAATGTCAAAATTCTAAGTTAAGTTTTCTTCAGTACTCTCAATTACTCAAGTTGCCCATGATAGACTTTTGAGAATGGAATTGCAAACAATAAAAACAAAATTTCGTTGCTTAGGAACTTACAAATTTAAATGTACACAGCTGTTGAAGTGAAATATAAAATTTGTGTATGAAAATGAAGGAACAAAAGAAAGAGAAAGAGCGAATCAATTCGCTTTTTCGTAAGTGAACAAAAGTGAACGAATCGAAGCGAAAAGCTATTATGGTCGTACAATACAAATTGCATGTGTTCGCACAGTTACGGAAGTGGTTGTCCGCAACCAGCTTCTATTATAGTTCAGCCTTTATTCTCGAATCTGACAACGGGCCCCAATTCTCATCAAAAGAATTTCAAACTTTCACAAACCTGTGGGATATGAAGCATCAAACATCTAGCCCGAACTACCCAAGATCAAATGGATTGGCAGAGAGGTATATCCAAACTGCAAAGGCCATGTTGAAAAAATGCTACAAGGACAATTCGGATATACAATTAGCACTACTTAACTACAGAAACACGCCAAGAAACGAACATTTACTGTCCCCCAACCAGCGATTAATGATCAGAATTACCAGAACCACTCTTCCCACGAGCAATGCAAACCTTAAACCAGTTGTTATACCAAACGTTAAAGAAAATATTCTTCAAACAAGAAAACATTTCAAAACGTTATACGACAAGGGAACAAAAACATCTCATTTGTTCAAAGAAGGTGAACGAGTTCGAATTAAAAAAGGTTATCGCGATTGGATCAATGCAACTATCGAAGGCTCTAGGGATCCATTACAAAGATCAATGACTGTACGAACAGACGAACAAAAGTTATTAAGACGCAACACCTTTCACATTCAACCTACGAAAGCTTTAATTAAAACAAAGAAGACGATTGTTCCAAAAAGTATTTCGGATAATAATTTTGAAATCCCTAATACTTCTCACAAACAAGCCTTTTCACATACAACACCAGCTTTAACACATTCGGGGACTCAATCAGAATCTTCTACTTCCTGTATTACACCAGCATTGACTCAAATTTCACCATCAGCAACACATAAACTACCAGCTTTGACAAATAAATCTCCAGCTTTTACTCATACCACACCATCCACGGAAAACAAATCCTCACCATCAGGTCCGAACAAATCACACCCCAAAGTATCGAGATTTGGACGAACTTTGAAGAAACCCGAACGATTCCAGTCCAATTGATACACTCATTGTGTAAATTTTGCTACTTTACAAACATATTATTCTCATTAACTTTTATTACTTCTTTTTACTTTTTACTTAATTATTAAACATAAAAAAAGGAAGATGTCACATACATACACAATACACATTCAACATTCATACACATTATTGTATACGTTATACTCTGAAGTCATAATAAATATATTCAGTTCAGTTCTCACTCAACTCTCGTCTTGTTCATGACAACCGGTAAGTGGGACCAATATAAATCTCTACTTACCCAATACAATATAGAGTTGCGAAAATCAAAAAGAGCGTCCTGGCGTAAATACTGTGAGGAACTCGAAGAGCTTCCGGCGCGGCGGTGGCGCGTCTCCAGAGGGCACTCTCGAAAGTTAAACAAACTGCATGGGATTACTAGTCAAATCTGACGGTAAAATCACATGCGACCGGGAAGAAACGTTGACCACACTTCTTCAGGTACACTTTCCCGGCTCTACAATCACAAGTGAGTTTCATGAACACATGATAGATGACTCACCCCCTATAAACCTGAAAAGGATTAATAGTTTATCCGGCGAACTTTTCACTCCGGATAAGGTCAAATGGGCTATCAACTCATTTAAACCATACAAGGCACCAGGGACAGACGGAATCTTTCCTGCTCTTATACAAAAGGGCTTGGACTTTTTCCTACCCACTATGGTCGCCTTATTAAGGTTTAGTTTCAATTGGGGCTACATACCACAAACCTGGAGGGAGGTAAACGTGGTATTTATCCCCAAACCAGGCAAACTAATAGAACTACCTAAATCGTACCTTCCAATAAGCTTAACATCGTTTTTCCTGAAAACAATGGAAAGAATACTTGACGTACACATTAGAGAGTGCTTAAATGGAAGCACTCCTCTGCACCCATGTCAATTCGCCTACCAAAAAGGTAAATCCACGGAAGGAGCACTTCTAAGTTTAACATCACAAATAAAAAGTGCATACGAAAACAAAGAAGTAGCTTTATGTGCCTTCCTAGACATAGAGGGTGCTTTTGACAAAACTGGACATGACTCCATATAAAATGCTTTGACTCATAGAAGAATAGATCACCCCTTCAAATGGATCAAAGCGATGCTTGAAAGTCGGAAAATAACTGCTTCATCAGC
The DNA here is from genome assembly GCA_932526625.1 of Rhingia campestris. Classification (NCBI taxonomy): domain Eukaryota; kingdom Metazoa; phylum Arthropoda; class Insecta; order Diptera; family Syrphidae; genus Rhingia; species Rhingia campestris. The sequence continues at coordinate 76,635,861 of OW052183.1, forward strand.
ACTTGGAGTGATCCTCGATAAAAAAACTAAGCTGGAAATCCCACATCAACAACAAAATTCAAAAAGCAACCAAAGCTTTCTGGGCTTGCCGAAGCATGTATGGTAAAACCTTGGGAATCTCTCCAAAGACCACACACTGGATCAACACGATCATGGTCAGGCCCATTATAACATGCGCTTCAATAGTATGGTGGAACAAAGTCACCCAAAAAACAACTATAAATAAATTAAACAAGGTACAACGGCTTGCTTGTCTGGGCATTACCGGTGCTATGCGTACCTGTCCCACGGCGGCTATAGAAGCCTTAATAGGACAAACACCCCTCCACATTTATATAAAAACATATGAGAAGGCTACAATCCACTGTGCGGATCGTTGAATACCCTATCCCATCCTATCTGTAAAACTAAAATCCCCAAAAAGTGGACATGGCTAAAAACACGATGTGGATAAAATAAAGAAAATGACATGGTGACAACAAATTCTTCAGACTGCTTATAAAAAACTTTTACGGTTCTACAAAAGACAAGGTTTTCTGCTGCATATATTATGGGGTAGTGTATAAAAATGGTTTTTATATAAAAACGCCCCCAAAAAGTGGGCGTGGGTTAAAATGATATAAAGACCAAATGTTCATATTAATAATGTTAATGATTCTGCATCAAATTTTTTTTCAACCGAAAACATTTTTTACTTGAAAACGCCCCCAAAAAGTGGGCGTGGCAAAAAACTTTATATGGACGAAATATAGATATTAATATTGTCTAAATATGTTGTTCAGAAACTTTTTTAAAATTCCTTACGGTTTGGTCAAAAACTTTTTTTTTTTTTTTTTTTCCGTGGGCTGGTGGAAATCTTCATAGACACGATGAGCACGTGCCCAAAGTAGTGTGAGATTTTTACTCACTAAAACCACCACCCATTTGGTATTTCTATTGCAACTAAGTATTCGACTTATCCAGCAATTTTTTTTATCACGATTATATAATATGTTTGGCAGGTAACTTTCCTTTGAGAGTTCCTGCTTTTCCGCAATTATAGCGCGGTTTGTTATTATCGGGCCAAATCTAAGGGTTTAGTTCTTTGAAGACGCCGCAATATATTTGTTTCGTCCAGAATTTGGAGGACTGTTGTGTTAACGTGTCCTAATAAACGTTTTTTATGTTTTCTCTGCAAAATTTTTTGTTTCATCTTTAACCGCGGGAATACCCAGATCTCTGCGTAGATCTTCGTTCCTTATGTACCACGGCGCATTGACGAATGATCTTAACATTTTGTTTTCAAAAGTTTGTAAAATGTTTAGATTCGTTTCACTGGTACAACCCCATAGTTGTATACCATATGTCCAAACCGGTTTTAGCACTTGCTTGTTTAATAGCAGCTTGTTATCAAGGTTAAGCTTCGTATATTTTCCGAGCAACCAGTACAGTTCTCTGTATTTATTCTTAAGTTCTTCGCATTTCTTTTTTACATGCGACTTCCATTTTAATTTTGCATCGAGTGTCATACCGAGATATTTCGCTTCATTTGCAAACGGGACTCGAACCGTATTTAGAAATACAGGCAAATTGTTTGTCCGTTTATACGAAAAATCTACATGGATCGATTTGCTCTCATTAAGTGTAATCCGCCAGGATTTAGTCCATTCATTAACCTCGTTAAGAGCGTTTTGTAATTTAATATTTGTTTCCTCTATTGTTGTGGCAACTGCTAGTATAGCAGTATCGTCAGCAAACGTTGCAACTATTGTATCGTTTGTTTGTGGGATATCACGAGTGAATATGAGGTACAGGATTGGTCCAAGGACGCTTCCTTGCGGTACACCTGCCATTATTTCTTTGAACTCGGAATATTCGCTTCCAAGTTTCACACGGAAGAGTCTATGCTCAAGATACGACACGAGGATTTTATATAATTGTTCTGGCAAAACTTGACTTAGTTTATAAGTAAGGCCTTTGTGCCACACCTTGTCAAAAGCTTGCGACACGTCAAGAAATACGGCTGAACAAATTTTCTTTTCTTCGAAAGCTTTCTCAATTACATCTGTAATTCGATGTACTTGGTCCACCGTTGAATGTTTACTTCTAAACCCAAATTGATGGTCAGGTAAAAGACGTTTCTGTTCAATTATGGGGTGTAAGCGACCGAGTAATATCCGTTCAAAAACTTTTGAAATGATTGGAAGAAGTGAAATAGGCCTGTAAGATTTTATTTCATTCGGTGATTTTCCTGGTTTTAGAACCATAATCACTTCCGCGACTTTCCACTGTCTTGGTATGTATTCTAATCTGATTGCTGCATTTATAATAAAAAGAAGCTTAGTTAATGCTTTCCGAGGCAACATTTTAAGAAGTTCTCCTGTAATCAGGTCATAACCCGGAGCTTTTTTAGGCTTTAGTTTCTGTATTTCCCGTTTAAGCTCGGCAATACTTGCATATCTTACTATGTTATTATCGGTTGTACTCTCGAATATATTAATGTTTTCATTTTGCGCCGGACCATCAAATGGCTTAAATGTTTCCTCGAGATGTGAGGCAAAAACGTCAGCTTTTTCCTTATCGCTCTTTGCCCAAACGTCTTGAGTTACCCTAATGGGCGGCACAGCGATTTTTGGCCGTTTTATGACTCTAATTGCTTTCCAGAGCGAATAATTCGATTCCTTTCCAGCGGTTAGGCTTTGCAGATAAGTTTCTACTGAATGGTTTTTAAAGTATTTAATCGAATTTGATAGCAAATTACTCAACCGATTGAGATGTGTTTTATCTTGCGGGGCACGAGTTTGGTGCCATCTTTTTCGAGCTTTTCTTTTTTGTCTTACTAAATCTTGTATTTCACGGGGGTACTTAATTTTACTATAGCTCACTATTTTGTTCTGTTGAGGAGTATTATTCCATGCTGCTTTTTGGATGGTATTGATAAATGAGTCAACAGCGACTTCGAGTTCCAATGGGGTTCTAAGCGATACACCCAGTCGGATATTATTTTCAATATCGTTTTTGAAACCTTCCCAGTTGGTTTTCGCGTTTGTTAATCTGGGTGGTTTTTCATTTATAATCAGTGACTCGCTCATTGTTAAAATGACTGGAGAATGATCAGAGGAAAGATCAAAGCATTCTTCAACTTTGATTCGATTGGACGGCAGACCTTTTACAATGAAAAAATCGATCAAATCCGGTATTTTTCTAGCATCAGTTGGCCAGTAAGTTGGTTTTCCCGTAGAATGAAATTCGGTATTGTACTTTCTACCTATATCATAAAGCATCCTACCTTTCTGTGATATGCATCTAGATCCCCAGAATGTATGTTTTGCATTAAAGTCCCCTCCGATGACAAAACGTTGTCCAAGGGAATTAAGCAAGTTTTCAAAGTCAATTTTCTCAACCTTGCATCGTGGTGGGCAGTAAATAGACGATATCTTCAGAAAGGATTGTCTGCTTTTGACTTGTATAGAGCTAACTTGCATTGTTTCGATTTCTAGTTTAAGGTCAATCGAATGTTCGATACACTCTTTTATATATAGTGAGGCTCCACCTCTAGCCTTATTCGATGGATGTAGAGCATGATAGTCGAGGTAACCTTTTATTTTTAAGTTCGAATTACTCTTTGCGTGAGTTTCGGATATTAAACAGATGTCTATATCTTTTTCCTGCATAAATAATTCAAGTTCTCCAAGTTTTTGCCAAAGGCCATTGGCATTCCACGTAAGAATTTTAAGCAATCTATTCATGTAGGCAGAGACGAGGATCCTATATACCAAATTTTATTATCCTAGCTCAAAATGTAAGGCCTAAAAATCGGTGACGTACAGACGGACGGACGGACAGACAGACATGGCTTAATCGACTCAGCTAGCGATTCTGAGTCGATCCATATACCTTGAGGTATATGTAACAAAACTCTATGTTACAAACTAAGTATCAAAACTAATATACCCCTATGGGATAGGGTATAAAAAGTGGCAAGTCGAAGCTCAGCAAGTTTGACACAAGCGGAAGAATTAAACATTAGTGAACATCTTATACTAATTAAACTTCTATCCGAACATCCAGAACTTGACATGATCTGTGCGGTTACAGACCGCTTACCAAAGACACTATGCTTCGACAAAAGATTCTCAACGGAGATCACAACCAGAGAAGCATGGTGTAGCAATAAAAGAATGCGCAAACCTAATACACAACTCAGGTATGTATTAAAGGCGCAAACATCCATATATTCACGGACAGTCAAGCAGCTATAAAAGCCCTTAGCTCACACATCATTGACTCCAAATCAGTACTACACTGCTTCAACTCCCTCCAAACACTCAGTTCCAGGAACAAAACCAGAGTATGGTGGGTCCCCGGACATAAGGGAGTTAAAGGTAACGAAAAAGCTGATGAACTAGCCAGAAAAGGTTCGGAAACCCCCTTCATTGGACCTGAACCCTTCTGTGCAATCCCCAAATCAGCCATAAATCTGGTCATAAAAAACTGGGAACAAAACAAATATGTTTCATACTGGGGAAACTCCCAGGCCTAAGGCAGGCCAAAAGAGCTATTCAGCCCTTCAAATCAGATGCCAATAAAATACTAAATCTTCGCAGGCACGGTATCAAAAACTTAGTAGGCTACCTAACTGGTCATCACGGTCTGCGATATCACCTAAATAAAATGCGTCAAGTCGACTCACCGGAGTGCAGACTATGTCTAGAAGAAGACGAAACAGCCGAGCATATCATATGTGAATGCCCGGCCCTTTACGGTATGAGAAGGGAATTAAATTAACACTATCAGATCTGTGTCGTAGCGAGCTTAATACAAGCAGCATCTACGAGCAGAGATTTGCCACAGCATATAATATGCATCCACAGGCTCATCATTTAGTGCATTTGTTAGTGGGACAAAACAGAACATAGATGAAACTAAGTTTGAAATCACTAGCAAAATCAATAAACGATTAAATTACAATGAAGCTATATATGTTATTAAACAAAGGACAATTTTAAATATACTTATTACGGCTCTAGAATACAATTTCGCAGAGTGTTTTTCAAACTACTTTTACTAACATGCAGTTCAACTACGTCGTTATTTTTATTGTAAACTCTACTCATGCGACTAATAGCCTCATGCATGCCATAGTTGTGTTTATGGCTAGGTATATGTAATATATTGAATCTACGCAGGTTGTAGGAACCTCCCCGAGTATTAAAACCAATAGCACTTAAAAGATCAGGAGCATCAATTTGTCCTGATAATAATTGGTGTAAGAAAACCATGTCATTGTTAAGTCTACGTTGAGACAAAGGCAATAGTTGCAGCAGTTTAATTCTGCACCTATACGGAGGCAAATTGTGCAGATCATCCCATGGAAGTCCTCTCAAAGCAAATCTTATGAATTTACGTTGGACTGATTCAATTCTATTCGAATGAACTACATAGAAGGGTGTCCAAACTTGTGAAGCATACTCCAAGTGAGGCCGAACTAGACAGTTATAGAGCGAAAGAGTGACGTAAGGGTCATTAAACTCTTTTGACCATCTTTTAATAAATCCTAACATAGAGTTTGATTTATTGACGATAACGTTAATGTGTTTATTAAACTCCATTTTGGGATCAAAATATACACCAAGATCTTTAAAACTGTCTGCACGACAGAGAGTGTGCCCGGACAGAGTATATTTAAAATTACATGGAGCGCGTTTTCGTGAAAATGACATATGCTGGCACTTTGTAGGGTTCAGATTCAAACCGTTTTTAAGACACCATATGGTAAAACTATTTAAATCGGTTTGTAGTGAAAGCGAATCGTTTAGATCGTTTCTTCTGGGAATTTTTAAGTCCCGAAGAACTGAGGAAATCTTCGGCTGAAAGTATTATCAGCTACATTAGGAAAGTAGAAGCGCTACTAACCTAAAAAAAAAACATCTGACGACAAGCACAATAGATCTTTTAGGTCGATGTGTATATTACTGCTTAGGCAGGTCAGAATTTAAAAAAATATGCTTTTGCTTACAATAGAAACATGTAAACGTGCTTGTACAGCTTAGCGTTTTGTGTACATGTGAAAGACAATTTAAACATAATTTGTTTTTATTTGCGATATTCTGACGCTTTATTGGACTAAGTGCCTTAAATTTATAACAGTTACGAATTGTATGCAAAACCCTGACACATTCAGCATTTATAAATCGTAGAATTATGCGACCGTACTGCAGATGAGGTTCGTTTGGATTTACTGTGGGCTACGCTTGATGTTGTTTGTCCCATGACATCCTAAGTTGTTGTCCTCATTAACAATAAATCTTCTAAAATTTCATATCTTGGGTAATCTGCATGCGTTGAAATATGCGATTCCCAATGACCACGCGTGGTAATAGGAAGTTTTTGAATACCGTGATAAATTAAAACATCTTCCCATGAAGTGACAGGAACTCCGAGATTTGCTAGCGACTGTTTGGCTTCGTTTGTGGTATCTACAAGCGATTTAATCTCATTCGCCAGGAGACATTTGTATCACAAAACAAGCTTGCATTCCTAAGTTATTCATAAATATTATTTGTGATTAATTTGGTCTTTCTTTGTAGAACCATCATCTGTGAAGGACAGCATGACTTTGCAAAACAATGATCAATTGCCATAAACCTATTATCTTTTTTGCATTATAATTCCAATAGATTGGAAAATAAAACTTCTTCAACGAATTTGAATAGTTATCACATAACACCATACTTTTTAAACTTAAGGCGTATGGATTCCCTCCAGGATTCATAAATTAGGTTAAATCATCATGTTCCAAGTCCAACCCATTCTTTGCTCAATCTGGAGTACCTCAAGGAAGTCATTTAGAACCAATTTTATTTATAATTTAAAATAACGATGTAACAGCTTGTATTCGAGATAGTAAAATATCGATATATGCTTTTGATATGAACGATTCACTTTTACAACAAACCGATTTAAATAGTGTCTTAAATGGTGTCTTAAAAACGGTTGGAATTTGACATTTTTACCAAAAAGGGTTTCATCCAATTTAAATTATACTCTGTCCGGTTCGGGCATACTTTTTGTCGTGTTAACAGTTTTAAAAATGTAGATGTTTATTTTGATACTAAAATGGAGTTTAATAAACACATAAATGTAATCATCAATAAATCCAACTCTATGTTATGATTTATAAAAAGGTGGTCAAAAGTTCAAGAGTTCAATGCCCCTTATATCACTCCCTCCCTATATAATGTGTCCTAGTTCGCCTTTCTTGGAGTATGCCTCATAAGTTTGGACACCCTTCTATGTAGTCCATTCCAATAGAATTGAAGGAGTCCAACGTAAATTCATAAAATTTGCTTTGAGAGGTGTTGCCTTTGTTTCACCATAGACTTAACAGCGACATGGTTTTCTTACACCAATTATTATCAGGACAAATCGATTGTAATACCCGGGGAGGTTAATGCAACCTAAATATTAAATAAAATATATTACATACACCTAAACATAATCAAAACTATGATATGTTTACAATAAAATGTAGTTGAACTGCATGTTAGTAAAAGTAGTTTAAAAAATACTCTGCAAAATTGCATGCTAGAGTCGGTATAAGTATTTCTTAAATTTTGTTTTATTAGTAATATATATAGCTTAATTGTAATTTCATAGTTTACTTATTTTATTAGTGATGTCAAATATAATAACCTCTATGTTATGTTCTAACAAATGCACTACATGATGAGCCTGTGGATGCATATTATAAGCTGTGGAAAATCTGTTCTCGTAGATGCTGCTTGTATTAATATAGTACAATAATCCCTTCACAAACACTGTTACTCACCAACATTTCCTGATCATCACATGTTTCTTTTTATACCCTATCCCATAGGGGGGTATATTAGTTTTGACATTAAGTTTGTAACATAGAGAAATAATTATAATAATAAGTATATGGATCGATTCAGAATCGCTAGCTGTCTGTCTGTCTGTCCGTCCGTCCGTCCGTCTGTGTGTCACCGATTTTTGGGCCTTAAATTTTGAGCTAGAGTGTTGAAATTTGGTATATAGACTCTCTGGCCGACGAAGCAGAACAAGTGTAAAAAATTTTGAAACCCGCCCACTGCCACGCCCCCTTTTAGAAAAACGTTGTTTTCAGCCATACCGTAAGGAATTTCAAAAAAGTGTCTGAGCAGCGTATTTAGACAATTCTAATCTCTATATTTCGTCTATACAAAGTTTTTTGCCACGCCCACTTTTTGGGGACGTTTTTCGTAAAAAACGCGTTTTGTCCAAATTTTAACACTTTCGAAAAAAAATTTAATGCAAATACTTCCGCAATGATAATATAAACATTTTTTCCATAGATCATTTTCACCTACGCCCACATTTTGGGGCGTTTTCTTACAAAAACCATTTGTATACCCCATCCCAAGGCATTAGCAATAGAAATACGTTGTTTTTTTGGCGAACCACAAAAGATTATGATAAACTGTCTGAGCAATATATTGTGACAATTTTATTTGCTGTATTTCATCGCCATAAAGCCTATATTTTGAGGTTATTAATTTTAAGGGTGGGATGGGATAGGGTATTCAACGATCCGCACAGCGGATTGTAGCCTCTCATATGTTTTTATACCCTATCCCATAGGGGTATATTAGTTTTGATACTTAGTTTGTAACATAGAGAAATAATTTTGCTACATATACCTCAAAGTATATGGATCGACTCAGAATCGCTAGCTGAGTCGATTAAGCCATGTCTGTCTGTCCGTCCGTCCGTCCGTCCGTCTGTACGTCACCGATTTTTAGGCCTTAAATTTTGAGCTAGGATAATGAAATTTGGTATATAGGATCCTCGTCTCTGCCTACAGAACAAGTGTAAACATTTTTGAAATCCGCCCACTGCCACGCCCCCTTTTAAGAAAAACTCAGATTTTGACCAAACCGTAAGGAATTTTAAAAAAGTTTCTGAGCAACATATTTAGACAATATTAATATCTATATTTCGTCCATATAAAGTTTTTTGCCACGCCCACTTTTTGGGGGCGTTTTCAATTAAAAACTGTTTTCGGTCAAATTTTAAATTTTTCGAAAAAAATTTGGATGCAGAATCATTAACATTATTAATATCAACATTTCGTCTTTATACCATTTTAACCCACACCCACTTTTTGGGGGCGTTTTTATATAAAAACCATTTTTATACACTACCCCATAACATATGCAGGAGAAAACCTTGTCTTTTGTAGAACCGTAAAATTGTTTTGTAAGCAGTCCGAAGAATTTGTTGTCACTATATCATTTTTTCTATTTTATCCACATCGTGTCTTTAGCCATGCCCACTTTTTTGGGGATTTTAGTTTTATGGATAGGATGGGATAGGGTATTCAACGATCCACACAGCGGATTGTAGCCTTCTCATATGTTTTCTTAAGAATTGCGGCTTGTCTAGTGTCTTCGCTGGTATTACTATCGTCAGTGCTGCTGCTTTTAGAGCTTGAAAAAAAGTCAGGATATGTCATTATATCCTGACTGTATATTTTTAACATCAAATTTTATCCCGTGGTTATAAGATGAAGTTTGTTCATTTACATCTGGACTCTCAAAAAATTCAGCATCTTAAAATAATTCCTTATCAAAGGCATGTCTGCTATAAAAATTATTTTTATACCCTATCCCATAGGGGTATATTAGTTTTGATACATAGTTTGTAACATAGAGAAATAATTTTGCTACATATACCTCAAAGTATATGGATCGACTCAGAATCGCTAGCTGAGTCGAATTAGCCATGTCTGACTGTCCGTCCGCCCGTCCGTCCGTGTGTCCGTCCGTCTGTCTGTTCGTCACCGATTTTTGGGCCTTAAATTTTGAGCTAGGTTAATGAAATACGGTATATGGGATCCTTGTCCGAGTCACCAGAACAAGTGTAAACATTTTTAAAATCCGCCGACTGCCACGCCCCCTTTTTAGGAAAACGTATTTTTTGGCCAAACCGTAAAAAATTTTAAAAAAGTGTCTGAGGAGCATTTTTAGAGAATCGTAATATCTTTATTTCGTCAATATAAAGTTTTTTGCCACGCCCACTTTTTGGGGGCGTTTTTTATAAAAAAATTTTTTGGTCAAATTTTAAGATTTTCGAAAAAGATTTTGATGCACAATCATTGGCAGTATTAATACCAACATTTCGTCAATAGACCATTTTAACCCACGCCCACTTTTTGGGGGTGTTTTCTTACAAAAACCATTTGTATGCCCTACCCCAAGGCATATGCAAAGAAAAACGTTGATATTTAACTCCGCCTTTGTATATCGGCCTTACCACAGCTATTTTCAATGAAGGAAGGAATTTTAGCTTGATTCAGGCTTATATTAATAAATTTGCTTATTATGGGTGCAAAAATGTTGGCGTGTCTTTATATATCAGTCGCTCTAATTCCATCAATTCCCAGTGATTTATCTTCTCCCAACAAACTTAGGATGTTGCTAACCTCTCGAGTGTTAGTTGGATTCACGAAGAATTCTACAAGAATACTACATCTCCATGTTTCTGTTCGATTGTACAAATGTTTTCCAGTCACATTGATGTACAATTTTTTCGTCTCTGTTGAAAAAAATGTTGTGAACTCGTTGGATAATTTTACGGTTCAGTAGCAAAGTTTATTTTTTTCCGTCCAAGTATGTTATTTATTAATAACCATGTTTTTCTGGGATCGATTTTGATTAAACTTTATATATACTATAAGTATATTAGCTCCAACAAAACTGCATACCCAGTTTTTTTTCGAGAAAATCCATATAACGGATTTTGTCATTTAGGCTCGCTTTTTAGTTTTTGAAAGTCGAAAAATGTTCCATAATTTTGTTGCATGTTAGGAATTATTGTTTCAGGAAATTGCTTTTGAAAGTCTTTAAAACGAATTAAGTCCAATAGGACTTAAATGTGTCAATTATGAGCATACATTTATCTCTAAAGAATTCTTCCAGTTTCTCCTTACATTCAAAATTATTTAAGATCAATTTGAGCAAACAAACCTTTAGCAGTCATATCCTGGCATACACTCAAAAATCCAATAAATCTTTCCTGTGCAGATTGGAATTGGTTTGTTGGAATCGATGTATCGAAAACCGTTGAATGTTTAGACTTGCCGAAAATATCAGTTGATTCGTCCACAATAACAGACACAATCATACAAACATAAAACATTTGAAACCGAACCAATTAAATCGTTTTGAATGTCATTTGAAATTCCTTTCAAAAATACTTTTGAAAGGATTAAGTGTTTTTTAATCACAATATCTGAGTCGCTTATAAAATACAACAGTCCAACATAATTGCCTCGATTGTTTGAATCGACACTTTTATTCTGCCCTCTTAAAGCCAAGTTATTTAAACCACAAAATCCGCTTTTGCACCAATACAAGGCCAACAAAACAATTTTGATAGATTTGAACATCCGCATATCCAGGATATATTATCGTAATTTGTTGGATTAAAATGTCTCTTGAATTTTTCGGTTTTTGATGTTATGCATGCGCTAGAAATGCTGTAAAATGTAAAATGAACAAAATGAACATCCGGAATTAAAAAGCGAAGGTGAGTTAACTGGATGAGTTTGTTTGGTTAGTGCAAAGCTAATGGGTCGCATATTTGTCTAACATGACGGAAAGGTGGCACTATTTCATGAAATGGCAAAATTCATGGCGAAAATAAGAAGAAGGTGGACAATTTTTGTAAACCGTTGGGGATGCACAGCATCCACAACATCTATGGGCGCCCCACGCGCCGTTGCTACGAATGTATTTCGTTTTGCAGCGAACTCAATTAGGCTGTAGGCTGTGTTTTGCATTTTCTCTCCTAGAAACACATAGAAACAATAGTTAGCAATCTCATCTTGTTATACCAATCCCATAGGGGTATATTAGTTTTGATACGTAGTTTTTAACATAGAGAAATTATTTAGCTAGATATACATTAAAGTATATGGATCGACTCAGAATCGATAGCTGAGTCGATTTAGCCATGTCTGTCCGTCCGTCTGTCCGTCCGTCCGTACGTCACCAGTTTTTGAAATCCGCCCACTGCTACGCCCCCTTTTTAGAAAAACCTAGTTTTTGACCAAACCATAAGGAATTTTGAAAATGTTTCTGAACAACATATTTAGACAATCTGAATATCTATATTCCGTTCATATAAAGTTTTTTGCCACGATTTTTGGGACTTAAATTTTGAGCTTGGAGAATGAAATTTAGTATTTAGGATCCTTGTGCGTGGCTACAGTACAAGTGTGAAAATTTTTGAAATCCGCCTACTGCCACGACCCCTTTTTAGAAAAATGTAGATTTTGGCTTAACCGTAAGGAATTTTGAAAAAGTGTCTTTTTGTTTTTTGCGCCCGGAGGTGAGTAGTCCTCATAGGATACCAGTGGTCCGTACCATTGGTTATGCCCGACTCATATATTTTCTGTTCTGACAATTTCATTAATGTCAGTCAATATATGCCTACGGGCTAAACCTCACCCCTCAGAGAGGCACTATGAGAACCGCGCGCGTGCTCATAGTAGTATGAAATTCATCCTCTAATTTTTTCATTTTTTTTTGTGATGACTACGACTAAGTATCCTTAACAAGTAGTTTACGCTTCTGTAGTGTTAATCGCATTTGGTAGGTAGCATTCCAGTGAACGCACCTACTAATACCGTCATTACATGCGGTTTTCCCCTATGGCGCTAGGTCGAACGCTCTTGTTCTTTGTAGTCGGAGCTCAAGGTTCGTCACGTCCAGAGCACGAATTATTTCATTATTGCAATGGACATAAATACGAGTACGACGTTTACGAGCAAAGTTTGTTGCTTCGTTACTCACGGTAGCAATTCCTAGATCTCTGTGAATATCGCTATTCCTTATATACCATGGAGCATTCACTATTGCCCTTAGGGTTTTGTTTTGGAACGTTTGCAGTATAGCAATATTGCTTGGTTTGGTACAACCCCAAAGCTGTATACCGTATGTCCAACAAGGTTTTAGCACTTGCTTATACAGAAGCAGTTTGTTGTATATGCTTAGCTTCGAGTATCTTCCGAGCAGCCAATACATTTCTCTGAGTCTGATTGCGAGCTCGTCCCGCTTTTTTTTAACGTGTGGCTTCCACTTAAGTTTTGCGTCTAGGGTCATTCCTGGATATTTTGCCTCATTTGCGTATGGTAATTGTCCTGAGTTAATGAAAACAGGTAAGTTGTTTATCTTTTTGTACGTAAAGTTGACATGCGTTGACTTAGTCTCGTTCAGGGCAATTCGCCAGATCTTTGTCCACTCACATACTTTGTTCAGAGCCCGTTGGAGTTTTTCCGTTGATGATTCCATGGAATCGGCTTGAACGTTTCTTCTAGATGCTCGGCAAATAAATCCGCTTTCTCTTTGTCTCCTTTTGCCCATTCGCCGTTAGCTTTTCTTATTGGTGGCGAGTGTATTTTGGGTTTCCTTATGGACTTCAAAGCTTTCCATAGTGAGTAGTTTGAAGTCTTATCAGCAGTCAAGCCCTCGAGGTATGTAGAAGTCTCGCGATTTCTTAAATCCTTTAGCTCATTCTTGAGTTTGTTACAGAGATAGTTCAGATAAGTTTTATCAGTGGGTGCGCGGGAATGTTGCCATCTCTTGCGCGCTCTCCTTTTTTCTCGTATGAGGTCCTCGATTTCAGGCAGGTATTTGAATTCATTGTTGCTGCGTGTTGCTGTATTCCGGAAGGGAGTGTTTTTCCACGCTGCGCTCTGAATGGCTTCCACGAGATTGCCGATTTCGTCTTCTATTTCGAGCGGTGTGTTAAGTGGCACATTTAAAGCAACATTTTCCTTGCAGTCTTTTCTGAAAAGATCCCAGTTGGTTTTTTTACTAGTAAGCCTAGGAGGTCCTACTTTTCTTGCTAGACTTCCGTCCATTTTCAGAGTGACTGCTGAGTGGTCTGAGCATAGATCATAACATTCTTCGACTTCCGTCAGATTTTTAGTTAGCCCTTTTGCGATAAAGAAGTCGACTGGGTCAGGGATTTTATTTTTGTCAGTTGGTATGTTGGCTTTCCCGTCGAAAAAAGTCCACTCCACGCTTCATACAGGCTTTGTACAGTAGTCTGCCTTTCGTTGAAGTACATCTTGAACCCCAAAAAAATGCGTTTTGCATTAAAGTCCCCACCGATGATAAAATTAGACTCGAATAAGTCAAAGAGGCGATCGAGGTCGTCGTCTACCAGTCTATATCCCGGAGGGAAGTAACTAGATCCGATGAGGTAGTCTAAATGGTTTACTTTTACAGAGACTGAAATTATTTGCATAGAATCGAGTTCTATTTTAATGTTTTCAGAGTGCTTCATACATTCATTGATGTAAAGAGAGGATCCTCCCCTCGCATTTTCCGAAGGATGATGCGCGTGATAATCACTGTAACCTTTTATTTTGGGTCCAGTTCCCTTTTTTAAGTGGGTTTCCGATATAAAGCATATATCAATATTGTTTTTCCGTAGAAAAACTTCTAGTTCGTCAATTTTGTTTGTGAGACCATTTGCGTTCCATGTTAGTCTTAAGAAGCTGTGTCATATTCATGTTTTGTTGTTTGGTTTTCGAGGTTTGAACTCGAGCTTGCTCAATTTGTCAAATATAACTTGATTGATCTTGGTTTGTTCATCAAGTTTTTCATATATCACAGTTAATAGTTGGCGGATTGAATTGCTGTATCTGATCTTGTCTGATTTCCCTGTGTCGCAACTTGCGCGTATGATCTCGCATCAGATAATGCCGATGGGTCAGCGACGTTCTGTTTTATAACTTTGTTATTTTCCATTACTGGTTTCGTCTTTTTGACTGGCTTAATGGTCTTTGGGTTATCAGTTATAGGGTCTGCTAAGCTTGTGTCCGGGTGTGGGGGTTTCTTTAGAATGTCGCGTCTCTTTTGTTGTTCTTTCGCGATTTCGCAACCTCGATAATTCGCTGGGTGGATTTTTGTGCAATTGGCGCAGACTGCTGAGGACTGCTTGGTTTTGGTGCACTCTACCGAGAGATGTGTACCGACACATTTAACGCACCGTCGTGCTTTTTGGCAGTATGCCTGCTTGTGGTTGAAACCTTGGCATCGTTTGCACTGAGGTACAGTTTTCCTCCCCTAACGCATTGGCTCGATTTTGACCTGGATGTTTAGAATGGTCTTGATTTTGAAGACACCGTCCATATTCTCGGTCCTATCAAAGGTGTGCATAAAAAGTGGAAGTCCGCGTTTGACTACGGTGTCTTTGTCTCCTTCCCCACTTTGCTTTTCCTTCTTGATAATATTCACGGAGTCAAGAATTTTGAAACCTTGGGTTTGCACGTCTTCGATGATATCTTCCTTTATGCAAGACGGGTGGAGTCCCCTGACGAAGACTCGCATCGGTTTTTCGTACTCATTTTCATAGGTAAACCATTGAATATTCTCTGCGTTTGATTTCAGAGAGAAAGAGTACGTGTACCAAATTTTATCCTTCCAGCTCAAAACTTAAGGCCCAAAAACTGGTGACGTACGGACGGACGGACAGACATGGCTAAATCGACTCAGCTATCGATTCTGAGTCGATCCATATACTTTGAGGTACATTTAGCTAAATTATTTCTCTATGTTACAAACTAAGTATCAAAACTAATATACCCCTATGGGATAGGGTATAAACATATAAGAAGGCTACAATCCGCTGTGCGGATCGTTAAATACCCTATCCCACCCCATCCTTAAAATTAATATCCTCCAAATGTGGTTTTTATGGTTATAAAGTATTAAAAATGACGTTGTCATAACATACTGTTCCGAAGGTTTATCAAATTCTTTTATGGTTCGACAAAAAACAACGTTTTTCTATTGCATATGCCTTGGGGTAGGGCATACAAATGGTTTTTGTAGGAAAACGCCCCCAAAAAGTGGGCGTGGGTTAAAATGGTCTATTGACGAAATGTTCAACTTAATACTACCAATGATTGTGCATCAAAATTTTTCAAAAAAATTCGGCCAAAAAACGTTTTTTTATTAAAAACGCCCCCTAAAAGTGGGCGTGTCAATAAACTTTATATAGGCGTGGTATAGATATTAAGATTGTCTACATATGTTGTTCAGAAACTTTTTTAAAATTCCTTACGGTTTGGCCAAAAACTGAGTTTTTCTTAAAAAAGGGCGTGGTAGTGGGCGGATTTTGAAAATTTTTAAACTTGTTCTGTAGGCATGGACGTTGATCCTTTATACCAAATTTCATTATCCTAGCTCAAAATTTAAGGCCTAAAAATCGGTGACGTACAGACGGACGGACGGACAGACAGGCATGGCTTAATCGACTCAGCTAGCGATTCTGAGTCGATCCATATACTTTTAGGTATATGTAGCTAAATTATTTCTCTATGTTACAAACTAAGTATCAAAACTAATATACCCCTATGGGATAGGGTATAAAAAGTCTAACCGAGATATTTAGACAATCATTTTTGACACGCTTCCTATGTTTTTTGGCGTTTTTAGTAAAAAACAATTTTAAATTGATCGATAAAATGTTTGGTGCAAAAGCATTGGTAATGTTAACATAAAAGTTTCGTTCACAGTTCATTTTAACCCACGCCTACTTTCTAGTGGGATGGTAAATTTCATCCGATGTCATATTTCTCAACGACTCACCTAAAGAACCGGGAATGCATAGTTTCGAGTTTTAACGCTACCCATCATACATGCACTGGATCGCTTAGACAGCTACTAAAAAGGAATCGTACTTAAAATGGTAACCGACTGCAATGCACTCGCCCTTACGTTATGCAAGAAGAACATATGTAATGACCAGTGGTCTATCCAAATCTAATTTAATTATACACTCCACTCAATAGTTCAAGACAATTATTTATTTCATATACTTTTATTCACATTTCTGACACAATAACCCAAACGTTTTGCTACCTTCCCGGTCACTCTGCGACTCTCCCATTAAGGGTAGGTGTCCCATGCAAAAATAGGTTATTGTTTTGCGCTAAATTGTATAGCGTTCACAACTTTCCGAATATTTAAATGAAACAAACGGTGATGGATTGGAAATATTTTGAGCAAAATACTTGTTTAGCATTTAAAAAAACATTAAAATATCTTTGGGCCTCAAAATCGCCTGACCAGTAGAAAAACCATACAAAACATATGAGAGGCTACAATCCGCTGTGCGGATCGTTGAATACCCTATCCCATCCCATCCTTTAAATTAATATCCTCAAAATATAGGCCTTATGGCGATAAAATACAAAAAATGACATTGTCACAATATATTGCTCGGACAGTTTCTCAAAATCTTGTGTGGTTTGACAAAAAACAACGCATTTCTATTGCTAATGCCTTGGGATGGGGTATACAAATGGTTTTTGTAAGAAAACGCCCCCAAAATGTGGGCGTAGGTGAAAATGATCTATGGACAAAATGTTTATATTACCATTTCGGAAGTATTTGCATCAAAATTTTTTTTCGAAAGTTTTAAAATTTGGACAAAAAGCGTTTTTTACAAAAAACGCCCCCAAAAAGTGGGCGTGGCAAAAAACTTTGTATGAACGAAATATAGATATTAAAATTGTCTAAATATGCTACTCAGACACTTTTTTGAAATTTCTTACGGTTTGGCCAAAAAATTAAGTTTTCCTAAAAAGGGGGCGTGGCAGTGGGCGGATTTTAAAAATTTTTACACTTGTTTTGGTGGCACGGACGAGGATGGATCCTATATACCAAATTTCATTATCCTAGCTCAAAATTTAAGGCCCAAAAACCGCTGACGAACAGACAGACGGACGGACGGACGGACGGACAGACAGACATGGCTAATTCGACTCAGCTAGCGATTCTGAGTCGATCCATATACTTTGAGGTATATGTAGCAAAATTATTTCTCTTTGTTACAAACTAAGTATCAAAACTAATATACCCCTCTATGGGATAGGGTATAAAAAGTTAGATGCTATTTGTGATCATTTTCTATATATTTATATACATATTTATACCCTATCCCATAGGGGTATATTAGTTTTGATACTTAGTTTGTAACATAGAGAAATAATTTTGCTACATATACGTACCTCAAAGTATATGGATCGACTCAGAATCGCTAGCTGAGTCGATTAAGCCATGTCTGTCTGTCCGTCCGTCCGTCCGTCCGTCTGTACGTCACCGATTTTTAGGCCTTAAATTTTGAGCTAGGATAATGAAATTTGGTTTATAGGATCCTCGTCTCTGCCTACAGAACAAGTGTAAACATTTTTGAAATCCGCCCACTGCCACGCCCCCTTTTAAGAAAAACTCAGTTTTTGACCAAACCGTAAGGAATTTTAAAAATGTTTCTTTTGGGTTAAAATGGTATAATGACGAAATGTTCATATTAATAATGTTAATGATTCTTCATCAAAATTTTTTTCGAAAAATTTAAAATTTGACCGAAAACAGTTTTTTTATTGAAAACGCCCCCAAAAAGTGGGCGTGGCAAAAAACATTATCTGAACAAAATATAGATATTACGATTCTCTAAATGTGCTGTTCAGACACTTTTTTAAAATTCTTTACGGTTTTGCCAAAAATTACGTTTTTCTAAAAAGGAGGCGTGGCAGTGGGCGGATTTTAAAAATTTTTACACTTGTTTTGGTGGCACGGACGAGGATGGATCCTATATACCAAATTTCATTATCCTAGCTCAAAATTTAAGGCCCAAAAACCGCTGACGAACAGACAGACGGACGGACGGACGGACGGACAGACAGACATGGCTAATTCGACTCAGCTAGCGATTCTGAGTCGATCCATATACTTTGAGGTATATGTAGCAAAATTATTTCTCTATGTTACAAACTATGTATCAAAACTAATATACCCCCCTATGGGATAGGGTATAATAAAAACAAAAAAAAACATATGAGAAGGCTACAATCCGCTGTGCGGATCGTTGAATACCCTATCCCATCCTATCCATAAAACTAAAATCCCCAAAAAAGGGGACATGGCTAAAAACACGATGTGGATAAATAGAAAAAATGATATAGTGACAACAAATTCTTCAGACTGCTTACAAAACACTTTAACGGTTCTACATAAGACAAGGTTTTCTCTTGCATATGTTATGGGGTAGTGTATAAAAATGGTTTTTATATAAAAACGCCCCCAAAAAGTGGGCGTGGGTTAAAATGGTATATAAACGAAATGTTCATATTAATAATGTTAATGATTCTGCATCAAAATTTTTTTCGAAAAATTTAAAATTTGACCGAAAACAGTTTTTTATTGAAAACGCCCCCAAAAAGTGGGCGTGGCAAAAAACTTTATATGGACGAAATATAGATATTAATATTGTCTAAATATGTTGATCAGAAACTTTTTTAAAATTCCTTACGGTTTGGTCAAAAACTGAGTTTTTCTTAAAAGGGGGCGTGGCAGTGGGCGGATTTCAAAAATTTTTACACTTGTTCTGTAGGCAGATACGAGGATCCTATATACCAAATTTCATTATCCTAGCTCAAAATTTAAGGCCTAAAAATCGGTGACGTACAGACGGACGGACGGACGGACGGACAGACAGACATGGCTTAATCGACTCAGCTAGCGATTCTGAGTCGATCCATATACTTTGAGGTATATGTAGCAAAATTATTTCTCTATGTTACAAACTAAGTATCAAAACTAATACACCCCCCTATGGGATAGGGTATAAACATATGAGAAGGCTACAATCCACAGTGCGGATCGTTGAATACCCTATCCCATCCTATCTGTAAAACTAAAATCCCCAAAAAGTGGACATGGCTAAGTACACGATGTGGATAAAATAAAGAAAATGTCATGGTGACAACAAATTCATCAGACTGCTTATAAAAAACTTGTACGGTTCTACAAAAGACAAGGTTTTCTCCTACATATGTTATGGGGTAGTGTATAAAAATGGTTTTTATATAAAAACGCCCCCAAAAAGTGGGCGTGGGTTAAAATGATCTATGGACGAAATGTTCATATTTATATTACTAATGATTCTGCATCAACATTTTTTTCGAAAATTTTAAAATTTGACCGAAAAAACGTTTTTTATTAAAAACGCCCCCAAAAAGTGGGCGAGGCAAAAAACTTTACATGAACGAAATACAGATATTTAGATTGTCTAAATATGTTGTTCAGAAAGTTTTTCAAAATTCCTTATGGTTTGGCTAAAAAATACGTTTTTCCAAAAAGGGGGCGTGGCAGTTGGCGGATTTCAAAAATGTTTACACTTGTTCTGCTGGGAGCAACAAAGAGCACGTGTACCAAATTTCATCCTTCTAGCTCAAAATTTAAGGCCCAAAAACTGGTGACGTACGGACGGACGGACGGACGGACAGACATGGCTAAATCGACTCAGCTATCGATTCTGAGTCGATCCATATACTTTGAGGTATATGTAGCAAAATTATTTCTCTATGTCACAAACTAAGTATCAAAACTAATATACCCCTATGGGATAGGGTATGAACAATTTTATACACTACCCCATAACATATGCAGGAGAAAACCTTGTCTTTTGTAGAACCGTAAAATTGTTTTGTAAGCAGTCTGAAGAATTTGTTGTCACTATATTTTTTTCTATTTTATCCACTTCGTGTTTTTAGCCATGCCCCCTTTTGTGGGGATTTTAGTTTTATGGATAGGATGGGATAGGGTATTCAACGATCCGCACAGCGGATTGTAGCCTTCTCATATGTTTATACCCTATCCCATAGGGGGGTATATTAGTTTTGACATTAAGTTTGTAACATAGAGAGGCTACAATCCGCTGTGCGGATCGTTGAATACCCTATCCCATCCCATCCTTTAAATTAATATCCTCAAAATATAGGCCTTATGGCGATAAAATACAAAAAATGACATTGTCACAATATATTGCTCGGACAGTTTCTCAAAATCTTGTGTGGTTTGACAAAAAACAACGTATTTCTATTGCTAATGCCTTGGGATGGGGTATACAAATGGTTTTTGTAAGAAAACGCCCCCAAAATGTGGGCGTAGGTGAAAATGATCTATGGACAAAATGTTTATATTACCATTTCGGAAGTATTTGCATCAAAATTTTTTTTCGATAGTTTTAAAATTTGGACAAAAAGCGTTTTTTACAAAAAACGCCCCCAAAAAGTGGGCGTGGCAAAAAACTTTGTATGAACGAAATATAGATATTAAAATTGTCTAAATATGCTACTCAGACACTTTTTTGAAATTTCTTACGGTTTGGCCAAAAAAATAAGTTTTCCTAAAAAGGGGGCGTGGCAGTGGGCGGATTTTAAAAATGTTTACACTTGTTCTGGTGGCACGGACGAGGATGGATCCTATATACCAAATTTCATTATCCTAGCTCAAAATTTAAGACCCAAAAACCGCTGACGAACAGACAGACGGACGGACGGACGGACGAACAGACAGACATGGCTAATTCGACTCAGCTAGCGATTCTGAGTCGATCCATATACTTTGAGGTATATGTAGCAAAATTATTTCTCTATGTTACAAACTAAGTATCAAAACTAAAATACCCCTCTATGGGATAGGGTATAAAAAGTTAGATGCTATTTGTGATCATTTTCTATATATTTATATACATATTTATACCCTATCCCATAGGGGTATATTAGTTTTGATACTTAGTTTGTAACATAGAGAAATAATTTTGCTACATATACCTACCTCAAAGTATATGGATCGACTCAGAATCGCTAGCTGAGTCGATTAAGCCATGTCTGTCTGTCCGTCCGTCCGTCCGTCTGTACGTCACCGATTTTTAGGCCTTAAATTTTGAGCTAGGATAATGAAATTTGGTTTATAGGATCCTCGTCTCTGCCTACAGAACAAGTGTAAACATTTTTGAAATCCGCCCACTGCCACGCCCCCTTTTAAGAAAAACTCAGTTTTTGACCAAACCGTAAGGAATTTTAAAAAAGTTTCTGAGCAAGATATTTAGACAATATTAATATCTATATTTCGTCCATATAAAGTTTTTTGCCACGCCCACTTTTTGGGGGCGTTTTCAATTAAAAACTGTTTTCGTTCAAATTTTAAATTTTTCGAAAAAAATGTTGATGCAGAATCATTAACATTATTAATATGAACATTTCGTCTATATACCATTTTAACCCACGCCCACTTTTTGGGGGCGTTTTTATATAAAAAACAATTTTATACACTACCCCATAACATATGCAGGAGAAAACCTTGTCTTTTGTAGAACCGTAAAATTGTTTTGTAAGCAGTCTGAAGAATTTGTTGTCACTATATTTTTTTCTATTTTATCCACTTCGTGTTTTTAGCCATGCCCCCTTTTTTGGGGATTTTAGTTTTATGGATAGGATGGGATAGGGTATTCAACGATCCGCACAGCGGATTGTAGCCTTCTCATATGTTTATACCCTATCCCATAGGGGGGTATATTAGTTTTGACATTAAGTTTGTAACATAGAGAAATAATTTCGATACATATACCTCAAAGTATATGGATCGATTCAGAATCGCTAGCTGAGTCGATTAAGCCATGTCTGTCTGTCCGTCCGTCCGTCCGTCCGTGTGTCACCGATTTTTGGGCCTTAAATTTTGAGCTAGAGTGTTGAAATTTGGTATATAGACTCTCTGGCCGACGAAGCAGAACAAGTGTAAATTTTTTTGAAATCCGCCCACTGCCACGCCCCCTTTTTGAAAAACGTAGTTTAAAGCCAAACCGTAAGGAATTTCAAAAAAGTGTCTGAGCAGCATATTTAGACAATCCTAATATCTATATTTCGTTCATACAAAGTTTTTTGCCACGCCCACTTTTTGGGGGCGTTTTTAGTAAAAAACGCCTTTTGTCCAAATTTTAAAACTTTCGAAAAAAATTTTGATGCAAATACTTTCGCAATGGTAATATAAACATTTTGTCCATAGATCATTTTCACCTGCGCCCACATTTTGGGGGCGTTTTCTTACAAAAACCATTTGTATACCCCATCCCAAGGCATTACCAATAGAAATACGTTGGTTTTTGTCGAACCACAAAAGATTTTGATAAACTGTCTGAGCAATATATGTTGGTAATTGAAAAGACCAAAAGTACAATAAGTACAATTCAATTTTATTTAATTTAAATTACTTCAAGTATATTAAAAGTTTTAATGGTTTAAAGAGCTAAGATTAAGTTGGCTGGGCAAAGTCACAAAAAAGAGTGAGTTCGATTAACTAGTAAAGATAAAATGAAACGTTCTACATAACAATAATACGGGAATAGCATAACGCAATTAACTGCAATTATGTTATTCCTTATATGCCAGTGGAGGGCAACCTTTTTGCAATCCCAGTGGAGGGTAACCTTTGCGAATCGCCCAACATTCGGCCATCCTTCTTTTCAATCGCCTCGGTTGAATGCAGAGCCCCATGGCTTCATAAACTCCGCAACTGATGTAGTTGTTTTAGGCCCTTCACCATCTCCAATTCGGGTCCAAATTGGGTCCGTTTTATAGCAACAATATCATTAACAGAAAATGGGTTTGCCTTTTTTCGCCTTAAATTATATGTCTTTCTCATCTCGTCCTGCACCTTATTGATTTGAGCTTTCGCTTCTGCTCTTAAAATATGTCTGCTTCTTTCAAACACGGCAATTTTTTCCTCTTGAAGAGTCTCCAGCAGCTTCACATCTTCTTTTTGTCTCATCTTCACTCCCATAAGAACCTCAAATGGTGAAGTGTTGATGGAACGTTGAAAAGTTGAATTCAAGACACGTTGCACTTTTTGAACGTGTTTGTACCAATGATCTGGATTCTCTTCTGACAATTTTTTTAACATTGGAATGACAATTTGGTGCACCCTTTCAACTTGTCCGTTGGAACGCGGAACACCCGTAGTAATAAGATGGTGATTTATACCTTCGGTGTCGCAGAATTCCTTAAACGCCTGTGACGTAAACGCTGCACCTCGATCTGTCACTATAACTTTTGGATTTCCAAAAATAGCTTGTTGACTTTTCAGCTTGTTTAAAACCTCTGCAGTATTCGTTGACTTTGTTGGGTACAACCAAACGAATTTTGAAAATCCATCAATCACCGAAAAAATATATTTGTACTGCTTGCTTGTTGCTGTCATTGGCCCCAGATGATCCACATGATAAACACACAGAGGAAGATCTCCCTTTTCAACAGGGTTTAGGAAACCTTCTTTTTTACCACGTTTCCTTTCCGCTAAAATGCAGGAAACACAAGAGCTTATACAGCGCATGACTTTATCGTGTAGATTTTTGATAAAAAATTCACGATTGAGAATATCTTCCATCTTCTTGGAACCTATGTGACCATTTTGGTGAACATTACGAATGACTTCGGATTGTAGGATATCAGGAACAACCAATAAATTTTCTCCCTTAATCTGCTTATACAAAACACCATTAATAACCACATACCCGTCATAATCCGCTTGCGATTGTAACGCCAACTTTATCGCCTGGACCGAATCATCTGCTTCCTGACGATCCCTGATGAGTTTAGTTACAACAGGTTGAGCAAAAAAGATTGGATTCCTTGATAGTGCATCCACATGCTTCATGCTTGTACCACTTCGATGCTCTACAGTGTACTCAAATTCTTCCAGGAACATTGTCCATCTTGCCATTTTTGGCGACAAATCTTTTTTCTTTAACGTTTTTGTAAACGCATCACAGTCCGTTACCAGCTTGAAACTAGTTCCCAGCAAATAAACTCTAAATTTTGTTAAGGCATAAATGACGGCTAGCACTTCGAGCTCGAAGCTACAGTAGTTCTTTTCAGCAGGTGATGTTTTTTTGCTCATATAATAAACAGGGTGCAAATCCTTTTCATAGCTTTTTCGCTGCAACAGTACGGCACCAAATCCATCGATACTTGCGTCAGTATGCACTTCGGTCACCGAACTAGAATCAAAAATACGTAGAACAGGATTAGACGAAAGTAAATATTTTAAATGTGCAACGGATTGCTTTTGCTCACTACCAAAATAAAAATGTTTATTTTTGAGCAACAGATCTGTAAGAGGTTTTGCGATTACTGGGGCTCTATTTCATAAAACGAAACGAACGGCAAGTAAACGATAAAGAAGTAAACGATAGTCACGATAAGTGCGATCGTGTAAAACGAAAAAGGCGTAAGAAAAGTGTTGCCAAATGAAAACGAAAAAAAAACATGTATTTTTGAAGCGCAACCAACTTCAATCCTATTTAGGACTGTCAAAAATTGAATAACGTAAACAAAAAGTCGTGAAATCGGAAATTATTAAATTTTGTAAAAATGTTTTTTCATTGCGATTTGTTTTTAGATAGTGAAGATGATTCCGAAGAGGAGGAAGAATTAATATCAAGGAGGCCAATTAGGGATAACTCAGACCCAATGGGCATTCCCAATTCAGCGTAAGGAATCATTTACCCACACGTCCATACTTAATGTACTTATTATTATTATTACAATTTATTTTAGATTATAAAAACTAGTTCGACTTAACAAAAAAGTGTTTATATTCTGGGGAAAATTGATTCGCAACAACCGAGTGCACGATCAACATTCATTCTGGAGGTCCACTTGCATTAAGTTGTTCTGCCAAGTGGTTCCAAATTATTTTGGAGTTGGCCTTTGCTTGGTTATTTGGCGAGATCTGGATTGAATTCCATAAAAGCAATAAGCAAATCCATTTGCTTTGTTTGTGACCTATTAATCAAATAAAATTATATAAATATCAATTTTCTCTCAGTATTTGCGATTTGATTTTACTTACATTTTTACAGATGAGGACAATCACTTGCAGACAAAACAATACGAAAACGAAAGCTATACGACTGCCAAATGTCAGTCGTAAGAAATAACGAGTATCGTAAAGCCTAGATCGATACTCGTTTTATGTAATCAAATTTCAACGAGAACGAAGTGATTTCAACGATATTCGTACGATACTCGTTTTATGTAATCGTATTTCAACGAGAACGAAGTGATTTCAACGATATTCGTTTTATAAAATATAGCCCCTGAGTACCTTGGTATGAATTTTCTAAAAAATCCACTTAGTCCTAAAAAGCTTTGTATCTGCTTTACATTCGATGGTTCCGGAAAATGTTGTACGGCCAAAATCTTTCCTGGAGAAGGGCGTATTTGACCATCTTCGACGACATGTCCAAGAAACTCCACACATCGTTTTAAAAATCTGCACTTTCTCCAGTTTATTTCCAATCCGCTTCGCGCTGCTGTATCCAACACCTTCTCTAAACGCTGCATGCCTTCTTCTTTGTCCTTGCTTGGCAAGATCAGATCATCCATATAACTTCTTGTACTACTAAATCTTTGAACACGTAGTTAATGAATCGTTGGAAACTTGCAGGTGAATTGCACATGCCAAAAGGAGTTCGAAGAAACTCATATTGACCCCAGGGTGTTACGAACGCCGTAAATTTCCTTGATTCTTCTGCTACGGGAACGTGGAAAAAACCATTGCGTAAGTCCAGAACTGAAAATATAGACGCACCTGATAGCTGGTCAAGCTGATCTTCAATTAGTGCCATTGGAAAACGGTCTTTAATAATTTTTTTGTTAAGTCTTCTGTAATCAATACAGACTCGCATGCTTCCGTCCTTTTTTCTGACCATTACTACAGGGCTAGCAAAATCCGAGGTTCTAGGCACAATTATATTAGAATTTATCCACTCATTTACCTGCTTTTGTAATTCGGCACTTTCCTTTGGCGCCAAGCGTCGCGGTCTCGAATACACCGGTGTCTCATCAGTTAATATTATTTTTGTTTGAATAGGAGTTTCCACGTTTTTCTGAGGACAATAATTTTCGACCAAATTTTTAATTTTCACTTTCTCATATGAACTTAGCTCTCCATCCACATCGTCTTCATCTATGTAGGACACGTTCATAATTTCTTGTATGTTATCTGTTACCTGTTCTGCACCTAAAGTCCATTTTGAAATTGTAAGGCCTTTAGGACTCACCTCCATAACAGCGTTTGATAGAAGTTCCTGTCCAATAATAATTTTAAGATGAGATGAGCAGTCTGGAATAATATAAAACATGCAAACAAATAATTGATTATCGATTTGTACTTGCAACTCTATGCAACCAATAGGAATAACTTCTTTTGCTCCAAGACCAACAAGTGTTTTAGAAGTCCTAAAGAATGTTGGTTTTCCTATTTCAGAATAAGCATGCTCAGTCACAATATTTAATGCACTTCCTGTGTCAATCAGGGCAGTGAAATTTACTCCTTTAATTAATACTGATTTGTGAAAACGATTCATATCACTGACCACATTAGTATGAGCCTTTTGTTCTGTTTCACCTGCATTTTTGTTTCCAGCGTTGGCTTCAGATAATTTAGCTTCACACTTTGCAGCAAAGTGCCCACGAAGACCACATTTCCAGCATTTTCCACGTGCTCTATTGTCAATACTGTCATCCACTTTTTATACCCTATCCCATAGGGGTATATTAGTTTTGATACTTAGTTTGTAACATAGAGAAATAATTTTGCTACATATACCTCAAAGTATATGGATCGACTCAGAATCGCTAGCTGAGTCGATTAAGCCATGTCTGTCTGTCCGTCCGTCCGTCCGTCCGTCCGTCTGTACGTCACCGATTTTTAGGCCTTAAATTTTGAGCTAGGATAATGAAATTTGGTATATAGGATCCTCGTCTCTGCCTACAGAACAAGTGTAAAAATTTTTGAAATCCGCCCACTGCCACGCCCCCTTTTAAGAAAAACTCAGTTTTTGACCAAACCGTAAGGAATTTTAAAAAAGTTTCTGAACATCATATTTAGACAATATTAATATCTACATTTCGTCCATATAAAGTTTTTTGCCACGCCCACTTTTTGGGGGCGTTTTCAATAAAAAACTGTTTTCGGTCAAATTTTAAATTTTTCGAAAAAAATTTTGATGCAGAATCATTAAGATTATTAATATGAACATTTCGTCTATATACCATTTTAACCCACGCCCACTTTTTGGGGGCGTTTTTATATAAAAACCATTTTTATACACTACCCCATAACATATGCAAGAGAAAACCTTGTCTTTTGTAGAACCGTTAAAGTGTTTTGTAAGCAGTCTGAAGAATTTGTTGTCACTATATCATTTTTTCTATTTATCCACATCGTGTTTTTAGCCATGCCCCCTTTTTTGGGGATTTTAGTTTTATGGATAGGATGGGATAGGGTATTCAACGATCCGCACAGCGGATTGTAGCCTTCTCATATGTTTTTTCTCTGCGTTCTCCATTTCCACCAGTACCACGATCCAACTTCTTCGAACTCCAGTTATTCGTACCCCTACATGCAATCATTTTTTCATAGCAATCTAATTTGGTCTTAAATTCTCTCAAATTCGAAGCCCCATACAATACCATCTTTTGCACCTCATCGCCAGTAATTCCCTTGATGATATAATGGATTATTGAAACATTATCCATTGCAATGTTGCTTCCAATCTCCTGCATTGCATAAAAGTCTCCGTTGGTAACTTTTTCCGTCTTTGCATCATGGAATGAATTTCTACAGCTGACTTTTGCTCTTGAAATTCTTCCAGCAGACGAATTTTTAATACAGCCCACGACCGCATTCCATGCAACGAACAATCAAAGCCTCGTGCGGAACCTCTTAGTAGCCTTTTTGCGTAAACTAGCATTTGTAATTCGCTCCATCCCAAAATACTACTCATTTCTTCAAACTCTTTTGACCATTGTAAAACACTTAAATTGTCGTCACCTGAGAATGGCAAAACAATTTGTTCAATCTCATGAAATGAAAAATTACCTCCGCACGTGCTATTTGACGCCGAACGTGATTCCGTCCCTACGCCTGCATGTGTTTCTCCAAGTGTATTTTTCTGCAAACAAGATGATCCAGTTTGTTTTTTTTCCTCTTTGCCTAATTCTGATAATGCATCAACCCTCAAGCCAGTTCCAGCATCTAATTCCTCACTATCGTCATCAGATACTCCGTTGTCTGCGTCGTCCACATCACCAAGCATACACTGCCTTAATCGTTTAAGTAATACCCGCTTTGTACCCTCTTGGCTCAGATTATAGCTCTCCAACAGACTTTTTAGGTCTCCCACTGACAGCTCCATCGCCTTGCTCAGTATTTTGTTTGAAACATCCATTTTCACTTTATTCGCAACAATTGCATGCACCGACAAAAGTCCAGAAAAAAATACCACTAGCAAAATGACGATAAAAGCAAAGCACAGCCTCGACAGCCACTTATCTACCTTATTCTCTTTTTTATACCCTATCCCATAGGGGGGTATATTAGTTTTGATACATAGTTTGTAACATAGAGAAATAATTTTGCTACATATACCTCAAAGTATATGGATCGACTCAGAATCGCTAGCTGAGTCGATTAAGCCATGTCTGTCTGTCCGTCCGTCCGTCCGTCCGTCTGTACGTCACCGATTTTTAGGCCTTAAATTTTGAGCTAGGATAATGAAATTTGGTATATAGGATCCTCGTCTCTGCCTACAGAACAAGTGTAAAAATTTTTGAAATCCGCCCACTGCCACGCCCCCTTTTAAGAAAAACTCAGTTTTTGACCAAACCGTAAGGAATTTTAAAAAAGTTTCTGAACAACATATTTAGACAATATTAATATCTATATTTCGTCCATATAAAGTTTTTTGCCACGCCCACTTTTTGGGGGCGTTTTCAATTAAAAACTGTTTTCGGTCAAATTTTAAATTTTTCGAAAAAAATTTTGATACAGAATCATTAACGTTATTAATATGAACATTTCGTCTGTATACCATTTTAACCCACGCCCACTTTTTGGGGGCGTTTTTATATAAAAACCATTTTTATACACTACCCCATAACATATGCAGGAGAAAACCTTGTCTTTTGTAGAACCGCAAAATTGTTTTGTAAGCAGTCTGAAGAACTTGTTGTCACTATATCATTTTTTCTATTTTATCCACATCGTGTTTTTAGCCATGTCCCCTTTTTTGGGGATTTTAGTTTTATGGATAGGATGGGATAGGGTATTCAACGATCCGCACAGCGGATTGTAGCCTTCTCATATGTTTATACCCTAGTTTTGATACTTAGTTTGTAACATAGAGAAATAATTTTGGTACATATACCTCAAAGTATATGGATCGACTCAGAATCGCTAGCTGAGTCGAATTAGCCATGTCTGTCTGTCCGTCCGTCCGTCCGTCCGTCCGTCTGTCTGTTCGTCAGCGGTTTTTGGGCCTTAAATTTTGAGCTAGGATAATGAAATTTGGTATATAGGATCCTCGTCCGTGCCACCAGAACAAGTGTAAAAATTTTTGAAATCCGCCCACTGCCACGCCCCCTTTTTAGGAAAACTTATTTTTTGGCTAAACCGTAAGGAATTTCAAAAAAGTGTCTGAGTAGCATATTTAGACAATCCTAATATCTATATTTCGTTCATACAAAGTTTTTTGCAACGCCCACTTTTTGGGCGCGTTTTTAGTAAAAAACGCTTTTTGTCCAAATTTTAAAACTTTCGAAAAAAAAATTGATGCAAATACTTCCGAAATGGTAATATAAACATTTTGTCCATAGATCATTTTCACCTACGCCCACATTTTGGGGGCGTTTTCTTACAAAAACCATTTGTATACCCCATCCCAAGGCATTAGCAATAGAAATACGTTGTTTTTTTGTCGAACCACACAAGATTTTGAGAAACTGTCTGAGTAATATATTGTGACAATGTCATTTTCTGTATTTCATCGCCATAAGGCCTATATTTTGAGGATATTAATTGAAAGGATGGGATGGGATAGGGTATTCAACGATCCGCATAGCGGATTGTAGCCTCTCATATGTTTATACCCTATCCCATAGGGGGGTATATTAGTTTTGATACTTAGTTTGTAACATAGAGAAATAATTTTGCTATATATACCTCAAAGTATATGGATCGACTCAGAATCGCTAGCTGAGTCGAATTAGCCATGTCTGTCTGTCCGTCCGTCCGTCCGTCCGTCCGTCTGTCTGTTCGTCAGCGGTTTTTGGGCCTTAAATTTTGAGCTAGGAAATGAAATTTGGTATATAGGATCCTCGTCCGTGCCACCAGAACAAGTGTAAAAATTTTTGAAATCCGCCCACTGCCACGCCCCCTTTTAAGGAAAACTTATTTTTTGGCCAAACCGTAAGGAATTTCAAAAAAGTGTCTCAGTAGCATATTTAGACAATCCTAATATCTATATTTCGTTCATACAAAGTTTTTTGCCACGCCCACTTTTTGGGGGCGTTTTTAGTAAAAAACGCTTTTTGTCCAAATTTTAAAACTTTCGAAAAAAATTTTGATGCAAATACTTCCAAAATGGTAATATAAACATTTTGTTTATAGATCATTTTCACCTACGCCCACATTTTGGGGGCGTTTTCTTACAAAAACCATTTGTATACCCCATCCCAAGGCATTAGCAATAGAAATACGTTGTTTTTTGTCGAACCACACAAGATTTTGAGAAACTGTCTGAGCAATATATTGTGACAATGTCATTTTCTGTTTTTCATCGCCATAAGGCCTATATTTTGAGGATATTAATCTAAAGGATGGGATGGGATAGGGTATTCAACGATCCGCATAGCGGATTGTAGCCTCTCATATGTTTTAAATACTTTTTGTTTTGCAATAGAAGTAATGGCGAAAAGTATTTAAATTAGCATTGAATATTCTTCCTGACCGAAGGGGTCAGGTATACTATTCTCCTTCCCTTCTAAACCACTTATACTCAATTGATTATATATCAACAAGTTCTTATTTACAACTGCTTAAAGTTGGTGTCACTGCCTATTTTCCAAAATACTTGTTGGCACTATTTATACCCTATCCCATAGGGGTATATTAGTTTTGATACTTAGTTTGTAACATAGAGAAATAATTTTGCTACATATACCTCAAAGTATATGGATCGACTCAGAATCGCTAGCTGAGTCGATTAAGCCATGTCTGTCTGTCCGTCCGTCCGTCCGTCCGTCCGTCTGTACGTCACCGATTTTTAGGCCTTAAATTTTGAGCTAGGATAATGAAATTTGGTATATAGGATCCTCGTCTCTGCCTACAGAACAAGTGTAAAAATTTTTGAAATCCGCCCACTGCCACGCCCCCTTTTAAGAAAAACTCAGTTTTTGACCAAACCGTAAGGAATTTTAAAAAAGTTTCTGAACAACATATTTAGACAATATTAATATCTATATTTCGTCCATATAAAGTTTTTTGCCACGCCCACTTTTTGGGGGCGTTTTCAATTAAAAACTGTTTTCGGTCAAATTTTAAATTTTTCGAAAAAAATTTTGATGCAGAATCATTAACATTATTAATATGAACATTTCGTCTGTATACCATTTTAACCCACGCCCACTTTTTGGGGGCGTTTTTATATAAAAACCATTTTTATACACTACCCCATAACATATGCAGGAGAAAACCTTGTCTTTTGTAGAACCGCAAAATTGTTTTGTAAGCAGTCTGAAGAACTTGTTGTCACTATATCATTTTTTCTATTTTATCCACATCGTGTTTTTAGCCATGTCCCCTTTTTTGGGGATTTTAGTTTTATGGATAGGATGGGATAGGGTATTCAACGATCCGCACAGCGGATTGTAGCCTTCTCATATGTTTATACCCTATCCCATAGGGGGGTATATTAGTTTTGATACATAGTTTGTAACATAGAGAAATAATTTTGCTACATATACCTCAAAGTATATGGATCGACTCAGAATCGCTAGCTGAGTCGAATTAGCCATGTCTGTCTGTCCGTCCGTCCGTCCGTGTGTCCGTCCGTCCGTCTGTCTGTTCGTCACCGATTTTTGGGCCTTAAATTTTGAGCTAGGATAATGAAATTTGGTATATAGGATCCTTGTGCGAGTCACCAGAACAAGTGTAAAAATTTTTGAAATCCGCCCACTGCCACGCCCCCTTTTTAGAAAAACTTATTTTTTGGCCAAACCGTAAGGAATTTCAAAAAAGTGTCTGAGCAGGATATTTAGACAATCCTAATATCTATATTTCGTTCATACAAAGTTTTTTGCCACGCCCACTTTTTGGGGGCGTTTTTAGTAAAAAACGCTTTTTATCCAAATTTTAAAACTTTCGAAAAAAATTTTGATGCAAATACTTCCGCAATGGTAATATAAACATTTTGTCCATAGATCATTTTCACCTACGCCCACATTTTGGGGGCGTTTTCTTACAAAAACCATTTGTGTACCCCATCCCAAGGCATTAGCAATAGAAATACGTTGTTTTTTGTCGAACCACAAAAGATTTTGAGAAACTGTCTGAGCAATATATTGTGACAATTTCATTTTCTGTATTTCATTGCCATAAAGCCTATATTTTGAGGATATTAATTTAAAGGATGGGATGGGATAGGGTATTCAACGATCCGCATAGCGGATTGTAGCCTCTCATATGTTTTTTCTTCTCTTCCTCCAGTTTTCACCTTTTTTACCTATTTTTATACCCTATCCCATAGGGGTATATTAGTTTTGATACTTAGTTTGTAACATAGAGAAATAATTTTGCTACATATACCTCAAAGTATATGGATCGACTCAGAATCGCTAGCTGAGTCGATTAAGCCATGTCTGTCTGTCCGTCCGTCCGTCTGTACGTCACCGATTTTTAGGCCTTAAATTTTGAGCTAGGATAATGAAATTTGGTATATAGGATCCTCGTCTCTGCCTACAGAACAAGTGTAAAATTTTTTGAAATCCGCCCACTGCCACGCCCCCTTTTAAGAAAAACTCAGTTTTTGACCAAACCGTAAGGAATTTGAAAAAAGTTTCTGAACAACATATTTAGACAATAATAATATCTATATTTCGTCCATATAAAGTTTTTTGCCACGCCCACTTTTTGGGGGCGTTTTCAATTAAAAACTGTTTTCGGTCAAATTTAAAATTTTTCGAAAAAAATTTTGATGCAGAATCATTAACATTATTAATATGAACATTTCGTCTATATACCATTTTAACCCACGCCCACTTTTTGGGGGCGTTTTTATATAAAAACCATTTTTATACACTACCCCATAACATATGCGCAGGAGAAAACCTTGTCTTTTGTAGAACCGTAAAATTGTTTTGTAAGCAGTCTGAAGAATTTGTTGTCACTATATCATTTTTTCTATTTTATCCACATCGTGTTTTTAGCCATGCCCCCTTTTTTGGGGATTTTAGTTTTATGGATAGGATGGGATAGGGTATTCAACGATCCGCACAGCGGATTGTAGCCTTCTCATATGTTTTATTTGTAAAATTAGTATAGGTTGAGCCCCCAAATGTTGGTAATTGAAAAGACCAAAAGTACAATAAGTACAATTCAATTTTATTTAATTTAAATTACTTCAAGTATATTAAAAGTTTTAATGGTTTAAAGAGCTAAGATTAAGTTGGCTGGGCAAAGTCACAAAAAAGAGTGAGTTCGATTAACTAGTAAAGATAAAATGAAACGTTCTACATAACAATAATACGGGAATAGCATAACGCAATTAACTGCAATTATGTTATTCCTTATATGCCAGTGGAGGGCAACCTTTTTGCAATCCCAGTGGAGGGTAACCTTTGCGCATCGCCCAACATATATTGTGACAATGTCATTTTCTGTATTTCATCGCCATAAGGCCTATATTTTGAGGATATTAATTTTAAGGATGGGATGGGATAGGGTATTCAACGATCCGCACAGCGGGTTGTAGCCTCTCATATGTTTATACCCTATCCCATAGGGGGGTATATTAGTTTTGACATTAAGTTTGTATCATATAGAAATAATTTCGATACATATACCTCAAAGTATATGGATCGATTCAGAATCGCTAGCTGAGTCCATTAAGCCATGTCTGCCTGTCCGCCCGTCCGTCCGTCCGTCTGTGTGTCACCGATTTTTGGGCCTTAAATTTTGAGCTAGAGTGTTGAAATTTGGTATATAGACTCTCTGGCCGACGAAGCAGAACAAGTGTAAATTTTTTTGAAATCCGCAAACTGCCACGCCCCCTTTTTGAAAAACGTAGTTTAAAGCCAAACCGTAAGGAATTTCAAAAAAAGTGTCTGAGCAGCATATTTAGACAATCCTAATATCTATATTTCGTTCATAAAAAGTTTTTTGCCACGCCCACTTTTTGGGGGCGTTTTTAGTAAAATACGTTTTTCGTCCAAATTTTAAAACTTTCGAAAAAAATGTTGATGCAAATACTTCCGCAATGGTAATATAAACATTTTGTCCATAGATCGTTTTCACCTACGCCCACATTTTGGGGGCGTTTTCTTACAAAAACCATTTGTATACCCCATCCCAAGGCATTAGCAATAGAAATACGTTGTTTTTTGTCGAACCACAAAAGATTTTGATTAACCGTCTGAGCAATATATTGTGACAATGTCATTTTCTGTATTTCATCGCCATACGGCCTATATTTTGAGGATATTAATTTTAAGGATGGGATGGGATAGGGTATTCAACGATCCGCACAGCGGATTGTAGCCTCTCATATGTTTATACCCTATCCCATAGGGGGGTATATTAGTTTTGACATTAAGTTTGTAACATAGAGAAATAATTTCGATACATACACCTCAAAGTATATGGATCGATTCAGAATCGCTAGCTGAGTCGATTAAGCCATGTCTGTCTGTCCGTCCGTCCGTCCGTCCGTCCGTCCGTCCGTCCGTCTGTGTGTCACCGATTTTTGGGCCTTAAATTTTGAGCTAGAGAGTTCAAATTTGGTATATAGACTCTCTGGCCGACGAAGCAGAACAAGTGTAAAAATTTTTGAAATCCGCCCACTGCCACGCCCCCTTTTCAGAAAAACGTAGTTTTAAGCCAAACCGTAAGGAATTTCAAAAAAGTGCCTGAGCAGCATATTTAGACAATCTTAATATCTATATTTCGTCCATACAAAGTTTTTTGCCACGCCCACTTTTTGGGGGCGTTTTTAGTAAAAAACGCTTTTTGTCCAAATTTTAAAACTTTCGAAAAAATTTTTGATGCAAATACTTCCGCAATGGTAATATAAACATTTTGTCTATAGATCATTTTCACCTACGCCCACATTTTGGGGGCGTTTTCTTACAAAAACCATTTGTATACCCCATCCCAAGGCATTAGCAATAGAAATACGTTGTTTGTTGTCGAACCACAAAAGATTTTGATAAACTGTCTGAGGAATATATTGTGACAATGTCATTTTCTGTATTTCATCGCCATAAGGCCTATATTTTGAGGATATTAATTTTAAGGATGGGATGGGATAGGGTATTCAACGATCCGCACAGCGGATTGTAGCCTCTCATATGTTTTTTTATCTATTTCATATTTTTTTTCTACAGACAATAGATTTGCACAGATAATGAGGGTCTTATTTTTTTGTGAATTGTAAATTGAAACGACCGAACACCGTGGAGTACAATACTAGAGTGAGTGTTTATTTCATTTGGTAACATATAAGTGGGTAGTTGGTACAGTGATATGTGCTTATAGCTTAGAAGGAGAGAGAGAGTGCAGAACAAACGTTTTTTAATATAGGGCAAATCAACAAAGATAATCACTATACAACTATGTTAATGTAATACAGAAAATATTGCTGAATTTTCTAACACTCCCACTTTCACCAATATTTAAATTAACAATAAGATTCTAATTCAATTTTAAATTTACTTCAACATATTCAATATAAACATTTCATGATATTGGGGCATAATACAAAATTAACAAAATTTTAGAATTCTTAATAACATTACAAATTTGTTATACCAATTCCGTCTCTTAAGCGTTCAAATCGATACCTTGGTAAAGGTTTAGTAAAAATATCGGCTAGCTGATCTTCGGTCGGTATATAGCTGAGATCAAATGTACCCTCAGCAAACTTTTCTCGGATGAAATGGAACTTGACATCAATATGTTTGCTACGTTTGTGATACTCTGGATTACGCACCAGTTTTATAGCACTTTGGTTATCCAAATATAATTTTGGTTTACCACATCCTTCAACTAGTAGTTCGTTCATCAATCGTAACAACCATACGATTTCCTTCACTGCGTTAGTACCTGCCATATACTCGGCTTCCATCGTAGATAGGGCAATACACTGTTGGCGTTGTGAAGACCATGATATCGGTGACTGACCTAGTAAAAACACGAAGCCACTCGTAGAGCGCCTTGTCTCAACATCACCAGCATAATCTGCGTCGCTGAAACAACTAACGATTAATTTATTATTTGAACTAAAATGTATACCAAGAAGCTTCGTTCCCTTTACGTATCGAATGATACGTTTTACAGCAGTAACGTCTTGTCCAGAGGGTTTTTCCAGGTGTCGACTAACAACCCCAAGGGCATACGAGATATCGGGCCTACTTCCAATTGCCAAATACATCAGGCTGCCCACAGCCTCTCTGTAGGGAAAGGCTTGCACCTCTGTGTTAACATTTGTCACGTCCTTGTAGCTTATGTTATCCGCTGGTGTTGTAACAGGATTGGCGTCACTCATCTTAAACTTCATAAGGATTCTATCAGCATAAGCAGTTTGCTGGAGAAAAATCGAACCATCTGCTTGTCTTCTAATCTCCAATCCCAAAAAGCAACGAGCAGCATAAACTTTCACTTCGAAAATCCTTTTCAAGTAGTCAATAAGCTTATTGATGTCCACATCATTTCCAGCGATCAGACCGTCGTCTATGTAAATTGCCATGATTATATTTTTGCCAACGAACACACACGGATCAGCTTCAGTGGCATTAAGTTGAAACGAATGAAGAAGCTTTGTAAATTTGATGTTCCAACATCTTGACGCTTGTTTTAAGCCGTAAAGACTCTTCCTCAGCAAACAAACACGATCCGTTTTATCATGAAAGCCACTCGGTTGCCGCATGTAAACCTCGTCTTGTAAGTCGCCATTAAGAAATGCGGTTTTTATGTCAAATTGCTTTAAAGACATATTTTTACTGGCCGCCACAGCAAGAATTGATCGAATTGAGGCAAACCGAGCTACAGGGCTAAATGTTTCCTTGTAATCAACGCCGTGCTGTTGCGAAAATCCTCTAACAACTAGCCTCGCTTTGTACCTTTCAGGTTCATTGGTGTTCGCATGCTTAATTTTAAACACCCAACGATTGTCAATAACTTTCTTTCCTGGTGGAAGATTGACCAGTTCCCAAGTGTTGTTTCTATAGAGTGCCTCAACTTCTTCTTCCATTGCTGCTTCCCACTTTGCCTTGTCGATAGATTCCATAGCCTCCTCGAAATTTCTAGGTTCACAGGTTGTAGCTACAAAAGCTCCTGCTTCCAAAATAGACAACAACGAATTTCCTTTCTCCTTCCGTGCACTTCTCAGCCTTTTGCTAATATGTTCTTCAGGACTAAGCTCTACTTTATTTACCTTTTCTGTGACTAATTTTTCAACATCATGCGGCTCTTCGGATATGTCCTGCGAAAAACCACCATCCTCTGTATGTGAAATCGGAGTTTCAATTTTGGGGTCCACATCTATCTCGTCTTCTGTATGCTTGGCATCTTCATGCAGAACCACCGTGTCTGAAACAGATGAATTTTTAAATACAACATCACGATTCACCTGAATTTTGTCGTTTGTTGGAAAATAAACACGGTATCCTTTGGTATTTTCCGGATATCCAACAAAAAATCCTCGCTGAGACTTTGGATCCCATTTTCGACGTTTTTGTGAAGGTATATGTGCGTAACATTCATCCCCAAATGTTTTGATGTCTTTATAGTCCTGTGTTTGATCAGTTCCAATCCACAAATCAATCGGACTTTTTCCATTCATATCTGTCGGTCCAGTGCGATTCAATAAAAAACATGCAAAATTCACGGCTTCCGCCCATAATCGTAATGATAAACCTTTAGCGTGAATCATAGTTCTTGCTGCCTCGACGATCGTCCGCATTTCTCTTTCTGCTCTGCCATTCTGTTGTGGAGAATAAGGTACAGATGTTTGATGTCGAACGCATTCGTTTTCAAGCAAATCCTTAACACCTGAATTCACAAACTCAAGGCCATTGTCTGTGCGAACTGTCTTAAGAGCCATTCCAGTTTCTATTTTTATTTTACTTAAAAATGTTTTAAAGTATTGCAGAACCTCGCTTTTTTCTTTTATAAAATATAAAACTCTGTACCTCGAGAAATCGTCCTTAAACAGAAGAAAGTACTTCGATCCACCAACTGAAGTATTTTGCATTGGACCACACAAATCAGCATGCACTAGTTCACCTACCGAGCTCGCTCTACTGCTACTTCTCTCAAAGGGAATCCGATGCAACTTTCCTAATGCACATGCATCGCAAAAAGGGTTCTTTACATCATAAAAAGGTATACCACGCTCCTTCAAAAAACTGCGGATATAATTCATATTTTGATGTCCTAATCTTGCATGCCAAATATTGATGTCTTCAACTTTTTCACTGACACTTGCGATTGCGGGTGCAGGTGCAATAATCTTAAACATCATCTTAAACAGCGTAGACTCCCGCACTCCCACTGCCACAGTACGACCATCTTGCAAAAGCTCACATTTTGCTTTATTCGATTTTAGTTTCAAATTTTTATCCAATGCTGCATTTGAAGAAAATAAATTTATGTGTATAGCGGGGACATACAGAACGTCAAAAAGGAATTTCGGCAACCAGACTTTCCCGTTGTAGGAAAGTATGTTAATTTTCCCTTTACCGAGAGCACTAATGGTTTCTCCGTTACCCACGCGAACAAATTGTGGACTCTCAAACGGCACATAATCCACTAACCAATCCATGCGAAACGTCATATGGTCGCTTGCTCCGGAGTCTAAATACCATTCATTACACTTAGTTTCAGTTGATGCAACCATTGTGCATGTGCACACAAATGCATCACGATGAGAATCCTTTTGTGCAATATGTCCATATGAGTATCTCGATGGACAATCTTTTTTCCAGTGGCCTGGCTTTTTGCAAAGAAAGCATTTTCCCGGTTTACCCTTAAATTTATTTGGACCCTTCGAAAACTGGTTTACCCTCTTGGCAACTAATGCACTAGTTGTCGTCGTTTCACCATGCACCTGTAAACTTAAACGTGATTCTTCCATTATCAAACGCGCCGTTAAGTTCACTATAGTCTTGTCACTTGGTGCCGTTGATTCCCATGCAGTAAAAAAATGGTTGAATTCTTTTGGCAATGTCATGAGAATTTTTGTGATCAGCATGGTCTCGGATATTGATTCCCCACAATCTTCTAATTGGTGAGCAATCGATTCAAGTTTCGAGATGTGCGTGGCAATATCATCAGAAGGATCTTTTGAGAAACTATAAAATTTTTGCTGAATAAGATGTATATTCGTTTCGGCCTTTTGTTCATACACCGATTCCAACTTTCTCCACATAGCATGTGATGTAGTACAGTTCATTATATGGACAAGTGCTTGGGAACCTACACTCATCACTATAACCTTTTGAGCTTTCCTATCTAGCTTCTCCCATTCTAGCACCTTTAAAGCATCGTCCGGTTTTGCCATTTTTCCATTGACAATTTCATACATATCACTGGCATTTAGCATGACTCTAATCTGGAATTTCCATGTACTCCACTGGTCTGCATTTAATAACTTCTCAATTTTCATTAAATCGCCTTCCATTTCCACAATATGTACTTAATAAAAA
The DNA here is from genome assembly GCA_932526625.1 of Rhingia campestris. Taxonomy (NCBI): domain Eukaryota; kingdom Metazoa; phylum Arthropoda; class Insecta; order Diptera; family Syrphidae; genus Rhingia; species Rhingia campestris. Next base: position 76,676,527 of record OW052183.1, read on the forward strand.
AAATTAACCAAAATGAATAGCAGCGATTCCAAAAAAAACACCGCTTTCTGTTAAATTAAGAAAAGTTACAACTGTATTATAGTGCAATAAAAAAAAACTCTTAACACAATGGACTTGGGTCTGGGCCCATAACCTGTAAATTGAAACGACCGAACACCGTGGAGTACAATACTAGAGTGAGTGTTTATTTCATTTGGTAACATATAAGTGGGTAGTTGGTACAGTGATATGTGCTTATAGCTTAGAAGGAGAGAGAGAGTGCAGAACAAACGTTTTTTAATATAGGGCAAATCAACAAAGATAATCACTATACAACTATGTTAATGTAATACAGAAAATATTGCTGAATTTTCTAACAGTATTTATCCCGAAAAAATACACAAATCTATGAAAAATAAAGTAAATTTACAAAGTTTAACTAGATAAAAAAGTATAAAAGTTAACGAAGTCAAATTAGCTTTTTTTACAAAGCCAATAGATATGTGCAGATGCTGTTTATACCCTATCCCATAGGGGGGTATATTAGGTTTGACATTAAGTTTGTAAAATAGAGAAATAATTTCGATACATATACCTCAAAGTATATGGATCGATTCAGAATCGCTAGCTGAGTCGATTAAGCCATGTCTGTTTGTCCGTCCGTCCGTCCGTCCGTCTGTGTGTCACCGATTTTTGGGCCTTAAATTTTGAGCTAGAGTGTTCAAATTTGGTATATAGACTCTCTGGCCGACGAAGCAGAACAAGTGTAAAAATTTTTGAAATCCGCCCACTGCCACGCCCCCTTTTAGAAAAACGTAGTTTTAAGCCAAACCGTAAGGAATTTCAAAAAAGTGCCTGAGCAGCATATTTAGACAATCCTAATATCTATATTTTGTCCATACAAAGTTTTTTGCCACGCCCACTTTTTAGGGGCGTTTTTAGTAAAATACGTTTTTTGTCCAAATTTTAAAACTTTCGAAAACAATTTTGATGCAAATACTTCCGCAATGGTAATATAAACATTTTGTCTATAGATCGTTTTCACCTACGCCCACATTTTGGGGGCGTTTTCTTACAAAAACCATTTGTATACCCCATCCCAAGGCATTAGCAATAGAAATACGTTGTTTTTTGTCGAACCACAAAAGATTTTGATTAACCGTCTGAGCAATATATTGTGACAATGTCATTTTCTATATTTCATCGCCATACGGCCTATATTTTGAGGATATTAATTTTAAGGATGGGATGGGATAGGGTATTCAACGATCCGCACAGCGGATTGTAGCCTCTCATATGTTTATACCCTACCCCATCGGGGGGTATATTAGTTTTGACATTAAGTTTGTAACATAGAGAAATAATTTCGATACATATACCTCAAAGTATATGGATCGATTCAGAATCGCTAGCTGAGTCGATTAAGCCATGTCTGTCTGTCCGTCCGTCCGTCCGTCCGTCCGTCTGTGTGTCACCGATTTTTGGGCCTTAAATTTTGAGCTAGAGTGTTGAAATTTGGTATATAGACTCTCTGGCCGACGAAGCAGAACAAGTGTAAATTTTTTTGAAATCCGCCCACTGCCACGCCCCCTTTTTGAAAAACGTAGTTTAAAGCCAAACCGTAAGGAATTTCAAAAAAGTGTCTGAGCAGCATATTTAGACAATCCTAATATCTATATTTCGTTCATACAAAGTTTTTTGCCACGCCCACTTTTTGGGGGCGTTTTTAGTAAAAAACGTTTTTATACCTTATCCCATAGGGGTATATTAGTTTTGATACATAGTTTGTAACATAGAGAAATAATTTAGCTACATATACCTCAAAGTATATGGATCGACTCAGAATCGATAGCTGAGTCGATTAAGCCATGTCTGTCCGTCCGTCCGTCCGTCCGTCCGTCACCAGTTTTTGGGCCTTAAATTTTGAGCTAGAAGGATGAAATTTGGTACACGTGCTCTTTGTTGCTCCCAGCAGAACAAGTGTACAAATTTTTGAAATCCGCCCCCTTTTTAGAAAAACGTATTTTTTGGCCAAACCATAGGGAATTTTGAAAAACTTTCTGAACAACATATTTAGACAATCTGAATATCTGTATTTCGTTCATATAAAGTTTTTTGCCAAGCCCACTTTTTGGGGGCGTTTTTAATAAAAAACGTGTTTCGGTCAAATTTTCAAATTTTGGAAAAAACTTTTGATGCAGAATGATTAGTAATATTAATATGAACATTTCGTCCATAGACCATTTTAACTCACGCCCACTTTTTGGGGGCGTTTTTATATAAAATCCATTTTTATACACTAAAAAAGTTTTTATAAGCAGTCGAAGAATTTGTTGCCACCATGTCATTTCCTTTATTTTATCCACATCGTGTTTTTAGCCATGTCCACTTTTCGGGGATTTTAGTTTTACAGATAGGATGGGATAGGGTATTCAACGATCCGCACAGTGGATTGTAGCCTTCTCATATGTTTTTGTTGGTATTTGTATTAATTAATTCAAAATACATAATAGTGTTTTTCCACACGGTTTTTACACTTTTGATGTTGGAAAATTGTTTTTTTTGCGTTTTTTACTAGAAAAAAGATCGAATTCACGCACACAAAGTTTGTTTCAAAATAATGTCACTAGGTGCTGAGTTGGTGACATTCTCTTTTCATTTTTCTCTTCTGTGAATAGATGCAGGCATGCAGGTGAGATGTTAGTGTTATTGATTTATATATACATATATGTATTTTTTTCAACGAGTAGACTTGAAGAATCTTGTGTGGACTTTACATGGTGGGGTCGCGTTTCAGAAGATTTGTTTACATTTTGTGTAGCTTATACGTATGTATATTTTTTGTAGGCTCTCTGTTGTACGTTTTTCAGCTATATTTTTGAAATGTTTGGTATCGCTGCTGATGAATTGTTTTGATTTATTTTTGGTCATAATTCTTAACTTTCTTTAACTTTCTCTTACAAATAGAAAGATATTGTTTTCGTGAAACATTTCGACCTCGAGATTTTGATTGATTCTAACATTACGATGACATCGGATTTCAAAAAAGTGGTTTTTGGTATTCCGTCCGTCGGTCCGTCTGTCCGCAATGGTCTCCCCAGACTAAACGGCTTGACCGATTTTCTTCAAAATTCGTATCCAAGTTTGTTTTGGTCATAATGTTATTAACGGTACCTGCCATATAAAAATTACACATAACCTCAATTTTCTCGAAAACAGTTCCAACGATTTTGATTAATGTTTATATATATTTTAAGCATATTATGTCCAACAAAACTGCATACCCATTTTTTTTCGAGAAAATCCATATAACGGATTTTGTCATTTAGGCCATATAAAGAAAATTGTTAATTTCTCACAAACTACTATGTCAAATTGAATAAAATTTAATACATATACTACAGTTATAGTTTTAAACAATTCCCCATAATTAGTTTTAGCTTTTAGCTCAACTATCACTAAACGGAATTTTCAGTTTTGGACAGTAAATTTCGGATTAAACGTTCGTATAATCAATTTCGACATTATTTATAACATTTTTAACATCAAACATATGAGAAGGCTACAATCCTCTTTGCGGATCGTTGAATACCCTATCCCATCCCATCCTTAAAATTAATATCTCCAAAAAGTGGGCTTTATTAGCCTATAATATAGAAAATGACATTGTCACAACATATTGTTCAAACAGTTTATCAGAATCTTCTGTTGTTTGACAAAACACATCGTTTTCCTCCTGCATATGCTATGGGGTAGGGTGTACAAACGGTTTTTGTAAGAAAACGCCACAAAAAGTGGGCGTGGCAAAAAACTTTATATGAACGAAATATAGATATTACGATTGTCTAACTACGTTTCTCAGACACTTTTTTTAAAATTCCTTACCGTTTGGCAAAAATAACGTTTTTCTGAGAAGGGGGCGTGGCAGAGGGCGGATTTCAAAAAATTTTACACTTGTTCTGCTGGGTGCAACAAAGACCACGTGTACCAAATTTCATCATTCTAGCTCAAAATTTAAGGCCCAAAAAGTGGTGACGTACGGACGGACGGACAGACATGGCTAAATCGACTCAGTTTTCGATTCTGAGTCAATCCATATACTTTGAGGTATATGTAGCTAAATTATTTCTCTATGTTACAAACTATGTATAAAAACTAATATACCGCTATGGAATAGGTTATAATAATCAAAATGCGTACTATTTGATCTAATGCCCAACTCGCTGTGAAAGAGAAATTTTCGTACGATCCAGTCGTGCACCCACCACTCTTTTTTTTGCTTTAAGCAATGTTATTAACGGTACGTGTCATATTAAAATGACACATAACCTCAATTTTCTCGAGAACGGCTCTAACGATTTTCATAAAACTTCATATATACTATAAGCGCATATTAATTACAACAAAACTGCATACTTAGTTTTTTTTCGAGAAAATCCATATAACGGATCCTTGCATTTGAGGGGCTCAGTGGCGCGATGGTTAGTGCGATGAACTGCCGCGCAGTAGGTCTGGGTTCGATTCCCAGCCGTTGCAACACCTAAATGATTTTTCACTGGCCCTCCTCTCGTGATGATCTGGCAAATCATCCGAGTAGTATCAATTGTCAAGAATAGCTTATCTCAACATAGCCGTTCGGAGTCGGCATAAAACAGGAGGTCCCGCCATCGTGCAAGAAGTACACACGCACACATGAATGGTTGTGAGAAAGCTAGGCCCTGGGTACTAACGAGCCTGTTGCGCCAAAAATTTTTATTTTTTTTTTGCATTTAGGCCATTTTGAAAATTGTCAATTGCTTGCAAACTATTTGGTCAAATTGAATGAAATTTAATTTATATACTAATATTACTATTTGCAACAATCCATTTTATTAGTTCTATCCCTAAACGAAATTTTCAGTTTTGGCCAATAACGGAAAATCATTATTATGCTTATGATTTGATGTAAGTCCCAACTCCCTGTGAAAGAGAAAGTTAAGTACGACCCAGTCGTGCACAAACCACTCGAGGTTGCACTATTGTTTACCGTCCTATTGTTTGATAAACGCATCAAATAATAGGACAATATGAAATCTATTCAGCGTTGCTCGAGAAGTCGAATTTTCACCCAAAGAAGGGTTTTCCTACCTCTCATTAATAAAGAAGAAAGTTGACCTAGGTAAGGTTTACACAGATATACCTAAAAAGAAAACCTCATAAACTGCTTCTTACACCTCGCTGCCCTGCTCCTAGCCACAATTTTATCATTTTATTATTTTTTCACGATACATATTCACATTCACACTATATCTGAAAGAATATTACAGAAAAACATATGAGAGGCTACAATCCGCTGTGCGGATCGTTGAATACCCTATCCCATCCCATCCTTAAAATTAATATCCTCAAAATATAGGCCGTATGGCGATGAAATACAGAAAATGACATTGTCACAATATATTGCTCAGACGGTTAATCAAAATCTTTTGTGGTTCGACAAAAAACAACGTATTTCTATTGCTAATGCCTTGGGATGGGGTATACAAATGGTTTTTGTCGAAACCCCCCCCCCCCCCAAAAAAAAAAAAAAATGGCCATAGATGAAGACGATCTCTGGACAAAATGTTTATATTACCAAAATTCTTAACGTATATACCAAATTTAATTTAGCTAGCTCAAAATGTAAAGCCTTAAAATGTGGGCGTAGGTGAAAACGATCTATGGACAAAATGTTTATATTACCATTGCGGAAGTATTTGCATCAAAATTTTTTTCGAAAGTTTTAAAATTTGGACAAAAAACGTATTTTACTAAAAACGCCCCTAAACAGTGGGCGTGGCAAAAAACTTTGTATGGACAAAATATAGATATGAGGATTGTCTAAATATGCTGCTCAGGCACTTTTTTGAAATTCCTTACGGTTTGGCTTAAAACTACGTTTTTCTAAAAGGGGGCGTGGCAGTGGGCGGATTTCAAAAATGTTTACACTTGTTCTGCTTCGTCGGCCAGAGAGTCTATATAGCAAATTTGAACACTCTAGCTCAAAATTTAAGGCCCAAAAATCGGTGACATGCAGACGGACGGACGGACGGACGGACAGACAGACGTGGCTTAATCGACTCAGCTAGCGATTCTGAATCGATCCATATACTTTGAGGTATATGTATCGAAATTATTTCTCTATGTTACAAACTTAATGTCAAAACTAATATACCCCCCTATGGGATAGGGTATAAACATATGAGAAGGCTACAATCCACTGTGCGGATCGTTGAATATCCTATCCCATCCTATCTGTAAAACTAAAATCCCCAAAAAGTGGACATGGCTAAAAACACGATGTGGATAAAATAAAGGAAATGACATGGTGGCAACAAATTCTTCAGACTGCTTATAAAAACTTTTACGGTTCTGCAAAAGACAAGATTTTCTCCTGCATATGTTATGGGGTAGTGTATAAAAATGGTTTTTATATAAAAACGCCCCAAAAAAGTGGGCGTGAGTTAAAATGGTCTATGGACGAAATGTTCATATTAATATTACTAATCATTCTGCACCAAAAGTTTTTTCTAAAATTTGAAAATTTGACCGAAAAACGTTTTTAATTAAAAACGCCCCAAAAAGTGGGCGTGGCAAAAAACTTTATATGAACGAAATACAGATATTCAAATTGTCTAAATATGTTGTTCAGAAAATTTTTCAAAATTCCCTATGGTTTGGCCAAAAAATACGTTTTACACTTGTTCTGCTGGGAGCAACAAAGAGCACGTGTACCAATTTTCATCCTTCTAGCTCAAAATTTAAGGCCCAAAAACTGCTGACGGACGGACGGACAGACATGGCTTAATCGACTCAGCTATCGATTCTGAGTCGATCCATATACTTTGAGGTATATGTAGCTAAATTATTTCCCTATGTTATAAACTATGTATCAAAACTAATATACCCCTATGGGATAGGGTACAAAAACGTTTTTTTTTACTAAAAACGCCCCCAAAACTTTGTATTGACCAAATATAGATATTAGGATTGTCTAAATATGCTCTTCATACACTTTTTGAAATTCCTTACGGTTTGGCTTAAAACTACGTTTTTCTAAAAGGGGGCGTGGCAGTGGGCGGATTTCAAATTTTTTTACACTTGTTCTGCTTCGTCGGCCAGAGAGTCTCAACACTCAACACTCTAGCTCAAAATTTAAGGCCCAAAAATCGGTGATACACAGCCGGACGGACGGACGGACGGACGGACAGACAGACAGACATGGCTAAATCGACTCAGCTAGCGATTCTGAATCGATCCATATACTTTCAGGTATATGTATGTATCGAAATTATTTCCCTATGTTACAAACTTAAAGTCAAAACTAATATACCCCCCTATGGGATATGGTATAAAAATTGTATGACACACGTCACACAACCCTCAACTTGATTATACCCTATCCCATAGGGGGGTATATTAGTTTGGATACTTAGTTTGTAACATAGAGAAATAATTTTGCTACATATACCTCAAAGTATATGGATCGACTCAGAATCGCTAGCTGAGTCGAATTAGCCATGTCTGTCTGTCCGTCCGTCCGTCCGTCCGTCCGTCCGTCTGTCTGTTCGTCACCGATTTTTGGGCCTTAAATATTGAGCTAGGATAATGAAATTTGGTATATAGGATCCTTATCCGAGTCACCAGAACAAGTGTAAAAATTTTTGAAATCCGCCCACTGCCACGCCCCTTTTTAGAAAAACTTATTTTTTGGCCAAACCGTAAGGAATTTCAAAAAAGTGTCTGAGCAGGATATTTAGACAATCCTAATATCTATATTTCGTCCATACAAAGTTTTTTGCCACGCCCACTTTTTGGGGGCGTTTTTAGCAAAAAACGCTTTTCGTCCAAATTTTAAAACTTTCGAAAAAATTTTTGATGCAAATACTTCCGCAATGGTAATATAAACATTTTGTCTATAGATCATTTTCACCTATGCCCACATTTTGGGGGCGTTTTCTTACAAAAACCATTTGTAGACCCCATCCCAAGGCATTAGCAATAGAAATACGTTGTTTTTTGTCGAACCACAAAAGATTTTGAGAAACTGTCTGAGCAATATATTGTGACAATGTCATTTTCTGTATTTCATCGCCATAAGGCCTATATTTTGAGGATATTAATTTAAAGGATGGGATGGGATAGGGTATTCAACGATTCGCATAGCGGATTGTAGCCTCTCATATGTTTTTTTACTCCTCTCTGTATATTTGTTTTCAAGTTATTTGCTTGGTTTCTGTATATTGCATATGTAGGTAGGTAGGTAGGTATATGTAATATAAATATAATATGTAGTCTGCGCTTGCTATTTTTTGTCTTTTCCTTGAGTTTTCGTTTGCGTTGAAGCATAGAGCATAAGAGTAAAATTTAAGAGAGCTTACCAACACATCCAAATGCATTTACATGAAATTTGAGTTGGTCGGGCTGGGACACCTACCCTTAAGTGTGTACAGTAAATGTCAAGTACATGTGACAAGTGTCCGTGTGTGTGCTTCAGGTATAGTGCGTACCAAATCAGTTGGTCAACGGTCGATTGCACAGAGAGAGGATTTAAGGGAAATTTAAGATATTTTACAATAAATTTGAAGAGACCTGCGCAGTAGAATACCCAACTGGTTTGGTTTGCACTAGTTTGCCAACGGTCGAATGCAAGAGCAATTTAAGATATTGTAAAATAAATTTTAAGATGCCTGCGCAGTAGATTGGCCAACTGATTTGGTACGAACTACACCTGCAGCTGGCTGGACATCATTCGGAGTTACCGATCTCCACAGGATCTAAATCAGTTGGCCAACGGTCGATTGCGCAGAGAGAGGACTTAAGAGAAATCTATATCTATATATATAAAAATGGATCTTGGTTTGTTCGGATGCTTAAAACTCGAAAACGACTGGACCAAATTGGATACTTCATTCTGCGGATTTGTTCGTAATTGCTCCGCGACGGTTTAGGAAAAAAAAAGGTGGCGCTGTAGGCGGTCATTCTTGCATAGAAAGTTTTTTTTTTCAAATATTTTAAAAATGTACCAAAAAACGTTTTTTTATGAAAACGCCCTTGGCATGAACAAAATATAGATATTAAGATTCTCTAAATATGTTGCTCAGGCACTTTTTCAAAATTCCTTACGGGTTGGCCAAAAACTACGTTTTTCTAAATTGGCGTGTCAGTGCGCGGATATCAAAAACTTTTACACTTCTTCTGCTGGGAGCAACAAAGAGCACGTGTACTAAATTTCACCATTCTAGCTCAAAATTTAAGGCCCAAAAACTGGTGACGTACTGAACGGACAGACAGACGGATGGAAAGACATGGCTAAATCGACTCAGCTATCGATTCTGAGTCGATCCATATATACTTTAAGGTATATCTGCTAAATTATTTCTCTATGTTACAAACTATGTATCAAAACTAATATACATATAGGTATAACCATGTAAGAAGGCTACAATCCGCACTTGAATACTCTATCCCATCCCATCCTTAAATTAATATCCCCGAAACGTGGGCTTTATGGCGATAAAATTTAGAAAATGACTTCTTCCCAACATATTGTTCAGACAGTTTTTAATAATTTCAGACACTTTTTCAAAATTCCTTCCGGTTTGGCCAAAAACTACCTTTTAAGGCCTTAAATTTTGAATTGGGATAATGAAATTTGGTGTATAGTATTGTCGTCCGTGCCTAAAGAACAGGTGTACAATTTTTAAAATCCGTCCACTGCCAGCTCCCTTTTAAGAACAACTTAGTTTTTGTCCAAACCGTAAGTAATTTTGAGAAAGTTTCTGAACAACATATTTAGACAATCTTAATATCTGTATTTCTTCTATATAAGGTTTTTTGCCACGCCCACTTTTTGGGGTCGTTTTCAGTAAACAACGTTTTCCGGTCAAATTTTAAATTTTTCGAATCATTGGTAATTTTTATATGAACATTTCGTCTATATACCATTCTAACATACGCCCTCTTTTTGGGGCGTTTTTATATAAAAAAACATTTTTAGACACTACCCCGTAACATATGCAGCAGAAAAACCTTGTCTTATGTAGAACTGTAAAAGTGATTTATAAACAGTCTGAACAATTTGTTGTCACAACGTCATTTTATATATTTAATCCACATCGTGTTTTAAGCTATGTCCACTTTTTGCGGATTTTAGTTCTACAGATAGGATGCGATAGAGTATTCAACGATTCGCACAGCGGATTTTAGCCTTCTCATATGTTTAAAAATAATAATCCCAAAAAGTGGGCGTGCTAAGAACTTTATGAGGATAAAATTAGAAAATGGTGACAACATACTGTTCAAACAGTTTAAAGAGGTTCGACATAAAACGACGTTTTTTATTGCATATGCTATGGGTTTGGGCATAAAATTCGTTTGGTTAAGAAAACGCCCCCAAAAAGTGGGCGTGGCAATATACTTTGGACAGACAAAATATAGATATTAAGATTTTCTAACTATGTTGTTCAGACAATTTTTAAAATTTCTTACGGATTGGCCAAAAACTAGAATTCTCCATCGTCACCCTACACAAACGGACGCGTTTGGGCGGTATACCAAAACTAGACATGGCTCTTTATAGTACGTCTCTATAAATGGTTTCGTATGCGGCTTTCAAATCGATAAATAGGTGGTGGTTATCGATTTGGACTTCTTGGGTTTTTTTTCCAGGATCTGCCGAAGTGTGAAAATGTGATCGGTTGTGGACTTTCCTGGCCTAAAACCACACTGATAAGGGCCGATCAGGTTGTTGGTAAACCGTTTCAGGCGTTCACATATTACGGCAGAAAGGATCTTGTAGGCGATGTTGAGGGGACTTATGCCTCTGTAGTTGGCGCAGTTCAGAGGTTCTCCTTTTTTTGTGGATCCTTAGACATACTTTTATCCGACCAGATTTGGCTTATGAGTTGGTGGATGTTACTTACAAAGTCATCTCCGCCAGCTTTAGAAAGTTCAGTGGGAAGGCCGTCATTTCCGGCGGCCATATCCTCAGCATCGATAGTGTCTCAACTACGATATTTCCTTGTTAATCTCGACAGGAATCTGTTCGAGCCTTGTATTCTTGGCTTTGAATTTTTACACTTTGGTAAAACTTGCGAACATCATTCCTGGAGTGGCATCTCTCTATATACGGATACGCGTTGCGCGAAGGCCTTGACGGTCTCATGCGATTGCAGTCTTTCGACATTAATTTTTTTCACAGTATATCTGGTTTGTTGTGGCGTGTTGGATATCCGCATTCTTAACTTGGCTGCAGCAAGGTAGTGGTCCGAGTCGATGTTCGGACATCCAAAATAATGGATGCTTGCCTCTTGTCTATCGCAATGTGATCAATTTGGTTGACTGTTCGTTGATCTGGAGACCGCTATGTCCCCTTATGGATATCGAGTTGAGGAAACCGTGTGCTAAGTAGTGGCATTTCGTTCCGTAGCGAAGTCAATTAGCCTAAGTCCGTTACCAGACGTGTTGTCGTGTAGGCTATATTTTCCGACAGTTCTGCTAAAGATGTCTTCCCTTCCTACCTTTGCGTTATAATCTCCCAGCACGATTTTAACATCGTACTTTGGTAGTCGCTAATAGGTTTTGTCAAGGAGCTCGTAGAAGCAATCCTTAGTTATATTGTCTTTTGCCTCCGTCCGAGCATGAGCGCATATAAGGCTTATGTTGGCGAATTTGGCCTTGATACAGATTGTTATAATGCGTTCCCTAATGTCTTGGAAACATAAGACTTCTTGTCTAAGTCTGGCACTTATAACAAATCCGCATCCAAGTAGTCGCTGTTTCTGCGCATTATAACACGTTCCATATTAGATGTCACAGTTTTTCATCTTCTTTTTGCCCTGCCCATTCCATCGTATTTCCTGGGTGGCAGTAATATCTGCTTTGTAGCAGTTAGGGCTTCTGCTAGTTATTCGCCTGCACCTCTCCTGTTTAATGTTCTCACATTCCATGTGCAGATATGAACGTCGTTGTCCTTTTTTCGTTTAGCGGGGTCGTCAACAGTAATATCAGTCTTTTGCGAAGCTATTAGAAAAACAGTAGTTTTTGCCATGGGTGGGTAGTTAACCCAAAGCACAACCCCAACGTGGAGGGCTAGTTCCAATTTATTAGATATCCCTAGGACACGGGGCCATCAGTATCCCCTACGGGATTGAGCGCTGCCGTTGACCTTTCGGTTCATCCGCCCCAGCCCTGTTCAAGGGGCCTGACTTACCCTTGAAATTCCTAGATAACCTGTTGTCCGAATATGTCGAAGCAGCTTATCTAGGTCCGCCTGGGACGGCAGACCGGGTGTTCATTCCACGCCAATCTGACCAGGGTGATTATAGTGTTGCTGTTTTACGTCTTGTTATGGATGTGACCAGTACCCGATGGTTACCACTTGGAGGTACAAAATAATCACATGTGATGTATAGTCACGTGGGTTAAAATCCATATATTTTGAGATGTATCTATCGGCATTATTTCTCTTTGTTACAAACTTAATGTCAAAACGAATATACCCCTATTGGATAGGGTATACAAATTTCAAAATGGGCCAACTGCCGGGCCCACTTTTTCGAAAAACGATTTTTTTGGTCAAACGTTTTAGAATTTTGAAAATATTTAGACCATCTCAATCTTTATATTTCGTCCATATAAAGTTTTTTGCCACGCACCCTTTTTGGGAATGAATTTTGTAAAAGTGTATAAATAAAATATATAGACCATCTCAATATTTATAGTTCGTCCATATAAAGTTTTTTCCAAGCACCCTTTTTGTGGGCCTTTTATGTAAAAAGACGGTTTCCGGTAAAATTTTAAGACGAGTTGAAAAAAGTGTCGATGCAAAAACATTGATAATGTTAATGTGAACATTTCGTCTATAGGAAATGTTTACATACAGCAACTTTTTGTGGGCGTTTATATTAGTTTTAAGGATGGGATGAGATATGGTATTAAACGATCCGCTCAGCGGATTGTAACCTTCTCATATATTTATACCCTATTACATAGGGGTATATAAGTTTTGATAATAAGTTTTAACCAAACTGTTAAGGATTTTGGAAAAGTGTATGAGTAACATATTTAGAAAACCCAACATCTATATTTCGTCCATACAAAGTTTTTTTGCCACGCCCTTTTTGAGGGCATTTTCAATATATGAAAAAAACTTTCTATGCAAGATCTTTGGTTATGATAATATGAACATTTCGCTCTTAGATCATTTGAACTCAAGCCCATTTTTGGTTGTGCTTTCCTTCAAAAACCATTTGTATAAACTACTCCAAAACACATGCACGAGAAAACGTTGTTTTTTGTCAAACCATAAAAGATTTTGATAAACTGTCTAAACAATATGTTGTGATAACGTCGTTTTCAATATTTTATCGCCATAAAGCCCACATTTTGAGGATATATATATAACTGCCCCCATGTTCTCGAAACGCCACCACAGTCACCGGATCTGAATCCCATAGAGCATGTGTGGAGTTATTTAGAAGAAAAACTAAAAAATCACCAAATTAGAAATAAAACATATGCGAAGGCTACAATCCTTCTTCAATATATATATATATATATATATATATATATATATATATATATATGTGGACTCTTATTGATTTTGCTCTAGGTAAAGGTACATAATGTGGGTTTCTTTTTTATGGCATATATGGGAATTTCCATTCTTGCGTTTAAAATTTCGATCAGTAAAGCCACGTGGTCCTCAAACCTCAGAAGATATTAGGGAATTAATATTAACGCATTCCAAATCTGGTAAATCTGTGCGAAATAAAGATGGATGGAGATAACAAAGCAAAGCTGAGCAAGCGGAAAATTTTTACAGATTCTGATGAACGGTGACTTCTAAGGCAAATCAAGAACCAGCCACACCTTAGTGCACCAAAACTTGCTGCTGAAGCAGAGAATTATCTTTGTAAAAAATCCAACCCAGAAACCATCAGAAATACATTGAGGAAACATAACTTCAATGGCCGAGTGGCTAGGAAGTAACATTTTATAAGTAAGGCAAATAAGAAAACACGATCCAAAACACAAGGTCTATAGTGTCCGAAGTTGGCTTCTCTATAACTGCCCCCATGTTCTCGAAACGCCACCACAGTCACCGGATCTGAATCCCATAGAGCATGTGTGGAGTTTTTTACAAGAAAAACTAAAAAATCACTAAATTAGAAATAAAACATATGAGAAGGCTACAATCCGTTGTGCGGATCGTTTAATATTCTCCCATCCCATCCTTAAAATGAATATCCCCAAAATGTGTTCTTTATGGTCATTAAGTATTGAAAATGGCGTTGTCACAACTTATTGTTGTTCAGGTTTATCAAATTCTTTTATGGTTCGACGAAAAACGACGTTTTTCTATTGCATATGCCTAGGGGTAGGGCATACAGATGTTTTTTTTTTGTAAGAAAACGCCCCCAAAAAGTGGGCGTGGCAAAAAAACTTTATATCGACGAAATATAGATATTACGATTCTCTAAATATGCTGCTCAGACACTTTTTTAAAATTCCTTACGGTTTGGAAAATAAATACGTTTTCCTAAAAAGGGTGGCAGTGGGCGGATTTCAAAATTTTTTACACTTGTTCTGGTGGCACGGACGAGGATCCTATATACCAAATTTCATTATCGTAGCTCAAAATTTAAGGCTCAAAAATCGGTGACGAACAGACAGACGGATGGACGGACAGACAGACATGGCTAATTCGACTCAGCTAGCGATTCTGAGTCGATCCATATACTTTGAAGTATATGTAGCTAAATTATTTCTCTATGTTACAAACTAAGTATCAAAACTAATATACCCCTATGGGATAGGGTATAAAAACATATGAGAAGGCTACAATCCGCTGTGCGGATCGTTTAATACCCTATCCCATCCCATCCTTAAAATTAATATACCCAAAATGAGGTCTTTATGGTCATAAAGTATTGAAAATGGCGTTGTCACAAGATATTGTTCAGAAGCATTATCAAATTCTTTTATGGTTCGACGAAAAACAACGTTTTTCTATTGCATATGCCTTACGGTTTGGCCAAAAAATGAGTTTTTCTTAAAAGGGGGGCGTGGCAGTGGGCGCATTTCAAAAATGTTTACACTTGTTCTGAAGGCACGCACGAGGAGCCTATGTACCAAATTTCATTATCCTAGCTCAAAATTTAAGGCCTAAAAATCGGTGACGTACAGACGGACGGACGGACGGACAGACAGACATGGCTTAATCGACTCAGCTAGCGATTCTGAGTCGATCCATATACTTTGAGGTATATGTAGCAAAATTATTTCTCTTAGTTACAAACTATGTATCAAAACTAATATACCCCTATGGGATAGGGTATAATTAATATCACCAAAAAGTGGGCTTTATGGGCCTATTATATAGAAAATGACATTGTCACAACATATTGTTCAAACAGTTTATCAGAATCTTTTGTTGTTTGACAAAACACATCGTTTTTCTCCTGCTTATGCTATGGGGTAAGGTATACAAACGGTTTTTGTAAGAAAACGGGATAGGGTGTTCAACGATCCGCACAGCGGATTGTAGCCTTCTCATATGTTTTGCCTTTGTGTTGATGAATTCAAATGATTTTTGTTTGTTAATAAACTGATAATATGAACATTCAAATTCGATATCTGTTTCATTTATAACATCTATAAGTTCCTAGAAAATAATTGTTTTTTTTTTTCAGTAAAAAACTTTTTCCGGTCAAGTTTACAAATGTTCGAAAAAAAG
Source organism: Rhingia campestris (assembly GCA_932526625.1). Taxonomy (NCBI): domain Eukaryota; kingdom Metazoa; phylum Arthropoda; class Insecta; order Diptera; family Syrphidae; genus Rhingia; species Rhingia campestris. The sequence continues at coordinate 76,692,266 of OW052183.1, forward strand.
TTTGATGCAGAATCATTAGTAATATTAATATAAGCATTTTAACCCACGCCCACATTTTGAGGGCGTTTTTATATAAAAACCATTTTTATACACTACCCCATAACATATTTAATAGAAAAACCTTTTCTTTTGTTGAACCATAAAAGTGCTTTATAAACTGTCTGAATATTTTGTCGTGACAATGTAATTTTCTATACATAATCTCTATCGTATTTTAAGCCATGTCCCCATTTTGGGGACATTAGTTTTTTCAGATGGGATGGGATAGGGTATTCAACGATTCGCAAGCGGATTGTAGCCTCCTCATATGTTTATACCCTGTCCCATAGGGGTAGATTAGCTTTGATACATTGTTTGTAACATACTCAGAATCAGTTTATCAAAATATTTTATGGTTCGACAAAAAACAACGTGCCTAACCAAAAGGCATATGCAATAGAAAAACGTTGTTTTTTGTGGAACCATAAAATATTTTGATAAACCCTCCGAACAATATGTTGTGACAACGTCATTTTCATTACTTAATGGTCATAAAGACCACATTTTGGGTATAGTAATTTTGAGGACGGGATATTGTATTAAACTTTTTCAAAATTCCCTACGGGTTGGCCAAAAACTATGTTTTTCTTAAAAGGGGCGTGGCAGTGGGCGGATTTTAAAAATGTTTACACTTATTTTGTATGCACGGACGAGGATCCTATATACCAATTTCATTATCCTAGCTCAAAATGCAAGGAATACAAATCGGCGACGTACATATATCATTAAAAATATACATACAATACGGTATACATAAAGGTATACATACAAATTCTACAAAGCAGATAAGCGCCCAAAACGTTCATCAAATCTGGAGTAACCGTAAGTACATATTGTACATTTTACAAGCTTTCTTTCGGAACAAAATACATATACATATGTATATAATCCATTTATCTTCATAAATTAAAATACATTATTTTATTTGCATACCTACACACCGATACATACCGATGAGTCCGATAGTTGACGCAAATGTAATTTAGGCATCGTAGCACTTGGTTTTACGTCCTATCTAAAGGGTTTTTCAACAGGGACGCTACAAAAGTAGAGCGACAGGGACAGCAAACGACGCCATATTTCTTGCCACTCTTTTGACATTTCTCTTCAGTAAGGTTTGCCATTTCATGATGGAAAGATATACGAGCCAACAATGAGTCTGAATTATTAACATTTACTACCGAAATTCGGAGTCAGTGGCCTCAACGTTAAGAGCGCTGCGTCCAATTTATGGTCGTCATAATCGTCCTAACAGATCAACAATTGAGCATCTAGTGGAAAATTTTGAATCCACAGGCACAGTACAAAATGTTCCCGTGCCAGTGAGATAAAGTAGTGCCCGTAGTGTCGAGAATATTGCTGCCGCTGAGGCTTCAGTTGAAGAAAGCCCAAATGTGTCTCTCTCAAGCGTTGGGCATCTCTGTGACGTCGTTGTGGCAGATTTTGCGAAACGATCTTGGCCTACATCCTTACAAGATTGAATTGACGCAAGAACTGAAGCCGCTTGACCACCAGAAGCTTCGTATGTTCGTGAATTGGGCTGAGCAACAACTTGAAAATGATTGGGATTTTCATCGAAAAATCATCTTCAGCGATGAGGCTCATTTCTGGGTGAATGGCTTCGTCAATAAACAAAATATGCGGTATTGGTCAGGCAGCAAACGTACTCCATGAGTCATCATTGCATCACTAAAAAAATACGGCATCATTGGGCCGTACTTCTTTCGTGATGATCAAGACCGGCACGTTACTGTGAATGGGAATCGCTACCGTTCAATGATAACCGAATATTATTGGCCCTAGTTGGATGATATGGACTTGGAGGACATGTGGTTCCAACAGGACGGCGCCACAAGCCACACAGCGAATGTCACAATCAATTTATTGGAAACCAAGTTTGGAGAACGTGTTATCTCACGAAATGGTCCAGTCGCTTGGCCGCCTCGGTCGTGCGATTTGACGCCGTTAGACTATTTCCTGTGGGGCTACGTCAAGTCTATGGTCTATGCTAACAAGCCAGCGACGATTGATGAACTTCGTACGAATATCGAACGTGAAATTGCAGCAGTATCGGCCGATTTATGCTTGAAAACCGTCGAAAATTGGGTTCAGCGTCTGGACTTCTGCAAGCGTGCCCGTGGTGGCCATGCAAAAGAAATCGAGTTTCATACATAATGGCATCGAACGTACTTTCACAGGAATAAAGAATTTCATTGATATCCTAAACCGTTTTTGATTTATTTAAAAAAAAAACTTTTGTAGCGCTCTTATTGAAAAACCCGATAGTGACTTTGTACAGAAAGTACTCCTTGAGGACATTAGTGATAGAATAGTGATATGCTGCCGTAGGATGTCATCTGTTCCATTTGTTTTCTGAGTGGTAAATATGTTAAGATTATCAAATAATGATAATTGATATTACAGTCCAGAAAACTAAGAGTGTCAATCATTGATTTCCTATCTTATTTCCTTCTCTCTGTTTTTAACTTATTCCTCATACATGAACGAACATCTGATTACCCACTTAAATGTAGTAAATGATCACATCCCTATCCTAAATTTATGAATCTTACATTTCTAACAAACATTCACCAATATTGAAACACAAAAAAAAAAACAATTTTTTTTTGTGCCTCTCCTTTTTACATAACCTTTGTTATACCCTATCCCATAGGGGTATATTAGTTTTGACATTAAGTTTGTAACATAGAGAAATAATTTTGATACATATACCTCAAAGTATATGAATCGATTCAGAATCGCTAGCTGAGTCGATTAAGCCATGTCTGTCTGGCCGTCCGTCCGCCCGTCCGTCCGTCCGTCTGTGTGTCACCGATTTTTGGGCCCTGAATTTTGAGCTACAACGTCTGCCGACGAAGCAGACCAAGTGTAAAAATTTTTGAAATCCGCCTACTGCCATGCCTCCTTTTTAAAAAAACCTAGTTTTAAGCCAAACCGTAAGGAATTTAAAAAAAAAAGTGTCTGAGCAGAATATTTAGACAATCCTAATCCATATTTCGTCTATACAAAGTTTTTTGACACGCCCACTTTTTTTGGGCGTTTTTAGTAAAAACCGTTTTTTGTCCAAATTTTAAAAAGTTCAAAAAAACTTTTGATGCAAATACTTCCGTAATGATATAATAAAGATTTTGTCTATGGATCATTTTAACCTACGTCCACTTTTTGGGGCGTTTTCTTACAGAAACCATTTGTATACCCCATCCCAAGGCATTAGCAATAGAAATACGTTGTTTTTCGTCGAACCACATAAGGTTTTGAAAAAGTGTCTGAACAATAGCTATGTTGCGCAATGTAATTTTCTGTATTTCATAGCCATAAAGCCTACATTTTGAGTCTATTAATTTTCCCATATAAATTATTAAATTTATATTTTTTTTTGCCACGCCCACTTTTTGGGGGCGTTTTTTTTTTTGATAAAAATCATTTTATGGTCAAATTTTAAAATTTTCGAAAAAAAATTGATGCACAATCATTGGTAGTATTAATATGAGCATTTCGTCCATAGACTATTTTAACCCACACCCACTTTTTGGGGGCGTTTTCTTACAAAAACCATTTGTATGCCCTACCTCAAGTCATATGCAATAGAAAAACGTTGTTTTTTTGTCTAACCATAAAATATTTTGATAAACGGTCTGAACAATATGTTGTGGCAACGTCATTTTCAATACTTCATGACCATAAAGACCCCATTTTGGGGATATTAATTTTAAGGATGGGATGGGATAGGGTATTAAACGATCCGCACAGCGGATTGTAGCCTTCTCATATGTTTTTTATTCAATTATCCATTCAAATGTTGTAAATTCACTACCATGAGCAATATAAAAAACATATGAGAAGGCTACAATCCGCTGGGCGTTTCGTTGAATACCCTATCCCACCCCATCCTTTAAATCAATATCTCCAAAAAGTGGGCTTTATGAGCCTATAATATAGAAAATGACATTGTCACAACATATTGTCACAACAAATGGCATTAATGCCAAATAAAGATTCAACTAAATATTGTTCAAACATTTAATCAGAATCTTTTGTTGTTTGACAAAAAACATCGTTTTTCTCCTGCATGTGCTATGGGGTAGGATATACAAACGGTTTTTGTAGGAAACCGCCCCTAAAAAGTGGGCGTGGGTTAAAATGGTATATAGACGAAATGTTCATATTAATATTACTAATGATTCTGCGTCAAACATTTTTTTTCGAAATATATAAAATTTTTACACTTGTTGGGCGCAACAAAGAGCTCGTATACCAAATTTCATCATTCTAGCTCAAAATTTAAGGCACAAAAACTGGTGACGTACGGACGGACGGACGGGCAGACATGGCTAAATCGACTCTGCTATCGATTCTGAGTCGATCCATACCCTTTGAGGTATATCTAGCTCAATTATTTTTCTATGTTACAAACTATGTATCAAAACTAATATATTCCTATGGGATAGGGTATAAACCTATTGGAAGGATCCGCTGTGCGGATCGTTTAATACCCTATCCCATCCTATCCTTAAAATAAATATGCCCAAAATGTGGTCTTGATGGCCATGAAGTATTGAAAATGACGTTGTCGCAACATATTGTTCAGACGGTTTATTGAAATCTTTTATGGTTTGACCAAAAACAACGTTTTTCTATTGAATATGCCTTGGGGTAGGGCATACAAATGGTTTTTGTAGGAAAACGACCCCAAAATGTAGGCGTGGGTTAAAATGGTCAAAGGACGATATGTTCGTATTAATTTTATTAAAGTTTTTGCATCAAAAGTTTTTTCGAATATTTGAAAATTTGACCGAAGAAGGTTTCTTCCTAAAAACGCCCGCAAAAAGTGGGCGTGGCAAAAAACTTTATATTAACGAAATATTGATATTACGATTCTCTAAATATACTGGTCAGACACTTCTTTAAAATTCCTTTACGTTTTTCTAAAAAGGGGGCTTGGTAGTAGACGTATATCAATAATGTTTACACTTGTTCTGCTGGGAGCAACAAAGAGTACGTGTACCAAATTCCATCGTTCTAGCTCAAAATTTAAGGCCCAAAACTGGTGACGTACGGACGGACGGACGGACAGACGGACAGAAATGGTTAAATCGACTCAGCTATCGATTCTGAGTTGATCCATTCACTTTAAGGTATATCTAGCTCAATTATTTCTCTATGTTAGGTTAGGTTAGGTTGGTGGGTTGATGAGGCAGACGGTGTGTGTCCTCCCTCATCGCACTCAGGTCAATATAGACCCATTGTGATGCCCGTTGGGGGTCCACTTATGTGGTTGGTTCATTCATTGTCCCGTTACTGTCCATTGTTGTTAGTCTCTTTCTAGCCATCCAGATGTTGATGCAAACCTGAAAAGATTAGGGAGAGGGATTTCGGATAGATCCGTGAGGTCATGGAAAAAGTATTTTCCTATGGTTCTCATTCTTAATTGGCTGAGGCCTGGACAGTGGCACAGAAAGTGGAGGGTGTCCTCGTGTATTTCTTCATCACCGCAGCCTCTACAGAGATCAACATCTATGAGATGCATTTTCAGTTTGTGGCTTTTCAGTAAGTTGTGTCCAGTAAGAATCCCAACTAAAGTAGAGACAGATTTCCTGTTTCTACGAAGCAGTTTATGGGTTCTGGCTTTGTCATACTCAGGCCACATCCTTTTGGAAGTTTCACAGGTGGGAAGGGAGTTCCACCTGTTTTTGGCAGCGATCAGTGTTTTCTGTCCCACCTGAGATTTGAGGTCGCATAGTGGTGGTTTGACAGACTGGTCTGCTTGGTCAGTGCTGGAGGCAGATCCTTTTCTTGCCAGTTCGTCAGCAATTTCATTGCCCTGTATGCCTCTGTGTCCGGGGACCCAGCAGAGCTTAACATTATGTTGGACGCCAAGAACCTTTAGCTCTTCACGACAACGTTTCACAAGCCGAGATTTTATTTCGACAGCAGAGATAGCTTTTATTGCAGCCTGACTGTCAATAAAGATGGTGATATCATCTGGTGGTATCGCCAGCATTGAGGTCGCTTTGGCTGCCTCTGCCACTGCCAATATTTCGGCTTGGAAGACACTGCTGTGCTCAGGGAGACGAAAGGTGCTGTTTAGCTTAAGTGTTTCTGAAAACACTCCAGCTCCAACGCCTACATCCATTTTTGAACCATCAGTGTAGACGGATATGGTTTCGGGGCCCAATTTGTTCCTCTCCCACTCCTCTCTGCTTGGGAGGATGCAGGAGAATGGTCTTTGAAAGTCATGGTGAGGCAGCATGTAGTCAGAGGATACAGCTGAGCCCAGATATCTGTGTAGAATTTGGGCATGTCCTCCTGAGTTCGATTTCCAGCAGTTGAGCTGGCTGATTCTTAGAGCACTTTTGGCTGCAGATTCTTGCATATAAAGGTCTAGCGGTAGCAGGTTAAGGATGGTTTCCAGTCCCGCTGTTGGCGTGGTTCTCATTGCGCCAGTAGCGCCCACACATGCTATTCTTTGTACCTTTGTCATATTTTTCAGATGGGTGACTTTATTTGTGGATTGCCACCAGACAAGCCCCCCATATGTTAATATAGGTCTCACAATGGCCGTGTACATCCATAGGATGATCTTGGGGTTCGGACCCCAGTTTTTTCCGAATATTCGATTACACGTATAGAAAGCGACTGTGGCCTTTTTAATGCGCTCGCGCACATTTAGGTTCCAGTTGAGTTTTCTATCAAGAATGACACCCAGATACTTTGCACTATCGGCTAGTTTGAGGGTAGTCCCATCGATAGCCGGTAGGTCGAATATTGGTATCTTCCTCTTGTTCGTAAAGAGAACGAGTTCCGTTTTCTGGGGGTTGATGCCAAGCCCACATTGTTTTGTCCACTCGTTGAGAGTTTTCAATGCCCGCTCGAGTAGTTCACTAATAGTGGGTAGGAATTTCCCTTTAACTAGTATCGCTACATCGTCTGCGTAGGCTATGACTTTTACCCCATTTCGTTGTAGCTTTAGGAGTATCTCATTGATGACTATGTTCCACAACAGAGGTGAGATAACGCCTCCTTGTGGTGTGCCTCTTGATGCTATTACTTTGAGATGGGTGTCTCCCAGATTCGCATTTATATTTCTGTGGTTGAGCATACTTCCAATAATATGTATTAGAGGTTGGTCCACGTTGTTCTTCGCGAGGTTTCTTTCGACTGCGTTTGTGTTCACATTATTGAAGGCTCCTTCAATGTCGAGAAATGCAGCGAGTGTATATTCCTTCTCGTGAAGAGGTTTTTCTATTGTACTAACGATATCATGTAGGGCAGTTTCGACTCCCTTACCTTTCGTGTAGGCATGCTGTGCCGAGGATATGTATTGGGGGTCGAGTTTGTCACGAATGTAGATATCCATTAGTTTTTCATATGTTTTTAATATGAAGGATGTAAGACTTATTGGTCTAAAGTCTTATCTAGGTCTTATTCTATTATTCTGTGGTCAGAGTATGATGTTTCTGATGAAACTTTCCAGTGGCACACAGCGAATTTATCAGAATTGTTGAAGAGGGTAATGTCAAGAACCTCTTCTCTATTTTTAGTGACAAAGGTGGGGTCATTACCCCTGTTCGCCACTAACAAATTGTTGTCTACAATGTATTGAAACAAGGACTCACCTCGTGTGTTGGTGTCTGAACTGCCCCATTGTGTGTGATGAGAGTTGGCATCGCATCCCATTATGAGGTCCCACTTCTTACATTTGGCCATTTGCACCAGGGAGTCTGTTAGGGCAGATGGCGGTCCATCCATTGAGTCGTATGGCATATAGATGGCTGCTATTGCAATCGGGGACTTCCCCTGCCGCTCATATTTTACCACGGTCTGGTCATTGTTGCTGAGAGTAGATAAGAGAAAAAGGTTTATTTGTTTCTTAGCTACAATACATGATCTAGTCTTACTGTTTTTGTCGGATGAGCCAGTATGGTACAGTACTAGATCTTTGCTGTTTAGCCCTTTTATACTGCCTCGGACTACCCAAGGTTCTTGTATTAGGGCCATGTCAATGTCGTTCCTATTTAAAAGGAAGACTAGGTTGGCGCTGGCCGCCTTACTGTGGTGAAGATTTATTTGTATTATCTTCATGGCGGTCAGCTTTCCTCCCATCATTGCGTCTAACTGTTACGAAGGGACATACTTTGCATCGGGTAATCCCGACTCGTACTTTGTACCCTTTCTTTCGTAACAGCGGCATAGATTTGTGGCTGAGTAGCACCACAACTTCCGTGCCGGTTTTTGAGTGCTCTCCTGCCTCTATGACCTCCCAGTCCTTACTGAGGAATTCTGGGTTGAGGTTCTGTAGGTTGCGCTCAATCCTATCCTTCGGGATGCATGGACCTGGGATAAGGATGCGACCTTTGGGTCTGGTCAGGTTAAGAAGCTCTTTCTTTTCGACGATGCGAAGGTCTGCATTTGACCATGGGGCTTTCGTCTCGTCGATGAACTTCGTTAACCAACTCAGTGTGCACTTATTGTCACACTGGATTATTTTGAATCCTTTGAACGTGGTCAGCTGTCCAAAGAGCGGGATGTTCCCTGCATTTTTTAGGATAGCGTCGTTCACTCCGTCCAGGATTCTAATTTCTATTAGTTGCCATTGGTCATGAGATGGTTTTCGTTTTGGATTACCAAAGTCGACAATAGCGACCCGAAAACTATCTTTGTCCTTTACTGGGTTATGACTGGCGTCTAACCTAGGTTTCGTATTCCTACCTATGATTGGAGAGACTGTGTCATCGTGCCTTCCTCTCTTGGAGGTACCTGCAGTTGGTCCAGGCTTGGTCGCAACCTTACCTGCAGCAGCTGATGGTCCCTTAGGTGTGGCCGCAGCTGAGGTGGAGGGTTTACAGCTCTCCATCCTTTCCACGACTACTTCCCTTTTATGAGAGGAGAGCTCCCTGCCTGTGCGCCTTTTTTGCCGCCACGCTTCGGCTGTAGCTTTTAGCGTCTCCTTAGCTCTGCTAAGTGCTGCCGTGTCCTTTTCCGTGAAGGAATCTGGGTCACGGTGCTTGAACCTACGTAGAAGCCTCTGCGCGTTGGCCCTCATTTTTAGAGGAGCTTGAACCTCTGACTTCGGTTGGGGTCGTACGGCGTTCCTCAGCCTACTCTCTTCCACAGACACAGCAGCGTTGGAGTTTTCCAAGCTGTCGTGATGCTTCGGATCGCTGCGGCGAGTAATAACCGTACAATAGCTTTCTAATGTTGAGTCAGCCTCTCCTTGTCCTATCGTCAGTGTCTCACAGACCCCTGGCGGCGTTGAGGTTGATCGATTTCCTTTGCCTGATGAGTTGTTGCTCATCACAGCGCCGGTGAATTCAATCATCCCCAGCTCCTCCTTCGGGTTCTGATTGACGTTTCTGTCCGTTTTGTCCTCTGATCCATCCTTGGTATGGTCTGGAGAGACTGTTCTCCAGTTGGATTGACCAGGGTCACTCACGACTGGAGGCAATCTCTTCAGCTCACAAACACTCTTATTCTGCGTTACCTCACCACCTAAGGTACGAGCGAGCGGCTCATTCTCTTCTGTGGTGAGATTCTGCAGAATAAGGGTGCTTTTAATGCAGTCCCTTGTTTCGGAGTTTGAAGGGATCATGTCAACTCCTAGTGGGCATGCGCCCGTAACATCGTTGACCGATCCATCCAGCTCTCCTTCAGCTTCGATTCCTGTATCTCCTCTCGGCGAGCGACGAGCGAGCGGCTCGTCGGCTGCTGGGGGGGTATACAAGGGATCATCAGCCATGATGATGATTTTCTCTATGTTACAAACTATGTATCAAAACTAATATACCCCTATAATTAATGTGCAGAATGCATTATCACAGGTGTTTGGTCAAAATCCAGTAACTGCGTTTGCTAATGATGTGCGCAATATAGATAATACACAAGATATGTTACCTCCTGACTCATTTCATAACAGAGGTGTCCCGTCGCGCAACTTATTTGATTTTCCGAATAACACACAACATTCTTCAAATCGTTTCCCAGACGACGAAATTCGTTCTAATTTTAACTCGAATAATATTTTCCCTTTGATCGGCGGAATGCCGATAATAGTAATGTTCGCTTTATTGAAGGCCTAACACTTGAACTGGATCGAGTGCTAAGCGAAAGCAAAAATCTATCATGGCGATGTGATTGCTGCTCTGTGGGAAATAATAATTCCTAAAGAGGGGGCGTGGCAGTGGGCGGATTTCAAAAATTTTTACACTTATGTATTCTGGTGGCACGGACGAGGATCCTATATACCAAATTTCATTATCCTAGCTCAAAATTTAAGGCCCAAAAATCGGTGACGAACAGACAGACGGACGGACGGACGGACGTACGGACAGCCAGACATGGCTAATTCGACTCAGCTAGCGATTCTGAGTCGATCCATATACTTTGAGGTATATGTAGCTAAATTATTTCTCTATGTTACAAACTAAGTATCAAAACTAATATACCCCCATGGGATAGGGTATAAACATATGAGAAGGCTACAATCCGCTGTGCGGATCGTTGAATACCCTATCCCATCCCATCCTTAAAATTAATATCCTCAAAATATGGTCTTTATGGTCATAAAGTATTGAAAATGACGTTGTTACAACATATTGTTCCGAAGGTTTATCAAATTCTTTTATGGTTCGACAAAAAACAACGTTTTACTTTGCATATGCCTTGGGGTAGGGCATACAAATGGTATTTGTAAGACAACGCCCCCAAAAAGTGGGCGTGGGTTAAAATGGTCTATAGACGAAATGTTGGTATTAATACTGCCAATGATTGTGCATCAAAATTTTTTTCGAAAATTTTAAAATTTGACCAAAAAATTTTTTTTATAAAAATCGCCCCCAAAAAGTGGGCGTGGCAAAAAACTTTATATTGACGAAATATAGATATTACGATTTTCTAAAAATGCTTCTCAGACACTTTTTAAAATTTTTACGATTTGGCCAAAAAATACGTTTTCCTAAAAAGGGGGCGTGGCAGTGGGCGGATTTCAAAACTTTTTACACTTGTTCTGGTGGCACGGACAAGGATCATATATACCAAATTTCATTATCCTAGCTCAAAATTTAAGGCCCAAAAATCGGTGACGAACAGACGGACGGACGGACGGACAGACAGACATGGCTTAATCGACTCAGCTAGCGATTCTGAGACGATCCATATACTTTGAGGTATATGTAGCTAAATTATTTCTCTATGTTACAAACTAAGTATCAAAACTAATATACCCCTATGGGATAGGGTATAAAAAATGGCCTAGAATTATGGCCAAACGAAACTTGGATACGAAATTTGAAGACAATCTGTCAAGCCGTTTAGGCTAGGGAGACCATTACGGACAGACGGACCGACGGGCGGAATTCCAAAAACCACTTTTTTGGGTTCCGCTATCATCGTAATGTTAGAATCAATCAAAATCTCGAGGTCGAAAATTTTCACGAAAACAATGTCTTTCTCTTTGTAAGAGAAAATTAAAAACGAAGGGGTACACTAGCGTATGACGGAAACATAAAACAATTAATTTCTTGTGTCCATCAAGGAGAACTTTCTGTTTACTTTCAGAATGTTCAGAAACAAATAATCTATCACTCGCTATATCTCATAATTCTTATGAAATAATTATGCTTGTGGAGACATGGCTTCATACGCACATTCTCACAAGAAATTTTCGGCAGCGAAAACACTGTCTAGTGTCCACCGACGCGACGTGATAGAAGTGCTCACATTGGTATGACAGCGTAATGATCAGATATGTCGGTTTCAATAACAGCCGACACTATATCTTGTTGTGTAATGCTAACAAAAATATGGTCAATTCTTGTAGAAGTATTTGCAGCTATATTTACACGTGTGGGTTGGTTGATTACATTGGTTAAGCCCTTTGATGACATTATTTCTAAATACTTATTGACATGGGGATCATTTAACTTGTTTAAGTTTATGTTCGTATCACCCATAACAATCAATTCTCTCTCATTATGGACGTGATTGTCCAATTCTTCTATAAACATTGTCTATAGATCATTTTCACCTACGACCACTTGTTGGGGGCGTTTTCTTACAAAAACCATTTGTATACCCCATCCCAAGGCATTAGCAATAGAAATACGTTGTTTTTTTGTCGAACCACAAAAGGAAGTTTTTCTGTATTCGCTCGAATCTATCTATATGCGTTTGATCTAACTAAATAACAATAAATTAATTTTAATGTATAAGGGTCCTTGAAATCAAATTAATTTCTTTTCAAGAAACGTAGTAATGAATTCGCCCTTGATATTGTTACATCATAATATGAAGTGAACGTAAATTTTTTATCAAATCGAATGCCGAGATCGAATATTTCATTATCTCGTTCCAAAACAGTATCATTGCCTGCATAAGTGAACATAATATCATCTATAAATTTTGAAAATCAGATTGAAGATTTTTACAGTCGCTAACAGATTTTATTTGAGTGTAAAGCTTCCAATCGACGGCATATCCTAAGCATTTAGAATGTTAAATGAAAGTAAGTATGTCATTAGTGAACAAAATAAAGAGAAGAGGACCCAAATAACTTCCTTGAGGTACACCACTGTTTAGACTGAATGGTAGAGATGTTGAATTACCCAGTTTGACTATTTGTTTTCGATTTGAAAAATAAGAGGACAACCACTTAAATCAGTAAAAATAACATCAATTTGTGTACCGGCCTCAAGACTCTCAATGGTATATTTAGTAAACAGTGTTAGATTAGTGGTCGTGAATCTACCAGTAACAAACCCGTGTTGAAGATGACTAATACCATTTTGGACGTGAAAGTAAATTTTGTCTTTAATTATTTTTTCCAGAATTTTTGGTGTAACTGAAATCTTTGAAATAGGTCTATACTTTGTTACTTTGTTTCGAGATCCGGATTTAAAAAGTGGAGTAATCGAGAAATAAACCCGATTTAAGAAAGCGATTTAATACCTTAAGCAAAGGACTAACTAAAGCAGTACATTTTTTATAATGATAGGCGGAAGACCATCAATTCCAAAATGGATTTACTTTCGAGGTTTTTAATTCCGTTTATAATGTCAATTTCTGTTAAATAAATTGATCCAATGTCAGCAATAGGATCGATTTCGGAATTATTATTGTAGCTAGATTCATTTCGTTCTACAAAGACGGATTTAAAATACTCTGCAAATAACTCTTATGTGGAAATTTCATCTTTTGAATTAGCCCCATTGAATTCCATAAGGGTTGGAACTCCACTCCATTTTTTCGTTTAGAGTTTATAAAGCAACAAATGGAGGATAAAGTTCCGATTTTCTTATTTTATTTGTACGTATAGTCTAATAAGTTAGAAGTAAAAATCCAAAGCGATTATTGGCGCAAACTACTGGAAAGGACTAAAAAGACATCTCAAGTTTCAAAATCCTGAAAAAAAAACTCTAACGCCTTCAAAATAATGACACGTATATATATATAAACGCTACCGCAAATTAAAGCTACAATTAAGGGCCTCGAATTGAAGTAAAAAGCTTTGTAATCCATTTATTAGCGTTGAAGATATAATCAATTTTTGGAAAATATGCTCATATTTTTAGGGAAAATGTTTTATTTTTCAAAAACAATTGCATCAAGGTTTTTACTGTATTACGAAACTACATTTTAAAACCTTTTTAACGGTACCAAACATGCTATATTTTTGCAACAAATTAGTTAATACGAGTTTATTTCTCCAGAAACACATATCAATTCTTGCCAAAATTCAGTTACATGGCCTATGTCAACAACCCTTTTTTGGGTTCCGCTATCATTGTAATGTTAGAATCAATCAAAAGAGGTCGAAACTTTTCACGAACACCAATTAAACTATATAGGTACGTTAGTTTCTTGATATGGTTCCCTGTATTAGCGTTTATATTAATGATTAGCCTATGCATATAAAACGTGTTACTGTTAGAGTTATATGTGTGATTACTTTACTTACTAACTTAAGTGGCGCAGTCTGGAATGAATCTGGGGCTCAACTAATTAGCTAACTCCAGTTGCGCACTTCAAGTTCGTTGCGGTCAGTTTCTACTGCGTTGGACATCTGGCTGTTGTCGAAGTATTAGTTTCCATTCGCTCTACATGTCCTAGTCATCTTAAACAGTTTTTTTTACCAGTGACGCTAAACGGCTTCCTCTCCACACCCTGTCAACACAGACAGGAAGGAAAGGTTTTTTAAAGAATTTTACACTAAAAACGACCGAAGATTTATTTATACGCGAGGATATATTATCGGGATTCTTCATCAAACATCAAACCAAGGGTTTCTTGCTGGTGTGTGCGAGAGATCTAGCTTATCATTCGCAGGTGATCTAATGTCTTGTTAATATTGCCGCTATTGTTCTTCGAAATTATTATGCTGGTGGTATGCTATTACTCTAGAGGACTTGGCAGAGTCTTGCGAATACAGTCTTTCTACATTAAATTTAAATCATCCGTTGAAAATGGATTTTAACTCTTTCTCCGCAGCGTTTTATGAATTCCTACTACGACTCCGCACACCCATTGTGCTGACATCGAGTAGTTAAAATATATATATACTTTGAGGTATATCTATCAAAATTATTCCTCTATGTTGCAAACTTAATGTCTAAACAAATATACCCCTAAAACCCAGCAAATTCATGCGAACAATTTCATTGAAGAATTTGCTGATGTATTTGCGGAAGAGGATTTGAAACATGCCCGGACACACTTGGTGCAAAAGCAAATCGGCACTGGAGATGCCGGACCAATTCGTCAGCCAGTAAGGCGGCTAACATTAGCCATTAGACATACTCGAGAAGAGAGCCTTCGCCACAGGAAATGGCTTGTGGTAGTTCAACGTGTTGCCATTTCGTTTGTTCAATGCTCCTGCAAATTTTGCGCGACTGATGGAGAGCGTTTTTCGAGAATGAATATGCAAAATCTGATGGTTGGGTGTTGTAAAACGAGAGTAGACTCTGATTGGCTTTAACTTGGCAATGCCCAGTGCTCGCAACTCGGACTACACATCAAATGTGCTTATGTCCAAGTGGTAACCATCGGGTACTGGCCTCATCCAACCGGGTTGAATACCCGGTCTGCCGTCCCAGGCGAACCTAGATAAGCTGCTTCGACATATTCGGACAACAGGTTATATAGGAATTTCAATGGTAAGTCAGGCCCCTAGAATAGAGAGAGTGACGTGAACCGACAGGTCAACGGCAGCGCTTAATCCCGTAGTGGATATGGATGGCCCCGTGTCCTAGGGGTATCTAATAAATTGCAACTGGCCCTCCGTGTTGGGGATTGTGCTTTGGGTTAACTACCCACCTATTGAAAAAACCATTAATACGAAGCAACCAATAGCTTCGAAAAGAACTGATATTACTGTTGACGACCCTGCTAAACGAAAAAAATACAACGACGTTCGTATCTGCACCTGGAATGTGAGAACATTAAACAGGAGATGTGCAGGCGAACAACTACAAAGCAGACATTACTGCCATCCAGCAAATACGATGGGATGGGCCGGGAAAAAGAGGATGAAAAACTGTGACATCTACTATGGATCGTATTATAGTGAGCAGAAACAGCGATAGCAATATCTAGGATAACAATATCTAAACTCAATAAGGCCACCGGAAATGACGGCCTTCCACTGAGTTTTATAAAGCTGGCGGAGAAGACTTGGTAAGTAACATCCATCAACTCATAAGCCAAATCTGGGCGGATGAAAGTATACCTGAAGAATGGAACCTCAGCAGCGTTTGCCCGATCCACAAAAAAGGAGATCCTCTGAACTGCGCCAAGTACAGAGGCATAAGTCTAATCAACATCGCCTACAAGATCCTATCTGGCGTAATATGTGAACGCCTGAAACCGTTTACCAACAACCTGATCGACCCTTATCAGTGTGGTTTTAGGCCAGGAAAGTGCAAAATCGATCAAATTTTCACACTTCGGCAGATCCTGGAAAAAAACCCAAGAAGTCCAAATCGATACCCACCACCTATTTATCGATTTGAAACACGCATACGACAGCACTTATAGAGACGAACTATACAGAGCCATGTCTAGTTTTGGCATACTAAGACTAAGTATATGCTGTCAACACGAAAGGACACACAACGACGAATTGGACAGAACGTCACCAAAAAAAAAATACAAATTTTTGGCGCAACAGGCTCGTGAATGGCTTTCTCACAACCATTCATGTGTGCGTGTGTAATTCTTGCACGATGGCGGGACCTCCTGTTTTATGCCGACTCCGAACGGCTAAGTTGAGATAAGCTATTCTTGACAGTTGATACTACTCGGATGATTTGTCAGATCATCACGACAGAACGTCACCATTGAAAGATATAACTTTGAAGTAGTACGGGACATTGTCTACCTCGGCTCCGCTATTAACTCTGACAACAACATCTCGTCAGAAATTAAACGAAGAATTACTCTTGCCAATCGCTATTTCTTTGGGCTAAGAAGGCAATCAAGTAGTAAAGCCCTCACTCGAACTACTAAGAGATCCTATATAAGACCCTGATCATCCCAGTCCTGCTCTACGGCGCTGAAGCATGGACCATATCAAAAGCGGATGAAGAAATCTTTGGTCCCGTTTGCGTTGACGGGCTATGGAGACGAAGATTCAACCACGAACTATACGAGCTGAACAGCGACATACCCCTAGTCAAAAAACTCCGCATTGGACGTTTAAGATGGCTAGGATATGTAGAACGAATGGACGCCACTACTCCGGCTCGCAGAGTCTTCGATTCCCAGCCAGACGTCGGACGCAGTAGAGGAAGACCTCGGCTTAAGTGGAGCGCACAAGAAGAAACCGACCTCAACCAAGTTGGAGTCCGCAACTGGAGGCAGTTAGCTAAGGACCGGGCTAATTGGAGAGCCCCAGGATCATCCCGGACTGTAGCGCCACTTAATGTAGTAATATTAATTCAGATGTATCAGTAGTAACCTTATCCAATTTGGAGCATCTAGCAATTTCCGTTAGAGTGCTATGAAACCTCCCTACTTGGCCATTTGTCGTACTATGGAAAGCTGGAACAGTAAAAATCTTTATTCCAAAGTGGTCCCTTAACAAGGTTGTTATTATTTGTGAGTTAAATTACTTTTCATTATCACAAACAATTGTTTTTGTAATTTTGAAAAAAATTAAGGGTTTTTGGCTTTTGGAGGGTGTCTGTGATAATTCGCCTCAAGACATATTTTGCAATTGGAAATTTAGTGTTGTTGCTTATGTTGCTTAACACCATCCAAATAATTGTGAAGAGTTTGCAGAGACCAAACAATAGCTAAAAGTTCTCATTCATTCGTCTGCCACCTTGCGATAAGACAGCACCTAATGCATGTGAAGAAGCATCAGTAATCAAATCGAATGCCTTTTTCATAATCGGGACAGAGAATAAGAACATCTTCCGAAGTCAATATCCTCTTAATTCGGCAAAATGAATCAATTGCATCTTCATCGAGTTACACAGCATTTTTTTTTCGATTTCGATTCGATTCGATTGCATTGCCATTTTGTACACGTAAATATTTAGTAAGGGGCTTAGCAAGTTGAACGTAGTCTTTGATGAACTTCCTATAATATCCGAAGAGTACAAGAAATGATCTAACACTACGAAGAGTCTTGGGAGTCTTATATCCAATGATACCCCTGACTTTGCCTGGACAGGTATTGATTCCATTAACGGATACTATGAATCCCAAAAACTTAACCTCATCTCTAAAAAAATTAGATTTTTCTGAAGAAACACGCATGTTTGCTTCAGAAAGCCTCATTAAGATCATATTAATGTCTTTGAGATGTTGTTATTTTGTCCTTGAAAAACAATAACATCATCAATATAGATGTGATAACAATTACCGATTTTTTCTCGAAGAACATCATCAATGGCCCTCTGAAATATACTGGGCGCATTTTTCAGTCCAAATGGAAGTCTGTAGAATTCGTATTTGGCATTGTTGCTAGAAAAAGCTGTTTTTTCTCTATCGCGTTCACATAGGTTAATCTGATGAAACCCAGATTTTAAGTCAAAAGTGAGAAAAAAGGACGATTTCCCTAGATTAGCTAGAATAATTGATCTGGAATCGGGTACTTATCATTGATAGTCTTTTTAATTAAGTTTTCTGAAATCAATTAAAAGTCGCATTTTACGATTTCCATCTTCATCATATACTTTTTTATCAACAACCCAAATGGGGTTGTTGTAGGGTGAACGCGAAGGTCTTATAATACCATCATTAAGGAGATCGGAAATTTCTCTATTAATAAATTAAGCTGCCGCTGTTGAATAAGGATAGAATTTTGGGAATACCGGCTCATTGTCAGTTGTCATGATAGTTGCGACTATTTTAGTGTTAAATGGTAAGGCTTCGTTAGGGACAGCAAATACTTTTAATTGAGTTTGCATTACAGATAAAAATTGTTCACGCATTTCTGGAGGTACAGTTCCATTATCTAAAATCAGGTTATTTACATCCTTATAGTAGTAGTACAACAGCTTTTCTTCTCCGCCATCATATTTAAGGATTAAAAAATTGAAAAACATATATCGCATTTGGTTAGCCTCTAGCTCTTGTGCGAGAGCCAATGCAGTAGGCATATCAGAAGGTCTTGAGGAAAAAAAAATATCGCTCATTGGCCTTCGTAGGCCTAATATAAAAATCCTCAGAGTGTCTTGCCGGTACTTTTGGTTTAGTGAAGCAATTAGCTCAGTATTTCCAACATTTGTCCTTATAGTTTTGTTAACAATTAACGTTAATTTACGTTCCAAAAAAAAATACAAATTTCTGCGCAACAGGCTCATTAGTACCCAGGGCCTAGCTTTCTCACAACCATTCATGTGTGCGTGTATACTTCTTGCACGATGGCGGGACCTCCTGTATTATGCCAACTCCGAACGGCTAATTTAAGATAAGCTATTCTTGACAATTGATACTACTCGGATGATTTGTCAGATCATCACGAGGGGAGGGCCAGTGAAAAATCATTAAGGTGATTTACGTTCCACTTCATCATAAAACTCAACAATAGACATCGTTCCCTACTTAAAGGTAGACATCTCTTGCTCAATTAAATAAACTGGACGTTTATCGGCGTACGTGAAGTCTAAACGAGTAATTATTGCCCTGAAATTAAGCACGGTATTAAAAAACGATAGCACCGAATCAGCAGGTTTCTTATGATTGCTACAGCCTAGTAATATTTGGAGCTTTCTTCATACCCTACGAAGTGTTTGTGAGCCGCAAAAAAAAGCTTGTCTCCAAGAAACGTACCTTACTTGATCACCAAAAAACTCTGGTAGAGATTTCATAAGATCCAAAGACTGTTCACATATTAATTTGGGGTCAATCGTCACGGCGTTATATTGTACCACCTGAGATGGCGTTTCTAAATTAGTAAGCCTATTCGTTAATTGCAGCCTGAAAAGATTGTGTTGTTGCTTCTACTTCGGTCCGAATTGCAACGGTCATAACAGCACGTAAATGAAACTCATTTCTAATCTAGCTTTTGTTGAGGCAATTTACAATATATATTTAATCGGAGGTAATACTAAATAAATCTTATCAAAATAATAATAATAAATTTAAAAAAAAAATAATAAATTTAATTGCAATTAAAACCAAAAATTTATACGAAATAAACAAAAATCAAATTCACTTAAGCTACAAATAATGAAGACACTGTAACAATCTTGTTGTTTTATACCCTATCCCATAGGGGTATATTAGTTTTGATACTTAGTTTGTAACATAGCGAAATAATTTAGCTACATATACCTCAAAGTGTATGGATCGACTCAGAATCGTTAGCTGAGTCGATTAAGCCATGTCTGTCTGTCCGTCCGTCCGTCCGTGCGTACGTCACCAGTTTTTGGGCCTATCAATTTGAGCTAGAATGATGAAATTTGGTACACTTGGTCTTTGTTGCTCCCAGCAGAATAAGTGTAGAAATTTTTTGAAATCCGCCCACTGCCACGCCCCCTTTGCAAAAAAACGTGTTTTTTGGGCAAACTGTAAGGAATTTAAAAAAAAGTGTCTGAGAAGCGTTGTTAGACAATTGTAATATCTATATTTCGTTCATATAAAGTTTTTTGCCACGCCCACTTTTTGGGGGCGTTTTTAATAAAAAAACGTTTTACGGTCAAATTTTAAAATTTTCGAAAAAAAATTTAATTAAATTTAATTTAATTTAATTAACTTAAGTGGCGCTACAGTCCGGAATGAACCTGGGCCTCAACCAACATGCCTCTCCAATTAGCCCGGTCCTTAGCTAACTGCCTCCAGTTGCGCACTCCAAGTTGGTTGAGGTCGGTTTCCACTTGTGCGCGCCACTTAAGGCGAGGTCTTCCTCTACTGCGTCCGACGTCTGGCTGGGAATCGAAGACTCTGCGAGCCGGAGTATTGGTGTCCATTCGTTCTACATGTCCTAGCCATCTTAAACGTCCAATGCGGAGTTTTTTGACCAGGGGCATGTCGCTGTACAGCTCGTATAGTTCTTGGTTGAATCTTCGTCTCCATAGCCCGTCAACGCAAACGGGACCGAAGATTTTTCGAAGAATTTTTCTCTCGAATCTACCAAGGATTTCTTCATCCGCTTTTGAAATGGTCCATGCTTCAGCGCCGTAGAGCAGGACTGCGATGATCAGGGTCTTATATAGGGTCTCCTTAGTAGTTCGAGTGAGGGCATTTCATCATTTCATCTATAGACAATTTTAACCCACGCCCACTTTTTGGGGGCGTTTTTATATTAAAACCATTTTTATGCACTAACCCATAACATATGCAGGAGAAAAACCTTGTCTTTTGTAGAACCGTAAAATTTGTTGTGACAATGTCATTTTCTATATTTAAACCCCATCGTGATTTAAGCCATGTCCAATTATATTTAATAAGTACTGCAGATTAATTTAAATATAAATTTAATCGCGTGAGTCCAGGTAAAATTACGATGGTTCTATTATTCTTTTATTAGAATTTTTGAAACCACTACTCTCGTTACTAGATAAGTTGGGCGCCAATTAGTCAATCAATAGTCTTTTTATAAATTTTAATTATTTATTTTCTAGTCATACAATTTCAATGTTCTCTATGAGAACCTTCCTGACTTGAATACATTATCAGACTAAACTTAAAACTTAATATGCTCTAAAGGTCTAACTCGAAGGCTGCGTTCATGGCTACGCGTATTCGCGTCGCGCGACGCGATTTGATTCGCTAGTAGCAGACAGTTTAAATGCATTTATTTACTTACTTAAGTGGCGCTACAGTCCGGGACGAAGCAGGGCCTCGACCAACATGCCTCTCCAATTAGTTTCTCACTCCAAGTTGGTTGAGGTCGGTTTCTACCTCAGTGCTCTCCACTTAAGGTGAGGTCTTCCTCTACTGCGTCCGACGCCTGGCTGGAAGCCAGAGTATTGGTGTCCATTCGTTCTACATGTCCTAGCGATCTTAAGCGTGCAATGCGGGGTTTTTTGTACAGCTCATATAGTTCTTGGTTGAATCTTCGTCTCCATAGCCCGTCAACGCAAACGGGACCAAAGATTTTTCGAAGAATTTTTCTCTCGAACCGACCAAGGATTTCTTTATCCGCTCTTGATACGGTCCATTCTTCAGCGCCGTAGAGCAGGACTGGGATGATCAGGGTCTAATATAGGATCTCCTTACTAGTTCGAGTGAGGGCTTAACTACCAAACTGCCTTCTTAACCCGAAAACACAGCAGTTGGCAAGAGTAATTCTTCGTTTGATTTGACGAGATGTTGTTGTCAGAGTTAATAGCGGAGGTAGACAAAGTCCCGTACTACCTCAAAGTTTTATCTGTCAATGGTGACGTTCTGTCCAATTCATCGATGTTGTGTGTCCTTTCGTGTTGACAGCATATACTTAGTCTTACCCTCATTTACTGCTAAACCCATTTTGCAGCTTCCTTCTCTATAGCAGCAATCGTGGCTATGACATCACGTTAAGTCCTACCAATGATGTCAATCGGCGTATGCTAGTAGTGGCACCGATTATTGGAAAATTGTGCCTCTGGTGTTGGATCGGGAGTCACATGACAGCGCATCGCCTTGCCTAAATCCTTTTTTGGCATCGAATGTGTCGGTGAGGTCGTTTCCGACCCCGATGGAGCAACGAGAATTCTCCATCATCATCCTACACAAACGGACGAGTTTGGGCGGTATACCAAAAATAGACATGGCTCTGTATAGTTCGTCTCTATAAATGCTGTCGTATGCGGCTTTGAAATCGATAAATAGGTGGTGGGTATCGATTTGGACTTCTTGGGTTTTAAACCTAAAAGCGCACTGATAAGGGCCGATCGGATTGTTGGTATACGGTTTCAGGCGTTCACATCTTACGGCAGATAGGATCTTACAGGCGATGTTGAGGTGACGTATACCTCTGTAGTTGGCGCAGTTTAGAGGGTCTCCATTTTGTGGATAAGGCAAACGATGCTGAGGTTCCATTCTTCAGGCATACTTTCATCCGACCAGATTTGGCTTATGAGTTGGTAGATCTCCGCCAGCTTTATAAAGCTCAGCGGGAAGTCCGTCATTTCCGGAGGCCTTATTAAGCTTGAGTTTAGATTTTGCTATCCTCACTTCACTTAGGTCGGTTGGTTGACAGTTTTCGCTGCCGCTGCCGATATTAAATGGTTCGTTCTGCCTGACAGCGGAATGTTGTTCGTCATCGCCGTTTAACAGTCTGCAGAAGTGGTTCTTCCATATCCTCAGCATCGACTGAGTCTCAACTACGATATTTCCTTAAAAATTTGTTTAAATGCATTTGACAGAGTAAATAACTGCTTTCTAATAATAAAAGGCGTTTTACTGTAGCGCGTTTGTTGTTTGATATATCACTGTTGAAATGAGTTAAAGTAGGCGAAAAAGCTCCGTCACTATATCACTGTCAATACATAAATAAAAGTAGGCGAAATCGCACCGCCATAAACACTCAATCGCTGGCGATTACGCTTGTAGCGATGTCGCTCGTAATCGCGCGAAAAGCCATCGCGTCGCGCGACGCGAATACGCGTAGCCCTGAACGCAGCCTTTAGCTTTCCAAACTGATTTCCAGAAAAACATTTGTTTTCTTTAGCTTTTCCAGGTGAGAGTATACCTAGATGTCATTTTGTGGGATGTATCCCTTTTTGAGGGATTTCCTGCGAATTTTAATACGTCCGAGGGATAGAGGTACATTTTATCTATTAAATATATTTCTTTCATAGTAACTAATTTCATATAATAACAATTTTCAAACTAGTGAACCGAATACTTAGGTTAAGACAATACTTTCTAGTGATACAGTTCTGAAACCAAGGCATATTTATAATTTTTAAAATATATTTTAAGCTTCTTAAATGAATTCAACGAACTTTTTCAGTCCAAAGATATCTTAATTCATTTATTATCAAGAAAATGCAGGCAGTTGTACATCCGGATTTTGCAAAATTTTATAAAGCCAGAATATTTAGCCATTGATATCGACATAAGTGACAATCCAATTAGATAAAAATGATATTTATTTGATGTGATTCACATATATCCACTTTACATCAAGGCGAACGATTAATTGTTATTGAAAATGCATTAAAATTTTACATATCTGCAGCTCATGATATAAAAAAAGAATGCCACTTCAGAGTGATATAAGATGAGATGGAATTTGTATGCCCAAATATCGCTTTTAATTTCGAAAGCCCAAACAGGTCGAAAGACTTGTTGTTTTTGTTTGAAATGCAACAAAAAAGGGATAAAGTCCATCGAAAGGGATTTTTTACGGTTGATTTGGGATATTCCATCATAACCTTCTGGCAACACTAATACAGTGACCAGAGAATACCTACTTACAGTGAGTAGGGACCAGAGTATATCTACTTACAGTGAGTAGGGACACTCTCGACGATTTAATAATTTGAAGTACCGACTATGCCTCACATACACGAGAAATAGACGGTAGTTAAGGAAGACAAGACAGAGAGATAGAAAAGGAGTAGAACTTTTTCGAATTGTGACACAGGGTGTGGTGTAATCAAACTATCAAAATAATATATATTTTTAATATTTTTGTTTATTGCTAGTTTTTTTGTTTCCTTATTAAACTGTTTAATTATATGATAAACTTGTATTCGAACATACAATTTTATGAGAAATCCCTTATTTTCATTTTAACAGTAAATAAATCATTTTTTCAAAATGAAAATGCGATGCATCGCAAAGTTTTTTAGGAAATACAAACATATTTGGAAAACAGGATTTAAATTTTTTTCAAGATTCTCTAAGTAGTTGAATAATTGTTGAGAAGGTCGTGTAAATCTCGCACCCTTATATTTTTCAAAATTTGTAAAATAAGAGGAAACATTTTTAGCTCACACTCCTAGTTTAAGCTTTATTTGATTTTTTTTTGTTCATGCATTTCATGCATTTTCAATACTGAGGTCAACTGTTTTATTGTTCGGTTTTGAAAGTGAAATTCGTGATTTCAGCCGAAATACGAAACATTCCGCGCTATAATTTCAATTCTCAAATTCGCAATTCAAAATCGGAATGTCAAATCAAACATTACTTGTTTCTCCTACAAAAAACATTTTTTCTCCTAGAAACGTTAAATTGCTCTGTAATTTGTTTTAGAAAAATTGTTCAGAAAACAAATTTAAATTTAAGAAAGCAAATGCATTAACTTTAATAATAATTGAAAAATCGTATGATGGCCTATTGCTTTTCTTTTCAAATAGCTTTTGCAAATCTCATATCATCGAAATAACAACACGGTTGCGCAAGATTTCTTGTTAAGAGACATTTAACACAGTTTTCTTCATTTCACTAAATATTCATTAATATTATTTTATATTAACTAAAATCAAATAGTCAATATATTTTGGGTAAAACGAAGTTTGCCGGGTCAGCTAGTATAATATAATTATTTTATTTTAAATAAATAATTATAACACCCTTTTTTGAATTAATAGATGAAATTGAATAACTTTTGACAATTTAATTTAAGCACGCCTTTAAAAGTACGGGTACAAAAAAATAAAGCAATTTCCCCTCAAGTCTGCCTACTTAATTAGTGTGACCATCATCTATACAATATGGAACCTAAAAAGTGTGTCAATAAAACTTAAAATTGTTCAATATGATAATATATATAAGAAGTAATAGATATGCAAAAATGTTTAGTTTTATATTCTGCAGTGAACATTTATATTGAAGATCTATAACTAAGTCTTTTTATCAATAACCAATGCAAAAAACAAAAAAATAAAACAAACTTTAAACATATGAGAGGCTACAATCCGCTATGCGGATCGTTGAATAACCTATCTCATCCCATCCTTTAAATTAATATCCTCAAAATATAGGCCTTATGGCGATGAAACACAGAAAATGACATTGTCACAATATATTGCTCAGACAGTTTCTCAAAATCTTTTGTGGTTCGACAAAAAACAACGTATTTCTATTGCCAATGCCTTGGGATTGGGTATACAAATGGTTTTTGTAAGAAAACGCCCCCAAAATGTGGGCGTAGGTGAAAATGATCTATGAACAAAATGTTTTTATTAGCATTGCGAAAGTATTTGCATCAAAATTTTTTTCGAAAGTTTTAAAATTTGGACAAAAGGCGTTTTTTACTAAAAACGCCCCCAAAAAGTGGGCGTGGCAAAAAACTTTGTATGAACGAAATATAGATATTAGGGGGCGTGGCAGTTGGCGGATTTCAAAAATTTTTACACTTGCTCTGGTGGCACGGACGAGGATCCTATATACCAAATTTCATTATCCTAGCTCAAAATTTAAGGCCCAAAAACCGCTGACGAACAGACAGACGGACGGACGGACGGACAGACAGACATGGCTAATTCGACTCAGCTAGCGATTCTGAGTCGATCCATATACTTTGAGGTATATGTAGCAAAATTATTTCTCTTTGTTACATACTAAGTATCAAAACTAATATACCCCCCTATTGGATAGGGTATAAAAAGCAAACTTGGTAACCTGGTCAACTCATTTGATTCCTGAATAGCTGAGGGGAAATACTACTACACTGACAATCACGCCAGCCCGCCTTTAGAAAAGCATTATGGGAAATTTTCATTTATGTATCTTACGCAAATTTGCTAAATGCGATAGTGGTGGTTAAATGTGTTGTGTCCTCTTTTATTATACCTGATTGCGCATATGGATTAAAGTCAATCCTTTTTACCTGTTTTCACTTATGCGACATTTGTTGTAGTGTTTGTAGTAGTACGAGTTGCATATTTATGGAGAGTGTCCCTACTCACTGTAAGTAGATATACACTGTTCCAGGTAAACAACTTTGCTTCTGCATAGCTCTTCCAGAATAACAATTTGTGTTTGCATGTTAAACAACAGCTATGCAGGGCGCATGCCTGTAGTTGGTCTTTTACGGGGAATAAGGAGATGATGTTAACTTGTATAATACTTCAGTGTACACTATTCATTGCAATACCAATAATTCAAACAAGTGTACAACAAAAAAGAGTACCACACAAAAAAGAAACAGTTACTGTACAATACTTGGCAATGGTCACTTGAATACCCTATCCCATCCCATCCTTAAAATGAATCTCCCCGAAATGTGGACTTGATGGTGATGACATATAGAACATGATGTTATTTAGAAATTATTACATAATGTTATGGAAAAAAGTATTTAGAAAACTCCCGAAGTAATTGAGTTATGTAATACTTGCACTAAACTAGTAATATATTTTAAAAAAATCGGGTGTAACAAAATACATTCAATTTGATTATTGATGCTAAACATAATATAAATATTGTCGAAATTTGATTGTACGAACGTTTATTATTATAATGAATTTCCGTTATTTCAATTTTAAATAGCCTACAATTATGACCAAAAAATCCTGGATACGGAGTTTGAAGTAAATTGGTCAAGCTGTTTAGGTTGGGAGACCATTACAAACAGACGGACACTTTTTTGAGCTCCACTATGTTAGAATCAATCAAAATCTGATGTCTAAAATGTTTACAAAAACAAATGAGAAGGCTACAATCCGCTGTGCGGATCGTTGAATACTCTATCCCATCGCATCCTTAAAATTAATATCCCCAAAAAGTGGGCTTTATGGTGATAAAATATAGAAAATGACGTTGTCACAACATATTGTAGGCATTTTATCAAAATCTGTTATGGTTCGACAAAAAACAATGACTTTCTCCTGCATTTGTTACGGAGAAGAGTATACAAATTGTTAGAAAACGCCCCAAAAAGTGGGCGTGGGTTAAAATGGTCTAAGGACGAAATGTTTATATTAACTCTATTAATGTTTTTGCACCGAAAGTTTTTTTTTTTAAATGTCTTTAAAAATTAACCGTAAACCGTTTTTAACAGAAAACGCCCCCAAAAAGTAGACTATGCCAAATGCATCACATACAAATTACACATTTATTTAAACAGCTAACGGCGGGCAAAGCAAGGCGAGCATGGGTCAGTTAATTCCAATATAAAGAAAATTGATATTCGTAATGACATAGAAGAAATTGTTTAAAAAAATTTCATTAATTTGTTAGTTTTATTATATATTACTAATGTTATTCACCATGTCTTAATTCGTCGATTTTCCTAACAGCTATTTCTTACTAATCTGCCACTTAAGAAACTTGGCTTTGACTTTCAACAAAAGTAAGTAAACGAATATTTGGTATACTCAGTGTACTCAGTGAACTTAGTGTAGTGTACGCTACTTTTTATGGTAACCCATTTTTTAATACTCGTTCTTTATGAGTGTACTGCACTAACCCCCTTATTCTTTAGAATTTACTAAAACACATATCGGTTGTATAGATATACAGTGTAAAGTTTTTTATACACCCTTTATTCAGTGTTGTATAAGTTTTATGAATAGGTAAGGTTTTCGCGTTTAGAGACATTATAAGGCCTACATAACTTTATACACCCCTTATAATGAGTTTATGAATAAGGCTATAAGTGTTGGGTTTAAAATGGGTACCAAACTCATATAGTAATCAATTGTCAGGTGAAAAGTAAAATGAATTAATCAGTGAGTACAATAATGAAGTGTACTTGAAATAAAACGAATGCCTTGGAACTAGTTTCAAGACATTCAATGCAGATTTATAATCCGAACATTACTTTCCTAGGCAACTTCAATGCTCGGCCAAATAAGACTTCGCATGGGGAGTGTCCGGTAGTGCTATGCACCGCGTTTCGGTACCTCATCAGGAACTAGGGAACGCAACGATAACAGTTTCGATAACAGTACTCGCCATTTGAAATTGGCATTCTATTAATGTTTGGGTATATGCAAAGTTTGAATATGAGGGGGAGCCATGCTGCCCCCTGCAATCCCCGTTCTTCAATATTGGATTTGGGTTGCGTGCGAGTTTGGATGCATGCAAAGGATATAAGCACCCCAAGCAAAAGGCATTAACAGCCGCTGGAAGCTACAATCATATATCATTTTTAAAACTAACCCAACAAGTGGAGATAGGCTTAAAATTGAATGGGGATGAAATATAGAAAATAGCATTGTTAAACATCTCGTTCAGACATTTTATCTAAATCTTTTATAGATCGACAAAAAGTGACGTTCTTCTATGGCATATGAACTGTTGTAGGGTATAAAAATGGTTTTTGTAAGAAAAAAAAACCCAAAAAGTGGAAGTGGGTTAAAATGAACCAAAGACAAAATGTTTATATTGTTATTATGGAAGTATTTGCATCGAAATTTTTGTCAACATTCTTTAAAATTAGACCAAAAAAGTTTTTTATTTAAAACACCCCCAAAAAGTGGGTCTGGAAATAAACTTTGTATGGACAAAAATAGATATTAGGATTGTCTAAATACGTTGTTCAGACACTTACGTTTGGTCAAAAAACAACGTTTTTCTAAAAAGGGGGCGTGGCAGTGGGCGGATTTTGAATTTTTTTACACTTGTTCTGGTGGCACGTACAAAGATCCTATATACCGAATTTCATTACCATAGCTCAAAATATAAGACCCAAAAATCATTGACGAACAGACAGACGGACGGACGGACAGACGATTGTCAGTCGATCCATACACATACTTTGAGATATATCTAGCTTAATTATTTCTATATGTTAAAAACTATGTATCAAAACGTATATACCCCTATGGGATAGGGTATACAAAAGTACAAGCATAATTCTAATATCTTGTTTTAATTTTGTTTGTATTGCAGGAATACGAATAGTTGGACTTTTTTACAATAAGCCCATACAGCTGACGTATCCATCAACACAACTATATTACAACTACTATACAGCAGCAGCGGCGGCGGCGGCTGCAGCATCGACAAGTGCTCCAACATATTTACCATATTCAGCAATACATTTTGGAGGAACAATCCGATCGCCACATTTTAATAGCACAACGACAGAGCGACCGCCTACACCTGAACCACCACCCCGGTGCAGGTCACCATCACACCCATTCAAAACTAAATCAAAAAAAAATAGTATAGCGGAAGCTACTGCAACGTAGCGAAATCTGAACGACGTAGTTTCCATGTAAGTTAAAAATATGAATACATAAATTAAACTCTTTTATTTTTACGTGTAGAAAAAATTATAAGAGGTAACGAAAAAAATGTGATCCTGCTTGCCGAAAGATACTAGCAACTGAAAAACATAATTTTGATAAATTTCAAAAAATATCTTTTTTCACATGCAAACGAACGTTTTTCAAAGCAACATTTCTTTCCTTGTTAATTGTGAACATGCTTTTTAAATAGGAAAATTGGCAAATTTTTGCATATAGTAATAAAAAAGACGTCGTGACCGTTAAAATACTTAATTAAGACTCATTGTTATGAACTAACTGAATAATACTTAAACCTAATGCAACACATTTCTTATCTTTGTCTTCACATGAAGATAAAGATAGAGGTTGCTGCGTTTCATATTGCGCAAATATCAGTTTCTCTTATCTTAATCTTCCCACGAAGATGGAAAAGAGAAGATGTTGTTCACTTGAACAACATTCCTCACCGCGACTCGATATTTGATACCGAGTAAACACTGAGGAATGTGTTCCGTGTGCGAAATTTCGTTTATGTGCACTAGAAACAAGAGTGCACATATGACACTTCCCCCCTTAAATATTTTTGGGCTCCAAAAATTAAATACAAAAAAAACTACAATTTATTTGAGCTCCAAAATTTAATGAAAACATATGAGAAGGCTACAATCCGCTGTGCGGATCGTTGAATACCCTATCCCATCCTATCCATAAAACTAAAATCCCCAAAAAAGGGGACATGGCTAAAAACACGATGTGGATAAATAGAAAAAATGATATAGTGACAACAAATTCTTCAGACTGCTTACAAAACACTTTAACGGTTCTACAAAAGACAAGGTTTTCTCTTGCATATGTTATGGGGTAGTGTATAAAAATGGTTTTTATATAAAAACGCCCCCAAAAAGTGGGCGTCGGTTAAATGGTATATATAAGAAATGTTCATATTAATAATGTTAATGATTCTGCATCAAAATTTTTTTCGAAAAATTTAAAATTTGACCGAAAACAGTTTTTTATTGAAAACGCCCCCAAAAAGTGGGCGTGGCAAAAAACTTTATATGGACGAAATATAGATATTAATATTGTCTAAATATGTTGTTCAGAAACTTTTTTAAAATTCCTTACGGTTTGGTCAAAAACTGAGTTTTTCTTAAAAGGGAGCGTGGCAGTGGGCGGATTTCAAAAATTTTTACACTTGTTCTGTAGGCAGAGACGAGGATCCTATATACCAAATTTCATTATCCTAGCTCAAAATTTAAGGCCTAAAAATCGGTGACGTACAGACGGACGGCCGGACGGACGGACGGACAGACAGACATGGCTTAATCGACTCAGCTAGCGATTCTGAGTCGATCCATATACTTTGAGGTATATGTAGCAAAATTATTTCTCTATGTTACAAACTAAGTATCAAAACTAATATACCCCTATGGGATAGGGTATAAAAAGAATTTAAGCAATTATGCATTGAAAATTGAACCAGGAATAGTTTCATTGGGATTTTTAATTTCATCCCTTTCTGATTTAACATTTATATTTTTATACCCTATCCCATAGGGGGGTATATTAGTTTTGATACATAGTTTGTAACATAGAGAAATAATTTTGCTACATATACCTCAAAGTATATGGATCGACTCAGAATCGCTAGCTGAGTCGAATTAGCCATGTCTGTCTGTCCGTCCGTCCGTGTGTCCGTCCGTCCGTCTGTCTGTTCGTCACCGATTTTTGGGCCTTAAATTTTGAGCTAGGATAATGAAATTTGGTATATAGGATCCTTGTCCGAGTCACCAGAACAAGTGTAAAAATTTTTGAAATCCGCCCACTGCCACGCCCCCTTTTTAGGAAAACTTTTTTTTTGGCCAAACCGTCAGGAACTTAAAAAAAGTGTCTGAGCAACATATTTAGACAATCCTAATATCTATATTTCGTTCATACAAAGTTTTTTGCCACGCCCACTTTTTGGGGGCGTTTTTAGTAAAAAACGCTTTTTGTCCAAATTTTTAAACTTTCGAAAAATTTTTTGATGCAACTACTTCCGCAATGGTAATATAAACATTTTGTCTATAGATCATTTTCACCTACGCCAACATTTTGGGGGCGTTTTCTTACAAAAACCATTTGTATACCCCATCCCAAGGCATTAGCAATAGAAATACGTTGTTTTTTTGTCGAACCACACAAGATTTTGAGAAACTGTCTGAGCAATATATTGTGACAATGTCATTTTCTATATTTCATCGCCATAAGGCCTATATTTTGAGGATATTAATTTAAAGGATGGGATGGGATAGGGTATTCAACGATCCGCATAGCGGATTGTAGCCTCTCATATGTTTTTATTTCTTTTTGAAAATTTATACAAAATAAAAGAAATACTACATAAAAATAAAATTATCGTTAAATTCAAGGTCACAGATATGTAATTTGAAGTATTTGTTTTGTTATTGATGTATTTATTTATTTATTTATTATTTGCTTTCTGAAATTGGTGTATGCGGTTGGAAGTAAAATACTGCTAAAAATTTGTTGAATTTTATTGATAAATGTTGAATTATTAATTTTTATTTGACAATTGGCAAATTTTATTAGATTATTATTTTTTAAAGTTAAATCTTGCTCAATACAGTTTTGTTGTAATTTAGTTGTTAACAAGTTTCGAGTAATTATTATATTTTCAAATGCTGTTTCTATAGAACTTTCGTTGTTATGTTTAAACGGACATTTTGTTTTTCAAATATGTTACTGATACATTTATTGTCATGTTGTATAAGATTATTTTTAAAATTACATTTTCGGTATAAGTGTAAATATTGTTTTTTTGTATAATTATAACTTGGTTATCTAAATCTAATTGTTCAAACTTTTCATTTGGAAAAGGAATAACTAATGCTTTGTAAAATTTTTCTTTTGTAAAGGTGGGCACACCAATAGCAATGACTAAGAAATTTTTCCTGAAGAAAATTCTGCTTCGAAGATATGGGAACATCTCTACTGTTATGTTATGTCTGTCTACTTCTTCTTTTGTCAAAATATTGTGCCCTAACACGTTTAAATGACTTAACAAAATTATCTGATAATTTTCCTAGATGCTTATTAATTGTTGTAACGTCGGCATAGCTATGTAAAATAAATTTCGAATTATCAATTTCAGATATAGTTTTATTAGTTTCTGAATTAATTTTGAACAAAAATGTATTAATCTTGCGTTCTTGAACATTGATGTGTTCTGTAATATCGTTAAGGTTTTTTACTAAGTAATTATTTATGATAACCTGCTAATTCAATTGGTCAACTGTCTGTTTTGGTGTTTTTTTCTAAATTGTCTAAATGCTCGTATATAGCAATAAAGTCGTCATCATCCATTGTGCCTGCCAGTTTTTTTAAACCGTAACCCAC
This sequence comes from Rhingia campestris, assembly GCA_932526625.1. Lineage (NCBI taxonomy): Eukaryota > Metazoa > Arthropoda > Insecta > Diptera > Syrphidae > Rhingia > Rhingia campestris. The sequence goes on from OW052183.1 coordinate 76,725,280, forward strand.
AATGTTAAAAAACGATCTTTTTATACCCTATCCCATAGGGGGTATATTTGTTTTGATACTTAGTTTGTAACATAGAGAAATAATTTTGCTACATATACCTCAAAGTATATGGATCGACTCAGAATCGCTAGCTGAGTCGAATTAGCCATGTCTGTCCGTCCGTCCGTCTGTCTGTTCGTCACCGATTTTTGGGCCTTAAATTTTGAGCTAGGATAATGAAATTTGGTATATAGGATCCTCGTCCGTGCCACCAGAACAAGTGTAAACATTTTTTAAATCCGCCCACTGCCACGCCCCCTTTTTCGGAAAACTTATTTTTTGGCCAAACCGTAAGGAATTTCAAAAAAGTGTCTGAGCAGCATATTTAGACAATCCTAATATCTATATTTCGTTCATACAAAGTGTTTTTCTACGCCCACTTTTGGGGGCGTTTTTTTAGTAAAAAACGCTTTTTGTCCAAATTTTAAAACTTTCGAAAAAATTTTTGATGCAAATACTTCCGCAATGGTAATATAAACATTTTGTTCATAGATCATTTTCACCTAGGCCCACATTTTGGGGGCGTTTTCTTACAAAAACCATTTGTATACCCCATCCCAAGGCATTAGCAATAGAAATACGTTGTTTTTTGTCGAACCACAAAATATTTTGAGAAACTGTCTGAGCAATATATTGTTTCAATGTCATTTTCTGTATTTCATCGCCATAAGGCCTATATTTTGAGGATATTAATTTAAAGGATGGGATGGGATAGGGTATTCAACGATCAGCATAGCGGATTGTAGCCTCTCATATGTTTTGTCTACTGTTACTCAGAGGTGGTATTATAGATGCAAGATTTAGCTTTGCTGTTCATACCCTATCCCATAGGGGTATATTAGTTTTGATACTTAGTTTGTGACATAGAGAAATAATTTTGCTACACATACCTCAAAGTATATGGATCGACTCAGAATCGATAGCTGAGTCGATTTAGCCATGTCTGTCCGTCCGTCCGTCCGTCCGTACGTCACCAGTTTTTGGGCCTTAAATTTTGAGCTAGAAGGATGAAATTTGGTACACGTGCTCTTTGTTGCTCCCAGCAGAACAAGTGTAAACATTTTTGAAATCCGCCAACTGCCACGCCCCCTTTTTGGAAAAACGTATTTTTTAGCCAAACCATAAGGAATTTTGAAAAACTTTCTGAACAACATATTTAGACAATCTAAATATCTGTATTTCGTTCATGTAAAGTTTTTTGCCTCGCCCACTTTTTGGGGGCGTTTTTAATAAAAAACGTTTTTCGGTCAAATTTTAAAATTTTCGAAAAAAATGTTGATGCAGAATCATTAGTAATATAAATATGAACATTTCGTCCATAGATCATTTTAACCCACGCCCACTTTTTGGGGGCGTTTTTATATAAAAACCATTTTTATACACTACCCCATAACATATGTAGGAGAAAACCTTGTCTTTTGTAGAACCGTACAAGTTTTTTATAAGCAGTCTGATGAATTTGTTGTCACCATGACATTTTCTTTATTTTATCCACATCGTGTACTTAGCCATGTCCACTTTTTGGGGATTTTAGTTTTACAGATAGGATGGGATAGGGTATTCAACGATCCGCACTGTGGATTGTAGCCTTCTCATATGTTTATACCCTATCCCATAGGGGGGTGTATTAGTTTTGATACTTAGTTTGTAACATAGAGAAATAATTTTGCTACATATACCTCAAAGTATATGGATCGATTCAGAATCGTTAGCTGAGTCGATTAAGCCATGTCTGTCTGTTCGTCCGTCCGTCCGTCCGTCTGTGTGTCACCGATTTTTGGGCCTTAAATTTTGAGCTCGAGTGTTGAAATTTGGTATATACACTCTCTGGACGACGAAGCAGAACAAGTGTAAAAATTTTTGAAATCCGCCCACTGCCACGCCCCCTTTTAGAAAAACGTAGTTTTAAGCGAAACCGTAAGGAATTTCAAAAAAGTGTCTGAGCAGCATATTTAGACAATCCTTATATCTATATTTCGTCCATTCAAAGTTTTTTGCCACGCCCACTTTTTGGGGGCGTTTTTAATAAAAAACGCTTTTTGTCCAAATTTTAAAACTTTCGAAACAAATTTTGATGCAAATACTTCCGCAATGGTAATGTTAACATTTTGTCTATAGATAATTTTCACCTACGCCAACATTTTGGGGGCGTTTTCTTACAAAAACCATTTGTATACCCCATCCCAAGGCATTAGCACTTGAAATACGTTGTTTTTTGTGGAACCACAAAAGATTTTGATAAACTGTCTGAGCAATATATTGTGACAATGTCATTTTCTGTATTTCATCGCCATAAGGGCTATATTTTGAGGATATTAATTATAAGGATGGGATGGGATAGGGTATTCAACGATCCGCACAGCGGATTGTAGCCTCTCATATGTTTATACCCTATCCCATAGGGGTATATTAGTTTTGATACATAGTTTGTAACATAGAGAAATAATTTAGCTACATATACCTCAAAGTATATGGATCGACTCAGAATCGATAGCTGAGTCGATTTAGCCATGTCTGTCCGTCCGTCCGTCCGTCCGTCCGTACGTCACCAGTTTTTGGGCCTTAAATTTTGAGCTAGAAGGATGAAATTTGGTACACGTGCTCTTTGTTGCTCCCAGCAGAACAAGTGTAAAATTTTTTGAAATCCGCCCACTGCCACGCCCCCTTTTTAGAAAAACGTATTTTGTGGCCAAACCATAAGGAATTTTGAAAAACTTTCTGAACAACATATTTAGACAATCTGAATATCTGTATTTCGTTCATATAAAGTTTTTTGCCTCGCCCACTTTTTGGGGGCGTTTTTAATAAAAAACGTTTTTCGGTCAAATTTTAAAATTTTCGAAAAAAATGTTGATGCAGAATCATTAGTAATATAAATATGAACATTTCGTCCATAGATCATTTTAACCCACGCCCACTTTTTGGGGGCGTTTTTATATAAAAACCATTTTTATACACTACCCCATAACATATGTAGGAGAAAACCTTGTCTTTTGTAGAACCGTACAAGTTTTTTATAAGCAGTCTGATGAATTTGTTGTCACCATGACATTTTCTTTATTTTATCCACATCGTGTACTTAGCCATGTCCACTTTTTGGGGATTTTAGTTTTACAGATAGGATGGGATAGGGTATTCAACGATCCGCACTGTGGATTGTAGCCTTCTCATATGTTTATACCCTATCCCATAGGGGGGTGTATTAGTTTTGATACTTAGTTTGTAACATAGAGAAATAATTTTGCTACATATACCTCAAAGTATATGGATCGATTCAGAATCGTTAGCTGAGTCGATTAAGCCATGTCTGTCTGTTCGTCCGTTCGTCCGTCCGTCTGTGTGTCACCGATTTTTGGGCCTTAAATTTTGAGCTCGAGTGTTGAAATTTGGTATATACACTCTCTGGACGACGAAGCAGAACAAGTGTAAAAATTTTTGAAATCCGCCCACTGCCACGCCCCCTTTTAGAAAAACGTAGTTTTAAGCGAAACCGTAAGGAATTTCAAAAAAGTGTCTGAGCAGCATATTTAGACAATCCTTATATCTATATTTCGTCCATTCAAAGTTTTTTGCCACGCCCACTTTTTGGGGGCGTTTTTAATAAAAAACGCTTTTTGTCCAAATTTTAAAACTTTCGAAACAAATTTTGATGCAAATACTTCCGCAATGGTAATGTTAACATTTTGTCTATAGATAATTTTCACCTACGCCAACATTTTGGGGGCGTTTTCTTACAAAAACCATTTGTATACCCCATCCCAAGGCATTAGCACTTGAAATACGTTGTTTTTTGTGGAACCACAAAAGATTTTGATAAACTGTCTGAGCAATATATTGTGACAATGTCATTTTCTGTATTTCATCGCCATAAGGGCTATATTTTGAGGATATTAATTATAAGGATGGGATGGGATAGGGTATTCAACGATCCGCACAGCGGATTGTAGCCTCTCATATGTTTATACCCTATCCCATAGGGGTATATTAGTTTTGATACATAGTTTGTAACATAGAGAAATAATTTAGCTACATATACCTCAAAGTATATGGATCGACTCAGAATCGATAGCTGAGTCGATTTAGCCATGTCTGTCCGTCCGTCCGTCCGTCCGTCCGTACGTCACCAGTTTTTGGGCCTTAAATTTTGAGCTAGAAGGATGAAATTTGGTACACGTGCTCTTTGTTGCTCCCAGCAGAACAAGTGTAAAATTTTTTGAAATCCGCCCACTGCCACGCCCCCTTTTTAGAAAAACGTATTTTGTGGCCAAACCATAAGGAATTTTGAAAAACTTTCTGAACAACATATTTAGACAATCTGAATATCTGTATTTCGTTCATATAAAGTTTTTTGCCACGCCCACTTTTTGGGGGCGTTTTGAATAAAAAACGTTTTTCGGTCAAATTTTAAATTTTTTGAAAAAACTTTTGATGCAGAATCATTGGTTGTATAAATATGAACATTTCGTCAATAGACCATTTCAACCCACGCCCACTTTTTGGGGGCGTTTTTATATAAAAACCATTTTTATACACTGCCCCATACATATGCAGGAGCAAACCTTGTCTTTCGTAGAACCGTAAATGTTTTTTGTAAGCAGTCTGAAGAATTTGTTGTCACCATGTCATTTTCTTTATTTTATCCACATCGTGTTTTTAGCCATGTCCACTTTTTGGGGATTTGAGTTTTACAGATAGGATGGGATAGGGTATTCAACGATCCGCACAGCGGATTGTAGCCTCTTATATGATTTTATTTCTCTTTGAAGCAACTCATAATCCTCATCGTTTAATTTTTCCTGAAAGGTTTTAATATTTTTCTCCACTATGTTAATCGCTTCTTCATAATTTGTCAAGTTGACAATGTGCAATATCTTCGTAAAATTCTCTACCACATTTAGCTTCTCCAGTTTTACGACGGTGTAACCATACTCGTTGTGTGTGGGTAGTATCTCAATTGTTTGTGTTATTATTGGAGTAAACTGCATTATGATATACAGGAAGAACATCTGTAATGGGATAGGATGAACGTAATAAAATGTTATCGAATTATTCATTTTGATATTTGTTTTGAACAATGTCCGCGCATTGGTTTCCATTTTTCCTACTGTTATCACTGTTAAACCGGTTTACTTTCCTAAGGATTTGATTTTCATAGATTTTACTAATATCTTCCTTGTTATCATTTTTTGTAATAAGGTCAATTGGTTTTAATTTTGTACTCTAGTGTATGGTTCTATTATAAATGACCAAGATTTTATGTAAATTATCATCTAATTCTAATTTATCTCCTTCTACATTAATTATTCATAAATGTTCGTTTAGCGTCCCATGCAGTCTATCAATGTCTGCATTGCCTGTTTTAAGACTTGCTGTAGTTTTATGAAATAGTATGTTATTTTCTTTAAGAAACTCATCAACTGCTGTGTTTACAATACATGTATCACCGTCTGATATAAGTTCATTCATTTTTCCCAAATATCTAATTCTTTCTTTAATTGCCTTCAAAATTGATTGCCAATTACGGTCTTGTAATTTATGGATAGTTGCATATTTGGAAAATTTTTCAATGGTTGTCACATAAAATTTGTTTCTTTCAGGGAACCAGATGTCCATGTGAACTAAGTCGTTAAAATGTTTTGCTGTTTTAGTTAATTCGTTTCTAAATTCTATTGGACGTCTATCAAACTTAGCAACATTGCAAACTTCACAGTTATTAATAAACTTGTGAATAATTAGCTGAAGGTTTGGATAAAAGTAAACCTCTTTTAATTCGTCATATACTTCGTTTATGCCCCTGTGATTGTTTCTTTCGTGTGAGTTACCAACAATTGTGAGCATTTTATTATAATCCGTTATATCTGTTAATTTATTTGACGTTTTTACTAGTTTCAATCTATTATTATTAGCAAAATATTTAACAAAATTGTCTTGAAAATCTATGTAAAGCTTATTATTTTCACAATATATGGCCATTGTGCCCTTGTCAATTAAAATTCTTCTCATTATTTCTAATAAATTGCTCTTTTTATTAACATGAATAATATTATGTACTTTTTTATGTACAATTCTGTGAACTATTTTTTCTTTAACATCATTGTACAAATATATCTGATTTTTATACAAATTTATAGCTTTTTCTGTAATGGGTATATGCTTTGAACTGTCTTCAGGAGCACTGTGTATTGTGGCTAAATTAGAATCATTATCTTCATTTTCTTCATTATTATTAACTTTTAAATTTGGTAATCGAGATAGCCCATCGGCTGCATTAGTCTTGCTCTTAATGTACTCAATATCGTAGTTATACTCATTCAGTTTTATTTTCCACCGCTGTAGTTTTGAATTTGGTTCCTTCAATGAATCCAACCAAATTAGAAGCCTATGGTCTGTCTTTATTACAAATTTTCGCCCAAATATGTAGGGTCTATAATATTTAGTCGCTTGCAAAATGGCTAGAAGCTCTTTTTCAATGGTTAGGGATAGGAAATTTGTCATCAATAGTTATGTTATTTAATTTCCTATAATCGATGACTATTCTCCATTTTTGCACATTTGATTTGTCAATTTTTTTGGGTACTACCCAAATTGGAGAATTGAATGGACTTGTGGACTCTTTAATGATTCCTTGTTTGAGCATTTCATGTATTTGCTTGTCTACTTCATCGCGATGAATCTCGGGATATCGATAGAGTTTTGAATAAATTGGGATATTGTTTTGTGTAACTATTCTATGTTTTATTTCATTAGTGAAAGTAAGGTCATCATTTTCCTTATAGAAAACACCTTTATTCCGAAGTATTAATTTTTTTAAGTTTCTTTGCTCCTCATCGTTCAGATGATCTAAGTTGATATTACGAAATAAATCATTTCTATTAAATATTTCAATTGGATATTCCTTATGAGACTGGTTGAAATAATGTTCTTCTTCCTGATTTAGAAATATCTTCATGATAGCATTGTCTGTTCTTAAAGAACGATTCTTAAAATCAATAAGAGGATTAAGCTTACATAGGATATTATTGCCTATCAAGCCATCATATTTGTCATTAAGTTGTATTCTAGAAAGTCTACTTTATAGTTTAGAACGTTAAATTCATTAAAGATCGGAAATGAACACATAGTATTGATTTATATTTTTTTATTGCACGCTCTTATAGACATATCAACTTTGGATTTCCATTTTGACTTACATAATCCTGGGTTAATTAAGCTAAATGCGGCACCTGTGTCAATAATGAATCTTAATGTTCTCAGAGGATTATCTATTATTATATAAGGTATGTCTCTTCCGAGGCTTCTATCCGAAAATTTTCTTCATTATTAGAAATTTCCATAGGCTCTAAATCATTCCTATTATTCCTATTATTTTGTGAATAACCGCTTCTGTTGTTGCTTTGCCTAGATTGTCGGCTTTGATTTCTGTTATTGTAATTATTGTTACTATTATTAATAGACTGAGGTGTGTTTTGTCTTGTTCTACTTTCTGCTTGCCTATTAACATTTTCGTTCCTACTTCGGTATTCACATTTCTAACCTCTTCATTATTGAACTTATTAAAATTAAAGCGTCTAGTTTGTTGATTCTGTTGACTGTTCTGATTATAACTTTTGTTATTAATCAGTTTATGTCGATTGATAAAATTTACTTGACCGTTGGGTCCAACATTTTGTTGATTTACTTCTAATATTATTTTAAAAGCATCGCTTAAAGTATCTGGATTGCGACTACAAATAACAGTTCTAGTTGGTTCTGGTAGATTGTTTTTAAAAGAATTAAACGCAATTCGATTATTTGAATCAATCATGGATTAATTTTTCTGTGAGTTGTTGAGTAAATAAGAGTTATTAATTCTGCTTAGATAGTTGTTTATTTTATTGTAATAGTCCTCTATTGTAGTTACAACCGTACTGGTTCTGATTTCATCTATTAATGAATCAGTGGATAATCTATCTGTAAAATTATTTTTTAATACAGTTTTGATCTGTTCCCATGTCTCTACCCTGCCATGTCGTTGGAGTGTGCACCTTGCCTTCCCAACAATTTTATCTTTAATATACCCAGTTAGTACAATTTTAGTATTATTATCAAATTCGTTCAACGTGGGAGTTATAGCATCCACGCGTTCAATGAATTCTATGAGTCCAAATATTTCACCATTATATTCTGGTAGCTTGGATATGAAATCTAATACAATTTTTAATTTGTCAGCTATGCTTAGGCCCTCCATTTTTTTTGTTTCAAATTGTCGATGACTTCTTTATAGTATGTTTCGGCAGCTTGGACACCTTGTTGATTATTTATCCTGATTGTTATTGGCAGCTTGGACACCTTGTTGATTATTTATCCTGATTGTTATTGGCAGCTTAGACACCTTGTTGATTATTTATCCTGATTGTTATTGGCAGCTTGGACACCTTGTTGTTTGTAATATATTTTGTTGTTAATTTTTTGTTCGACTGGTCTTTTTTTAATTTTTTTCAAATTTCATTCACTTTTTCAGTAATTTTTTTTTTCGACAGGTCTTCTTGAACTTTCAAAATTTGATTCACTTTTGCAGTCATTATTTTGTTTTCGAAAGGTCTTCTTGAATTTTCAAAATTTGATTCACTTTTTCAGTAATTTTTTTTTCGACAGGTCTTCTTTTGATTCACTTCGACAGGTCTTCTTGAATTTTCAAAACTTGATTCACTTTTTCAGTAATTATTTTGTTTTTTCTTTTTTACCTGGTCCTTTTAAATTTTCAAAATTTTATTCACTTTTTCAGTAATTATTTTGATTTTTTCTTTTCGACGGGTCTTCTTGAATTTTCAAAACTTTTTAAGTAATTATTTTGATTTTTTCTTTTCCGACTGCGCCAGTAATAAAAAAGACGTCGTGACCGTTAAAATACTTTATTACGACTCATTCTTATGAACTAACTGAATAATACTTAAACCTAATGCAACATATTTCTTATCTTTGTCTTCACATGAAGATAAAGATAGAGGTTGCTGCGTTTCATATTGCGCGAATCTCAGTTTCTCTTATCTTAATCTTCCCACGAAGATGTTGTTCACTTGAACAACATTCCTCACGCGACTCGATATTTGATACCGAGTAAACACTGAGGAATGTGTTCCGTGTGCGAAATTTCGTTTATGTGCACTAGAAACAAGAGTGCACATATGACAATATAGTTGATATAATTGACAATGAAATTATAAAGCTTGTTCACAAAATACACACCCTTATTATATACTTTTAAGCATCAAAACTCTCTCAAATCAAATCTCTCAATCCGTATATTTTCAGGTATATCTAACTGAATTATTTCTATATGTTTTATATGTTGGGATGAAGTATATAAAATTGCATGGCCACAACATACTGTTAACATAGGATATGGTTTAACAAAACACAACCGTTTTGTACCCTATCCCATAGAGAAATAATTTCGGTAGATATACCTCAATGTATATGGATCGAATCAGAATCTCTAGATGAGTCGATCTAGCCGTGTCTTTCTATTCGTCCGTCTGTCTGTGTGTCACCGAATTTTGGGCCTTAAATTTCGAGCTAGAGTGTTGAATTTTACTATATAGTCTCTCTGGTCGACGAAGCAAAACAAGTGTAAAAATTTTAAAAATCCGCCCAATTCCGAAAAAGTTGTTTATAACCTATCCCATAGGGGTATATTAGTTTTGATACATAGTTTGTAACATAGGGAAATAATTTTGCTACATATACCTCAAAGTATATGGATCAACTCAGAATCGCTAGCTGAGTCGAATTAGCCATGCCTGTTTGTCCATCCGTCCGTCTGGGCCTTAAATTTTGAGCTATGATAATGAAATTCGGTATATAGGATCCTTGTCAGTGCCACCACAACAAGTGTAAACATTTTTGAAATCCGCCCACTGCCACGCCCCCCTTTTTAGGAAAACGTTTTTTTTTGGCCAAACCATAAAGAATTTTAAAAAAGTGTCTTAGCAGCATATTTAGAGAATCGTGATATCCATATTTCGTCAATTTAAAGTTTTTTGCCACTCCCACTTTTTGGGGGCGTTGTTAATAAAAAACGTTTTCTGGTCAAAAATTTCGAAATTTGTTGATGCACAATCATTGGTAGTCTTAATAGGAACATCGTCAATAGACTATTTTAACCCACGCCCACTTTTTTGGGGCGTTTTCTCAAAAAAAAAAAAAAACATTTGTATGCCCTACCCCAAGGCATATGCAATAGAAAAACGTTGTTTTTTGTCGAACCATAAAAGAATTTGATAAACCTTCTGAACAATATGTTGTAATAACGTCATTTTCAGTACTTTATGACCATAAAGGATAGGGTATTAAACGATCCGCATAGCGGATAAACCATAAAAGATTTTGATAAACTGTCTAAACAATATGTTGTGACAACGTCATTTTCAATATTTCATCGCCCACATTTTGGGGATAATCCTTTTATTGATGGAATGGGATAGGGTATTAAACTATCCGTACAGGGGATTGTAGCCTTCTGATATGTTTATACCCTTTCCCATAAGGGTATATTAGTTTTGACATTAAGTATGTAACATATGAGAAGGCTACAATCCGCTGTGTGTATCGTTTAATACCCTATCCCATCACAATTTTAAAAATAAAATATAAAATTAATAAACTTAAAATGGCAATGATAATATGATAATATAATATGAACATAATATACATACAGGGGTATATTAGTTTCGATACGTAGTTTGTAACATAGAGAAACAATTTACCTAGATATAACTTAAAGTATATGGATCGACTCAGAACCACTAGCTGAGTTGAGTAAGTCATGACTGTCTTTCCGTTCGTCCGGCCGTCCGCCTGTCTGCATGTCACCGATTTTTAGCTTAAATTTAGAGCTAGGATAACGATTTAGAGCTAGGATAGGATGCCTGTTCGAGGCTACAGAACAAGTGTAAACTTTTTCAAAATTCGCCCATTGCCTCGCACACTTTTTAGATAAACATTATTTTTAGTCAAACGGTTAAGATTTTTGAAAGAGTGTCTGAATGAATATTTAGACAGTCTCAATTTTTTGGTCAAATTTTCAAATATTCGAAAAAAAACTTTAATAAAATTATTTTAACATTTCGTCCTTACACCATTTTAATCCACTCCCACCATTTGGGGGCGTTTTTCTTCAAAAATCATTTGTATACCTAACCGCAAGATGCAATAGAAAAAGGTTTTTTTTTGTCGAACCAAAAAAGATGTTGATAAACTGTCTGAACAATGTGTTGTCACAACGTCATTTTCTATATTTCATCGCCATAAAGCCCACATCTTGAGGATACTAATTTTAATAATGGGATGGGATAGGGTATTCAACGATCCACACAGCGGATCTTAGCCTCATATGTTCTAATATGTTTATACTCTATCACAAAGGGGTACAATAGTTTTGATACATAGTTTGTAACATAGAGAAATAATTTAGCTAGATACACCCAATGTATATGGATCGACTCAGAATCGCTAGCGTTAATAGAGTTAATATAAACATTTCCTTTTAGAACTTTTTAGAAGCGTTTTCCTACAAAAAAAATTGTATACACTACTCCATAGCATACGCAGGAGAAAAGCGTTGTTTTTTTGTCGAACCATAAAAGATTTGGATAAGCTGTTTGAACAATAATGTTGTGAAAATGTCATTTTATATATTTCATTGCCATAAAGTCCATATTTTAGTGATATTCATTTTACGGATGGGATAGGATAGTATTAAACGATCCGAACAGCGGATTCATATATATATTTTAGCTCCTAGTTTGTTTAAGTATCTACTTAAATTCACAAGTCCCAAATCCAGTCCTTCATTTGCCGTCATACAATTTATGCATTTTATTATTGCTTCTTTGTCGCATTCGCTAGTTACTATGCGTAATTATTCGCGATAAATAAATGTTTAAACTGTAGACTTTATGTAGGTTTATACTATTCAAATTTTCAAAAGAACATATGAGAGGGCTACAATCCGCTGTGCGGATCGTTGTATACCCTACCCCATCCCATTTGTAAAACTAATGTCCCCAAAATGTGGACATGTCTTAAAACACGATGGGGATTAAATATAGAAAATGACAATGTCACCACAAATTGTACGGTTCTACAAAAGACAAGGTTTTTCTCCTTCATATGTTATGGGGTAGTGTATAAAAATGTTTTTTATATAAAAACGCCCCCTAAAAGTGGGCGTGGGTTAAAATGGTCTATAAACGATTTATATTAATATTACTAATTATTCTGCATCAACATTTTTGTCGAAAATTTTAACATTTGAGAAGGCTACAATCCGCTGTGCGGATCGTTGAATACCCTATCCCATCCTATCCATAAAACTAAAATCAACACAAAACATATGAGAGGCTACAATCCGCTGTGCGGATCGTTGAATACCCTATCCATCCCATCCTTAAAATTAATATCCTCAAAATACATGCCTTATAGCGATTAAATACATAAAATGACATTGTCACAATATATTGCTCAGACAGTTTATCAAAATCTCTTGTGGTTCGACTAAAAACAACGTATTTCTATTGCTAATGCCTTGGGATGGGGTATACAAATGGTTTTTGTAAGAAAACGCCCCAAACTGTGGGCGTAGGTGAAAATGATCTATGGACAAAATGTTGATATTACCATTGCGGAAGTATTTGCATCAAAAATTTTTTCGAAAGTGTTAAAATTTTGACAAAAAGCGTTTTTTACTAAAAACGGCCCCAAAAAGTGGGCGTGGCAAAAAACTTTGTATAGACGAAATATAGATTGTAAGATTGTCTAAACATGCTGCTCAGACACTTTTTTGAAATTCTTACGGTTTGGCTTAAAACTACGTTTTTCTAAAAGGGGGCGTGGCAGTGGGCGGATTTCAAAAATTTTTACACTTGTTCTGCTTCGTCGGCCAGAGAGTCTTTATACCAAATTTCAACACTCTAGCTCAAAATTTAAGGGTATAAACATATGAGTGGCTACAATCCGCTGTGCGGATCGTTGAATACCCTATCCCATCCTATCCTTAAAATTAATATCCTCAAAATATAGGCCTTATGGCGATGAAATACAGAAAATGACATTGTCACAAACAGTTTATCAAAATCTTTTGTGGTTCGACAAAAAACAACGTATTTCTATTGCTAATGCCTTGGGATGGGGTATACAAATGGTTTTTGTAAGAAAACGCCCCCAAAATGTGGGCGTAGGTGAAAATGATCTGTTGACATAACGTAATGGTGAATATGATCTGTTGACATAATGTTAATGTTACTATTCCGGAAGTATTTGCATCAAAACATTTTTCGAAAGTTTTAAAATTTGAACTAAAAACGCCCCCAAAAAGTGGGCGTGGCAAAAAACTTTGTATGGACGAAATATAGATATTAGGATTGTCTAAATATGCTGCTCAGATACTTCTTTAAAATTCCTTACGGTTTGGCTTAAAACTACGTTTTATTAAAAGGGGGCGTGGTAGTGGGCGGATTTCAAAAATTTTTACACTTGTTCTGGTGACTCGGACAAGGATCTTATATACGAAATTTCATTATCCTAGCTCAAAATTTAAGGCCCAAAAATCGGTGACGAACAGACAGACGGACGGACGGACGGACGGACAGACATGGCTAATTCGACTCAGCTAGCGATTCTGAGTCGATCCATATACTTTGAGGTATATGTAGCAAAATTATTTCTCTATGTTACAAAATATGTATCAAAACTAATCTACCCCTATGGGATAGGGTATAAACATGTGGGGATCATTGAATACCCAATCCCTTCCCATCCTTAAAATTAATATCCTCAAAATCTTGGCTTTATGGCGATGAAATACAGAAAATGGCATTGTCACAACATATTGTTCAGTTGACAGTTTATCAAAATCTTTTAATGCCTTGGGATGTGGTATACAAATGGTTTTTGTAGGAAAACGCCCTCAAAAAGTGGGGGTAGGTAAAAATTATCGTTAGACAAAATATTTATATTATCATTACGGAAGTATTTGCATAAAAAGTTTTTTTGAACTTTTTAAAATTTTGACTAAAAGCGTTTTTTACTAAAAACGCCCCCAAAAAGTGGGCGTGGAAAAAAACTTTATCTGAACGAAATATAGATATTCAGATTGTCTAAATATCTTAATTAGAAAGTTTTTTAATATAATTTAATTTTTTTTTTAATTTAATTTTAATTTAATTCTTCACCGTTTAACCAAAAAGAACGGTTTTCTAAAAAGTGGGCGTGGCAGTTTGCGGATTTTAAAAATGTTTATACTTTTTCTGTAGCACAAGGATTCTATATATCAAATTTCATTATCATAGCTCAAAATTTAAGGCCTTAAAATTTCGTATGCATATACGAAATATAGATATTAGGATTGTCTAAATATCTTGTTCACAATTTTTTTTCAAAATTCCTTGCCGTTTGACCAAAAATAACGTTTATCTTAAAAGTGGGGGTGGCAGTAGGCGGATTTTGAAATTTTTAACACCTGTTCTGTAGGCACGGGCAAGGAGTCTATATACCAAATTTAAGGCCTAAAAATCGGTGACGTACAGACAGACAGACATGGCTTAATCGACTCAGCTAGCGATTCTGAGTCGATCTATATAGTTTTAGGTATATATAGCTAAATTATTTCTCTATGTGACAAACTATGTATCAAAACTACTCAAATATGTGATAGGGTATGAGCCTGGGCTTCAACCAACATGCCTCTCCAATTAGCCCGGTTCTTAGCTAACTGCCTACAGTTACGCACTTCAAGTTGTTTGATGTCGGTTTCGACTTGAACGCGCCACTTAAGGTGAAGTCTTCCTCTACTGCGTCCAGCGTCTGGCTGGGAATCTAAGACTCTGCGAGCCGATGTATTTGTGTCCATTCGTTCTGCATGTCCTAGCCATCTCAAAAGAACAAGGCGAAGTTTTTTGACCAGGCATATGTCGCTGTGCAGCTCGTATAGTTCTTGGTAGAATCTTCATCTCCAAAGCCCGTCAACGCAAAAGGGACCGAAGAATTTTCCTCCCGTAGAGCAGGACTGGGATGATCAGGGTCTTATATATGATCTCCTTATTAGTTCGAGTGAGGGCTTTATTACTACATTGCCTTTTTTTCCTGAAGAAACAGCGGTTGGGAAGAGTAGTTCTTCTTTTAATTTCTAACGAGATGTCAGAGTTAATAGGGGAGCCGAGGTAGACAAAGTCCCATACTACCTCAAAGTTATATCTGTCAATGGTGACGTTCTGTCGAATTTGTTCTTGTTGACGGCATATACTTAGTCTTACCCTCATATACTGCTAAACCCATTTTTGACGCTTCCGTCTGTATACTAGCAAACATGGCTATGACATCACGTTGAGTCCTACCAAATGATGTCAATATCGTCGGAGTATGCCTGTAGTTACACCAATTGTGTGTTCCTCTGGTGTTGGAGCGGGGGTTTTGCAAAATCCTCTCAATAATCAAATTAAAGAAGTCACATGACAGAGCATCGCCTTGCCTAAATCCTTTTTTTGGTAGAATGTGTCGGTGAAGTCGTTTCTAACGCTGATGGAGCAGCGAGAATTCTGCATCGTCATCCTACACAAACGGACGAGTTTGGACGGAATACCAAAACTAGACATGGCACTTTATAGTTCGTTTCTATAAATGCTTTCGTATGCGGCTTTGAAATCGATAAATAGGGGGTGGGTATCGATTTGGACTTCATGGGGTTTTTCCGGAATCTGCCGAAGTGTGGAAATATGATCGGTTGTGGACTTTCCTGGCCTAAAACCACACTGATAAGGGCTGATCAGGTTGTTGGTAAATGGTTTCAGTCGTTCACAATTTACGGCAGATAGAATCTTTTAGGCGATGTTGATAAGACTTATGCCTCTGTAGTTGGTACAGTTCAGAGGGTATCCTTTTTTGTGGATTGCGCAAACGATGCTGAGGTTCCATTCTTTAGACTAGTTTGGCTTATGAGTTGTTGGCTGTAACTTACCAAGTCATCTCTGCCGGCTTTATAAACCTCAGCGGCAAGGTCATCATGTCCGGCAGCCTTATTAAGCTTGAGTTTATATATTGCTATCCTCACTTCACTTAGTTCGGGTGAATCGTTCGTTCTGCCTGACAGCGGAATGTTTTTTTTTTTTTCACATCACAGAGCACAACGCTCTCAGTATCGGTTTACATAACTGGTTTTTGTTGCGTGCGCGACTTAGATGATCATCTACCGATTTTAAACAATTTTAAAAATCAACCAAAATCAACACAAACAAAAATCAATTTTGTTGCTTACCAAATTAAACAAGCATACGCATCGTTTAATAGGCCCTAACCGATTCTTTGGGAGCATACAAATTTATAAGAGAAATCAATTCCGGTGAAACAATATGATAATTCAGAATATCGCTAACAACCAAGATGCTTTACGCCTGAAACTTAAAGTTTGCAACCCCTTTTTGTTCACATCTTTTATCATAACTAGGCAATTCTTCAAACGTAAATAATTTGAATGCATACCCCGTGAAATTTTTATGAACTCTTCCTAATCTAAGTGCCTGCATTACACATTTCGAATCCAATATGATGGTTGTGGCTGAAGACATCGCGAAAGTCCTTGCAATTTCGATTTAGAACATTGTGTTTGATTTTGCTTTAGTAATCATAATGAGAAGAAAATTTTAATTGTTTGTCAAATATGACCCCGAGATCTTTAACTTCTTCCGTACTGCAGAGTATGCCGCCTATGCATGTAACAGCAATGTATTAGTCTGATGCATATATTATATTAAGTATATATTGGTGCCTCAAGCAATTCCCTCTCTGTACATTAAACTTACAATAAAGTTAGTTGGAAACTAGAACTCAGCGGACGTGTTTGATTTGTAAGAACCTGGGTACACTACATGGTGGCAGCGGTGTGATCCACCTATAGCTATTCTCGTGTCTGAAATTTTTATTACGCATTCGGGCGAACTACCATTAGCATCAGAATTAAAAAAAAAACATATGAGAGGCTACAATCCGCTATGCGGATCGTTGAATACCCTATCCCATCCCATCCTTTAAATTAATATCCTCAAAATAAGGGCCTTATGGCGATGAAATACAGAAAATGACATTCTCACAATATATTGCTCAGACAGTTTCTCAAAATCTTGTGTGGTTCGACAAAAAACAACGTATTTCTACTGCTAATGCCTTGGCATGGGGTATACAAATGGTTTTTGTAAGAAAATGCCCCCAAAATGTGGGCGTAGGTGAAAATGATCTATGGACAAAATGTTTATATTACCATTTCGGAAGTATTTGCATAAAAATTTTTTTCGAAAGTTTTAAAAATTGGACAAAAAGCGTTTTTTACTAAAAACGCCACCAAAAAGTGGGCGTTGCAAAAAACTTTGTATGAACGAAATATAGATATAAGGATTGTCTAAATACGCTACTCAGACACTTATTTGAAATTCCTTACGGTTTCGCCAAAAAAAAAGTTTTCCTAAAAAGGGGGCGTGGCAGTGGGCGGATTTCAAAAATTTTTACACTTGTTCTGGTGACTCGGACAAGGATCCTATATACCAAATTTCATTATCCTAGCTCAAAATTTAAGGCCCAAAAATCGGTGACGAACAGACAGACGGACGGACGGACAGACAGACATGGCTAATTCGACTCAGCTAGCGATTCTGAGTCGATCCATATACTTTGACGTATATGTAGCAAAATTATTTCTCTATGTTACAAACTATGTATCAAAACTAATATACCCCCCTATGGGATAGGGTATAAATATGAGAAGGCTACAATCCGCTGTGCGGATCGTTGAATACCCTATCCCATCCTATCCATAAAACTAGAATCCCCAAAAAAGTGGGCATGGCTAAAAACACGATGTGGATAAAATAAAATTTATGATATAGTGATAACAAATTCTTCAGGCTGCTTACAAAACACTTTTACGGTTCTACAAAAGACAAGGTTTTCTCCTGTATATGTTATGGGGTAGTGTATAAAAATGGTTTTTATATAAAAACGCCCCCAAAAAGTGGGCGTGGGTTAAAATGGTATAAAGACGAAATGTTCATATTAATAATTAATGATTCTGCATCAAAAATTTTTTCGAAAAATTTAAAATTTGACCGAAAACAGTTTTTTATTGAAAACGCCCCCAAAAAGTGGGCGTGGCAAAAAACTTTATATGAACGAAATATAGATATTACGATTCTGTTAATATGCTGTTCAGACACTTTTTTAAAATTCTTTACGGTTTGCCAAAAATTACGTTTTTCTAAAAAGGGGGCGTGGCAGTGGGCGGACACGATGTGGATAAAATAAAGAAAATGACATGGTGACAACAAATTCTTCAGACTGCTTATAAAAAACTTTTAAGGTTCTACAAAAGACAAGGTTTTCTGCTGCATACGTTATGGGGTAGTGTATAAAAATGGTTTTTATATAAAAACGCCCCCAAAAAGTGGTATATAGACGAAATGTTCATATTAATAATGTTAATGATTCTGCATCAACATTTTTTTCGAAAAATTTAAAATTCGACCGAAAACAGTTTTTAATTGAAAACGCCCCCAAAAAGTGGGCGTGGCAAAAAACTTTATATGGACGAAATATAGATATTAATATTGTCTAAATATGTTGTTCAGAAACTTTTTTAAAATTCCTTACGGTTTGGTCAAAAACTGAGTTTTTCTTAAAAGGGGGCGTGGCAGTGGGCGGATTTCAAAAATTTTTACACTTGTTCTGTAGGCAGAGACGAGGATCCTATATACCAAATTTCATTATCCTAGCTCAAAAAACGGACGGACAGACAGACATGGCTTAATCGACTCAGCTAGCGATTCTGAGTCGATCCATATACTTTGAGGTATATGTATCGAAATTATTTCTCTATGTTACAAACTAAGTATCAAAACTAATATACCCCTATGGGATAGGGTATAAAAACATATGAGAGGCTACAATCCGCTATGCGGATCGTTGAATACCCTATCCCATCCCATCCTTTAAATTAATATCCTCAAAATATAGGCCTTATGGAAATGAAAAACAGAAAATGACATTGTCACATTATATTGCTCAGACAGTTTCTCAAAATCTTGTGTGGTTCGACAAAAAACAACGTATTTCTATTGCTAATGCCTTGGGATGGGGTATACAAATGGTTTTTGTAAGAAAACGCCCCCAAAATGTGGGCGTAGGTGAAAATTATCTATAGACAAAATGTTTATATTACCATTTCGGAAGTATTTGCATCAAAATTTTTTTCGAAAGTTTTAAAATTTGGACAAAAAGCGTTTTTTTTAAAAACGCCCCCAAAAAGTGGGCGTGGCAAAAAACTTTGTATGAACGAAATATAGATATTAGGATTGTCTAAATATGCTACTCAGACACTTTTTTGAAATTCCTTACGGTTTGGCCAAAAAAAAGGTTTTCCTAAAAAGGGGGCGTGGCAGTGGGCGGATTTCAAAAATTTTTACGCTTGTTCTGGTGGCACGGACGAGGATCCTATATACCAAATTTCATTATCCTAGCTCAAAATTTAAGGCCCAAAAACCGCTGACGAACAGACGGACGGACGGACGGACGGACGGACGGACGGACAGACAGACATGGCTAATTCGATTCAGCTAGCGATTCTGAGCCGATCCATATACTTTGAGGTATATGTAGCAAAATTATTTCTCTATGTTACAAACTAAGTATCAAAACTAATATACCCCCTATGGGATAGGGTATAAAAAACAAATATCGTTATCTGGGATTTTCGTCAGTGAAGTGTGAATGTGAATTAAATCGACACTATAATGGCTGATACTAACAGCAGTAGTTTTATGGTACGGGCACCAGAACCCTTCACATTCAGTAATCCCTCGGAGTGGCCGAAATGGAAACGTCGGTTTGATAGGTTTTACATAGCGTCTAAGTTAAATAAAAGCACAGGGGAGGAACAGGTGAACACCCTTATATATCTGATGGGAGATCAGGCGGATAACATCTTCTTATCGTTCAACCTATTAGATGGAGAAAAAAAAAACGATATGGAAAGGTTATGGAAGCTTTTTCAAATCATTTTATTGTTAAAACGAATGTTATTTATGAGCGCGAGTTACATATGCCCATTACACCATATGTTCCAATGAGAAGCATCCATACAAGAACGATATGATTGTCAACAACGTATTGCACATATATTTAACCTTGAATTCCTACCTATATATTTGACAACATCAGTAATATGTAAATTGCATAGCAACATCTTATGTACTAAATTAAAGCTACCAATTTGAAGTAATAAACAAGCAATACGCTCTGTACACATAATGACACAAATGCTGTAAGGCTTATGTAGTAACATGCACTCATTATACTCCTTATCTCTTACTTACATCTATCTCTATTTTCTGTATATACTAAATACAATGTTACACAAGCCTAGCCATGATCATCAGTTGATGACTTGGACAGTTGATTTTTGGCAACCAATAAAGAAAGATCTTTCATCTAATATTTATTATTATACCTAAGTTGTTTATCAAAAAATAAAGTTTGTTAAAGTTGATTTGGATATTGTTTTTAATAGAACCCATAACTGGCGCAGTCGGCACTTTAATTAATTCGAAGTCACGTTAATAAAAAGTAAAAGACAATTTGGTTCTAAAAGTGCAAGTGAATATTGCTAATTAAAATTTGGACTTTAACTTTTGCGTTGCATGACTTGCATCAAAAGAATATTGGTGTGAAGTGGATTAATTAAAAGGACAAGGCACACCTCGAGAAGGAAGGAGAATATTAATTCATTGGCCTAGCAGAATCTTCAGTTTCCTTATCAACTTTTCCGTGATCCTGTATCATTTATCAGCGAATACTTCATGTAAGTCGTGAAATTGTATTGAAGAAGCTCAATTCCCGATCCCATTCCCATCCCCATTCCATTTTCCTAATATCAAAATAATTTATATGAGTGTATATGTCGGTTAAAAATAATAAAGATAAAAAAAGAGTCATATTTTTATAAACCATATTGTATGCGTAGTGAGAGTGAAGAGGAGTTCGATATATATTTCAATATGAACGGGAACTGCGGTACTTCAAATGAAGGTAACAGTAACGGATCTTCTGGTTTAGGACTTGGAAACATTTGCGTAAACAACTTAGAAAATAACGGCCCCGGAGCAAACGGAGCTATAGATATTAGTTCATTAAATAGTAATTTAAGAAATTCATTGAACATAGAATTAGGAAATAATGTACATACTAGTATAGGGAATATCCATGTAGGTACTGTTAATAATGCATTAAGTAACGCTAATATTAGTGCAATAAATAACGTTTTCAGTTCATTAAAAATTCCGGATGCAATTAAAGACCTTCCTGAATTTAACGGCAGTCATAGATTATTATATGAATTTTTAAATAATGTTGAAGAGATTTTAGGGTTTATGGAAACAATTAAGAGTACACCGTATGCGCGAGTTATTATGAGAGCAATTCGTAATAAAGTTACGGGACAAGCAAACGAAGTGCTTAATATGTTTGGTACCCCATTAGACTGGCACAAAATTAAAAGTAACCTTATTTTGCATTATTCGGATAGAAGAAGTGAGCCATGTCTTATAAGAGACCTTCGTTGAGACAGTCTAACGACACTGTAGGGAAGTTTTACTCAAAGATAGTAGAAATATTATCAACCCTTACAAACCATATTCAAATCCATTCATCTAATCCTCATGTTGTTTCGGATAGATGCGCTCTTTATTCTGAGCTCAGTTTAAATGCTTGTCTTACTGGGTTAAAAGAACCTTTAGGGTCAACTATAAGGGCTATGAGGCCTAGGCCTCTTCAAGAAGCATTTAATTTCTGCATCGAAGAACAAAACTCCTATTACATGCGGTTTGCTGATACCAATACCGGCTTAAGACAGTTTAGACTAAATTACATGCAAAATATGTAACCAATGACGACGCCATATCCATTTTTTCAAAATACAAATCCTCTTGTGCAACGAACAACCAATTTATCTCAAAGAGCAAGTATACAACCAAATGCTCCAAACAACAATTTTTTTCCGACCAGGCCCAATACCAACAGTTACTCTCAACAATTTCAAAACCAAAACCTTCCTCCATCAAATAGAAATCATGCTCCAATATCCATGAATGAAAACCAATTTGCAATCAGACCTAGACCTAGTTATCCTCAACAGCCTCCCCCACCAATTCCAATGGATACATCCAGTGGAAATACACAAAATACTAGAACACAATGAACAAATTTAAATAGAACATCATACAATAGACAGAATAATAACACATTTAACAATAATTTTGGAACACCTGACAATAATTACAGTAACAGAGAGATAAATAACATACATACACAGCCTATTGATTATCACAACCTAAATAATTGTATCAATCCTTCAAATAACCCAGACTTCTATGACTATTCCAATCCAAATAACTGTAGTATTCCGCCAAAGAACTTATAGCGTTTTCGATTGGGATTTTTTAGATTTACTCTCAGATTTCAGATTTTACCCGTCCCAATCGAACATTAAAGAGGTTACTCTGGTTTTGTATGTGTGGAAGTGTGCCATTTGACAGCTTATTGTTTATCTTTAGGCCGCAATTATAGCTATTAGCTATCAATGAAAACCATCATATGAAATTTCCTTTTACTCATTGCGGCTTTTTTATAAATTCAACCATTGGCGAGTTGGTGTCAAAACAAAGCTTATGAATGTTAGAACATGATTATCCAATAATATTTTAGTTTCTAATTATAGTTTTCGCAGAAATAACAAAAAACACAAATCAAACTGCGAAATTCAAACTTCAAACTGACATAAGTCAGATGTTAAATGTTTTTGTGTTGGTGCATGTTGGTGTAAATCTGACTTGGAATCCAGATTCATCAAAAGTACTCTAGAGTAAAAAAAGAGTGCTTTTTGTATCCCAATCGAAAACGAAAAAATTAATCTAGAGTAAAAAAAGTGCTCTAGAGTATAAAAAGAGTGCTTTTTGTATCCCAATCGAAAACGCTATTAGAGTTAGACTCAGATTCATTCAACTATTCTGAGTTAGATCAGTTTCAACCTGTCGCAAACCACGTAATAGCAGACAACACCTCTACCAGTTATGACAACTACGAAATAGATGACACAAATTTTCGTTTAACAGCCTCGGACAACAAATAGGATATTGTGACTAGTACAGGACAAACACTTAAGTTTGTAATAGATACAGGTGCTTCCGCAAATTTCATTGACCCTACTCATACCAGTCGGGACACTCATGAAGTAATTAAACCTATAATAATAACTACAGTACTAAATAAACACACTTTAAATAAACAAGTTACTCTTTCCGCATTTAAGGAATTTAATACGGAGGAGAAATTCAAATTTCTTGTTTTCAAGTTTCACTCCTATTTTGATGGCTTAATAGGTTTAGAGATGTTGAAACAAATTAACGCAAAAGTTAATCTTAAAGATAAACTCGTAGAAACGAGTAATGCTTCTATTCCACTGCATTTCAAACCAAACTAACGGGTGATTTTTTAGCTGGTTTGGTTTTGGCAACACTGGTTTTGACAGCTGACGTGTGTTTAGTACCTTGTGTCACTGTCAAACAGCTTCAGTTTGGTTTGCAATTTAACCATGGATCGTCTTAGAAATGAACAACGCTTGCAAATTATTGAATTTTACTATCAAAATTCGTGCTCGGTTCGAAATGTTCATCGCGCGCTGCTTCCATTTTATGATCGGCATTCTCGACCTTCTGAGCAGTCTATTCGGAAGATTGTGACCAAATTTCGCACCAAATTTACTTTGTTGGACATTAAACCACCAACACGTTTACGTACTGTGCGTAGTGAAGAAAATATTGCGGCCGTATCAGCTAGTGTGACAGAAGACCGCGAAATGTCGATTCGGCGCCGTTCCCAGCAGTTAGGCCTTTGTTACAGCACTACGTGGAAAATTTTGCGGAAGGATTTGGGCGTAAAGCCCTTTAAGATACAGCTGGTGCAAGAACTAAAGCCAGCCGACCTACCACAACGCCGAATTTTTGGTGAATGGGCTCTTGGAAAGCTGGCCGAGGATCCGCTTTTTTATCGAAAAATTGTGTTCAGCGATGAGGCTCATTTTTAATTGAATGGGTACGTAAATAAGCAAAATTGCCGCATTTGGAGTGAAGATCAGCCAGAAACATTGCAACAGCTACCAATGCATCCCGAAAAAGCCACTGTTTGGTGCGGTTTATGGGCCGGCGGCATTATTGGGCCATATTTCTTCAAAGATGATGCGAATCGCAGCGTTACTGTCAATGGTGAACGCTACCGAGCGATGATAACAAACTTTTTTTTGCCCGAAATGGAAGTTCTTGACTTGCATGATATGTGGTTTCAACAAGACGGTGCCACATGCCACACAGCCACAAATTTGTAGAAATTTTGAAGACATTTTTTTAGAGAAGGCAATAAACATTCATTTACAAATGCTATTTACCAATCTACACAAAGGCGTACAGGTACCCTGAGGTTCACAAAGTAGAAATAAAGTGTCAAATACAAGAGCTTCTTAAACAAGGGATTATAAGACCAAGCTACTCTCCATGGAGCAGCCCGATATGGATTGTCCCAAAGAAGTTAGACGCCACAAAAAAACAAAAATGGCGGTTGGTAGTGGACTATCGAAAGCTTAATGAGAAAACTATAGGCGATCGATATCCTCTACCAAACATCACAGATATCTTGGATAAGTTAGGAAGATCAATGTATTTTACTACGTTGGACTTAGCTTCTGGATTTCACCAAATTGAAATTGATCCTCGTGACGTAAACAAGACAGCGTTTACTGTAGATAATGGCCACTACGAATTTATTCGCATGCCATTTGGGCTGAGAAACGCTCCGTCCACATTTCAACGATTAATTGACAACATTTTGAGAGACTTGCAGGGAAGAATTTGTCTGGTATATATGGACGACATTATCGTATTTTCAACTTCTGTACAAGAACATACAGAAAATTTTAATAAAGTATTCTCTCGATTACGACAAGCTAATTTGAAAGTACAACTGGATAAGTCGGAATTTCTGTGTAAGGAAGTAACCTTTCTTGGTCATATTGTGACATCGCAAGGGGTAAGGCCAAATGCAGAAAAAATAAGCGCTATACAAAAATTTCCTATACCACGCACTCAAAAACAAATTAAGTCTTTCCTCGGATTATTGGGCTATTATAGGAGATTAATTGCAGATTTTGCTAAAATAACCAAACCGATGACTGAATGTCTTAAAAAAGGTAGAAAAATTAAACTTGACGAAACCTATATCAGTTGTTATGAACATTGCAAGGACATTCTTAGCAATGACCCACTTTTGCAGTATCCTGATTTCTCGAGAACGTTGAATTTAACAACAGATGCAAGTAACTTTGCGATAGGAGCGGTTTTAAGTCAGGGCCCTATTGGAACTGATAAACCTGTGTCATATGCCTCCCGCACTTTATCAGACACCGAAATTAAATACAGTACTATCGAAAAGGAGCTTTTGGCAATTGTTTGGGCAACAAAACATTTTCGCCCCTATCTCTATGGTCGGAAGTTTCATATAGCTACCGACCATAAGCCTTTGACTTGGCTTTTTTCTTTGAAAGATGGGAATTCTAAGTTAATAAGGTGGCGACTGAAGCTTGAAGAATTTGACTATGTAATACACTACAAAAAAGGCAAAGTTAACACCAATGTCGATGCATTAAGCCGAATAGAAGTCAACGTCAACGAATCTCTTCAAAATAATGTATCTGATTTACAAGGAAGTTCGAATCTGTCAACAATTCACTCCGCGGAAGAAAATTTGGATAGGGGAATACCTATCTCAGAACGTCCATTAAATGATTTCTGCGACCAACTTATTCTTGAAAAAACGGATTACACAGTTAAACCATCCATGACTTTCAAAATACTTTTCAAGAATAAACGCCGTAGAATTCTAAGACAGCCTAACTTACATGACGAAACGGTAGTTACGTCTATACTAAAAGAGTATCTAACTCCTAAAAGACTTACTACAATATTGACCGACGACGATACGTTTAAAATAATACAACATATATACTCGGCATTTTTCTCTAATTGCAGAATTTACAAACTAATTCGTTGTAAAGAAAAATTGACTGACATTTTTGATAGTGACAACCAAGATAAAGTAATAAATGAGTATCATTATAAGTCCAACCAAAGAGGAATAAATGAAACAATGCAACATCTACAAAGAACATACTATTTCCCTTATATGAAGCAAAAAATAACGAAAATAATAAAAAAAATATGTTCTAAGTTACGGGTTGTATACACTTCAGTTGGAACAAAATCTTCGTCACTAAAGGCTAATTCATTAAGAGGCCATATTCCGGGTTTGTTAAACCCGCTTGTGATATTTTTTACCGTGAATGATTCGAAAAATGCAATTTTCACCAGCTTTGGAATATTGTAAATTGTCAAAGTTTTGCCTGGGTTCATTAGATGCCAATTATTGAAAGCAATTTTTAACTTTGATTTAAATGGTCCAAAGACTCCCACATCAAGTGGTTATAGGCGGTGAGATGAATGAGGTGGAAAAGATAGGTAAATTATGCCATTTTCTTTGGCATATTTGATGGCTTCGAGAGAAACATGGCTTTCATGATTGTCACACAACAATAATATGGGGTTATCTTTTGTGCAGAGTGTGTGCTTCTGGATATGTTTTAAAACAGAGACGAATATATCGCTATTTATCCAGCCACTTCTATTTGCAGCGCCGAGACTTCCTTCGGGTGCTCCTTCGAGAAAATTATCTTTATAATGAACGCGTGGAAACACGAAAAGTGGAGGAATGGTATTTCCACCGGCAGATATAATGCCACCAAAAGTTACAAGCTCGCCTCTTTCAGCTGATACAATTTGTCCGACTTGTTTTTGACATCTTGGAGCCAAGACTTTGGGAGTAGCTAGAACGGTAGATACACCTGATTCATCGAAATTAAAGATTCTGTCCGCAGTTAATGGATGTCGCTCCAACACTGTCTTCAAGTTGGTATAAAACTCGGTAACCGAAGTTTTGTTAAACGCAAAAGATCTGGCAGCGCTTGTGTTTTCGGGTTTGCGTAAACTGAGTTCCGGGTTTCTTCTGCGAAAACCATACATCCATTCTTTCCCAGCCATCTTATTTTCGTCCCAATTTGCTGGATATTTCAAACTCAAAGATTTGGCATACTCATATGCTAGCTTTCTTGCTTGAATCGTCGTAAGTCCATAATGCATCTTACAACATTTGATTATATAATCATTTAGCAGTTTTTCTTCTTCCATAGAAAAGACTTGGAAACTTGTATATTTAGAGTCAAATGTACGGTTGCTTGACCCTTCAGCATCATTGCTATTCCTTTTTTTTTTACTCGGCTTTCTAATGTTGACAATTTCAAATTGTACTTGTCCGCAGCTTTTCTATATGACAATACTCCTTGCAGAACATCCTGTATTGCTGACTGCATGGATTTTTCATCCACAGCTTGTCTACTTGCCTTTGGTTTATAAGTCCGCACCATGTTTCTGTGAAAAAATAATAAGAAATAGGTATTAAAATATAGGTATATACGTACATCGACGATAGCAAAACACAGGACTTGGCAAAAATTATCAATTAGCACACGAACACACTAAATCGTACCTACCTAATAGTTGGGGCACATTCGTACGCGTTCAAACGTGCCCCATCTAGTTCTGTCCGAAAGTACCCCACTAACTAAATATGTAACAACAAAATATAAACTCTTTTAATATTAATAGGAAAACGTCATAAATTAAGTATTGAAAACGTATCTTAAGTATATTTTGCTTCTTACTGATAGAATACTCTAGACGAAAACTTATTTTATCTACGGTAACAATAGACAAAAACATTAATCAAAAAATTACTTACCGAGCGCGAAAACACGTTCTTACTTGTCACTTCACTCTCACCGGTGCGTATGGCACGATACTTCGTTGACGTACAGTTGGTACCTCGACTCACGCACACATACAAAAGCAAGACCGTACGTTGTTTCGTTCAAGTTTTATTTTGACTGTATGAATGTGCCCCGCGTACGAAGGGTAACGATCTTCCCCTAAATAATTGTGAAAAATGTCAGGTACTTAAATATGATAGGCACCCCCCCCCCAGAGTAAAGTATCAGATAACAGAAACCCCTAAACATCCCTTAGATACTCTTCATATTGACGTTTATGCGATTCATAATCAACAAATATTAACAGTAAGTGACCGATTTTCAAAATTTTCGTCAGCATATATCTTGTCCTCTCGGAATAGTATACATATAATAAAAGCTTTAAGAGAATTTTTCGCACATCATGGTATTCCAAATAAAATAGTTTGTGATTCCGGGTCTGAATTCAACTCGTGTTTATTCAAAGAAATTTGTCACCAATACGACATTGCTTTACATATAACAATACCACAAAATTCGACTGGTAATTCTCCAGTAGAGAGATTTCATTCGACATTGACTGAGATATATAGAATTATTTATGAAAAAGATAAAAAACAAATATTTAAAGATATACTAAATGAGGCACTCATAACATACAATAACAGTATTCACTCAGTAACCAATATAACACCAATAGAATTGCTAACAGGCAGAACAAAATACAAATACAAATTTTTGGCGCAACAGGCTCGATAGTACCCAGGGCCTAGCTTTCTCACAACCATTCATGTGTGCGTGTGTACTTCTTGCACGATGGCGGGACCTCCTGTTTTATGCTGACTCCGAACGGCCAAGTTGAGATAAGCTATTCTTGACAATTGATACTACTCGGATGATTTGTCAGATCATCACGAGAGGAGGGCCAGTGAAAAATCATTTAGGTGTTGCAACGGCTGGGAATCGAACCCAGACCTCCTGCGCGGCAGTTCATCGCACTAACCATCGCGCCACTGAGCCCCCAGGCAGAACACCCGTAGGTATTTTATAAATCATTAAATTATGAATCCGAACACGACTATATTAATTGAAACATTTTCAACGTAGGCTTTATGATCAACTGAAAGAAAAAATTGAAAAACATAACAGAAATATAATAAATAATCTAAATACAAAAAGAGAGAAAGCACCAACATTTTATGAAAACTATACGATTTACGAATTCAATAATAGACGCAATAAAGTAACTCCTAGGGCTAAAAAGATAAAAACTAAGGCGAACAAAAATGTAATTGTTATAACAACAAAAAATAGAAAGTCTCACAAAAACAAAATAAAACGGAAAAGAAGATTTAGAACATATAATGAAAACAACAACAATGAAGACGTTGTAGAACCTATTTAAAAATAAATAAATAAATTAATAATATTGTATCTATAAAATAAACAATTATATTATAATAGAAACAAATGGTACCCAGTCATACGTGGAAGATCCATCGGTACTAATATTGTTTGAACACCAAATCACTAAAAGCTAAAAGGTACATTATTATATGAAATCCTCTTCACGGCACGGTACTACGTATGCACATATGTGTGTATAACAAACAAAATCATCATAAAGAATAATTTCATCCATTAAATATTATATCCGGACCTATACACTTAATTTATTATCTTTCCCCAATACTATCTCCTTCCCACATTAACTTCCCCATACTCCACTACCCTTAAAAGCCAATTCAATATGCGGTTTTTCAATGTTAACATGTATGTATGTATGATGTTTGTTAAATGATCAAACAATCATGAAAATATGAATTTTCAACGAAGATACTCAACAATCCTTGCAGACAAATCAATATCTTCAACATTTTTCATCAAAGTTTCATACTATTCAACGTTAGATGATAAACTTCAATCTGAGGGCGGAGGAGTTACATATGCCCATAACACCATATGTTCCAATGAGAAGCATCCATACAAGAACGATATGATTGTCAACAACGTACCTATTGCGGATATATTTAACCTTGAATTACAACCTATATATTTGACAACATCAGTAATATGTAAATTGCATAGCAACATCTTATGTACTAAATTAAAGCTACCAATTTGAAGTAATAAACAAGCAATACGCTCTGTACACATAATGACACAAATGCTGTAAGACTTATGCAGTAACATGCACTCATTATACTCCTTATCTCTTACTTACATCTATCTCTATTTTCTGTATATACTAAATACTAAATATTACACAAGCCTAGCCATGATCATCAGTTGATGACTTGGCAGTTGATTTTTGGCAACCAATAAAGAAAGATCTAGCGTCTAATATTTATGATTATACCTAAGTTGTTTATCAAAAAATAAAGTTTGTTAAAGTTGATTTGGATATTGTTTTTATTAGAACCCATGACTCGCGCCAAATAAAATTTACGTCATCAAATGGAAGGGGAATTGATAGAAGATTTCATAACAGATCTGTATTTACTTTCGGAGAACTGCAATTACGGAACGCTAAGAGAGGAAATGATTCGGGATAGAATAGTTGTTGGTGTTAGAGATCGAAAACTTTCCGAGAAATTACAACTAGAGAGCAAACTGACATTAGACAAAGCAATTACAGAAGTAAGACAGCATTACGCAGTTAAAAAACAACAGCAAGAACTATCCTCGACATCAATGTACAATATTCACAAATACACAAACACCCAGCGGAGGACGAGAGACATCTCAGCGGAGGACAGTTATCAAAAACGAGATAACGACAGTCAAAAATATAAAAACAAATGTATGTGGTGTGGTTCCAACTCCAAACACAAACCAGTTAATTGCCCTGCCAAAGGGAAAAGGTGTAACAAGTGTGGCAAGCTAAATCATTTTGCAAGTGTTTGTATGTCAGCAGTGAGCAGAAATAAGAGTAAATCAATTATCATATGCTTGTGATGAAACGTCATCATCTAGCTCTGAGGAACATTTTTTGGGAATGCTGACAGTAAATAGTGTTCATATTCCGGCATACTGGACAGTTAATGTGCGTATTAGTGGAAGGGACGTCAAATTAATGATTGATACTGGCTCTCCAGTAGATGTCATTTCAAATGATATTTACAATAACATATTTCATGATATTAAGTTGAAGCCGGTTGATAAAGTCATCTGTGGCCCCGATGGTTCTAAGCTTAGTATGTTGGGAATGTTTTCTGTCGAAATTGAACATCATTCAAAGAAAATTCTAACAACGATCTATGTCATAAACAATTTGAAAATGCCTCTGCTTAGTCTTGCTTCTAGCGAGAAACTGGAGCTCATCACTAAAAATGCTTTAGGCAATATAAACACAGACACCATAAAATCCTCAACAGTTAAAATAGACACGGAATTTCCTAAATTATTCCAAGGACTGGGTTGCGTGAAAAACTTTGAATGCGATATAAGAATTAAAGACAACGCGGAACCTTTCCAAATCTTTGCCGCTCGGCGTGTACTAATACCACAAATGAATAAACTAAAAGCGAAGCTTGATGAAATGGTTAAACTTAATGTGATAAAAAAAGTGAATGAACCGACACAATGGTGTTCTCCGCTAGTTATTGTGACCAAAGCAAATGGAGATATTCGATCGTGTGTAGATTTGACCAAACTTAACCTCTCAGTAGAGAGAGAAATCCACCCAATGCCGGTTGCTGATCATACGCTAGCACAACTTTCTGGAGCTAAATTCTTCTCTAAATTAGATGCTAATTCTGGATTCTGGCAGGTAAAATTAGCTAAAAGCTCACAACCACTAACTACATTCTTAACACCATTCGGAAGGTACTGTTTTTTACGTTTACCATTTGGTATATCCTCTGCACCAGAAATATATCAAAAATGCATGCAAAATATCTTACAAGATATTTCAGGAGTAGTGTGTCAGGCAGATGATATTTTAGTTTTTAGTTCTACAGTAGAAATGCATGATCGCATTTTAAGGAAAGTGTTAGCGAAACTGCAGGAGCATGGTATTACATTGAATAGAGATAAATGTGAAATTGGGATCCAGTCAATCAAGTTCCTGGGCCATCGAATTGATGCAAACGGAATTCAACCTTGCAACTCAAAAGTGAAGGCCATCCAAAGCTACCCTCAGCCATCTAATACTACCGAATTGAAACGCTTCTTAGGTATGGTAAACTTCCTAGGTAAATTTATTCCTTACCTGGCAAATCGTTGCAAACCATTGAACGAGTTACTACGAGACAATGTCGTATTTGAGTGGGGTACGCAACAAAATGTTGCGTTTGAAGAATTAAAGGCAATGTTAGCGGAGGCACCGATATTAAAGTTATACAACCCGAAACACAAAACAATTCTTTCTTCGGATGCGTCATCCTATGGACTAGGATCGGTGCTTCTGCAAGTCGATGGTGACGGAAATTTGCGGCCTGTTGCCTACGCTTCGAGAACGCTAACTGAGTCTGAGAAAGGGTATGCCCAAATAGAAAAGGAGGCCTTAGCGCTCACGTGGGCGGCATACGAAAAATTTCCAGACCTACTTACTGGTATTCATTTTTACATAGAAACGGATCACAAGCCGTTGGTGCCCATTTTCTCAAGTAAAAATGTAAATGATTTAACACCCCGATTACAAAGATTTAGAATGATAATGATGAAATTTACGTATGAAATTTACTATACTGCAGGTAAATTTTTAGTCGCGGCAGATGCTCTTTCGCGTCAACCGTTGCCCAACGGTGAGCAACCAGATGTCGGTTATATGGACAAAGAGCTAGAAATCTTCCTAAACCAAATTGTGTCTAGCCTACCAGTAACACAAACAAAACTTAACAAAATCATCGAGGCTCAAAGGTCAGATAGAAATCTACAACTTGTCACAGAGTACTGTTTAAAGGGATGGCCAGACCAATATAAGCTTCAGCCAGAGCTACGTATATATTACAACGATAGATGCAATTTGTCCACCAATAATGATTTACTTATGTACTGTGACCGCATTGTTATTCCTGAGAAATTGCGACCTGATATACTAGAGAAAATTCATGCGGGTCACTTAGGTATAGTGAAATGTAAAGCACGAGCAAGACGATCCGTTTGGTGGCCAGGATACTCACAACATATAGAAGATTATATAAAGAAATGTTCTATTTGTATTCAACAGGTCATTCCACGACATGAGAGATTCATCGGAAGTGAATTGCCTGAACGTCCTTGGCAGATCGTAGGAGTTGATCTTTTTTACCACAGTTCGAAATGCTACTTCTTGGTCACCGACTATTTTTCCAGATATCCGGAGTTGGCTTTATTAGAAAATCAAACATCTAATGCTATAATTAATAATATGAAATCCATATTTTGCAGACATGGTGTTCCAGATGTTTTACGATCAGAAAACGGACCACAATTCCAAAAAGTAAATCATTCTGATTTTGCTAAATTTGCACGAGAATGGGGGTTCCAGCATGAAACCTCTTCGCCGAGGTACGCACAGTCGAATGGATTCATCGAGTCTTCCGTGAAAGTGGTAAAATCTTTATTAAAAAAGAACATAGACCCATATTTAGCTTTAATAGAGTATCGAGCAACACCCCTTTCCAATGGGTTCTCTCCTGCCGAGATGCTAATGGGAAGACAAATTAGAACTACTCTGCCAATCAATGAGACCAAATTGCGTACAAACTATAATTTGGAACAGGTTAAGGAAAAGGAGCACATTCTTAGAAAACAACAGACCAAGAATTATAACAGACGACATGGCGTTGTATCAAGAGAAGGATTCCAAGTAGGCGAGGTAGTCTGGATTCGGGACATTGGAGCATGGGGGAAAATTCAGGAACTAGCTGGGAGTCCCAGGTCATACATAATCAGGACAGATCGGGGCGTATTTCGACGAAATTCTCACCATTTGATTCACGCTAAATGTAAAGAAATTCCCTACGTTCCAGGTGAAGTAAAACTGTCAGCGACTGACCAAACATCGACAGAGGTACCAGAGATGGCAGAGTCCGGGTCTAGCGCTGATGAAAATGAAAAGATACCAGCACCTGTCCCTCAAATACTTCCTGAAGCGTACATTACAACAACTAAATCCGGACGTATCGTTAAAAAGCCAGATAGATACACATCATCCTAAATTATATATTAGAGAATGTGACTTTATTTTGAATTTTTTATTTTCTTTGAATTTCATTAGGTCTTGGCTGTGTATTTGGTTTTGCTCTCTATTATTTGTTTGGAAAAAAAAGTAATAATAATTTCAATAGCGTAAGATTTCTTTATTGAACTACAGTATGTAACAGAATAATATGCAAGTAATTTACGTAAAGAGGGGGATGCAGAGTATGCCGCCTATGCATGTAAAAGCAATGTATTAGTCTGATGCATTATATTATATTAAGTATATATTGGTGTCTCAAGAAATTCCCTCTCTGTACATTAAACTTACAATAAAGTTAGTTGGAAACTAGAACTCAGCGGACGTGTTTGATTTGTAAGAACCTGGGTACACTACACGTACGCTGAAGTCTAAGGTCGATCATATAATAATCATTTATTATAAGTGCATTTATACGGAATGCTGTAAAAATTTAACATTTTGAGATGTTAACGTGCATAGCGTTATGATTACACCATGTCGACAAACTATTTATATCAGACGAAACCGGATACAGTCTGTTATATTACTTATACGAGAATATTATTTTAACTCGTCTGCGAAAGTTAAAACGTTACAAAATTTAAAAATGTCATGAACGTCATTTAAAAAACAAAACAAACAGTAATGGGCCTAAATGGCTACCTTGCTGGACACCGCATGGTACATCGATTTTGCAAGAAATATAACCATCTTTCTGTTTGTGAAGAAGTTATGAAACATTTAAGCTTTGAGGAATGAAAACCCAACGATTTTAGTTTTGCTAAAATTAGGCTCTCTATCAAAGGCTATTGTAAAGTCAGTGTAGGATATCTACTTGTAATCGTTCCTCAAAGCTGTTAAATAAATAATCAGTTAACAGAGTTAAAATCTACCTCGAATAAAACCAAGTTGATTATTCGAGATTACCTTTGAACTACGAAGAAAAGCTTCTCCTTAACAATGCTTTCAAACAATTTAGTAATTGCAGGAAGCTTCGATATAGGTCGACAGTTTTCTACTTTATGTTTAAAACCGTTTTTATATATTGGAGTAATATAAGAATATTTCCATTCTTCTAAAAACTTTCCAATTAATAATGACTGGTTTAATATAATTTTTAACGGACCGACAAAAGGCGATAAACAATTTTTAATATAACCTCTGGTATAACGTCCGGACCAGGGTTTCTGTTCAATTTTAATTTATTCAACGCGTTTGTTAGGTCTTCCTCCGAATATTGTATCAAATCATCTACTTACTCCGAAATACATAAATAGTGGTTTTGCCAAAAGTGCACCCGATATTCATTATATACTGATTCAAAAAAATCAGCAAATAAATCGCAAGTGCTCGTCAACTCTTTTGAACTGACATTTTCAACTCCATAACCTTACCTGAGGTATTTCGTTTTCAATTAATGTGATTCCAAAATGATGTGCTATTTCGCTTAACTGATAATTCAACGGACAAAACATACTACCTGTACAAAAATCTACTAAAGCTATTCCGAATATTGTTTATTTGAAATAATTCACCCATAGAAGTCCATCAATAACTACATGTTCGGATTAATGCTTGATATTGAATGGTACAATCAACCTACCTAAAAGTGATGCCATCAATATTGAAGTCGCCCAACACACAAGGTAGTTGAATGTGTTCAAGACGAGTAACTACACTACTAATGTCAATTATGTGTTTTTACCATATCCCATAGGGGTATATTAGTTTTGATACATCGTTTGTAACATTGAGAAATAATTTAGCCAGATATTTAAACATTTTTGAAATCCGCCCACTACCACGCCTCCCTTTTAGAAAAATGTAGTTTTTGGCCAAACCGTAAGGAAATTTAAAAAAGTATCTGAGCAACATATTTAGAGAATCAGAATATCTATAGTTCGTATTCATAAAGTTTATTTTTAAATCAGAAGCTGATTTAACTAATTTAACACATGCCACTTGGTCTTTTTCGATTACAAGTTTCTGTTAAATATAATTGTTTATCGCGCTTTCGGTGGTGTCTACTCGAAAGCCAGCTGCATTGAATTCCTTCTTTAACATAGTAACAAATTCCGGCGCCGCTGTGTCGTAGCCTATAATGGGTTTTTTTATTTTGTGCGCGTTTCTTATTTTTCGATTTTTACGCGACACTCTGCTCCATTTTCCATTGCCTTCGGTGGATATTTTTCCGGAGTATCGATTATTATTGGTAGAAATGCTACCGATGCATTTGTTATGACCGATTCCCAAGTCAAAGGACTTTCGGTTTGCATGTCACTGGCACTTCGTGAACAACACTTTATTTTACGAATTTCCATTTTTAAACCACTGAGTTCTTTGGTTATAGAACCCAGTTGCGCAATCAATCCCAACAATGGTAAATTATTACATGCTTTGCACTTGTAGCAAAGTCCCACAGTATAATTTATGAGTTGGAGGGCCGCTGAGAGAAGATTTACACATTGTGTGTGGAATTTCCTACAGCAAATCCCACCGCAACCAATAAAATCAGTAGAAAATATACCAGTATTGCATTTACCACAGATTTCTACCATTTTGGAATTGTTTCTAGTTATTTGCAAAAAAAAATTAATTAATAATAAATTGATTAAAACGAAGTTAAGCACGATTAATTTACGATGCGCACAAGGCAAAGCTTTTGATCGAGCTGTTCGTTATCGCCATCTGCATAAGTGGTTCTTCCATATCCTTAGCATCGACTGTGTCTCAACTACGATATTTCCTTGTTCATCTCAACAGGATTCTGTTCGAGCCTTGTATCCTTGGCTTTGACCTATTACACTTTCGTAAAACTTGCGAACATCGCTCCTGGAGTGGAACCTCTCTATATCCTCGATCGCGCTTTTCTTGCTCTTTTTTCTTCTTTCTGAAAAGCCGGTGTTCTTCCCTTCTCCTTTGTCTATACAGCTCAATGGCAGCGCTCGGCTATGTTTTCCGAAAATACTCCTAAAGATGTCTTCTCTTCCTATCTTTGCGTTAAAATCTCCCAGCACGATTTTAACTTTGTACTTCGGTAGTCGCTCATAGGAAGTCAAGGAGCTCGGAGAAGCCATCTTTTGCTATATCATCTTTTTTCTCCGTTGCGTCGGGGCGTGAGTGCATATAAAGCTTATGTTGGCGAATTAAAATACGGTCCGTAGTAGATGTCACAGTTTTTCTTCCTCCTTTTGCCTGGCCCATCCCATCTTATTACCTGGATGGCAGTTATGTCTGCTTTGTAGCAGCGGATTGTAGCCATCTCATATGTTTTAATTAAAACCCCATAAAGTTTTTAGCTACGCCCACTATTTGGGGACATTAGTCTTAAAGATAATATAGGATAGCATTGGCTATTCAACGATCCGCATAGCGGATTGTAGCCTTCCCATATGTTTATACCCTATCCTATAGAGGTATATTTGTTTTGATACATATTTTGTAACATAGAGAAATAATTTGGCTAGATATACCTCAAAGTATATCGATCGACTCAGAATCGCTAGCTGAGTCGATTTAGCCATGTCTGTCTGTCCGTCCGTCCTTCAATTTTGAGCAGATTTCAGGTACACGTGCTCTTTGTTGCCCCCAGCAGAACAAGTGTAACAGTTTTTGGAATTCGCCCACTTCCATGCCCCCTTTTAAGAAAATCGTAGTTTTTGGCCTAACCGTAAAGAATTTTGTAAAGTTTCAGAATTACATATTTAGACAAAAAATGTCGATGCAAAATCATTGGTAATATTAGTATGAACATTTCGTCTATCTGCGATTTTAACCCACGCCCACTTTTTTGGGGCGATTTTATGTAAAAAAAACATTTTTATACCCTAATCCATAACATATGTAGGGGCCTTTTTAGTACCTTTTTAGTAAAGTGTTTTACTGTCTGAACAATTTGCTGTGTCAATATAATTTTCTATATTTCCCCTCCATCGTATTTTAAGCTGTGTCCAATTTTGGGGGGTATTCATCGATCTGCAAAGCGGATTGTAGCCTTCTCATATGTTTTTATACCCTATCCCATAGGGGTATATTAGTTTTGATACATAGTTTGTAACATAGAGAAATAATTTTGCTACATATACCTCAAAGTATATGGATCGACTCAGAATTGCTAGCTGAGTCGAATTAGCCATGTCTGTCCGTCCGTCCGGAATTTTGAGCTAGGATAATGAAATTTGGTATATAGGATCCTTGTCCGAGTCACCAGAACAAGTGTAAAAATTTTTTAAATCCGCCCACTGCCACGCCCCCTTTTCAGAAAAACTCAGCTTTTGGCCAAACCGTAAAGAATTTTAAAAAAGTGTCCGAGCAGCATATTTAGAGAATCGAATTGTCTATATTTCGTCAATATAAAGTTTTTTGCCACGCCCACTTTTCGGGTTCGTTTTAAAAAAAAAACGTTTTTCGGTCAAATTTCGAAAAAAATGTTGATGCAGAATCATTAGTATTGTTTATATGAACATTTCGTCTATAGACCATTTTAACCCACGCCCACTTATTGGGGGCGTTTTTATATAAAAAACATTTTTATGCACTACCCCATAACATATGCAGGAGAAAAACCTTGTCTTTTGTAGAACCGTAAAATTTGTTCTGACAATGTCATTTTCTATATTTAAATCCCCAGCGTGTTTTAAGCCTTGTCCACTTTTTGGGGATATTAGTTTTACAGATGGGATGGGATAGGGTATTCAACGATCTGCACAGTGGATTGTAGCCTTCTCATATGTTTTTTTTTCCGTGCCATTCTGACCAGGCTGTTTATAACGTTGCTGCTCCCGTCTAGTTATCAACACTCGCACTTATCGTTTAGCAAGTCAAATCCGGTTGGACGAGACCAGTACCCGATGGTTACCACTTAGATGTAAAAATAAGGACATCTGATGTGTAGTCAGAGTTACAATCACTGGACATTGCCAAGTTAAAGCCAATCAGAGTCGACTCTTCTTCTACAAAACCCAAACATCACATTTGATTTAACGAAAGAGAAAGTTGCGTACGCACTAGTCTTGCACACCCACCACTCGTTCGGTTTAGCATTGTCATCAAAAATAAAATCAGTCCTTTCCAAGGCTATTGGTTGCTTCGTAACATTGTTTTTTTTTCCACGAGTGAGTAGTTAGCCCAACGCAGAACCCCCAACCTTGAGGGCCAGTTCCAATTTATTAGATACCCCTAGGACATGGGGCCATCGGTATCCACTACAGAATTAAGCGCTGCCGTTGGGCTTTCGGTTCATACGCCACCATCTCTGTTCAAGGGGCCTGACTTACCCTTGAGATTCCTAAATAACCTGTTGTCCGAATATGCCGAAGCAGCTCATTTAAGTTCGCCTGGCACGGGTATTCGTTTTTCGTCATTTTGTCAACACTCACACTTATCGTTTAGCAAGGCTCCATCTCGAGCCTAGCTTTCAAAATGTCGGCATTTAAACCCGATATTGTTAGGCTCTCAAAAGGTTTCAAAGACCTTTTCGAGTCTTTTAATCATGCAGTATCCACTTTGTCTGCATTCTCTGACCCATGTCTGTCCGTTGACGCTTCCACATCTACTGAGCCTTTGCCAAGATTGGAGCAAGATATTTCCATAGGAGAACACAAAACCCAGAAGTATACTGATACAGATTTATTACAATCTGCCCCGACTCATGTAGCCAATGATAAAGTTGTCGCTATTAAAGGAAAGCGAAAGCGTGATGCGAACTCATCATCGGCTAATCCAAGAGCTAAACGCCCTAACCTTAGAAGTCAGATTCTAAACAAACCCAATTCGAATCCAAATTTGTCGGTAGGATCGTCACCGACTGAGACTTCTTTTACCTCTCGCAATATAGCAAATAAACCGTCTACTTTAATTCCTTTATTGACTTCGGAATTATCTACAATTCCTAAACCCAAATCGATTTTTATATCCAGATTGAAACCATGTACTTCCTCCGAAAATGTGATGACTCACTTGGATTCAACATTTATTAAATGTACTTAAATTAGTAAACGGGAAAGTTTCGTTTCTTCATTTAAAATAGTTGTACCACCAAATCTATTCGAAAAAGTATGTGACACTAACTCATGGCCCGTAAACACTATTGTCAATGAGTTTAAGCCACGGAGAGCTAAACGCGGAGTTAAAAGCTCAGCACCAAAAAACTCTACCGACTGTCCCTCTACTACCAAAATGTAAGAGGGCTCCGAACAAAAGCAAACAATATATATCTAAACTCTCAAGCCTTTTCACACGACATATTCTCCTTAACCGAAACGTGGCTTAACGCCAGTATACTTGACTCGGAACTCTTTAATCATGAGTTCTTAGTATATAGGAATGACCGTCACATAAATGACCTAAAAGCGCTTGGAGGAGGTGTTCTTACTGCGGTTCGCAGTCACCTTACCTCTGAGAAAATTGATTTTCCATTCATTCTTAATACCGAAATAATTTGTGTTAAGATAACTATTGGAAATAAATACCTTTATGTCGCAAATGCGTACATTCCCTCCTATCGTCTTGGACTCTGTATTCTGAGCTATCAAAGGCTTTAGAATACATCTTTGACTTATCTTGTTGTGACAGTAATATTTTGTTGCTGGGTGATTTCAACTTACCACACATAGAATGGGTGCCTTCGGAAGGAGAACCTCATTTTATACCATCAGAAGTCTCTGCACAACAAGAGCTATCATTACTTGATTACATTTTATCATTTGACTTACAGCAAACAAGCTGTATAAAAAATCATAATAATCGAATTCTCGATTTAGTTTTTTCTTCTGACTCTGTTAGTACTGCAGTATTAGAATCTAGTACCAGTATCACTAACATAGACAAAAATCATCCCCCATTAGATATTTTTATTGACATAGGCGGACATCTGTACGAACATTCTGACTCGTATGATCGTTCGTACTCTTTTGACTTTCGGAAGGCGAACTTTCAAAGGCTATCCGAAGAAATAATTGTTTCGAATGTTAATATTGACAGCCTCTCCAATTTAGAAGAATCTGTTAACAAATTCTATCTTCTAATAAAAGATTGCATGGATAGAACTATCCCAGTCAAGCATTCTAAGAATGCTCAAATCCAGCATCCTTGGTACACGAAAGACCTTAAATCTCTTCGGAATATACGTAACCGGGCCTGGAATATTTTTGTTAAAAGTCAGAATCAATACGACTATGATAAGTACCTGAATTATTTTAAGGAATTCTCTGCGATGTCAAATAGTTTATATAATGGCTATATAGCCAATATGGAGAACGCTCTTAAAAGTGACCCAAAACGCTTTTGGAGTTTTGTCAATTCGTAGAGAAAAACGGATGGATATCCAGCCAACTTCTCTTACAATAATTCAAAAATATCGAGCTCTATTATTTTATCTAACTTATTCGCAGAGAATTTCAGTAAATCATTTATTGATACCCCTCTTGTCTTAGACGAACAATATTTCAGTTATCTCAATGACTGTTCTCAAGTTAGTTTCAGCAACGTCACATTTGACGATGAGACAATAATTAAATATATCGCTTTATTAAATAATGATTATTCTGCTGGGCCCGATGGAATCCCACCAATAGTCGTAAAGCAATGCAAAGATGCTCTTCTGCCATACCTTAAGTATATGTTTGAAAGCTCCCTTAAAACAGGAGTATTCCCAACTCAATGGAAAAATGCATTTATTACACCTGTTTTTAAAAAAGGTGAACGAGGAGACATTTCTAATTACAGACCTATTTCAAAACTCTCTTGCATTCCTAAGTTATTTGAACATATTATTTGTGATAAATTGGTATTCCTGTGTCGAAAAATTATCTGTAAAGAGCAGCATGGCTTTGTAAAAAATCGATCCACTGTCACAAATCTCTTAAATTTTATGCATCATTGTTCCAATAGGTTGGAAAATAAAAAAGAGGTCGATTGTATATACACTGACTTTTCCAAAGCTTTTGACCAGTTATCACATAACATCATAATTTTTAAACTTATGCCTTATGGTTTCCCTCCAGGTTTCATAAATTGGGTTCAATCATATCTCTCACTAAGAACTTATCAGGTAAAATTTAGAGGCTCTAAATCCAACCCTTTTGTTGCCCAATCTGGAGTACCCCAAGGTAGTCATTTAGGCCCTATCGTATTTATTCTTGCTATTAACGATGCAAAAGCTTGTATTCGAGAGAGCAAAATACTGATATATGCTGATGACATGAAAATTTTCAAATGTGTAGGAGATCTAAGCGATTCGCTTTCACTTCAAACTGATTTAAATAGCTTTACAACATGGTGTTTTAAAAACGGTTTGAATCTGAACCCCACTAAGTGCCAGCATATGTCATTTTCACGAAAACGTATTCCCTCCAATTTTGGTTATACTCTGTCGGGGCACACTCTCTGTCGTATAGACAGTTTTAAAGATCTTGGTGTTTATTTTGATCCTAAATTGGAGTTTAATAAACACATAAACATTATTGTGAATAAATCCAACTCTATGTTGGGATTTATAAAAAGGTGGTCAAAAGAGTTCAATGATCCTTATGTCACCCTTTCGTTATATAATTGTCTAGTACGCCCTCACTTGGAGTATGCCTCACAGGTGTGGATACCCTTCTATGTCGTTCATTCAAATAGAATTGAGGCAGTCCAACGTAAATTTTATAAGCTTTGCTTTGAGAGGACTTCCATGGGATGATGTACAAAATTTGCCTCCGTATAGGTGTCGAATTAAACTGCTGCAGTTGTTGCCTTTGTCTCAACGTAGACTTAACAATGACATGGTCTTCTTACACCAAATATTATCAGGACAAATAGATGCTCCTGATCTTTTAAGTGCTATTGGTTTTAATACCCGTGGAGGTTCCTATAACCTTCGTAGACTAAATATTTTACATATACCTAATCGTAAATACAACTATGCTATGCATGAGGCTATAAGTCGCATGAGTAGAGTTTACAATAAAAATAGCGATGTAGTTGAACTGCATGTTAGTAAAAGTAGTTTAAAAAACACTTTGCGTAATTGTATTCTAGAGTCGTAATAAGTGTATTTTTTTTTGTTTTGTTAATAATACAAAAATAAAGTTTAATTTCATCGTTTATTGATTTTGTTACTGACGACAAACTAACTTCAGTGTTTTGTTATGTCCCACTAACAAATGCACTAAATGATGAGCCTGTGGATGCATTTTATATGCTTCGGCAAATCTCTGCTCGTAGATGCGCTTGTATTAAGCTCGCTACGACACAGATCTGATAGTGTTAAAAAAAAAGTCAAATCCGGTTGGATGAAACCTGTACACGATGGTTACCTCTCGGAGGTAAAATAAGCACAGTTGATGTGTAGTCAGAGTTTCAACCAGTGGGCAT
Organism: Rhingia campestris; assembly: GCA_932526625.1. Lineage (NCBI taxonomy): Eukaryota > Metazoa > Arthropoda > Insecta > Diptera > Syrphidae > Rhingia > Rhingia campestris. Next base: position 76,768,800 of record OW052183.1, read on the forward strand.
TGCCAAGTTAAATCCAATCAGAGTATACCCCGTTCTACATCGTGCAACTATCTATGGGGGTATACAAAATCTAAATAAGAGAAAACTAAAATGTGCAATGGGAATCGTTGAATACCATTTCCCATCCCATCGTTTTAATAAACATCCAAAAATGTATTGTTCTGTAGAAATGTATTAAACAATATTGTCAAAGTATTTGAATCCTAACATTTATCAAACATCCTTAAATTTGAACCTAATTTTTAAACTTCTTTAAATGTTTACCTAAAAAATACATAAGATTCAATATGGTAGCATTATACTCCTGTCTCATATTCAGTTGCATTTATATTACTCCACTGTTTAACTGCAAAAACATACAATATTAGAAACGTACCTATTCATTTTTGATAAATTTGCCTCAATAATCCAATTTGTTTTTCAATCAATCGATATTACATTTTGATTTAAAATCCAATACATTATATAAACGAATAAATAAAATATGTAAATTTGATTTATGTTATTTTGTGTTATATTTGGTAATAAAATTGAAAAAAAAAAAAAAAACATACACTACAATCCGCTTTGCGGATCGTTGAATACCCTATCCTATCCCATCCCACCTGTAAAACTAATATCCCCAAAAATTGGACATAGTTTAAAATACGATGGAGGGGAAATATAGGAAAATTATATTGACACAACAAATTGTTCAGACAGTAAAACACTTTAATGGTACTAAAAAGGCCCCTGCATATGTTATGGATTAGGGTATAAAAATGTTTTATTTTTTTATATAAAAACGCCTCCAAAAAGTGGGCGTGGGTTAAAATGTCCTATAGACGAAATGTTCATACTAATATTACCAATGCTTTTGCATCGACATTTTTTGTCTAAATATGTAATTCTGAAACTTTACAAAATTCTTTACGGTTAGGCAAAAACTACGATTTTCTTAAAAGGGGGCAAGGAAGTGGGCGGATTCCAAAAACTGTTACACTTGTTCTGCTGGGGGCAACAAAGAGCACGTGTACCAGATTTCATCCTTCTAGCTCAAAATTGAAGGACGGACGGACAGAGATGGCTAAATCGACTCAGCTACCGATTCTGAGTCGATCGATATACTTTGAGGTATATCTAGCCAAATTATTTCTCTATGTTACAAAATATGTATCAAAACAAATATACCTCTATAGGATAGGGTATAAACATATCGGAAGGCTACAATCCGCTATGCGGATCGTTGAATAGCCAATGCTATCCTATATTATCTTTATGACTAATGTCCCCAAAAAGTGGGCGTGGCTAAAAACTTTATGGGGTTAAAATTAAAACATATGAGAAGGCTACAATCCGCTGTGCGGATCGTAGAATCCCCTTTTCCATCCCATCTGTAAAACTAACATCCCCAAAATGTGGACATGGCTTAAAACACGATGGGGATTAAACATAGAAAATGAAATTGTCTGAACAAATTTTACGGTTCTACAAAAGACAAGGTTTTTCTCCTGCATATGTTATGGGGTAGGGTATAAAAATGGTTTTTATATAAAAACGCCCCCAAATAGTGTGCGTGGGTGAAAATGGTCTATAGACGAAATGTTCATATTAATATTACTAATAATTCTGCATCAACATTTTTTTCGAAAATTTTAAAATTTGACCGAAAAACATTTTTTTATGAACTTTATATGAACTAAATTTAGATATTACGATTCTCTAAATACGCTTCTCAGACACTTTTTTAAAATTCTTTACGGTTTGGCCAAAAACTAAATTTTTGAAAAAAGGGGGCGTGGCAGTTTGCGGATTTCAAAAATGTTTGCACTTGTTCTACTGGGAGCAACAAAGAGCACGTGTACCAAATTTCATCATTCTTGCTCAAAATGTAAGGCCCAAAATTTGGTGACGTACGGACGGTCAGACGGACGGACAGACATGGCTAAATCGACTCAGCTATCGATTCTGAGTCGATCCATATACTTTGAGGTATATGTAGCTAAATTATATCTCTATGTTTCAAACTATGTATCAAAACTAATATACCCCTATGGAATAGGGTATAAAAATGATTTTGTGACAACATACTGTTCACACAGTTAATCAAAATCTTTTATGATTTGATATAAAACTACGCTTTTTTTGTTTTTTTTATATAAAAACGCCCCAAAAAGTGGGCGAGGGTTAAAATGGCCTATAGACGAAATGTTCATACTAATATAACCAATGATTTTGCATCGAAATTTTTTTCAAAAACTTTTAAAATTGGAAAAAGTTTTTTACTGTAATATAAATTATATAGACGAAATATAGATATTAAGATTGTCTAAATATGTAATTCTGAAACTTTACAAAATTCTTAACGGTTAGGCCAAAAACTACTCTTAAAAGGGGCCATGGCAGTGGGCGGATTCCAAAAACTGTTACACTTGTTCTGCTGGGGGCAACAAAGAGCACGTGTACCAGATTTCATCCGTCTAGCTCAAAATTGAAGGACGGCGGACAGAGATGGCTAAATCGACTCAGCTAGCGATTCTGAGTCGATCGATATACTTTGAGGTATATCTAGCCAAATTATTTCTCTATGTTACAATATATGTATTAAAACATATGAGAAGGCTACAATCCGCTGTGCGGATCGTTGAATACCCTATCCCATCCTATCCATAAAACTAAAATCCCCAAAAAAGGGGGAATGGCTAAAAACACGATGTGGATAAAATAGAAAAAATGATATAGTGACAACAAATTCTTCAGACTGCTTACAAAACAATTTTACGGTTCTACAAAAGACAAAGTTTTCTCCTGCATATGTTATGGGGTAGTGTATAAAAATGGTTTTTATATAAAAACGCCCCCAAAAAGTGGGCGTGGGTTAAAATGGTATATAGACGAAATGTTCATATTAATAATGTTAATGATTCTGCATCAACATTTTTCTCGAAAAATTTAAAATTTGACCGAAAACAGTTTTTAATTGAAAACGCCCCCAAAAAGTGGGCGTGGCAAAAAACTTTATATGGACGAAATATAGATATTAATATTGTCTAAATATGTTGTTCAAAAACTTTTTTAAAATTCCTTACGGTTTGGTCAAAAACTGAGTTTTTCTTAAAAGGGGGCGTGGCAGTGGGCGGATTTCAAAAATTTTTACACTTGTTCTGTAGGCAGAGACGAGGATCCTATATACCAAATTTCATTATCCTAGCTCAAAATTTAAGGCCTAAAAATCAATTTCGAAAAATTGTTTGATGCAGAATCATTAACATTATTAATATAAACATTTCGTCGATATACAATTTTAACCCACGCCCACTTTTTGGGGACGTTTTTATATAAAAACCATTTTTATACACTACCCCATAACATATGCAGGAGGAAACCTTGTCTTTTGTAGAACCGTAAAAGTGTTTTGTAAGCAGTCTGAAGAACTTGTTGTCACTATATAATTTTTTCTATTTTATCCACATCGTGTTTTTAGCCATGCCCACTTTTTTGGGGATTTTAGTTTTATGGATAGGATGGGATAGGGTATTCAACGATCCGCACAGCGGATTGTAGGCTTCTCATATGTTTTTTTTGTGGCGTGGTGGATATCCGCATCCTTACCTTGGCTACAACAAGGTAGTGGTCCGAGTCGATGTTAGCCCCTCGGAATGTTCGGACATCCAAAATACTAGATGCGCGCCTCTTGTCTATCGTAATGTGATCAATTTGGTTGACTGTTCGTTGATCTGGAGACCGCCATGTCCCCTTATGGATATCGAGGTGAGGAAACCGTGTGCTGGCATTTTGTTCCGTAGCAAAGTCAATTCGCCTAAGTCCGTTACCAGACGTGTTGTCGTGTAGGCTATATTTTCCGAAAGTTCTGCTTAAGATGTCTTCTCTTCCTATCTTTGCGTTAAAATCTCCCAGCACGATTTTAACATCGTACTTTGGTAGTCGCTCATAGGTTTTGTCGATGAGTTCGTAGAAGCAATCCTTAGTTATATCATCTTTTTCCTCCGTCGGAGCATGAGCGCAAATAAGGCTTATGTTGTCGAATTTGGCCTTGATGCGGATTGTTACAATGCGTTCGCTAATGTCTTGAAAACATAAGACTTCTTGCTTAAGTCTGGCACTTATAACAAATCCGCATCCAAATAGTCGCTGTTTCTGCTCACTATAACACGGTCCATAGTAGATGTCACAGTTTTTATACCCTATCCCATAGGGGTATATTAGTTTTGATATATAGTTTGTAACATAGAGAAATAATTTTGCTACAAATACCTCGACTCAGAATCGTTAGCTGAGTCGATTAAGCCGGCGTCTGTCTGTCTGTCCGTCCGTCCGTCTGTACGTCACCGATTTTTAGGCCTTAAATTTTGAGCTAGGATAATGAAATTTGGTATATCGGATCCCTGTCCGTGCCTACAGAACAAGTGTAAAAATTTTTGAAATCCGCCGACTGCCACGACCCCTTTTTTAGAAAAACGGACTTTTAAGCCAAACCGTAAAGAATTTCAAAAAAGTGTCTGAGCAGCATATTTAGACAATCTTAATAACTATATTTCGTCTATACAAAGTTTTTTGCAACGCCCACTTTTTGGGGGCGTTTTTAGTAAAAAACGCTTTTTGTACAAATTTTGTACAAAGGTAGTGGTCCGAGTCGATGTTAGCCCCTCGGAATGTTCGGACATCCAAAATACTAGATGCGCGCCTCTTGTCTATCGTAATGTGATCAATTTGGTTGACTGTTCGTTGATATGGAGACCGCCATGTCCCCTTATGGATATCGAGGTGAGGAAACCGTGTGCTGGCATTTTGTTTCGTAGCAAAGTCAATTCGCCTAAGTCCGTTACCAGACGTGTTCTCGTGTAGGCTATATTTTCCGAAAGTTCTGCTTAAGATGTCTTCTCTTCCTACCTTTGCGTTAAAATCTCCCAGCACGATTTTAACATCGTACTTTGGTAGTCGCTGATAGGTTTTGTCGAGGAGTTCGTCGAAGCAATCCTTAGTTATATCATCTTTTTCCTCCGTCGGAGCATGAGCGCAAATAAGGCTTATGTTGTCGAATTTGGCCTTGATGCGGATTGTTACAATGCGTTCGCTAATGTCTTGAAAACATAAGACTTCTTGCCTAAGTCTGGCACTTACAACAAATCCGCATCCAAATAGTCGCTGTTTCTGCTCACTATAACACGGTCCATAGTAGATGTCACAGTTTTTATACCCTATCCCATAGGGGTATATTAGTTTTGATACATAGTTTGTAACATAGAGAACTAATTTTGCTACAAATACCTCGACTCAGAATCGCTAGCTGATTCGATTAAGCCGGCGTCTGTCTGTCTGTCCGTCCGTCCGTCTGTACGTCACCGATTTTTAGGCCTTAAATTTTGAGCTAGGATAATCAAATTTGGTATATCGGATCCCTGTCCGTGCCTACAGAACAAGTGTAAAAAATTTTGAAATCCGCTGACTGCCACGCCCCCTTTTTAGAAAAACGGACTTTTAAGCCAAACCGTAAAGAATTTCAAAAAAAAGTGTCTGAGCAGCATATTTAGACAATCTTAATATCTATATTTCGTCTATACAAAATTTTTTGCCACGCCCACTTTTTGGGGGCGTTTTTAGTAAAAAACGCTTTTTGTACAAATTTTAACACTTTCGAGATGCAAATACTTCCGCAATGGTAATATAACCATTTTGTCTATAGATCATTTTCACCTACGCCCACATTTTGGGGGCGTTTTCTTACAAAAACCATTTGTATACCCCATCCCAAGGCATGAGCAATAGAAATACGTTGTTTTTTGTCGAACCACAAAAGATTTTGATAAACTGTCTGAGCAATATATTGTGACAATGTCATTTTCTGTATTTCATCGCCATGAAGCCTATATTTTGAGGATTTTAATTTTAAGGATGGGATGGGATAGGGTATTCAACGATCCTCACAGCGGATTGTAGCCTTCTCATATGTTTCAACCTCTTTTTGCCCAGCCTATCCTATCGTATTTCCGGATGGCAGTAATGTCTGCTTCTTAGCAGTTTAGGGCTTCCGCTAGTTGTTCGCCTGCAGCTCTCCTGTTTAATGTTCTCACATTCCAGGTGCATATACGAACGTCGTTGTCCTTTTTATACCCTATCCCATACGGGTATATTAGTTTTGATACATAGTTTGTAACATAGAGAAATAATTTAGCTGCATATACCTCAAAGTATATGGATCGACTCAGAATCGATAGCTGAGTCGATTTAGCCATGTCTGTCCGTCCGTCCGTACGTCACCAGTTTTTGGGCCTTAAATTTTGAGCTAGAATGATGAAATTTGGTACACGTGGTCTTTGTTGCTCCCAGCAGAATAAATGTAAAAAATTTTGAAATCCGCCCACTGCCACACCCCCTTTTCAGAAAAAACCTTGTTTTTGGACAAACCGTTGGGAATTTTAAAAGAAGCGTAGTTAGGCAATCGTAATATCTATATTTCGTTCATATAAAGTTTTTTGCCACGCCCACTTTTTGGGGGCGTTTTTAATAAAAAAAACGTTTTACGGTCAAATTTTAAAATGTTCGAACAAAATTTTGATGCAGAATAATTAGTAATATTAATATAAACATTTCGTCTATAGACCATTTTAACCCACGCCCATTTTTAGGGGGCGTTTTTATATAAAAACCATTTTTATACACTACCCCATAACGTATGCAGGAGAAAAACCTTGTCTTTTGTAGAACCGTACAATTTGTTATGACAATGTGATATTTTCATTTTCTATATTTAATCCCCATCGTGATTTAAGCCATGTCCACTTTTTGGAGATATTAGTTTTACAGATGGGATGGGATAGGGTATTCAACAATCCGCACAGCGGATTGTAGCCTTCTCATGTTACAAACTATGTTTCAAAACTAATAAATATATCCCTATGGGATATGTTATAAAAACGTAAGCATAACAGATATATTAGCGGTGCATACAAATTGTGGGTACTATTAGAATTTTCAGAAAGCTATAAAATAGAGTTTAGAGGTGGTTTCTTCCAGTTGCACACCAACCATATAATACGTCAAACTTATTCGATTTAATGTGTATTCGTAGATTTGATAGGATCAAAAATTAAAGCAAACATGAAGGAAATAAAATGAAAAGTGATATCAAACGCAATCGCACAAGACTACATAAAATAATTTTACGATTCTTTCCTTCGAAAAACGAATAAAAACTTTGCTGATGTTTCTTTTGAACTGAAGGACATAAATAGACAAAGTTTTTGTCGTGCATGTAACATTTTGTTCCAGAATGTGAGGTATGAAATTTAGGAGAGACATAGATATAAGAGTACATGTTCAATGTGATTCCATAGTGATGTACCCAATGAACTATATTTCATATATTATATAAATGTACATTTTAAATTATTGATATTAATATGCAATAAATTTATCTTGTGATGCAATAAATCTGGATCCTTTTATATATTGATTAAATTCGACAGAATGGTTAAATCCATACTTATATTCTCGGGTACTTGGGGCATGTATTATCTTTATTTAAGTAAGTTAAAATGGTTGTCTTTTATCGCTTCTTAACAGACAGCGAATAATATAAGAGATAGACAAAATACCTTCACCAAAGCTAACGATGTTATTTATAACAACCGTCCTCGAGCAGCTGTACCTTAAAATTTTTATTTTATTGGACTATGCGGGTGTTTTCTGGGCATAAACTGGACTAAAAATAATGTTGAAAGTGACTTCTGATAACGACATACCTAGTTACATATAATAACAATAGTAAAGAATACGCAATACCCACAGGGCGTGTTATAAAAAGAGCTAAATATTCAAATGGTGATTCTTATCTTCATTATATCCAAACACATATTCACTAAAATTCAATTTTTTAAAGTTAAGGTAAAAATTTTAAAAATAAAACATTAGAAGGCTAAAATCCGCTGTGCGGATCCATCCTTAAATGAAACATCTCCAAAACGTGGGAGTGGCATTTTCACAAAGTACTGGTCAGACAGTTTATCAAAATATTTTATTGCTCGTCAAAACAAGGTTTTTCTATTGCATTTATAGGAGACAAAAAATTACATTTTCGAAATATTTGCATTAACATTTTTTTGAATCTAAAGTTTTTAATTAAATACCATAAAAAGTGGGCGTGTATAAAAATTGTATATGGATAAAAGATAGACATAGTCTATATATCTTGCTCAAGCATTTTTTAAAATATCTTATGATTTTATCAGAAAAGATGTTTATTTTAAATATGGGCGTTTAACAATCTAGATCAAAATTTAAGGCCCAAAAATCGATGACAAATAGACTACACAGCTAGCGATTCTGAGTCGATCCATATTCTTTGAGGTATGGATCGAAACTATTTTTCTATGGTACCAACTCTTATTTGTTGTTGTGCAAAAAGCATATTCCATCCCATTTTTATACCCTATCTAATAGGGGTATATTAGTTTTGATACATAGTTTGTAACATAGAGAAATAATTAAGCTAGATATACTATTGTCAGAATCGATAGCTGCGTCGATTTAGCCATGTCCATCCGTCCGTACGTCACCAGTTGTTGGGTCTTAAATTTTGAGCTAGAATGATGAAATTTGGTACATGTGCTTTTTGTTTCTCCCAGCAGAACAAGTGTAAACAATTTTGAAATCCGCCAACTGCCACGCCCCCTTTTTAGAAAAACGTAGTTTTTTATCCAAACCGTAAGGTATTTTGAAAAAGTGTTTAGAGAATCGAAATATCTATAGTTCGTCTATATAAAGTTGTTTACCACGCCTACTTTTAAGGGGCGTTTTCATTAAAAACACGTTTTTCATGCAAGATCATTGGATATGATAATATGAACATTTCGTCTATACATCATTTTAACCTATGCCCACTTTTTGGGGGCGATTTCTTACAAAAAAACATATGAGAAGAGTACAATCCCTTGTGCGGATCGTTTAATACCCTATCCCATCCCATCCTTAAAATTAATATCTCCAAAAAGTGGGCTTTATTAGCCTATAATATAGAAAATGACATTGTCACAACACATTGTTCAAACAGTTTATCAGAATCTTTTGTTGTTTGACAAAACACATCGTTTTCCTCCTGCATATGCTATGGGGTAGGGTATACAAACGGTTTTTGTAAGAAAACGCCCTCAAAAAGTGGGCGTGGGCTAAAATGATCTATGGACGAAATGTTTATAATAATATTACTAACTATTCTGCATCAACATTTTTTTCGAAAATTTTAAAATTTGACCGTAAAACGTTTTTTATTAAAAACGGCCCCAAAAAGTGGGCGTGGCAAAAAACTTTATATGAATGAAATATAGATATTACGATTCTCTAACTATGTTTCTCAGACACTTTTTTAAAATTCCTTATGGTTTAGCCAAAAAACACGTTTTTCTAAAAAGGGGGCGTGGCAGTGGGCGGATTTCAAAATTTTTTACACTTGTTCTGCTGGGAGCAACAAAGAGCACGTGTACCAAATTTCATCCTTCTAGCTCAAAATTTAAGGCCCAAAAACTGGTGACGTACGGACGGACGGACGGACGGACGGACGGACGGACAGACATGGCTAAATCAACTCAGCTATCGATTCTGAGTCGATCCATATACTTTGAGGTATATGTAGCTAAATTATTTCTCTATGTTACAAACTATGTATCAAAACTAATATACCCCTATGGGATAGGGTATAAACATTTGTGTATGCAATACAAAACGTTGTTTTTTGTCGAACCATAGAAGATTTTGATAAACTGTCCGAACAATATCTTGTGACAACGTCATTTCCTATATTTCGTCGCCATAAAGCAAACATTTTGGGGATATTAGTTTTAAGGATGTGATGTGATAGGGTATTCAACGATATGTTGAAATTGTATATATTATATGTTAGAGGACAGCAGTGTTTAAATTTGTAGTTAAAAACAATACAATTTATTATACCATATCCCATAGGGTTATATTAGTTTTGACAATATGTTTGTAACATAGACAAATAGTTTCGATAGATATATGTGTTTGTCTTCCCGCCTGTCCGTCCGTCTGTGAGATACCGATTTTTAGGCCTTAAATTTTGAACTAGAGTGTTGAAAGCCACGGTAGGAAATTTTGAAAAAGTGTCTGAACAACATATTTATATTTCATATATTTCGTTCTTTATGTACCACGCCGCATTGACGAATAGTCTTAACATTTTGTTTTCAAAGGTTTGTAAAATGTTTAGATTCGTTTCACTGGTACAACCCCATAGTTGTATACCATATGTCCAAACTGGTTTTAGCACTTGCTTGTATAATTTCAGCCTGTTATTATTGTTAAGCTTCCAATATTTTCAGAGCAACCAGTACAGGACCCTGTATTTATTTTTAAGTTCTTCGCATTTCTTTTTTACTTCTTCTATTTTAATTTTGCATCGATTGTCATCCCGAGATATTTCGCTTCATTTGCAAAAGGAACTCGACCCGTGTTTAAAAAATACAGGCAAATTGTTCGTCTGCTTATACAAAAAATCTACATGAATCGATTTGCTCTCGTTAAGTGCAATCCGCCAGGATTTTGTTTATTCATTTCCTCTATTGTTGTGCCAACTACTAGTATAGCAGTATCGTCAGTAAACGTTGCAACTATTTTATCGTTTGTTTGTGGGATATCACGTGTAAATAGGAGGTAAAAGAGTGATCCAAGGACGCTTCCTTGGGGTACTCCTGCCATTATTTCTTTGAACTCTGATTATTCGATTCCAAGTTTTATACGAAAGAGTCTATGCTCAAGATACGACACGAGGTAATTGATAAGGCAGAAATTGTCTTAATTAGTACTCGCCTTGCTTCACACGCCCTGAGCAGTTTAATTTACAATAAAAATTAAAATTGCGATGTAGTTGAACTACATGTTAGTAAAAGAAGTTTAAAAAATATCCTGCGAAATTGAATGCTATAGTCGTAATAAGTGTATGTATAATTTTGTTTGTTTGTTTTGTTAATATACAAAAATCATCAATTTTAATTTCATCGTTTATTGATTTTGTAAGTGATGTCAAACTAAATAACTTCTATGTTCTGTTATGTTCCACTAACAAATGTACTAAATGATGAGCCTGAGAATGCATTTTATATGCTGTGGCAAATCTCTGCTCGTAGATGCGCTTGTATTAAGCTCGCTACGACAGAGATCTGATAGTGTATTTTTTTATATTTTTATATTAATAAATATGTAACTTATATCTGATGCATATGGCATTGAAAATTTACTAACCTTCTCTTACAAAGAGAAATGTATTGGGTTCGTAAACATTTTCGACAGCAAGCAGATTGACCGATTTTCTTCAAAGTTCGTATCCTGAATTTGTAAGTCATAATTCTAGGCCATTTTTTTACTTTTAGCCATTATATTAAAGGTACATGCCATATGCATAACCTGATTTTTTTTCGAAAACGGCTACAACAATTTTTATATATATTTTATATATTATATTTTGTATATCATTGAAATAACTACCACATGTAAAATAACTTCACATCGAGTGGGAAATAAGTTCACTTTTTTGTGGGAAATAATTTCTGTTCTGAATGTTAATGTAAATTTAAATAATATTATACAAACACATTATAAATAACTAGTTTGGTATAATATACAAAGTCTAAAATTATTTGTGTGACATAGTTACGTCGCACACGTTACCCCCTACTCCATTTAACGGCTTACCGTTATTTGCTAAGTCGACATTTTGACGGCATAACGGAAGTTCCCTTTACCCCGCCCCATTAGCACATTACTAAAGGGAACACACGTGCCAGCCATTTTTGCGCACACAGCATTTTTCTCCATATTCATATTTCACTGTACCACAATGAAATATGAATATTTTGTAAACAAGTGCATTGCTTTCCCACGGGAAGCACCTCGCGATTGTCTACTTGTAGAATAATTCAGATCTTATTGTTTAGTCTTTACTCAACCTCAAAACTGAGAAGTGCAGCCTCGCTAAAGACAGCGGCTTCTCTATTTTGAATAAAATAAAATTATAATAAATCAATATATGTATAAATATATAATAAAATAAAAATAATTTTTTTATAGTAAACCCCTGTTTACGATATAATTGGCGCAGTCGGCAGTTCTTAAGTGCGTGAATATTTCCTTTGTGTAAAAATAGAAATCTCGCGTTTAGTTTTTACTATTTACCTGAAGTGAACCAAACACACAAAACCGTTTAAGGAAGTGTAATCCGGTAAAGGACAAGCAAAACATAGTGAAACAAAATTTTGTGAAGTGAACCCACGAAAGCTAAACTAGTGTGCTCATAATCCACTGAATAACAATACAAAGGTGACAAAATTAGCAACCGTAGAAACGCCTCGTTTGACCATTGCAGAATAATAAGAATGGCTCAAAATAACATCGAACAGTGCCTTGTAGCACCTACACAACTACTGGTTCAAAAAAACCATCCAACAAATTTAAGATCAAGAATCGAAAAGGAGATTCGTTTCCTCCCGACGTTCAATGGCGAATTGGAACGCTACCTTCATTCGTCAACTCAGTCACAAGAACCCGCGAAAACTATGGAGAAAATGATGTTCCACACGTTTATCGAGCAATTTACGATGGAAAGATTCAAGGTGCCGCAAAGAACATCCTCAACATCGATCCACCAACTACCTGGGATGACTGTCAAAGCAGATTGAAGCAGCATTTTACAGCATCGAAAGACGAGATGACAATAACCAAGGACATCGGGCTTCTTAAAGTAAGTAGTATAAGCGAACTAGATTTTAAATTAAAACAATTTATAGAAACAATAACAGAATTCGCCGCATTTAACGAAAATGGTGAAACATTTACAAATATATTTTACGGTATGTTAGTACAAAAAGTCAAAGAAATCGTAGCTGGCTCTTTAGCATACGCCATTACGAACTAGCATGATATAGGAGACATTAGGAATATTATTAATACATTCATAGGACAAGATGAAAGCAATTTAAGGAACTCTCAAAGAAAACAAAACATTTACGACAGACGACAACAATACGACAATAACCCAAATTCTAGCAGGTCAGGTCCACAATATAATCATAATAACAATCGGTCAAACACTGCTAGGCCAGATTACGGTTCTCAAGAGAACTATAATCAAAACCAATATAATAACAATCCAAACTGGCAAAGTCATAACCTCCAACGCAACAATTCAAGTAATCCAAACTTGGACAAATCAAACAATAGTAGGCAATATAATCATCAGAACCGAAATTATAACCGTGAAAACAATTCAGGAAATTTTAGGAACCGCGGAAATAATTCAGGTAGAAATAATGGAATAGAACCTATGGATACCACATCAGGAAGCTATGCTAGGCAAATTAACAACATAACAAACAATCAGGATTTTCAACAACAGGGCCTTCAGGAAAATTACCCTATATAGTAGTTAAAACCAATAACAATGCAAGCCTCAGGATCTTAATTGATCCAGGATCAGAGACAAGCATTATAAACACAGGGATATGTCATCCCAAATGGCAAATAGAATTAAGTAAACCAATACAAATAATCACAACTAGTACACCCATTCTAGTTAACAAAAAAGTAAAAATTCCATTGTTCAAAGAACTCGGCAACAATAGAACAGCCGAATTTTTAGAATTCAAATTTCACCAAGTTTTTAATGGTCTTATTGGAAATAACATTCTGATACCATTAAATGCTATTCTTGATTTTAAAGATAGACGTCTGATAATAGACAATAAAGAAATTCCAATTTTTTTTAATAAAGAAGAGGAATTTATAAATGAAACCTACTATAAACAAGTACCACAATTAGAAATATACTACACAGAAATGAACAGTGAACCTATCTACAACCAAATCAGAACTGACCACCTCAATAAGGAGGAAAAGGATATAACACTTAAACTGGTTTCACAATATTTTACCAAGAAGGTAGTGATCTGTCCAATACATCCCTATTTACACGAAAAATTACAGGTACCCAGAGGTACACAGAAATGAGGTGAAATCACAAATTAAGAGATGCTAGATCAAGGCATCATTCGACCTAGCGATTCACCCTACTCTGCCCCTATCTGGATCGTCCCTAAAAAGAAGGACGCATCTGGACGGCAAAAGTGGAGGATTGTGATCGACTATCGGAAACTAAATCAAATATCCATAGACGATAAATTTCCAATACCGTATATGGAAGATATATTCGACATATTGGGAAAATCCATGTACTTTACCACCCTCGATCTTGCCAAAGGCTTTCACCAGATTGAGATCGCAAAGGAAGATATCAGGAAGACAGCATTTTCAACTGATAGTGGCCATTACGAATTCGTCCGTATGCCATTCGGTTTGAAGAATGCACCCGCGACCTTCCAACGTTTAATGAATTCAGTTCTGCATGAATTCATAGGAAAGATATGCCTAGTATACTTGGATGATATAATCATCTTCTCCACCAGCCTAGAAGAGCATATTATTTCACTTACAAAAATATTTAAGAGACTTAAAGAAGTAAATCTCAAAGTACAATTGGATAAAAGCGAGTTTCTGAAGAAAGAAACTGAGTTTTTAGGCCATATAATAACAACCGAAGGCATTAAGCCGAACCCCAACAAAATTACGGCTATATTGGAGTACAAACTACCCAAAACCCCCAAACAAATTAAATCATTTCTAGGCATAACCGGTTACTACCGAAAATTTATAAGAGATTATTCTAAGGTAGCTAAACCAATGACGTCCTATTTGAAGAAAGATACAAAAATTAATTTGAACGATCCTAATTATATTGAAAGCTTTGAAAATTTAAAAACATTAATAACTTCAGAACCAATCCTAAAATACCCGGATTTTAAAAATTAACAACAGATGCTTCAAATTATGCCTTGGGAGCCGTTTTATCCCAAGAAGGTCATCCAACATGCTTTGCGAGCAGAACGTTGAACGACCACGAAACTAACTACTCGACCATTGAAAAAGAGCTTTTAGCTATTCTTTGGTCTATGAATTATTTCAGACCGTACTTATAAGGTCGTAAATTCACAGTTAGAACAGACCATCGACCCCTTGTTTGGTTGAGTTCACTTAAAGAACCCAACGCCAAACTACAAATATGGAAGATAAAATTAGAGGAATACAACTTTGATATTGAATACGTTAAAGGTAAAGATAACCAAGTAGCTGATGGTTTATCAAGAATGGAAGTCTATCTTAACGAAAACATTGAAATTTTAAACAATCAAGAAACAATGTTAGACAATCAATCAATTTTAGCCACTATCCATAGCGCTGACGAAGACAGTACTGACTACATTCCTATTGTTGAATCACCAGTAAATCTATACAAGACTCAAATAATACTGAATAGCACAGCAACTGCTAGTAATCATAAAATATACAATGCATTTGGAAAGAAAAGAATAGTCATAGAAGTAAAAGTTTTCAACGAAAAACTTATCCTAGATATCATGAAGAAATGTATTCCCACCAAAGGAATAGTAGCTGTTTTTTCTAGAAATGATCATCTATTTGCAAAATTCCAAGATATTTATGTAAAATACTTTTCCAAGAATAAAACTTTAAAAGTCATTATGTGTAGCAAATTTCTAGGAGATCTCACAGATCAGGAGAAAGAAGCAGAAGTTATAATACAAACACATAATCTATTGAATCACAAAGGATTCAACGAAACTTACGAGGAAATAAAAGACGTATACTACACCCCAAAATTAAAAGAAAAAATTCAGAGATTTATAAATAATTGCGAAATCTGTAATAAATCAAAATATGAAAGAAAACCATATAAAATTCCACTAAAAATAACCGAAACCCCGACCAAACCAAACCAGCTATTACACATTGATATATGGTACGCAAACACCAACTTAATGTTTGTAACAATGATCGATAAATTCACTAAACATGTTACTATACAAGAGATCAGACACAGAACGTGGATGGCCTTGTTAAATACATTAAGGTGCAGGTTTTCAACACTAGGTACACCAAAAAATGTAGTGGTTGACGGTCAATCAGGGTTTTCATCAATAATGATTAAGGAATTTCTAAAAGAAAACAATGTTGAGCTACACGTTACTACTCCCTACCATAAAACAGGAAACTCGGATATCGAAAGATTCCACTCGACTCTTAACGAGCATATCAGAACTTTTACAGCAGATGACAGTAACAGAGACACCTTACGAAATAAAGTCTTAACAGCTGTAACCATTTACAACAAAACAATACATTCCACAACAAAAAAAAAGACCCATCGACTTTATAAATGGAACCATAACAAACCAAGATTATCCTAAAATTATAGAAATAGTTAATAAAAATAAGGAACGCTACATAAATAAACATAATAGAGACAAGATTAATTACTTGAAAAAGAGAAATAGCAATAAACTGAAACCCACTCATAAAAAAGAAAAACTGAAGTCATAGATCAGGATCATGTTATAGAATCAAGAAGAAGCAAATACTATAAAACGCAATTTAAAAGAAAATACAAATTTGAACAAACAAGTTAAGAATAAACTTAAATATTGTTTTCCCTTCCTTGTTTCTAATTTTTTTTTCTCAGGCAATACTAATCATTTTTTTCGCAATAGCAACATTAACACCGACAAAAGGACAACAAATCGACATACAAAATTTAAATATGGCACAAGGATACGTTATGATAAGAGACCAACAACTTCAAGTTATAACAGGGTATACAAAAATTCTCCATAACGTGAATCTAAGTTCATGGGTAGAGAACCTTGAAATTTTAGAACATAACATAAATAAATTGAACTACAAGAACGAATAACCAATATTAACATACGGCTTAACGCAATTAGAAAACGAAATAGAAAACTTATTGGATAATCAGAAGAGGACTAATAAACATTGTAGGAAAAGGTTTAAAATATCTTGCAGGAACAATGGACTATGATGACGAACAGGAAATTAGACAGACTTTAGCATTAAATGAACAAAACAATAAAAACCTTATTAACGGACTAAATGATCAAATTAAAATTAACCATAACTTTAACGAAGCTATTGACAATATAACAAAACACATAAACGGACAACAGCTTGAAATTAAAAACCAATTATCTATCTTAGGGAATGAAATAAATAGAGAATTTGCAGAAATCACAAACATGCAACTGGTATTTCAGATTCAGTACGATATACAATTATTAAAAGATCAGATTAGAAAATAAGGAAAACCTTCTTATGAGCCAGCTAGGAGTCTTAGGACACGATATACTATCACCAAATGAAATACAAATGTTTAATATTACACTTAATGAACTATCTAATATCAAAAGTACGGTAATTATACATGAAAAACAAATAATATTTGTACTATTAATTCCAAATTATTCTGATGTAAAATATTATAAAGTTATAATTGAACCAATACCAAACAAAAATCATTTAGAACTGTTAACATCCCATATGGAAATGTTAATTATGAATATTTTAACGGAACCATAAAACTAAGAAATTTAAAAATAATAAATGACAGTTGCATTTGTAATATATTTAAAAATAACCCTGAATGTAACTATATGGAAAATAAAAAAATAGAAATTAAGCAAATAACAAACAATATTGTTATAACAAAGAATATACCATATACACAAATACTGCATAATTGTCATAACTATAGCATAAACATTATTGGAAACAATGTTATAAGATTTGAAAATTGTAAAATCGAAATTAATAATGTTAAATATGAAAATTGTGTGTATTATGACAATTTTGTAATGTAACAATAAAAAATATTATAATGAACTATTCTACAGAGCCATTGAAAGTTAAAAATATAGAAAATCGTAAACTTATAGAACAAATTAAATTGAGAACAATCGCGCACGAATACATTCATTTTGGGACAGCTTTTATCATAACTGCTATTATAATTTCAATAATTTTCATTTACATTATTTCAAGAAACAAGAATATTAAAGTTGATATTAAACATATGAGAGGCTACAATCCGCTATGCGGATCGTTGAATACCCTATCCCATCCCATCCTTAAAATTAAAATCCTCAAAATATAGGCTTTATGGCGATGAAATACAGAAAATGACATTGTCACAATATATTGCTCAGACAGTTTATCAAAATCTTGTGTGGTTCGACAAAAAACAACGTATTTCTATTGCTAATGCCTTGGGATGGGGTATACAAATGGTTTTTGTAAGAAAACGCCCCCAAAATGTGGGCGTAGGTGAAAATGATCTATGGACAAAATGTTTATATTACCATTTCGGAAGTATTTGCATCAAATTTTTTTTCGAAAGTTTTAAAATTTGGACAAAAAGCGTTTTTTACTAAAAACGCCCCCAAAAAGTGGGCGTGGCAAAAAACTTTGTATGAACGAAATATAGATATTAGGATTGTCTAAATATGCTACTCAGACACTTTTTTGAAATTCCTTACGGTTTGGCCAAAAAATAAGTTTTCCTAAAAAGGGGGCGTGGCAGTGGGCGGATTTTAAAAATTTTTACACTTGTTCTGGTGGCACGGACGAGGATCCTATATACCAAATTTCATTATCCTAGCTCAAAATTTAAGGCCCAAAAACCGCTGACGAACAGACAGACGGACGGACGGACGGACGGACGGACGGACAGACAGACATGGCTAATTCGACTCAGCTAGCGATTCTGAGTCGATCCATATACTTTGAGGTATATGTAGCAAAATTATTTCTCTATGTTACAAACTAAGTATCAAAACTAATATACCCCCCTATGGGATAGGGTATAAAAATATTGATTCTTCGGAGCAGACTCCTAAGGAGGGAGGAGTTACGTCGCACACGTTACCCCCTACTCCATTTAGCGGCTTACCGTTATTTGCTAAGTCGACATTTTGACGGCATAACGGAAGTTCCCTTTACCCCGCCCCATTAGCACATTACTAAAGGGAACACACGTGCCAGCCATTTTTGCGCACACAGCATTTTTCTCCATATTCATATTTCACTGCACCACAATGAAATATGAATATTTTGTAAACAAGTGCATTGCTTTCCCACGGGAAGCACCTCGCGATTGTCTACTTGTAGAATAATTCAGATCTTATTTTTTAGTCTTTACTCAACCTCAAAACTGAGAAGTGCAGCCTCGCTAAAGACAGCGGCTTCTCTATTTTGAATAAAATAAAATAAAATTATAATAAATCAATATATGTATAAATATATAATAAAATAAAAATAATTTTTTAAAAGTAAACCCCTGTTTACGATATAATTACATAACTTCACACAATTTACGGTGGAGTTATTGCTCCCCTTCAGTTGGCAATAACTTAACAATAAAAAATTTTTTCCCACAGATTTTTGTATATAGGCAATATAAAGAAAATTATCAATTTCTCGCAAACTATTTTGCCAAGTTGATTTAATTTATATACTACTATTATTGTTTGCAACAACCCTACCTAAATAGTTTTCGCCCAACTATACCTAAACGTAATTTTCTGTTTTGGACAATAACGGAAAATCATTATTATTGTAACATAGAGAAATAACTTCGATAGATATGCCTCAAAGTATATGGATCAACTCAGAATCTCCAGCTGAGTCGATCTAGCCATTTCTGTCCGCCGCCCGTCCTTCCTCATTTGTGTCCTGTGATACCGAATTTTAGGCCTTACATCTATTCATTATGTCGGACAAAGCAGAACCGGCAAATTGTTTGTCTGCTTATTCGAAAAATCTACAAGAATCGATTTGCTCTCGAAAAACTGAAGTCATAGATCAGGATCATGTTATAGAATCAAGAAGAAGCAAATACTATAAAACGCAATTTAAAAGAAAATACAAATTTGAACAAACAAGTTAAGAATAAACTTAAATATTGTTTTCCCTTCCTTGTTTCTAATTTTTTTTTCTCAGGCAATACTAATCATTTTTTTCGCAATAGCAACATTAACACCGACAAAAGGACAACAAATCGACATACAAAATTTAAATATGGCACAAGGATACGTTATGATAAGAGACCAACAACTTCAAGTTATAACAGGGTATACAAAAATTCTCCATAACGTGAATCTAAGTTCATGGGTAGAGAACCTTGAAATTTTAGAACATAACATAAATAAATTGAACTACAAGAACGAATAACCAATATTAACATACGGCTTAACGCAATTAGAAAACGAAATAGAAAACTTATTGGATAATCAGAAGAGGACTAATAAACATTGTAGGAAAAGGTTTAAAATATCTTGCAGGAACAATGGACTATGATGACGAACAGGAAATTAGACAGACTTTAGCATTAAATGAACAAAACAATAAAAACCTTATTAACGGACTAAATGATCAAATTAAAATTAACCATAACTTTAACGAAGCTATTGACAATATAACAAAACACATAAACGGACAACAGCTTGAAATTAAAAACCAATTATCTATCTTAGGGAATGAAATAAATAGAGAATTTGCAGAAATCACAAACATGCAACTGGTATTTCAGATTCAGTACGATATACAATTATTAAAAGATCAGATTAGAAAATAAGGAAAACCTTCTTATGAGCCAGCTAGGAGTCTTAGGACACGATATACTATCACCAAATGAAATACAAATGTTTAATATTACACTTAATGAACTATCTAATATCAAAAGTACGGTAATTATACATGAAAAACAAATAATATTTGTACTATTAATTCCAAATTATTCTGATGTAAAATATTATAAAGTTATAATTGAACCAATACCAAACAAAAATCATTTAGAACTGTTAACATCCCATATGGAAATAATAACCAATGAAAATGTTAATTATGAATATTTTAACGGAACCATAAAACTAAGAAATTTAAAAATAATAAATGACAGTTGCATTTGTAATATATTTAAAAATAACCCTGAATGTAACTATATGGAAAATAAAAAAATAGAAATTAAGCAAATAACAAACAATATTGTTATAACAAAGAATATACCATATACACAAATACTGCATAATTGTCATAACTATAGCATAAACATTATTGGAAACAATGTTATAAGATTTGAAAATTGTAAAATCGAAATTAATAATGTTAAATATGAAAATTTTGTGTATTATGACAATTTTGTAATGTAACAATAAAAAATATTATAATGAACTATTCTACAGAGCCATTGAAAGTTAAAAATATAGAAAATCGTAAACTTATAGAACAAATTAAATTGAGAACAATCGCGCACGAATACATTCATTTTGGGACAGCTTTTATCATAACTGCTATTATAATTTCAATAATTTTCATTTACATTATTTCAAGAAACAAGAATATTAAAGTTGATATTAAAAATATTGATTCTTCGGAGCAGAATCCTAAGGAGGGAGGAGTTACGTCGCACACGTTACCCCCTACTCCATTTAGCGGCTTACCGTTATTTGCTAAGTCGACATTTTGACGGCATAACGGAAGTTCCCTTTACCCCGCCCCATTAGCACATTACTAAAGGGAACACACGTGCCAGCCATTTTTGCGCACACAGCATTTTTCTCCATATTCATATTTCACTGCACCACAATGAAATATGAATATTTTGTAAACAAGTGCATTGCTTTCCCACGGGAAGCACCTCGCGATTGTCTACTTGTAGAATAATTCAGATCTTATTGTTTAGTCTTTACTCAACCTCAAAACTGAGAAGTGCAGCCTCGCTTAAGACAGCGGCTTCTCTATTTTGAATAAAATAAAATAAAATTATAATAAATCAATATATGTATAAATATATAATAAAATAAAAATAATTTTTTAAAAGTAAACCCCTGTTTACGATATAATTACATAACTTCACACAATTTACGGTGGAGTTATTGCTCCCCTTCAGTTGGCAATAACTTAACAATAAAAAATTTTTTCCCACAGATTTTTGTATATAGGCAATATAAAGAAAATTATCAATTTCTCGCAAAATATTTTGCCAAGTTGATTTAATTTATATACTACTATTATTGTTTGCAACAACCCTACCTAAATAGTTTTCGCCCAACTATACCTAAACGTAATTTTCTGTTTTGGACAATAACGGAAAATCATTATTATTGTAACATAGAGAAATAACTTCGATAGATATGCCTCAAAGTATATGGATCAACCGCCGCCCGTCCTTCCTCATTTGTGTCCTGTGATACCGAATTTTAGGCCTTACATCTATTCATTATGTCGGACAAAGCAGAACCGGCAAATTGTTTGTCTGCTTATTCGAAAAATCTACAAGAATCGATTTGCTCTCGTTAAGTGCAATCGGCCAGGATTTTTTTTATTCATTAACCTCGTTAAGAGCATTTTGTTAATCCCCAAAATGTGGTCTTTATGGCCATAAAGTATTGAAAATGACATTGTCACAACATATTGTTCAGATGGTTTAGCAAAATCTTTTATGGTTCGACAAAAAACAACGTTTTTCTATTGCATATGCCTTGGGGTAGGGCATACAAATGGTTTTTGTAGGAAAACGTCCCCAAAAAGTGTGCCTTGGTTAAAATGGCCTAGAAACGAAATGTTCATTTTAATATTATTAACGTTTTTGCATTAAACGTTTTTTTGAATATTTGAAAATTTGATCGAAAAAGGTTGTTCACTTGAAACGCCCCCGAAAAGTGGGCGTGGAAAAAAACTTTATATAGGCGAAATATAGATATTATGATTTTCTAAATATGCTACTCAGACACTTTTTTAAACTTCCTTACGGTTTGGCTAAAAACTACGTTTTTCTTATAAGGGGCGTGGCAGTGGGAAGATTCCAAAAATTGTTACACTTGTTCTGCTGGGAGCAACAAAGAGCACGTGTATCAAATGTCATCATTGTAGCTCAACATTTAAAGCCCAAAAACTGGTGACGTACGGACGGACGGACAGATATAGCTAAATCCACTCACCTATCGATTCTGAGTCGATCCATATACTTTAAGGTATATCTAGCTAAATTATTTCTCTATGTTACAACCTATGTATTAAAACTAATATACCCCTATGGGATAGGGTATAAAAAACGTATTGAAATTTGGTATATAGGCTCTCTGGCCGGCGAAGCAGAAAAAATGTATAATAAATATATATATATAAAAAAATGTCTGCGAAACATATTTTGAGAATTTCAATATTTATATTTCGTCTATACAGAGTTTTTTGCCAAGCCCACTTTTTGGGGCGTTTTTAATAAAAAAACATATGAGAAGGCTACAATCCACTGTGCGGATCGTTGAATACCCTATCCCATCCCATCTGTAAAACTAATATCCCCAAAAAGTGGACATGGCTTAAAACACGATGGGGATTTAAATATAGAAAATGACATTGTCAGAACAAATTTTACGGTTCTACAAAAGACAAGGTTTTTCTCCTGCATGTTATGGGGTAGTGTATAAAAATGGTTTTTATATAAAAACGCCCCCAAAAAGTGGGCAAGGGTTAAAATGGTCTATAGACGAAATGTTCATATTAACAATACTAATGATTCTGCATCAACAATTTTTTCGAAAATTTTAAAATTTGACCGAAAAACGTTTTTTATTAAAAACGCCCCCAAAAAGTGGGCGTGGCAAAAAACTTATTGACGAAATAAAGATAATTCGATTCTCTAAATATGCTGCTCGGACACTTTTTTTAAAATTCTTTACGGTTTGGCCAAAAACTGAGTTTTTCTGAAAAGGGGTCGTGGCAGTGGGCGGATTTTAAAATTGTTTACACTTGTTCTGGTGACTCGGGCAAGGATCCTATATACCAAATTTCATAACCCTAGCTCAAAATTTAAGGCCCCAAAAAGTGGGTGTAGGTGAACACCCACTTTTTGGGGGCGTTTTCTTACAAAAACCTTTTGTATGCCTTACCCCAAGGCATATGCAATAGAAATACGTTGTTTTTTGTCGAACCACAAACGATTTTGATAAACTGTCTGAGCAATATATTGTGACAATGTCATTTTCTGTATTTCATCGCAATAAAGCCTATATTTTGAGGATATTAATTTTAAGGATGGGATGGGATAGGGTATTCAACGATCCGCATAGCGGATTGTAGCCTCTCATATGTTCGATATTCAATCTTCATCGTGTTTTGAGCCATGTCCACATTTTGGGGATATTAGTTTTAGAAATGGGATGGAATAGGGTATGCAACGATCCGCACAGGGGATTGTAGCCTTCTCATATGTTATAGCCATAAACCCACATTTTGGGGTTATTAATTTTAAGAATGGGATGGGATAGGGTATTAAACGATCCGCATAGCAGATTATAGCCTTCTCATATTTATACCCTATCCCATAGTTATACCCTAACCCATAGGGGTATATTAGTTTTGACATTAAGTTTGTAACATAGAGATGTAATTTCGATAGACATACCTAAAAGTATACGGATCGACTCAGAATCGCTAGCTGAGTCGATCTAGCCATGTCTGTCTGTCCGTCCGTCCGTCTGTATGTCACCGATTTTTGGGCCTTAAATTTTGAGCTAAAAAGTTTAAATTTGGAATAAAGGCTCTCTGGCCGGCGCAGCAGAACAACTGTAAAAGTTTTTGAACCTACAAAAACCACTTGAATTCCCTACCCCAAGGCATATGCAATAGAAAAACGTTGTTTTTTGTCGAACCATAAAAGATTTTGATAAACCGTTTGATCAATATGTTGTGACAACGTCATTTCCAATACTTTATGGCCATAGAGACCACATTTTGGGGATATTAATTTTAGGGATGGGATTGGATAGGGTATTAAACGATACGAATAAGCGGATTGTAGCCTTCTCATATGTTTTTTGTTTTTAATTTTCTCTTACCAAAAGAAAGATATTATTTTCGTAAAAATTTTCGACCTCGAGGTTTTGATTGATTCATAGCTGATCCCAAAAAAGTAGTTTTCGGTATTCCGTCCGTCGCGTCTGTCCGTAATGGTCTTTCACCCTAAACTGCTCGACCGATTTTCTTCAAATTTCGTATCCAAGTTTGATTTGGTCATAGTTCTAGGCCATGTTTGTTTGCTTTTAGCCATGTTATTAACGATACCTGTCATAAAAATTACACATAGCCTCAAATTTCTTGAAAACGGATCTAACGGTTTTGATTAAACTTTGTATAATTTGAGCATATTAGTTCCAAAAAACCGCATACCCAGTTTTTTCGATAAAATCCATATAACGGATTTTGTCATATAGACCATATATAGAAAATTGTTAATTTCTCGCGAACTATTTGTCAAATTAAATGAAATTTAATATGTATACTACTATTATAGTTTAGAACAATTCCACATAATTAGTCATAGACCAACCATCAGTTTTGGCCAGTAACGGAAAATCATTATTATTCACATAGACACCGATTCCGTAATTGTGCGAACAATTTGTATTGTATGACCATAATAGCTTTTCGCTTCGATTCGTTCAGTTTTCGTTCACTTTTGCTCACTTACAAAAAGTGAATTGATTCGCTCTTTCTCTTTCTTTTGTTTTTTCATACACAAATTTTACATTTCACTTCAACAGCTGTGTACATTTAAATTTGTAAGTTCCTAAGCAACGAAATTTTGTTTATATTAGGGGTATTCATGCAACGTCGTAATTTTATTACGTGCGAAAGATTGTAATTTTACGACGAAGTTTCATGAACGACCATAAAACTGCACCACTAAATAATGCGGTAACTCACTGAATTCAAACTCATTTTAGTAATTTATTTACTGATAGAATTTTGTTCCTATTGTTCTCTTTCCGTTCTCGATAAATTTTTTCAGTTTAGCGCATACGTTTGATGTGTAAAAATGACTGATTAAATGTCAAAATAGCATTTCAAAAGTTTAGAACGTTTACCATCTCAGCTTACGCATCCAATTCCTATGAGAAAATTCCGATATTGTTGGAAAAGATTTCTTATACAAATTTTGACAGTTCATTTATCACGTCGTAATTTTTTCACGTTTACAACGTTTACGACGACTTTCCGACGTTGCATGAATACCCCTATTGTTTGCAATTCCATTCTCAAAAGTCTATTATGGGCACTTGAGTAATTGAGAGTA
Source organism: Rhingia campestris (assembly GCA_932526625.1). Taxonomy (NCBI): domain Eukaryota; kingdom Metazoa; phylum Arthropoda; class Insecta; order Diptera; family Syrphidae; genus Rhingia; species Rhingia campestris. The sequence goes on from OW052183.1 coordinate 76,794,865, forward strand.
CTCAAGAAAACTTAACTTAGAATTTTGACATTAGCTTCCGATTGCTTCCGTTTATTATAGTTCAGCCTTAAGGGTTTAGTTCTTTGAAGACGCCGCGCAATATATTTGTTTTGTCAAGAATTTGGAGGACTGTTGTGTTAACGTGTCCCAATAAACGTTTTTTATGTTTTCGTGCAAAATGTTTTGTTTCATCTTTAACGGCGGGAATACCCAGATCTCTGCGTAGATCTTCATTCCTTACGTACCACCATCATTAAGTGCAATCCGCCAGGATTTAGTCCATTCATTAACCTCGTTAAGAGCGTTTTGTAATTTGATATTTGTTTCCTCTATTGTTATGACAACTGCTAGCAGTATCGTCAGCAAACGTTGCAACTATTGTATCGTTTGTTTGTGGGATATCACGATACACCTACCATTATTTTTTTGAACTCGGAATATTCGTTTCCAAGTTTCACACGGAAGAGTCTATGCTCAAGATGCGACACGAGTATTTTATATAATTGTTCTGGCAGAACTTGACTTAAGGCTTTGTGCCACACCTTGTCAAAAGCTTGCGGCACGTCAAGAAATACGGCTGAACAAATTTTCTTTTCTTCGAAAGCTTTCTCAATTACATCTGTAATTCGATGTACTTGGTCCATCGTTGAATGTTTACTTCTGAACTCAAATTGATGGTCAGGTAAAAGACGTTTCTGGGTTGTAAGCGACCGAGTAATATCCGTTCAAAACTTTTTGAAATTATTGGAAGAAGTGAAATAGGCCTGTAAGATTTTATTTCATTCTGTGATTTTCCTGGTTTTAGGACTTGGTCACTTCCGCGACTTTCCACTGTCTTGGTATGTATTCTAATCCGATTGCCGCATTTATAATAAAAAGAAGCTTAGTAAATGCTTGCCGAGGCAACATTTTAAGAAGTTCTCCTGTAATCAGGTCATAACCCGGAGCTTTTTTTAGGCTTTAGTTTCTGTATTTCCCGTTTAAGCTCGGCAATACTTGCATATCTTACTATATTATTATCCGTTGTATTCTCGAAAATATTAATGTTTTCATTTTGCGCTGGACCATCAAATGGCTTAAATGTTTCCTCGAGATGTGAGGCAAAAACGTCAGCTTTTTCCTTATCGCTTTTTGCCCAAACGTCTTGAATTATGACTCTAATTGCTTTCCAGAGCAAATAATTCGATTCCTTTCCAGCGGTTAGGCTTTGCACATAAGTTTCTACTGCATGGTTTTTAAAATATTTAATCGAATTTGATAGCAAATTACTTAACCGATTGAGATGTGTTTTACTTACTTAACGGGGTACTTAATTTTACTATAGCTCACTATTTTGTTTTGTTGAGGAGTATTATTCCTTGCTGCTTTTTGGATGGTATCGACAAAGGAGTCAACCGCGATTTCGAGTTCCAAAGATGAAAGCATTCTTCAACTTTGATTCGATTGGACGGCACACCTTTAACAATGAAGAAATCGATCAAATCCGGTATTTTTCTAACATCAGTTGGCCAGTAAGTTGGTTTTCCCGTAGAATGAAATTCGGTATTGTACTTTCTACCTACATCATAAAGCATCCTACCTTTCTGTGATATGCCTCTAGATCCCCAGAATGTATGTTTTGCATAAAGTCCCCTCCGATGACAAAACATTTTCCAAGGAAATTAAGCAAGTTTTCAAATGCAATTTTCTCAACCTTGCATCGTGGTGGGCAGTAAATAGACGATATCTTCGGAAAGGATTGTCTGCTTTTGACTTGAGCTAACTTGTATTGTTTCGATTTCTAATTTAAGATCAATCGAATGTTCGATACACTCTTTTATATATAGTGCGGCTCCACCTCTAGCCTTATTCGATGGATGTAGAGCATGATAGTCGAGGTAACCTTTAATCTTTAAGTTCGAATTACTCTTTGCGTGAGTTTCGGATATTAAACAGATGTCTATATCTTTCTCCTGCATAAATAATTCGAGTTCTCCAAGTTTTTGCCAAAGGCCATTAGCATTCCACGTAAGAATTTTAAGCAATCTATTCATGTTAAAGGTGGGGTTCTTCTATTGCGAATACTATTTTCGAGCTAAACGAGCCTGTCAAAAATAAGTTTATTCCCTTTGCTTTGTTCCTCAAGTTTTGAAAGAATAATCGAAAATACGTTTGAAACTGTGTCAAGTGAGATAATTTTTCGGGCGTTATCGGATACTGTAGCTTAAGCATAAGTTTGTACATTTGGTTTTGGATGTACAAAATCCGAAAGGATATCTGATGGCCGCGTCGTAGTTTGGAAAATTTAGGTTTTTCGATTATGCCTGCTTTGTCTTCGACATATTTTTAATCGGAATTTAAGACTTTTGCTTGTTTAAATTTAATTTCTGTGAATTAATACTATTCAATTTCGTCCGTCTTTTTTGCAACTCTTTAGCTGATTCGCAGCCGCGATAATTTGCCGGATGATGGCCTTTACAGTTAATGCAGATAGCAGGAGTTTTCTTATCTGACATATAATCTACCGTCAGATGGTTTCCTGCACATTTTTCACACCGAGGTTCTTTTTGACAATAGCTTTGCGTATGATTGTATCCTTGTCAGCACTTGCACTGGGGAACTAGTTTGAAATCCTTGCGCATAGGCTCCATTTTTTATAAAAATATTAAGTATTGTTTTTATTTCATAAATTTTGTTCAAACTTTCTGTTCTATCTAAAGTGAGTATAAACAAAGGAAGACCGCGTTCTATCACATTTCCTTCGCCATCTTTTTGCTTTTGGTCTATCTTGACGGCATCTATGACTTTATATTGCCTGTTTTTCAGATCGTTAACAATGTCATCCTTTAAGCACGACGCATGTAAGCCTCTAGCTACAACGCCTTTAAGATTTATTTTCAATTGAATATCATTCTATTTTATCGGTATTAAGCTTGACAGATAATAGACGGTAAATTTCAGGGTCTTTAACGCAGACTTTCCATATATTTTTATACCCTATCCCATAGGGGTATATTAGTTTTGATACATAGTTTGTAACATAGAGAAATAATTTAGCTACATATACCTCAAAGTATATGGATCGACTCAGAATCGATAGCTGAGTCGATTTAGCCATGTCTGTCCGTCCGTCCGTCCGTCACTAGTTTTTGGGCCTTAAATTTTGAGCTAGAAGGATGAAATTTGGTACACGTGCTCTTTGTTGCTCCCAGCAGAACAAGTGTAAACATTTTTGAAATCCGCCCACTGCCACGCCCCCTTTTTAGAAAAACGTATTTTTGGCCAAACCATAAGGAATTTTGAAAAACTTTCTGAACAACATATTTAGACAATCTGAATATCTGTATTTCGTTCATATAAAGTTTTTGCCACGCCCACTTTTTGGGGGCGTTTTTAATAAAAAACCTTTTTCGGTCAAATTTTAAAATTTTCTAAAAAACTTTTGATGCAGAATCATTACTAATATAAATATGAACATTTCGTCAATAGACCATTTTAACCCACGCCCACTTTATGGGGGCGTTTTTATATAAAAACCATTTTATACCCTACCCCATAACATATGCAGGAGAAAACCTTGTCTTTTGTAGAACCGTAAAAGTTTTTTATAAGCAGTCTGAAGAATTTGTTGTCACCATGTCATTTTCTTTATTTTATCCACATCGTGTTTTTAGCTATGTCCACTTTTTGGGGATTTAAGTTTTACAGATAGGATGGGATAGGGTATTCAACGATCCGCACAGTGGATTGTAGCCTTCTCATATGTTTTCTTATTGATTTTGTTAATGATGTCAAACTAAATAACTTCTATGTTCTGTTATGTTCTACTAACAAATGCACTAAATGATGAGCCTGTTGATGCATATTTTATGCTGTGGTAAATCGCTACTCGTAGATCCGCTTGTATTAAGTTCGCTACGACACGGATCTCATACATTTTTTTATAATCTCATTTTTTATTTTTTATGCCTCAACGATTTTTATAAAATTTGATATATACCATATATTCGTTCCAACAAAACTGCATACCCAGTTTTTTCGAGTGCAGAGAAAGAACTTCACGGGCAATAACTTCACATGTGAAATAACTTCACATCGAGTGGGAAAGAAGTTCACTTTTTTGTGAGAAATAATTTCTGTAAACATATTATGATTATTCAAGAACCATCCTAATTCGGCGTTATTTAACTTTGTAAAAGCGAAATAGCACCGAATTTTGGAGTTCGGCGTTATTTTACAATGGCAAAGTGAAATAACGCCGAACATTGCTTGTGAAATAAATCGAATTTAGAGACAGGGGGTTCATACTTTGCACACATCCAAGTGCGAGTTTGGGCAGATGCAAAGTGTATGCAACGCCCCTGCTTGGGCTCACAAATGGCAGGGCTGTATTTCCATACATGCAACCTCGCTCGCAACCCAAATCCAACAATTAACCCATGCAGGGGGCGAGCATGCCCCCAAATGCGTATGCATGTTTGCAAACACCTAAATCGCGTGATTTTTTAGTTGTATTTTCTCAGTGTTAATGTTAATTTTAATAATATTACTTTTTTATACACTATCAGATCTGTGTCGTAGCGAGCTTAATACAAGCGCATCTACGAGCAGAGATTTGCCACAGCATATAAAATGCATCCACAGGCTCATCATTTAGTGCATTTGTTAGTGGGACATAACAAAACACTGAAGTTAGTTTGACGTCACTAACAAAATCAATAAACGATGAAATTATTATTAACAAAACAAGAAAAAAAAATAAACATACACTTATTACGACTCTAGAATACAATTACGCAAAGTGTTTTTTAAACTACTTTTACTAACATGCAGTTCAACTACATCGCTATTTTTATTGTAAACTCTACTCATGCGACTTATAGCCTCATGCATACCATAGTTGTATTTATGATTAGGAATATGTAAAATATTTAGTCTACGAAGGTTATAGGAACCTCCACGGGTATTAAAACCAATAGAACTTAAAAGATCAGGAGCATCTATTTGTCCTGATAATATTTGGTGTAAGAAGACCATGTCATTGTTAAGTCTACGTTGAGACAAAGGCAACAACTGCAGCAGTTTAATTCGACACCTATACGGAGGCAAATTGTGTACATCATCCCATGGAAGTCCTCTCAAAGCAAATCTTATAAATTTGCGTTGGACTGCCTCAATTCTATTTGAGTGAACGACATAGAAGGGTGTCCACACCTGTGAGGCATACTCCAAGTGAGGGCGCACTAGACAATTATATAACGAAAGGGTGACATAAGGATCATTGAACTCTTTTGACCACCTTTTTATGAATCCCAACATAGAGTTGGATTTATTCACAATAACGTTTATGTGTTTATTAAACTCCAATTTAGGATCAAAATAAACACCAAGATCTTTAAAACTGTCAATACGACAGAGAGTGTGCCCCGACAGTATAACAGTATAACTGAAATTGGACGGAATACGTTTTCGTGAAAATGACATATGCTGGCACTTAGTGGGGTTCAGATTCAAACCGTTTTTAAAACACCATGTTGTAAAGCTATTCAAATCAGTTTGAAGTGAAAGCGAATCGCTTGGATCTCCTACACATTTGAAAATTTTCATGTCATCAGCATATATCAGTATTTTGCTCTCTCGAATACAAGCTTTTGCATCGTTAATAGCAAGAATAAATAAGATAGGGCCTAAATGACTACCTTGGGGTACTCCAGATTGGGCAACAAAAGGGTTGGATTTAGAGCCTCTAAATTTTACCTGATAAGTTCTTAGTGAGAGATATGATTGAACCCAATTTATGAAACCTGGAGGGAAACCATAAACCTTAAGTTTATAAATTATGATGTTATGTGATAACTGGTCAAAAGCTTTGGAAAAGTCAGTGTATATACAATCGACCTCTTTTTTATTTTCCAAACTATTGGAACAATGATGCATAAAAGTTAAGAGATTGGTGACAGTGGATCTATTTTTTACAAAGCCATGCTGCTCTTTACAGATAATGTTTCGACACAGGAATACCAATTTATCACAAATAATATGTTCAAATAACTTAGGAATGCAAGAGAGTTTTGAAATAGGTCTGTAATTAGAAATGTCTCCTCGTTCACCTTTTTTAAAAACAGGTATAATAAATGCATTTTTCCATTGAGTTGGGAATACTCCTGTGGCAAGGGAGCTTTCAAACATATACTAAGGTATGGCAAAAGAGCATCTTTGCATTGCTTTACGACTTTTGGTGGGATTCCATCGGGCCCAGCAGAATAATCATTTTTTAATAAAGCGATATATTTAATTATTGTCTCATCGTCAAATGTGACGTTGCTGAAATTAACTTGAGAACAGTCATTGAGATAACTGAAATATTGTTCGTCTAAGACAAGAGGGGTATCAATAAATGATTTACTGAAATTCTCTGCGAATAAGTTAGATAAAATAATAGAGCTCGATATTTTTGAATTATTGTAAGAGAAGTTGGCTGGATATCCATCCGTTTTTCTCTTCGAATTGACAAAACTCCAAAAGCGTTTTGGGTCACTTTTAAGAGCGTTCTCCATATTGGCTATATAGCCATTATATAAACTATTTGACATCGCAGAGAATTCCTTAAAATAATTCAGGTATTTATCATAGTCGTATTGATTCTGACTTTTAACAAAATTATTCCAGGCCCGGTTACGTATATTCCGAAGAGATTTAAGATCTTTCGTGTACCAAGGATGCTGGATTTGAGCATTCTTAGAATGCTTGACTGGGATAGTTCTATCCATGCAATCTTTTATTAGAAGATAGAATTTGTTAACAGCTTCTTCTAAATTGGAGAGGCTGTCAATATTAATATTCGAAAGCTTTATTTCTTCGGATAGCCTTTGAAAGTTCGCCTTCCGAAAGTCAAAAGAGTACGAACGATCATACGAGTCAGAATGTTCGTACAGATGTCCGCCTATGTCAATAAAAATATCTAATGGAGGATGATTTTTGTCTATGTTAGTGATACTGGTACTAGATTCTAATACTGCAGTACTAACAGAGTCAGAAGAAAAAACTAAATCGAGAATTCGATTATTATGATTTTTTATACAGCTTGTTTGCTGTAAGTCAAATGATAAAATGTTATCAAGTAATGATAGCTCTTGTTGTGCAGAGACTTCTGATGGTATAAAATGAGCTTCTCCTTCCGAAGGCACCCATTCTATGTGTGGTAAGTTGAAATCACCCAGCAACAAAATATTACTGTCACAACAAGATAAGTCAAAAATATATTCTAAAGCCTTTGATAGCTCAGAATACAGAGTGCCAAGACGATAGGAGGGAATGTACGCATTTGCGACATAAAGGTATTTATTTCCAATAGTTATCTTAACACAAATTATTTCGGTATTAAGAATGAATGGAAAATCAATTTTCTCAGAGGTAAGGTGACTGCGAACCGCAGTAAGAACACCTCCTCCAAGCGCTTTAAGGTCATTTATGTGACGGTCATTCCTATATACTAAGAACTCATGATTAAAGAGTTCCGAGTCAAGTATACTGGCGTTAAGCCACGTTTCGGTTAAGGAGAATATGTCGTGTACTTATATACGAACTGAACCTGTAATCGTGGACGTTTACACTTGGACTTTATAGATGCTCGCTTATTGTGATCAATAAAGACTCCCTTGCTCCCCTTTAAGAACGAAATGGCCTTATAAGCTATGATTTTGAGTCTGTCAAACTCAACGTCTACAAAAAGATCATGGTGCTGGAGTGAGTTTTCCTTCTCTGGAAGATGCTGCTGACTCATCAACACCGGAAAAGGAAACTGGTAACAGTCTTCCATGTCTGGCAGATCAAAACCAGAGAGGGAAGCTGATAACAATACTCTGCCTCTCAACAGGTTACTCACCCAGTTGATGGAGACAGAATCATTAAATAGTGATTCTCTGATAGAGGATGACCTCTTGATGGTGGAGAGATCTGATTGTAGCAAAAATGCTGCGATTATCACATATTAATCTTAATCACTTCAAAACGGCTTCGGCCACACTTCTTCTCCGTCAACCCACGGAGAAGACATTGTCTTGATCCAGGAACCTTGGGTCGTCAACGATCTGGTATGTGGACTCAAGAGTCAAGACTATACTATCCTGTATACAAAGGACAAAGGTAAACCAAGATCTTGTATAATCGCAAAGAGTAGCCTAAATGTTTATTTACTTTCCAATTACAGCGATCGAGATATAACCGTAGTAAAGGGTGATCCATTTCGAGGTTCCCTACTTTTTTAAAGAAAAAAAAAACAGAAAATTCAAATTTAATGGGGAATTTTTATTATCATTTGAAAGAACATTCTTTGGCATTTATTTTTTGAAGATTATGTCTATCAAATGTTGGCCGTTGCTACGTCGCAGATGGTCCATCCGTTGAGTCCAATTTTCGATCACTCGTTCAAGCATTTCGACTGGTAATTGGCGAATGACACGCGTGATGTTTTCCTCCAAGGCCATAAGCTTTTGACTTTACATATCCCCACAGGAAAAAGTCTAACGGTGTGATATCACACGATCTTGGTGGCCAATCGACCGGCCCAAAACGTGAAATTATGTGCTCACCGAAATGTTTTCTCAATAAGTCCATTGATTGATGCGATGTGTGGAAGTGGCGCCGTCTTGCTGAAACCAAATGTCGCAGAGGTCACGAGCTTCAATTTCAGGCATCAAATAGTCGGTTATCATGGCACGATAACGGTCGCCATTGACGGTTACGTTCGCACCGGCATAATTTACACACTCTCAGCTACGGCCGCTATATTTTCTTCACAGCGTGCTGGACGTGGTCTATTCGGTCGAATATTATCCAATAATGAATGCTGGGTCTCAAAATGGGTGATGGTGTTGCGAATAGTACGCTCAGTAGGCCGATTATGTTGACCATAAGTTGAGCGAAGTGCACGAAACACATTCCTCACAGAACGTGAATTTTCATAATAAAGTTGAACAATTTGTAAACGTTGTTCACGCGTAAGTCTTTCCATTATGAAATGCCAAACAATACTAAACAAAAAACATATGAGAAGGCTACAATCCACTGTGCGGATCGTTAAATACCCTATCCCATCCTATCTGTAAAACTAAAATCCCCAAAAAGTGGACATGGCTAAAAACACGATGTGGATAAAATAAAGAAAATGACATGGTGACAACAAATTCTTCAGACTGCTTATAAAAAACTTTTACGGTTCTACAAAAGACAATGTTTTCTGCTGCATATGTTATGGGGTAGGGTATAAAAATGGTTTTTATATAAAAACGCCCCCAAAAAGTGGGCGTGGGTTAAAATGGTATATAGACGAAATGTTCATATTAATAATGTTAATGATTCTGCATCAAATTTTTTTTCGAAAAATTTAAAATTTGACCGAAAACAGTTTTTAATTGAAAACGCCCCCAAAAAGTGGGCGTGGCAAAAAACTTTATATGGACGAAATATAGATATTAATATTGTCTAAATATGTTGTTCAGAAACTTTTTTAAAATTCCTTACGGTTTGGTCAAAAACTGAGTTTTTCTTAAAAGGGGGCGTGGCAGTGGGCGGATTTCAAAAATTTTTACACTTGTTCTGTAGGCAGAGATGAGGATCCTTTATACCAAATTTCATTATCCTAGCTCAAAATTTAAGGCCTAAAAATCGGTGACGTACAGACGGACGGACGGACGGACGGACGGACGGACGGACAGACAGACATGGCTAATTCGACTCAGCTAGCGATTCTGAGTCGATCCATATACTTTGAGGTATATGTAGCTAAATTATTTCTCTATGTTACAAACTAAGTATCAAAACTAATATACCCCTATGGGATAGGGTATAAACATATGAGAAGAGTACAATCCCCTGTGCGGATCGTTTAATACCCTATCCCATCCCATCCTTAAAATTAATATCTCCAAAAAGTGGGCTTTATTAGCCTATAATATAGAAAATGACACTGTCACAACACATTGTTCAAACAGTTTAGCAGAATCTTTTGTTGTTTGACAAAACACGTCGTTTTCCTCCTGCATATGCTATGGGGTAGGGTATAGAAACGGTTTTTGTAAGAAAACGCCCTCAAAAAGTGGGCGTGGGCTGAAATGATATATGGACGAAATGTTTATATTAATATTACTGACTATTCTGCATCAAATTTTTTTTCGATAATTTTAAAATTTCACCGTAAAAGGTTTTTTATTAAAAACGCACCCAAAAAGTGGGCGTGGCAAAAAACTTTATATGAACGAAATATAGATATTACGATTCTCTAACTACGTTTCTCTTTTTTAAAATTCCTTATGGTTTAGCCAAAAAACGTTTTTCTAAAAAGGGGGCGTGGCAGTGGGCGGATTTTAAAAATTTTTACACTTGTTCTGCTGGGAGCAACAAAGAGCACGTGTACCAAATTTCATCCTTTTAGCTCAAAATTTAAGGCCCAAAAACTGGTGACGTACGGACGGACGGACGGACAGACATGGCTAAATCGACTCAGCTATCGATTCTGAGTCGATCCATATACTTTGAGGTATATGTAGCTAAATTATTTCTCTATGTTACAAACTATGTATCAAAACTTATATACCCCTATGGGATAGGGTATAATAACGTGACAGCATGACACGACTCACCGTGATCTGTCAAAAAAGGCTATTGAAAAAAGTATCTCTACTTGGAACACCCGTTACTTAAAGCTTTATTGAATAGTTTTCTACATTTCTGCCTAAGCATACCAAGATTCTCCGACCACCATGGAGGTTTTTGTTTCCCTCTAGGTCTCCTTAGTGGACAAGAGCATGACAGTGATTGGGATGAAATCATCCAGACCAAATTGTATGTATCTGTGGTCAGAAAAAGAGTGCTCACTAGATACTTTCCAATCTTTGATCGTGTGATGGATGTGATTTAAAACAAACGTGATGTCAAGGACTTCTTGTCTGTTGCTGGTGATGAATGTTGGTTCATTTCCAATGTTGCATAGCAAGAGATTTGTACTTAAAAGATAATCAAAAAGTAACTCACCTCGTTCGTTAATGTCAGAACTGCCCCAGATTGTGTGGTATGCGTTAGCATCACTCCCAAGGATGAGTCCAGTTTTTCGTTTCTCCGCTTCTGCGATCGGCCTCCCCAGGTTTTCCTTAGGGATGGGTCCCACATGGTCGTGGGCGAGATAGGCCGAGACCAACCAATACTTCTGTGAATTTACATCCAGTTGTGCTACGGTCATATCTCGATCGCTGTAATTGGAGAGTAAATAAACATTAAGGCTACTCTTTGCGAGTATACAAGATCTTGGTTTACCTTTATCCTTTGTATACAGGAGAGTATATTCACGAGTCTTGACTCTTGAGTCGACGCAAGGTTCCTGGATCAAGACAATTTCTTCTCCGTGGGTTGTTAAACGGAGAAGATGTGTGGCCGAGGCTGTTTTGCAGTGGTAGAGATTAATCTGTGTTAATCGCAGCATTTTTGCTACAATTAGATCTCTCCAGCACTGTGGTATTCGTGTCCTCCAAATCCGAGGATGCCAAAAGGTCATCCTCCATCAGAGAATCACTATTTAATGACTCTGTCTCCATCAACGTGTTGTTTAACCTATTGAGGGACAGAGTATTTATATCATCTCTTCTCTGGTTTTGATGAACCGATCCATCTGCCAGATATGGAGGACTGTTACCAGTTTCCTTTTCTGGTGACGATGAATCAGAGCTATCTTCCAGAGAAGGAAAGCTCACTCCAGCAGCATGATCTGAGGCGCCTGTAGGCGTCTGAATTGGGTCCAACTTTACCACCTTCCAATTATGTGTCGGAAGAGTAGGGTTGCAGTAAGAAATTATTTGCAAAATTTCATCTGCGTTTAAGGGTTCAGCCGGGATCCAGGTGCGCGAGCGTGGAGGACTTGGATGTCCTCTTTCGCAACCACCTCTAACCTTGAACCAGGGCACACCTCGCCAATTTTGGCTATGGCTATGCGCTAGAGGTCATGCGATCTCTGATCCGCACAAGCGATTAGTTTGATGTGGCCTTGATGCCAGCCAGCATCATGACAGCAGGGTGGAGGCCCTCCTGGGAGGTCTTCCACCGTTCAGGTGAAATTGTACCATCGATGTCGCTGCGGTCAATCACAGCTATCGTGATGTTGCCTTTAAGCACCTCACTGAAGGACTTTGATGCGGTGTTGGCGGGCTTCGAGTGATTAGCTTTGCTTGCCACTTTGGCCCGTTTGGAAACCGAAGGGGTCTCGTCCAACGATCTCTGTCGCTTGGACGTAAAGTCCTTGCTCTTTTCAGTGGGCACTCCATTGGCAACTTTTATTGCTCAGGCTAATTTAGCTTTTTGTTTCTCCGTTCTGGTTTCTTCCGGAATCCTTTGGATAAACTCCATTTGTCTAGCGGCTGCGCGGCGTTTTCTGTAAAGAATCTTGGAGGGGTTAGACCGCGAGCTTGTAGCTTTGCAGTCCTTAAGTGGAGAGAGTGACCGCGAGGCCTTACGGTACTTCTCCGAGAAGTCCTTAAGGGACGGTGGGTGGGGTTAGATCCCCTTAGCTCCACGCGGCTATTGGTTGGGATGAGTGACTGCGAGCTTGAAGCTTTACAGTTCAACTTCCCTTCCAGCTCTTCAGGAGCTACCCCAACAGCAGATTCTAGACCCTTGCTGCTTGCCGGTTTGGAAGGAGAACCGGTCTCATTTTGTTGTTGTTGTTTATTTTGTTTGTTTTTATTTGAGTTCATGTTCATGTTCATCCACCTGCACAGAGATCCGCTGTGCGCAGGTAAGACTAGTTAATCCGAATGTCGCCAGGTGTTCGGATACTCCGTTCGCGGCTGAGCTTTTTATCGGCACGGGTCGTGTGACACCTTAATCCAACCCATTGGTGGTTCGAGGGTAGGAAGAGGGAGGGGGTAAGGAAGGTGGAGGGTAGGAGTGGATGACTTACTCTTGGCTTCGGATCTCAACTGACGGTATACCCGAGTATCTTTGATCTTACTAAGCTCCTACACCGCGGCAGGGTAGAAAGTCTTGTAGGAGATTTATTTTCTAAATTCTGTATAATCTTTCTTTTGTTATGTTTTTTATGGAATACACATTTTTGTTTATTTATAAATATTATTGTTTTTTTTTAACGTTCAAATAGCAATTTTTTTAGCCATATTAGTTACATTAGATACGCGGAAAATGAATGATAAGTTACGCGTAACTATATGGGTAACTTACTCGGAGTAACTTAAGTTGCCAACACTGATTAAATCTCTTATAAACATTACAGAAAAATATTTTCGACGACAAGAAAGTGAATGAAATTTAAACAAGGATATATAAAGTAACTTTATGGTATACGGATCAGAAAAGTCTTTAGAATTTCGTCAATGTCAATGTGGTCCTTGAAAGTTAGACGAGAGTCGAGTATAATGCCCAAGTCTTTCTTGAAGTAAACTTTGTCAAGTGATAAAGATTTAATAAAGTATCTATAAAACATATGAGAAGGCTACAATCCGCTGTGCGGATCGTTGAATACCCTATCCCATCCCATCCTTAAAATTAATATCTCCAAAAAGTGGGCTTTATGAGCCTATAATAGAAAATGGCATCGTCACAACATATTGTTCAAACAGTTTATCAGAATCTTTTGTTGTTTGACAAAAAACATCGTTTGTCTCCTGCATATGCTATGGGGTAGGGTATATAAACGGTTTTTGTAAGAAAACGCCCCCAAAAAGTGGGCGTGGGTTAAAATGGTCTATAGACGAAATGTTCATATTAATATAACTAATGATTCTTTACGGTTTGGCCAAAAAATACGTTTTTCTAAAAAGGGGGCGTGGCAGTGGGCGGATTTCAATAATTTTTACACCTGTTCTTCTGGGATCAACAAAGAGGACGTGTACCAAATATCATCCTTCTAGCTCAAAATTTAAGGCCCAAAAACTGGTGACGTACGGACGGACGGACGGACGGACAGACATGGTTAAATAGACTCTATACTAAAGAACCTAGTGACTTAAAAAAGGAAATTAGTGAAATAATGTGTTGTTCGCGGAGTGCCAGTGACATGCAAACCAATATTCCTTTAATAACGGAAACGGTTTTGCAAAATGCATCGGATGCAGACAAGAATTCAATAGTGCCGGAAAAGGTAATGAAAATATCGCCGTAAACACCGAAGAATGGAGCAAGGTGTCGCGTAAAAAAACGAAAACAAAAAACGCACACAAAATAAAAAGCCCATTATACGCATTAATACCACCGCACCGAGTTTTGTTGCTACATCGCGAAAGGAATTGCATGCCGCTGGCTTTCGCATACAACGGAAAACGCGGTTATAGAATATATTTCACAGAAAATTGTAGTCGACAAAGACCAAGTGGCATGTGTTAAATAGGTTAAATCAACCACTGATTTGACAAAAATGCGATATATTAATTTTGAAATTTCTTTACCGGAGGAATTCATCGCGCGCGCATTAAAACCAATAAATTGGTTATCGGTCAAGCAGCTTCGTTGGAAGTGGAGACAAGTTTCCGTTAAGCATTTACTATCAAAATGTTAGTCTGATGAGAAGCAAAACAAAGGAGCTTTTTGTTGCGCCCTCATCACATACATATGATGTTATTGTTTTAACGGAAACTTGGTTACACGCACACGTTTGTTCGACTGAGATCTTCGATTCAACGTATGTAGTTTACCGAAATGACCGATGCGTAGCAAGCACGATAAAGTGGGGAGTTTTAATAGCTGTCTCATCTCGATTTCAAAGTAGGGAAATTGCATTGGAATATCGAACGGTCGACGTTGAACAATTGTTTGTGTGTAATGTGTATTGATGCCTACGTTCGAAGTTTGATAGTGGTAGTCTCCTACATACCCCCTAGAAGTGTTACCAATTTGTAACATTAATAGTAACATTAATAGTAGATCCTTGTTTTGAACGCACTCAACTACCTTGTGTGTTCGGCTATATGGTGATATCACTTATAGGTATGTGGATGGCGACTTAATACCATTCAATATCAAACATGAATTCGAGCATGGAGTTATTGATGGACTTCTACCGGTATATTTATTTCAA
Organism: Rhingia campestris; assembly: GCA_932526625.1. NCBI lineage: Eukaryota > Metazoa > Arthropoda > Insecta > Diptera > Syrphidae > Rhingia > Rhingia campestris. The sequence goes on from OW052183.1 coordinate 76,809,920, forward strand.
ATAAACAATATTCGGAATAGCTTTAATAGAATTCTGGATTTGATCTTTTTAAATAATCAAGTTAATTTTAACATTATGGAAGCATTGGATACTATTGATTCAAATAGTATTCATTATAAAGCTTTACTTTTACAATTACTTTAGCTTTACTTTTACAAGCTTTACTTTTACAATTAAATTTTATAAATTTTAATTATAAAATTAACTCCGCAGTAACATATAATTTCGCAAAAACCAATTTTGTTGCACTTGAGAGTTATTTAAATAATATTAGTTGGGATTTATTATTAACATCGTCCAAATGGTTTAAATTGGAATGGTTTAAATTACGCTATCAGATCTGTGTCGTAGCGATCTTAATAAAAGCAGCATCTACGAGCAGAGATTTGCCACAGCATAAAATATGCATCCACAGACTCATCATTTAGTTCATTTGTTAGTGGGACATAACAGAACATTGAAGTTATTAAGTTTAGCATCACTTACAAAATCAGTTAACAAAGAAATAACAATTTAGCTTTACATATTATTTACAAAACAAAATTGTACATACACTTATACCGACTCTATCACGCGATTGCGCAGGGAATTTTGTAAACTACTTTTACTAACATGTAGGTCAACTATATCGGTATTTTTATTGTAAACTCTACTCATGCGACTAATAGCCTCATGCATCGTGTTTATGGCTAGGTATATGTAATATATTTAATATACGCAGGTTGTAGAAACCTCCCCCGCGTATTAAAACCAATAGCAATTAAAAGATCTGGAGCATCAATTTGTCCTGATAATAACTGCTGTAAGAAAACCATGTCATTATTTAGTCTACGTTGAGACAAATGCAACAGTTGCAACAGTTTAATTCTGCACCTGTACGGAGGCAAATCGTGAAGATCACATAATGGAAGTCCTCTCAAAGCAAATCTTATGAATTTACGTTGGACTGATTCAATTCTATTTGAATGAACTACATAGAAGGGTGTCCAAACTTGTGAGTCATACTCCAAGTGAGGGCGAACTAGACCGTTATAGAGCGAGTGAGTGACATAAGGATCATTAAACTCTTTTGACCATATTTTAATAAATCCTAACATAGCTTTGGATTTATTGTGTTTATTAAACTCCAATTTAGGATCAAAATAAATACCGAGATCTTTACAACTGTCTAGACGACAGAGAGTGTGCCAGAGTATAATTAAATGTAGCACGTTTTCGTGAAAATGACATATGTTGACACTTAGTAGGGTTCAGAATCAAACCGTTTTTAAGAAACCATATGGTAAAACTATTTAAATCGGGTTGTAATGAAAGCAAATCGTTTAGATCTCCTACACTTTTGAAAATTTTCACATCATAAGCATATATCAATATTTTGCTATTTCGAATACAAGCTCTTACATCGTTCATTGCCAGTATAAATAAAATTGGTCCTAAATGACTTCCTTAAGGTACACCAGATTGAGCAACAAAGGGTTGGACTCGGAACCTCTAAATTTTACTTGGTAAGTTCTCAATGAGAGATATGATTTAACCCAATTTATGAATCCTGGAGGGAATCCATACACCTAAAGTTTAAAAATTATGATATTATGTGATAAATTATGAAAGGCTTTAAAGAAGTCAGTGTACTGTATATACATTCGATTTCTTTTTTATTTTCCATACAATTGGAACAATGTGCAAAAAAGTTAATAGATTTGTTACAGTAGAACGATGTTTAACAAAGCCATGCTGTTCTTCACAGATGATGTTTCGATAAAGGAAGACCAATTTATCACAAATAATATGTTCGAATAATTAAGGAATGCAAGATAGTTTTAAGATAGGTCTATAATTAGAAATATCTCCACACTCACCTTTTTTAAAAACAGGTGTTATAAATGTGTTTATACCCTATCCCATAGGGGGGTATATTAGTTTTGATACATAGTTTGTAACATAGAGAAATAATTTTGCTACATATACCTCAAAGTATATGGATCGACACAGAATCGCTAGCTGAGTCGATTTATCCATGTCTGTCTGTCCGTCCGTCCGTCCGTCGCGTCCGTCGATTTTTGGGCCTTAAATTTTGAGCTAGTATAATGAAATTTGGTATATATGATCGTTGTCCGAGTCACCAAAACAAGTGTAAACATTTTTGAAATCCGCCCACTGCCACGCCCCTTTTTTAGGAAAACGTATTTTATGGCCAAACCGTAATGAATTTTAAAAAAGTGTCTGAGCAGCATATTTAGAGAATAGTAATATCTATATTTCGTCAATATAAAGTTTTTTGCCATGCCCACTTTTTAGGGGCGTTTTTTATAAAAAACGTTTTTCGGTCAAATTTTAAAATTTTCGATAAAAGTTTTGATGCACTATCATTGGTAGTATTAATGTGAACATTTCGTCTATAGACCATTTTAACCCACGCCCACTTTTTGGGGGCGTTTTCTTACAAAAACCATTTGTATGCCCTACCCCAAGGCATATGCAATAGAAAAACGTTGTTTTTTGTAGAACCATAAAAGAATTTGATAAACCTTCTGAAAATTATGTTGTGACAACGTCATTTATAATACTTTATGCCCATAAAGACCACATTTTTGGGAAATTTAATTTAAGGATGGGATGGGATAGGGTATTAAACGATCCGCACAGCGGATTGTAGCTTTCTCATATGTTTGTTATGATAATTCAATGCAATGGCAATACCCAGTGCTCGGAACTCTGACTACACATCAAATGTGCTTATTTCTTACCTCCAAGTGGTAACCATCGAGTACTGGTCTCATCCAACCGGATTTGACTTGCTAAATGATAAGTGCGAGTGTTGATAACAAGACGTAAAACAGCAATACTCTAATTACCCTGGTCAGAATGGCGCGTAATGAATACCCGGTCTGCCATCCCAGGTGAACCTAGATAAGCTGCATCGACATATTCGGACAACAGGTTATCTAGCAATTTCAAGTGTAAGTCAGGCCCCTTGAACAGAGATGGTGATGCGAACCGAAAGGTCAACGGCAGCGCTCAATCCAAGTGGTAACCATCGAGTACTGGTCTCATCCAACCGGATTTGACTTGCTAAATGATAAGTGCGAGTGTTGATAACAAGACGTAAAACAGCAATACTCTAATTACCCTGGTCAGAATGGCGCGTAATGAATACCCGGTCTGCCATCCCAGGCGAACCTAGATAAGCTGCATCGACATATTCGGACAACAGGTTATCTAGCAATTTCAAGTGTAAGTCAGGCCCCTTGAACAGAGATGGTGATGCGAACCAAAAGGTCAACGGCAGCGCTCAATCCCGTAGTGGATACTGATGGCCCCATCTCCTAGGGGTATCTAATAAATTGGAACTGGCCGTCCAGGTCGGGGGTTGTGCTTTGGGTTAACACCCACCCATGGAAAAAAACCATTGTTACGAAGCAACTAATAGCCACGGAAAGGACTGATATTACTGTTGACTACCCTGCTAAACAACAAAAGCACAACGACGTTCGTATCTGCACTTGGAATGTGAGAGCATTAAACAGGAGAGGTGCAGGCGAACAACTAGCGGAAGCTCTAAACTGCTACAAAGCAGACATTACTGCCATCCAGGAAATACGATGGGATGGCCCGGGCAAGAAGAGGATGAAACATATGAGATGGCTACAATCCGCTGTGCGGATCATTGAATACCCTATCCCATCCCATCCTTAATATTAATATCTCCAAAAAGTGGGCTTTATGGGCCTATAATATAGAAAATAACATTGGCCTATAATATAGGAAAAACATTATCAGAATCTTTTGTTGTTTATCAAAAAACATCGTTTTTCTCCTGCATATGCTATGGGGTAGGGTATACAATCGGTTTTTGTAAGAAAACGCCCCCAAAAAGTGGGAGTGGGTTAAAATGGTCTATAGAAAAAATGTTCATATTAATACTACCAATGATTGTGCATCAAATTTTATTTGAAAATTTTAAAATTTGACCAGAAAATGTTTTTTATAAAAAACGCCCCCAAAAAGTAGGCGTGTCAAAAAACTATATATAGACGAAATCTAGATATTATGATTGTCTACATAAGCTGTTCAGAAACTTTTTTAAAGTTCCTTATGGTTTGGCCAAAAACTGAGTTTTTCTTAAAAGGGGGCGTGGCAGTGGGCGGATTTCAAAATTTTTTACACTTGTTCTGAAGGCACGCACGAGGAGCCTATGTACCAAATTTCATTATCCTAGCTCAAAATTTAAGGCCTAAAAATCGGTGACGTACAGACGGACGGACGGACGGACAGACAGACATGGCTTAATCGACCCAGCTAGCGATTCTGAGTCGATCCATATACTTTGAGGTATATGTAGCTAAATTATTTCTCTATGTTACAAACTAAGTATCAAAACTAATATACCCCTATGAGATAGGGTATAAAGAAGGCGTGGCAAAACACTTTTTATTGACAAAATATAGATATTCAGATTGTCTTTATATACTCATCAGACACTTTTTTCAAAATTCTTAACCGTTTGACTAAAAAAAGTTTTTTTCTAAAAAGTGGGCGTGGCAGTAGGCGGATTTCAAAAATGTTTACACTTGTTATGCGTCGTCGGCCAGAGAGTCTATATACCAAATTTCAACACTCTAGCTCAAAATATAAGGCGGTTTTCAAAAATGTTTACATGTTGTAATGTCATCATTCTAGCTGAAAATGTAAGGCCCAAAAACTGGTGACGTATGGACAGACAGACATGGCTAAATCAGCTATCGATACTGAGTCGATCCATATACTTTGAGGTATATCCAGCTAAATTATTTCTCTATGTTACAAACTAAGTATCAAAACTAATATACCCCTATGGGATAGGGTATAAACATATGAGAGGCTACAATCCGCTATGCGGATCGTTGAATCCCATCCTTTAAATTAATATCCTCAAAATATAGGCCTTATGGCGATGAAATACAGAAAATGACATTCTCACAATATATTGCTCAGACAGTTTCTCAAAATCTTGTGTGGTTCGACAAAAAACAACGTATTTCTATTGCTAATGCCTTGGGATGGGGTATACAAATGGTTTTTGTAAGAAAACGCCCGCAAAATGTGGGCGTAGGTGAAAATGATCTATGGACAAAATGTTTATATTACCATTGCGGAAGTATTTGCATCAACATTTTTTCGAAAGTTTTAAATTTTTATACCCTATCCCATAGGGGGGTATATTAGTTTTGATACTTAGTTTGTAACATAGAGAAATAATTTTGCTACATATACCTCAAAGTATATTGATCGACTCAGAATCGCTAGCTGAGTCGAATTAGCCATGTCTGTCTGTCCGTCCGTCCGTCCGTCTGTCTGTTCGTCAGCGGTTTTTGGGCCTTAAATTTTGAGCTAGGATAATGAAATTTGGTATATAGGATCCTCGCCCGTGCCACCAGAACAAGTTAAAAAAATTTTAAAAACCGCCCATTGCCACGCCCCCTTTTTAGGAAAACCTTTTTTTTGGCCAACCAAGTAGCATATTTAGACAATCCTAATATCTATATTTCGTTCATACAAAGTTTTTTGCCACGCCCACTTTTTGGGGGCGTTTTTAGTAAAAAACGCTTTTTGTCCAAATTTTTAAACTTTCTAAAAAAAATTTGATGCAAATACTTCCGAAATGGTAATATAAACATTTTGTCAATTGATCATTTTCACCTACGCCCACATTTTGGGGGCGTTTTCTTACAATAACCATTTGTATACCCCATCCCAAGGCATTAGCAATAGAAATACGTTGTTTTTTGTCGAACCACACAAGATTTTGAGAAACTGTCTGAGCAATATATTGTGAGAATGTCATTTTCTGTATTTCATCGCCATAAGGCCTATATTTTGAGGATATTAATTTAAAGGATGGGATGGGATAGGGTATTCAACGATCCGCATAGCGGATTGTAGCCTCTCATATGTTTTGTTTTACAGGACGATAATAATGTAATCATTTCCATTGCTAAAGTATTTAGCTCTTCTATTGTGAAAAGAGCATCATTATTGGAAATGTTGCTAGGAGCTTCTAATGATGTGTTGCTTGGAATGGTGGTGTTGTTGATGTTGGTGTTGCTGGAAGCAGTTAGAGAATGGCTCTCCCACACATTGTTGTATGATGATGGGTGAGGAATATGATTAGCGGGCGCATCATGGTGAGGAGGGCCGCTTTTGGTTGGAACTTGCCGTTGATGATGTGGTGGTGGGAGCAAAGGAAAATCATTCATGGAATGGACCGAGATATTTTGGTGTTGGTTGAGTGATTGTTGGTGTCCAGTGTGGGAAAAAGCTTGTGATCGCGATGGTTGGCGTGCTTGCGATTTTGAATTAGAAGATGCATTGAGGGCAATTGGTTTTTTTCTTGCAGATTTCTCCTTCATCTCTTGATATGCAATTCTGCTAATGCACATGGGATCGGAAGCTTTGTGAGATTCTTTACAATTCGCACATTTTATACCATTAGACGCATTGCAGTCTACAGTCTTATGTGGACCAGCGCAAAGGCCACAGTATGTTTAAATGTAGCAATTTCGTTCACCATGACCATACATTTGACAGTTATGGCATTGCGTTAGCTTACCACGGAGTTTTTTTTGTAGACCCCAGTGGAGCCAATATAAAGTTCACTGGAAGCAGAGCATAATATCAGGATTAATGAATCATATACCATCCCTCTTAACTGCATCCCTACCGGACCGCATATGGTGCTCGCCATCTCAATGAATGTGGCTGCTGCGTGTTTGGTTCAAATAAATTATAAACACATCTTAAATAAACACTTACTACATAATAGGTTACTATTTAATAATACCTATATATTTTTAATTTTTTTTTTGCAGATACCAATAAACTGTTAAGAAAGCACTTGCAATGGTTGTTTGGAATCAATCTTTTTGGCTGTGGGCAAATACTTAAAGCCGCATTGCTTAATATAAGAATATAAGTTTATATTAGTATATTTTTATCAAAATAAATGCATATTGGTTAATAAATCAAATACATGGACGGCATATAACGTAATATTGGTTCCTTCATATGTCACGTTTATTAAAAAATGATGTTTCCCTAATACAATAAAAACAATAGAAATTACTGAACGGACTAAAATATTTAATTTCTATTTACAATATAAAACAATTTGTGCTACTTTTGTTTGCATCCATCGTATTTCAACACCAGTTCAAGTGTAAGATAAAAGTTTCAATAATAGTAATCAGTTTTCTGTCTTGGAGATTTAATATATTTCTTTAATTATAATCAGTATAATAGATGTTATACAAATGATACTCAACCCCAACAATAATTTTTGATGGAAAAGATTTTAAACGAAATAGGTAACATACAAGTCTGACGATTTAGTCATTCAATATTATCAACAACCTAATATGAAAGCCAAACATCACTTTAACCTAATTATCCGCCTACTGTGGCTATTAAGATATTCATAAAAATGTGTCAAATTAAATTTCCCATGTATAAAGTATAAATTTGTTAATGGATTGTTTGTAATTTTATTGTTTCCACTTTTAAGTTTCCGGCTCGTAGTCAGTAATAATTACAATAATTAAAACCCTATATATATACTATATAACTAAGATTCAATATAACCATAGTTTTCAAAGCAAATTGTTATATTAATAATGTTAAACAAATTATTATAATATATAAATTCAATAGATATAATATATTGGTGCTTTTATAAATAAATAAATACAAATATTCTTTATATAGTACCAACATTTTGGCTAAACTTTTTATGCGTATACTCTATAAAATTTATATACATATTAACAAAAACATTCATTACTATTCGTCCATAATCCGTCTTTTTAAAATTAAACACAATATGTAACTATTTATTTAATAAAATAATCTTGCCACTAATAAAGACAAAAGAAAATCTAAAATTGAATAAAATGCGTTGTGATAAAATTGAGTTAAAAAACGTTCACTCATAATAGGAGTACATTATTCGAAAATGTAAGTAACCTATTACTTAACTAAAGTTTCATTGTAGTAAAAATGTAGCCAAAGTAACAACATAATTAACAGTAACTTATGTATTTAATAATAGCTTAAGAAATCAGTGACAGCAATAAAAAATTAATATTTTGTAAATTGGGTATTACCAGTTCTTTAATCATTACAATACAAATAAAAATATATTATACTTGTGATTATCCCTCTTGGCAGATGTGCACTATAAATTTGGAATACAGTCTGTACCCCAGTTAAATGCGAAAAAGCAAAATTTATAAGAGCATATATTTTTATTACATAACTAATAACATTATTCAAATATCAACCAAGATTGTCGTGTTACTTTTGCTACCAAACCGCCACAAGTTTCCTTGCAAATAAGAGCATGTACTTTGAGAATTGGTTGATAAATGGCTATAAATAGACTTAGACATTTTAAGAATCTTTAGGGACGGTTTGATTTAATCAGAAATGGATTATTTATTCTAAATAAACATATTATATAATGTGATTTTGAATTAAAGCTATGAATAAAAATAGTTTTTAATATTTACGTAATTAGATTACAAAACATTTGCTGGTTTGGAACTTTACCAAATACAAAAGCAAACAATGTATTCGTAAATATAAACCAGTTTTTAAATCCAGCAAATTATATGAATAAACAAATTAATTGTTACACATTATGGAGGATACCGTTAAAATAAACTAAAGAATATCTAAATAGCCCAATACGTTTTTGATTCTTTATTGGCTTTTTTCGAAAATCAATGTTCACGTTCAGAAACTCAGATTAGTAACATCTGAGCAATAAGGTAAGATGATTTGGAATGTAAAATATTCCCTTAATAGTTAGGTAAACGTCAAACTATACCAACTCCTATTTTGCAACTTTGGATTAATTAAAACCTTTATATGATATGTACCATTCTTTTTTGCGCTATAATGACCAATTCCAAAATCCTTGTTAAAACCAGATGCGTGTTGAGATTAATAAACGAACAGAATTGTCGCATCCACTTTTCTGGCTTTTTCATTATCGCTTGTTGCATAGGGAGCAAGTTAAAACCATGTTTTGTTTATTAGAACACACAAATTTATTGTTTAAAAAAATATAAAATATAAATAAAAGACTCATAAATACGAATTTATTGTAATTTAGCCCCTTCATGCTCTTGAGCTGTGCTATTATTTGTGTGAGGACATTAAGTTATTGGTTGAGTCTGAAGCATGGACTCATATTAAATTTAAATTCCTTTGTTTCCTGATTTGACCGTTATAAAATGTTGCATATAGGAAACATCGGTCTATCGAGGTAAAATATAATACCCACTCGTATATAGATATGTTTTATTTAACTATTCTACGAAATTCTACACATTCAATATTCTTTGAAGGGAAGGTAAGGTGGGTTCACACTTCACCTATAAATTCTTTTTATTTAATAATGACGTATGATTTTTGGATATTCCGCAGTATAAAATTGTTTGCCCGAAATCAGATAACGATTTTAATGAAGGCAAACCTGATTACAGATTTTAAAAACTAACTATAGACAGAATCTAAATAATGATTTTGTTCATTAAGAAGAAAGAAAAGCAAGAATAGCGCATGGAGGAATACATGCAGAAATAGTTTAGAATCTAGTCTCGGATGAACAATGTTGAGTCAGTGCTGTGAAATAAAGCCGAGATTAATACTTCGACATTATTTTTCTTTTCATTGTTTAAAATTCTGTGTAGCCGATAAACACCAATAACTATAACAAGAAGTTTGAAATTTCATTTTTAATAATTTCATTTTCAAATAAGAGTGACACTATTTAGGACGAAAATTTGTTCAGCCGTATTTCTTGACGTGTCGTAAGCTTTTGACAAGGTGTGGCACAAAAACCTTAAGTATAAACTAAGTCAAGTTCTGCCAGAGCAATTAAATAAAATCCTCGTGTCGTATCTTGAGCATAGACTCTTCCGTGTGAAACTTGGAAGCGAATATTCCGAGTTCAAAGAAATAATGGCAGGTGTACCGCAAGGAAGCGTCACTCGTGATATCCCACAAACAAACGATACAATAGTTGCAACATTTGCTGACGATACTGCTATACTAGCAGTTGGCACAACAATAGAAGAAACAAATATCAAATTACAAAACGCTGTTTACGAGGTTAATGAATGGACTAAATCCTGGCGGATTGCACTTAATGGGAGCAAATCGATCCATGTAGATTTTTCGCATAAACGGACAAACAATTTGCCTGTATTTCTAAATACGGTTCGAGTCCCGTTTGCGAATGAAGCGAAATATCTCGGTATGACACTCGATGCAAAATTAAAATGGAAGTCGCATGTAAAAAAGAAATGCGAAGAACTTAAGAATAAATACAGAGAACTGTACTGGTTGCTATTATACAAGCAAGTGCTAAAACCGATTTGGACATATGTTATACAACTATGGGGTTGTACCAGTGAAACGAATCTAAACATTTTACAAACTTTTGAAAACATAATGTTAAGATCATTCGTCAATGCGCCGCGGTACGTAAGGAATGAAGACCTTCGCAGAGATCTGGGTATTCCCGCGGTTAAAGATGAAACAAAAAATTTTGCACGAAAACATAAAAAACCTTTATTAGGACACGTTAACACAACAGTCCTCCAAATTCTTGACGAAACAAATATATTGCGGCGTCTTCAAAGAACTTAACCCTTAGATTTGGCCCGATAATAACAAACAGCGCTATTAATTGCGGAAAAAGCAGGAACTCTCAAAGAGAGTTACCTGCCAAACATATTATATACTCGTGATAAAAAATTGCTAGATAAGTCGAATACTTAGTTGCAATAGAAATACCAAATGCCCACGGAGGAAAAAAAAATATTTAGGACGGGATCAGTTCTGCGATCAATTGTATCAATTGTCAAGAAAAGCTATTCTCAACTCAGCCGGTTTGGATCCGGCATAAAAATCTGGCCCCGCCACCGTGCAAGAAGTACACACGCACACGTGTATGGATATGAGAAAAAGCTAATCCTAGGGCTCTATCGAGTATGTTGCGCCAAAGATGTGCATTTGCATTTTTTTGTGCAACAATTTAAGTATGTATATATATAAATATAATGTTAGTTTATAATTTGTTTTTCTCCGAGTGTAAAATCTTACATAGATATTTTAAAAATAATAAGTACGTGCTCATAGCATAGTATCAAATTCTTACTGCAACAATGATAAAACTTACTTAAGTGGAGCTACAGTTCGAAATGAGCCTGGGCCTAAACCAACATGCCCCTCCAGTTAGCCCGGTCCTGACATGGCTCTGTATAGTTCGTCTCTATAAATGCTGTTATATGGGGCTTTGAAATCGTTAAATAGGTGGTGGGTATCGATTTGGACTTCTTGGGTTTTTTCCAGGATCTGCGGAAGTGGTAAAATTTGATCAATTGTGGACTTTCCTGGCCTAAAACCACACTGATAAGGGCCGATCAGGTTGTTGGTAAATGGTTGGTTACTGCAGATAGGATCTTGTAGGCGATGTTTTGATGAGGCTTATGCCTCTGTAGTCGGCGCAGTTCAGAGGGTCTCTTTTTTGTGGATCGGGCAAACTATGCTGAGGTTCCATTCTTCAGGCATACTTTCATTCGACCAGATTTGGCTTATGAGTTGGTGGATGTTACCAAAGAGGTATAGAACTACAAGAGTACGCATCACAGCTAAAAATGTTGTAGTCATTTCAGACGCGGGCGGTAAGTGCGAAGGGGAATTTTCGTCGTTCGTATGCATCGGCTATGCTGTTATTTGGTGCTGGGGTAGCAATGTGAACACTGGGGTATCAACATTAGTACCCCACATAGTAAATTTTCGTTTGTATGAGATGCGAACTGTTAGAGTTATATACTCATCTCCGCCGGATTTATAAAGCTCAGCGGGAAAGCCGTCATTTCCGGGAGCCTTAATAAGCTTGAGTTTATATATTACTATTCTCACTTAACTTAGGTCGGGTTGTTGGCAGTTTTCACTCATGTGGCCAATATTGAATGGTTCGTTCTGCCTGACAGCGGAATGTTGTTCGTCATCATATCCTCAGCATCGACATCTCAATAGGACTCTGTTCGAGCCTTTTATCCATGGCTTTGACGTTTTACACTTTGGTAAAATTTGCGAACATCTTTTCTATATCCTCGATCGCGCGCTTTTCTTGCACTTTTTTCTTCTTTCTGAAAAGCCGGTTCCCTTCCCTTCTTCTTTGTCTATAGAGCTCAATGGTAGCTCTCGTCTTCAACTGCAGCTTCGCCTTGTAGGCCTCGTTCTTGGCTGCGAGCATCTGTTGGCATTCCTCATCAAACCACGGGTGTCTTCTTGGTGGGCGCGAGAAACCTACCACAGCAGTTGCGGCTGATCTAATGGCTTGTTGGCATCGTTGGTGGTATGGTGTTAATCGAGAGGTTAAGGGATACGCGTTGCGCGAAGGTCTTGACGGTCTCTTGTTGTGGGGTGGTGGATATCCGCATTCTTACCTTGGCTGCAACAAGGTTCGAGTCGATGATAGCCCCTCGGAATGTTCGGACACCCAAAATACTGGATGCGTGCCTCTTGTCTATCGCAATGTGATCAATTCGTTCGTTGATCTGGAGACCGCCATGTCCCCTTATTTAAATCGAGATGAGGAAACCGTGTGCTGGTTATAGTGGCATTTCGTTCCGTAGCGAAGTCAATTAGCTTAAGTCCGTTACCAGACGTTAGTTAGTTAAGTTTACTTTATTTAGTTTAGTTTAAACTATTTACATTTTCTATAAGTTACATTCATAATTGATTTTTTTTTATAAATAATAATTATGCATATACTATACTAATACTGTGATTTTACAAATTCGATAACATTTCCTTTATATGTGTTTAAGTTAGATTCATTTTTAGTTTGAGTGTTTAAAGTGTTGAATAATTTCAATCCTTTATATATAAGGGAATTTTGCGTATTTACATTAAGAAAATTAGGAAGTTGAAGGTCATTTTTGTTTCGTAGGGTATATGGTTGTAAGTCTCTTATAAATTTTATATAGTTAAATAAATGTTTTGGCATTAGATTGTTTACTATTTTGAATACAAACACTAAAACAATCATAACGATTCTTTGTTTAACAGATGGCCACTTTAATGAGTTCAACATAAAACGGATTGACATATATCTATGTATGTATGTATGTTTATTGAGTATTATTTAACTATTATTAGTGCACATTTTTAATTGTTTACAATTTACTGTTTGTGTTTGCGTGTTTAGAAAAGACAAAGAAGAATAAATAAATAATTTTAAACAAATAAATAATTAAAACAAATAAATAATTAAAACATATGAGAAGGCTACAATCCACTGTACGGATCGTTGAATACCCTATCCCATCCTATCTGTAAAACTTAAATCCCCAAAAAGTGGACATGGCTAAAAACACGATGTGGATAAAATAAAGAAAATGACATGGTGACAACAAATTCTTCAGACTGCTTATAAAAAACTTTTACGGTTCTACAAAAGACAAGATTTTCTGCTGCATATGTTATGGGGTAGTGTATAAAAATGGTTTTTATATAAAAACGCCCCAAAAAAGTGGGCGTGAGTTAAAATGGTCTATGGACGAAATGTTCATATTAATATTACTAATCATTCTGCACCAAAAGTTTTTTCGAAAATTTGAAAATTTGACCGAAAAACGTTTTTAATTAAAAACGCCCCAAAAAGTGGGCGTGGCAAAAAACTTTATATGAACGAAATACAGATATTCAGATTGTCTAAATATGTTGTTCAGAAAATTTTTCAAAATTCCCTATGGTTTGGTCAAAAACTGAGTTTTTCTTAAAAGGGGGCGTGGCAGTGGGCGGATTTCAAAAATTTTAAACTTGTTCTGTAGGCAGAGACAAGGATCCTATAAACCAAATTTCATTATCCTAGCTCAAAATTTAAGGCCTAAAAATCGGTGACGTACAGACGGACGGACGGACGGACGGACAGACAGACATGGCTTAATCGACTCAGCTAGCGATTCTGAGTCGATCCATATACTTTGAGGTATATGTAGCAAAATTATTTCTCTATGTTACAAACGAAGTATCAAAACTAATATACCCCTATGGGATAGGGTATAAAAACATATGAGAAGGCTACAATCCGCTGTGCGGATCGATGAATACCCTATTCCATCCTATCCATAAAACTAAAATCCCCAAAAAAGGGGGCATGGCTAAAAACACGATGTGGATAAATAGAAAAAATGATATAGTGACAACAAATTCTTCAGACTGCTTACAAAACACTTTAACGGTTCTACAAAAGACAAGGTTTTCTCTTGCATATGTTATGGGGTAGTGTATAAAAATGGTTTTTATATAAAAACGCCCCCAAAAAGTGGGCGTGGGTTAAAATGGTATATAGACGAAATGTTCATATTAATAATGTTAATGATTCTGCATCAAAATTTTTTTCGAAAAATTTAAAATTTGACCGAAAACAGTTTTTTATTGAAAACGCCCCCAAAAAGTGGGCGTGGCAAGAAACTTTATATGGACGAAATATAGATATTAATATTGTCTAAATATGTTGCTCAGAAACTTTTTTAAAATTCCCTACGGTTTGGTCAAAAACTGAGTTTTTCTTAAAAGGGGGCGTGGCAGTGGGCGGATTTCAAAAAATTTAAACTTGTTCTGTAGGCAGAGACAAGGATCCTATAAACCAAATTTCATTATCCTAGCTCAAATTTAAGGCCTAAAAATCGGTGACGTTGTTACGTTCACCTGTAAGAAAAATTAATGTATAAATTATATCTCATTGAAATAAAACTTACTTGTGGCTGTTGTTTACCTCCCTTTCCCGTATCTGTTGTCAATGTCAACATGACATCACATCCCAAGGCAAATTTCCCCAAAGGAAATTTCAATGATAGGCGTTGCCAGCAAAGCAAATAAAGAATAGCTAGAGAGAAATTCCTAGGGGGCACTTGAGAAAGGAGATGATCATCCCTATGTTAATGATTAGAAAAAGGGAGAAAAAGGGTTCTAACAAGGTTTGTTGAAGACGGAGAGAAAGTAGAGAGGCGGGTTCTGGCAAGTGGTGGCATTGATGAGGGTTTAATTGTGTTCCGAGTGCCAATGTGACCGCACAGTAAGGTCAATTTTAAAAACCTACAAAAAAAAAAAAAAAAGGTTTAAATTTTTTTAAATATTAAAGGTGTGTCCAACGTGTAGTTTAAATTAGACTCAGTGTTTTTGAAGGGGTAAGTTCCAAGCCAATCATAAATTAACTCCGAAAATTAATTAAGGTTTTGTGTAGGAATATTGTTAACGGCGATCACAAAGAAATTGTGATCGCCATACCAAAAAGTCACCGGCGTGACCGTTTGCCGAACTGGTGTGTGGTGTGTGTGTGTCTTTTTATTGTTGGTCGTGCAAATTAAC
Organism: Rhingia campestris; assembly: GCA_932526625.1. NCBI lineage: Eukaryota > Metazoa > Arthropoda > Insecta > Diptera > Syrphidae > Rhingia > Rhingia campestris. The sequence goes on from OW052183.1 coordinate 76,825,349, forward strand.
GTGTGCGTCGTCAAAAAAATATCCATTTGTTCTTTTGTTATTTGAAAAACAAAGGCAATAAAACAAAAATAGTACTTATAGTACTCGTCGAATTCTTTGTATAAAAAAAAAAAAATTTTCTATACAAATTAAAAAGCAAAAAAAAAAAATTAAAACCTAAACAGAAAAAATTATAAAAAAAGGAATTAAACTTACAACAATACTACAAATAAAAAAAAATACACGTATACATTTGCACCCACAATTACACAAAAATATTAAGCGCACGAAGAACACAAGGAACATATATAGGCCCGGGAGAAAATCTATTTTAGTTAGTAAAACATTTTTTTTTTGGTTAAATATTTTTTTTTGTTAAATTATTATAGTGTGCAAGCGTTTCTTATATATATTTTTGTTGTTGTTTATATTTAGTCATAATTCATTAGTTGTCCGGGTATAAGTTTTGCGTTATATATTTTTTTTTGTTTTTTTTTTTAATTGGTGTATGCGAGATAATCGCTCAACGCCTATATAGAGCTCCATATAGGTAGGATAAAAATATAAGGTTTAACTCGCGGAGGCAAGAAGGAGTAAGACCTCAATTACGTTCAACAGGGTGGCGCAAAATTTAGTTTGCCTTTTTTTTTATATTTTTCTTTTGTGTGCATATTCTTTTTGTTAAATTTTGTTATTTATTTATTTATCTAGTGTTAAGTTTTTTTTATATTCTTGTTATTTATTCTTTTTGTACTTAATTTATTTCTTCTATTTTAGTACTTATTATACCCTATCCCATAGGGGTATATTAGTTTTGATACTTAGTTTGTAACATAGAGAAATAATTTTGCTACATATACCTCAAAGTATATGGATCGACTCAGAATCGCTAGCTGAGTCGATTAAGCCATGTCTGTCTGTCCGTCCGCCCGTCCGTCCGTCCGTCCGTCCGTCCGTCCGTCCGTCTGTACGTCACCGATTTTTAGGCCTTAAATTTTGAGCTAGGATAATGAAATTTGGTATATAGGATCCTCGTCTCTGCCTACAGAACAAGTGTAAAAATTTTTGAAATCCGCCCACTGCCACGCCCCCTTTTAAGAAAAACTCAGTTTTTGACCAAACCGTAAGGAATTTTAAAAAAGTTTCTGAACAACATATTTAGACAATATTAATATCTATATTTCGTCCATATAAAGTTTTTTGCCACGCCCACTTTTTGGGGGCGTTTTCAATTAAAAACTGTTTTCGGTCAAATTTTAAATTTTCGAAAAAAATTTTGATGCAGAATCATTAACGTTATTAATATGAACATTTCGTCTGTATACAATTTTAACCCACGCCCACTTTTTGGGGGCGTTTTTATATAAAAACCATTTTTATACACTACCCCATAACATATGCAGGAGAAAACCTTGTCTTTTGTAGAACCGCAAAATTGTTTTGTAAGCAGTCTGAAGAACTTGTTGTCACTATATCATTTTTAACTTTCTCTTACAAAGAGAAAGATATTGTTTTCGTGAAAATTTTCGACCTCGAGATTTTGATTGATTCTAACATTACGATGATAGCGGAGCCTAAAAAAGTGGTTTTTGGAATTCCGTCCGTCGGTCCGTCGGTCCGTCGGTCCGTCTGTCCGTAATGGTCTCCCCAGCCTAAACGGCTTGACCAATTTTCTTCAAACTTCGTATCCAAGCTTATTTTAGTCATAATTCTAGGCCATTTTTTTTGTTTGCTTTTAGCCATGTTAATAACGGTACCTGCCATATAAAAATTACACATAACCTCAATTTTCTCGAAAACGGCTCTAACGATTTTGATTAAACTTTATAGATACTATAACCATATTAGCTCCAACAAAACTGCATACCCAGTTTTTTCGAGAAAATCCATATAACGGATTTTGTCATTTAAGCCATATAAGGAAAATTGATAATTTCTCGCAAACTATTATGTCAAATTGAATGAAATTTGATATATATACTACTATTACTGCTTGAAGCAATTCCACATAATTAGTTTTAGCCCAACTATCACTAAACTGAATTTTCAGTTTTGGCCAATAACGAAAAATCATTATTATTCCCATAGACACCGATTCCTTCAAATTTCGTAGTAAACGTTCGTATAATCACATTTCGACATTATTCATATCATTTTAAGCATTAATAATCAAAATGCGTTCTATTTGATCTAACACCCAACTCGCTGTGAAAGAGAAAGTTGCGTACGACCAAGTCGTGCACCCACCACTCGTTTCTATTTTATCCACATCGTGTTTTTAGCCATGTCCCCTTTTTTGGGGATTTTAGTTTTATGGATAGGATGGGATAGGGTATTCAACGATCCGCACAGCGGATTGTAGCCTTCTCATATGTTTTTATTATTGGTTGCTCACGCTTGAATAACAAAAATATATTAACGTCAAATATTTTTAACTTTCTCTTACAAAGAGAAAGATATTGTTTTCGTGAAAATTTTCGACCTCGAGATTTTGATTGATTCTAACATTACGATGATAGCGGAGCCTAAAAAAGTGGTTTTTGGAATTCCGTCCGTCGGTCCGTCGGTCCGTCTGTCCGTGACGGTCTCCCCAGCCTAAACGGCTTGACCGATTTTCTTCAAACTTCGTATCCAAGCTTGTTTTGGTCATAATTCTAGGCCATTTTTTTTGTTTGCTTTTAGCCATGTTAAAACTGGTACCTGCCATATAAAAATTACACATAACCTCAATTTTCTCGAAAACGGCTCTAACGATTTTGATTAAACTTTATATATACTATAACCATATTAGTTCCAACAAAACTGCATACCCAGTTTTTTCGAGAAAATCCATATAACGGATTTTGTCATTTAGGCCATATAAAGAAAATTGTTAATATCTCGCAAACTATTGTGTCAAATTGAATGAAATTTAATACATATACTACTATTACAGCTTGAAGCAATTCCACATAATTAGTTTTAGCCCAACTATTACTAAACGGAATTTTCAGTTTTGGCCAAAAACGGAAAATCATTATTTTTCACATTGACATCGATTCCTTCAAATTTTGGAGTAAAAATTCGTATAAATACATTTCGACATTATTTATATCATTTTAGCATCAATAATCAAAATGCTTATGATAAGATCTAACGCCCAACTTGCTGTGAAAGAGAAAGTTGCGTACGACCCAGTCGTGCACCCACCACTCGTTTTTTTTGTAATTAATTTAATAGAATATATTTTTTTTGTTTTTATTTATTACTTTTGTCTGAAATTTATTTTCTTAATAATTTATACTTAATTTTTCCTTGTTATTTATTTAATTTATTATTTATTCAATTTAATTTTTTTATAGTCCTTTTTTTTATCATTTGTTATTAATTTAATTTATTGTTAGATTAATTTATTTTTTTTATAGTTTTTTTTTGTTTAATAATATTTATTTTTGTTAGTTTAATCATTTATTTAAGAATTATTTATGTTTTTATGCATAATAAAGAACGCATTGCACTATGTTGAAGCGATTGTGTTTTTATTTAGTTTGTTGATTCATGTTTGTTTAAGCCCATAATGGCGTGGTAAAGACACTTTTAGGGGTGTTTTAGGATGCTGAATCCGGTGGAGATGGACTGAGCTGACGACGATACCTGCTAAATTTGGGGAAGTTCTAAAATGGCCGCCGAACTTCCAGGTTGGGTGGGAAAAATTGGCCCGCTGAATTTCACCATCAGCGCCCGAGGTGTGGTGAACGTCCGTCCGCGTTTATGGAGGTAAGCCAAGGTGGTTTGTGTTTTTGTCTTGGTTTTGGCACGTTTTATGTGGTGTAGTAGGTATTGTTGTGTGCGATGACAAGAGCCCTCCCATCCGGCGAGCTGAGTCGAGCATCGCAAGCGTGCCGTGTCTTCGCACTTGACAGCTGTCATCCCAATCCCATTCTGTCCCATCCTTAAGTCCCATCCACATCATCATCTCCTTTCCACTTTCTGCTCCCAACGCCCTCTATATCCCTCTGTTCTACCTATTACAAATGGCGCCCAACGTTGTTTTGTCAAATGTTCGTACTAGTAATTGTCCAAATTGTTCTTGCTGTCACCATCAATGAACTCGTAAGTCTTCAATTGGAAAGTCTGTTGACACTCCATATTGAATTGCGACGAGTGACATTGATGATGACAACGACAACAATTGAAACCTTTCTTAGTCCTTGTAATTCCTATCTTTCTATCTCTTTTAGTGTGACACTTTACTTTCCTGTCCTCAAATTTCAGTCTTCATTTTCATTTGTCTTGTCGTAGTCACGGTTACAGTGTCCATGTTTGATGTCTAGAGTCATAGCATGTTGCTCTGTTCCGTCTTTATTTTTCTTCTTTAGTAAATGTGCTGATTGGATCGTTCCAAGTCTTCCAGCAAAAGTCCCTAGGCTAGACTGGAATTGCGGGAACGTGAAATGAGGCAAACCTTGTGTGTCTTAGTCTGTATATGTTAAGTATTCGCCACACCAACGGATCTACAAAATTGTCCGTCCGCTTTCATTCGTCTGAAGTATCGTCGTCGGAGCAATAACCATCGCAACCGCCGAGAAAAGCTGCCGAAGACACCCCTTACATGAACATTAAAAACATACAAACAAACAAAAATAGCGCAATATTTATGTATAATTATTTTCTTTATTTATCCTATGTATATATATATATAATGATTACATTAATTATCTATATTCACACAAATAAGTGATCACAAAACATACGCCTTCACACACACAAAATTTATATGTATATGTCTACAATCTGAAAAATTCTTAAAAAGATATCTTATATCTATATCATATAAATATACAAAATATAACTTAATATTTATTATAAAATTTACATTTTTTTGTTATATTCTAATTTTTGTCTACTTACCTCTATTTTTCATCGTACGTCCTTGTTGTGCCTCACTTGCGTCCAAAATGTCGAACGTACCTGAAAAAAACAAAATTAATCAGAAACAGTTACGAACTAACATATTCGACGAAAATAGAGTTCAGACGCGGTCTGTCACTACTACTGGTACTATACCTAAGGTACAGCACAGTCCACAAGGGAACCACAATCTCAAACCATCAACAGCAGCCAGTCAGTACCAATTCCCCCCACCTTCTTTAGAACAAAATCAAAGCGGATCCATGGATTCCATAACTCCTCCGTCATTCAGTAGCCTTACCCAAGTAGGTGAGACAAATTTAAATACCCAAACCCTTAGCGTTCAATCTATCGTTGATCAAATAGAAATCCAGAACTCAAGTGCCCATGGTAATGCTGAACCACAGTCTAATCCAATTCTTCCATCTGAACTAACATCTTCTATCAACCTTGCTGTAGCTAGCGCCTTCTCATCATATAGAGATTCGTTGAGGGATGAAATTTCTGAAAGTTTGAAACGGGAAATGCAAAACAGTTTTATGGGGTTCATGAAAGAAATAAATAATGTTATTCGTCCGATTAGTGAACCGCAGGTAAATGTTCCTCCACAACGACCAGAGTTAATCTCGGAGCAGGGACAAACCTTGCCACCTTCGAGAAGCCATCGATCCCAGTTGGATCCAACGTCTAGGCCGTTTGCTCCAGTGGATACACGGGATCCAAGAGAAAGCAACGGTGTATACCCACATCCGTACACGCCTCAACGAAATATCAGCCACACTCCGGGTATGTATCAAAGTCCTCCACTGTATGCCCATCACCCGAATTCACAGCCAAGGGTTCGAGGTCCTATAAAAATTGACAAGTGGGGTATTCAATTTGAAGGAAAGCCGGATTCGCTTACAGTGGAGGATTTTATCTTTCGGTTGGAGACGCTCCAACGCCAATACGAGTGTCCGTGGACTGAGGTCTTGCGCGATTTCCATATCCTGCTCTCAGGTACCGCCTACGAATGGTATTGGCAGTTCCAACGATCCAATTATCGCCCGGATTGGCCAATGCTTCGAGACGCGCTTATGCGACAGTTTCGCAATTCAAAGTCCGACTTTGAGCTAATGCGGGATATAATGGATCGGAGACAAGGTACCTGGGAGTCGTGTGATCAGTACTTTGCGGTGATCGACAGGCTCAGATCACAAATGACCGTACCGACCCCGGAGTTTGAGCTGGTAAAAATGGTAAAAAGAAATCTCCATCCAGGTATAGGCACGTTGGTATATCCCATGCCAATATTTACGCTAGACCAACTGAGATTCGCTTGCAAGGATGCTGAAAATGCATTTCCAAGCAAGGAATCCGCAAGGCAACAAAAACCTGTTCCGAGATACGCTCATGAGGTGCAGTATCTCGAAGACAGTATGTGTCCACAGGAACAAATTGCTGCAATGCACTTTAACAATGTCCGTCCACACCTGGGGAGAAAACCTACAGAACCCAGGGTTGTTAACTGTTGGAACTGCAGGTTAGAAGGTCACACGTTCATGGAATGTGAGGCCGAAAGAAAATTGTTTTGCTATCGATGTGGTAACGAGGGGGTCATTTCGACTAAATGTCGTAAATGTAACCCGGAAAACGGTGTGAGGAACGCGACGACCACGGGGGCGTCACGTTCGACTCAATTCCCCGATTAAAGGTAGGCATTGACGTAGCAATCCAAACCGATTTTGGAATGGAGAACGAAAACGTTTATAAGCCAATTTCAATTTTAAAAAGGTGTCCTACAGATTCTGAAACAAATAAAAGTCTCTTTAGAATTAAGCCATTGCATGTTAGAATTAAGGAATATAACAGAGTAAGAGATAGAATATTTAATAATAGTAGGAGTGTAGTATCTAATAGAATAAGTAAAACCAGAGAAAGGTATAGATTAAGAAAAGAAATTAGAAAAAGTATATCTGCCACTGTTTTAGATATTAATGCTGACCCAAGGCCATATGCCAAAATTCAGATAGGTGGCAAACAAATTCTTGGCCTACTAGATAGTGGTGCCAGCATTAGTATCTTAGGAAAAGATTGTTTAAAATTTGTAGAGTCACTTAATTTACCCATGGCTAACATCAAAGCGGACGTCAAAACGGCGGATGGTAACCATCAGAAAATCGTAGGCAGAGTACTGGTTCCTGTAGTTTATAAAGATATATCTAAGGTCATCGTCTTCTACTTAGTTCCGAGTCTGGATCAGGAAGTGTATCTAGGTGTAGACTTCTGGAAGGCTTTCCAAATAGCACCTACGATAATAAGTTCTGTTACTTTTTCAGAAAATATAAATAATTCAGATACTCACCAACTGAGCTCGGAACAAGAGTTGAGGTTAGAAGCGGTAAAATCGAAGTTCCTCTGTTACACCCAGCATGGTCTCGGAAAAACATCTCTGGAGGAGCATGTCATCGACACCGGGGAATCGGAACCTGTAAAGCAGCGTCACTACCCTGTTTCTCCAGCTATCCAGTCCCTGCTGTATGAGGAGATAGACCGAATGATAAGCCTCGACGTTATCGAGGAGAGTGAGAGTCCTTGGTGTTCGCCCGTTGTCCTTATACGGAAGCCAGGCAAAAATCGACTTTGCCTGGATTCTCGTAAGGTAAACGAGCTAACTAAAAAGGACGCTTATCCTCTCCCCCATATCGACGGGCTTCTCAGTCGGTTACAGGATACTTACTTCATAAGTAGCGTCGACCTGAAGGATGCTTTCTCGCAAATACCTCTGGAGAAGCGGAGTAGAGAGAAAACTGCTTTTACGGTTCCGGGAAGACCCTTGTACCAATTCAAGGTCATGCCCTTTGGGTTGTGTAATGCAGCCCAAAGGATGTGTAGATTGATGGACAAGGTAATTCCTTCCCGGTTGAAAGATAGAGTTTTTGTCTATCTCGATGACTTGCTCATAATAATATCCCCAGATTTCGAGACCCACATAGCACTGCTGGAAGAAGTCGCTCTCTGCTTGCGGAATGCAAACCTCACCATCAACTTGAACAAGTCGAAGTTCTGCTTCAAAGAGTTGAAGTATCTTGGCTTCATTGTTGGTGGTGGGATGCTCAAGACGGACCCGGCGAAAGTGGAGGCAATTGTCGACTTCCCAATACCAAAAACCCCAAAGCAGGTGCGTAGGTTGTTAGGTCTTGCTGGGTGGTACAGAAGGTTCATTAGGGACTTTTCGAGTCTCACTGCACCTCTAACCGATACTCTGAAAAAGAAGACGGTGAAATTTAACATGACTGAAGAGGCTGTAAAAGCACTTAACGACTTAAAAACATCACTAACTACAGCACCAGTACTCACCCATCCCGATTTTAGCCGCAGATTTTACATCCAATGTGATGCGTCCGACTTAGGTATAGGGGCAGTCTTATTTCAAATAACTGATGCAAAAGAAGAAACACCGATTGCGTACTTCTCTCAGAAATTAAATTCCTGTCAACGCAACTATAGCGTGACAGAAAAAGAGTGTTTGGCTGCAGTGATGGCCGTACAAAAGTTCCGCCCGTATGTGGAAGGCATGCTATTCACCATCATCACCGACCATTCCAGCTTACGATGGCTAATGGGGCTTAAAGATTTAAGCGGTCGACTGGCGAGATGGAGCCTTAAGCTGCAAGCCTACACTTTCGACATTGAACATCGGAAAGGGTCTTTAAATGTTGTGCCTGACACGTTGTCTCGTATATTTGTCGATAGTTTGGATGTTGGAGATATCGCGCCGATAATCGACTTAAATTCGCCTGAATTTAAGTCAGATGAGTACCTGGAGTTGATTAACACCATCCAAGATCATCCGGATGAGCTACCAGATCTGAAAATAGAGGAAAACTTTGTGTATAAGCGGTCGCTGCCACCAAGCGAAGACGAGTCCACGGTTGAACATACCTGGAGGTTATGGATTCCGTCGGGGCTCACAGAGGAGTTGATCTCTCGCGCTCATGATCCTCCAAAGGCGTCGCATGGTGGTATTGCCAAGACTTTGCACAGGGTTCGCCAATTTTTCTACTGGCCAGGTATGACCATCCAAATTCGTCGATACGTGTCAAACTGTGTTACATGTAAACAGTGTAAACCGTCGAACAAAGTCCAGTGTCCTCCAATGTCCTCTAATTTTTGTACTGACCGTCCATTCCAGAAGTTATATATTGATTTCTTGGGACCGTACCCAAGATCAAAGTCTGGAAATTTATATATATTTGTAGTCCTTGACCATTTGTCCAAGTTTGTCTTTCTTAAGCCTTTAAAACAGGCGAATTCTTCAAATGTTGTACATTACCTGTACGATATGTTTAATATGTTCGGTGTACCCCAAATCATACATTCCGATAATGGGAAGCAGTTTCTTGCCAAAGACTTTCAGAACCTTCTCACAAAGTACGGTATTCAGCATTTGAGAACAGCATATTACTCACCGCAATCGAATGCATCAGAGAGAGTCAACAGAACACTTCTAGCAGCGATTCGAGCATATCTTAAAGAAGACCAACGAAACTGGGACCTTCACCTAAGTGATATAGCGTGTGCGTTGAGAAGCTCAGTCCATAGTTCTATCGGTGTGTCACCATATTTTGCCCTATATGGAATTAATATGATGACGCATGGAAGCTGCTATGAGTTAGCGAGGCGCCTAAACGCTGTTGAGGATGGTGAGCTGTTGACCCTCTCTAGACAAACTCGATTGCAGTGCCTGCGGGAGAAAATAAAGGCGAATATTAAAAGGGCAAATGAAAAGAGTGCAAAAATCTACAATGTTAGAACACGAAAGGTACGATATTTACCCGGACAAGAGGTTTTCCGACGGAACTTTATGTTGAGTAACACTTCAAAGTACCTTGCATCAAAACTTTGCCCAAAGTATGTGAAGTGTCGAATAACGAAGGCAATCGGGAAAAATATGTTCGAGCTGGAAAATCTTGCGGGAAAAAAATTAGGCATTTTCCATGCTAAGGACATAAAGCAATAACTGATTCGTTCGAAAACACACACTTTGTTCTTTGTAGTCAGATTTGTAGATTTCGTTTTATTCGTCGTGTTATGTATTTATTTATTTACATTAGTTAAGTAATATTTATTCATTTATTTATTTATTTAGAAAATTAGGTATATTGTAAATTATGTCCAACTCCATGTTATTTATTGATATTAGATCTAAGTATTATTTAATTATTTATTTATGCAAGTCCTATAAAACACTGTGATATGCATGTTATTTATCCAATATGTATATTTATCGTCCAATTTTGTATTTATTTATTCACACTTATTTATTATTGTACGTAATTTTCTTCACAGTGATAGTTCTACTGTTTTTTTTTATGCATTAGTGTTATTTATTATATTATCATTTATGTGTTATTATCCACGAAACGAAACACTGTCTGATGCAAAAATAAAGGAGAAAAAGGTTGTACACAAGCAATACAGAACACACAGCCAAAGTTAAACACCTGGGCGTAGGTATGAAGAATGCCCGGCTCACAGCGTGGGTACTTCACCACGTTTATCACAGGTGTCCGGTTTTCTGTCCACATCGTCCGTATTACTCCGTCATGTACAGATTTTGTTACGTTCACCTGTAAGAAAAATTAATGTATAAATTATATCTCATTGAAATAAAACTTACTTGTGGCTGTTGTTTACCTCCCTTTCCCGTATCTGTTGTCAATGTCAACATGACATCACATCCCAAGGCAAATTTCCCCAAAGGAAATTTCAATGATAGGCGTTGCCAGCAAAGCAAATAAAGAATAGCTAGAGAGAAATTCCTAGGGGGCACTTGAGAAAGGAGATGATCAGCCCTATGTTAATGATTAGAAAAAGGGAGAAAAAGGGTTCTAACAAGGTTTGTTGAAGACAGAGAGAAAGTAGAGAGGCGGGTTCTGGCAAGTGGTGGCATTGATGAGGGTTTAATTGTGTTCCGAGTGCCAATGTGACCGCACAGTAAGGTCAATTTTAAAAACCTACAAAAAAAAAAAAGGTTTAAATTTTTTTAAATATTAAAGGTGTGTCCAACGTGTAGTTTAAATTAGACTCAGTGTTTTTGAAGGGGTAAGTTCCAAGCCAATCATAAATTAACTCCGAAAATTAATTAAGGTTTTGTGTAGGAATATTGTTAACGGCGATCACAAAGAAATTGTGATCGCCATACCAAAAAGTCACCGGCGTGACCGTTTGCCGAACTGGTGTGTGGTGTGTGTGTGTCTTTTTATTGTTGGTCGTGCAAATTAACGTGTGCGTCGTCAAAAAAATATCCATTTGTTCTTTTGTTATTTGAAAAACAAAGGCAATAAAACAAAAATAGTACTTATAGTACTCGTCGAATTCTTTGTATAAAAAAAAAAAATTTTTTCTATACAAATTAAAAAGCAAAAAAAAAAAATTAAAACCTACACAGAAAAAATTATAAAAAAAGGAATTAAACTTACAACTATACTACAAATAAAAAAAAATACACGTATACATTTGCACCCACAATTACACAAAAATATTAAGCGCACGAAGAACACAAGGAACATATATAGGCCCGGGAGAAAATCTATTTTAGTTAGTAAAACATTTTTTTTTTGGTTAAATATTTTTTTTTGTTTAATTATTATAGTGTGCAAGCGTTTCTTATATATATTTTTGTTGTTGTTTATATTTAGTCATAATTCATTAGTTGTCCGGGTATAAGTTTTGCGTTATATATTTTTTTTTGTTTTTTTTTTTTAATTGGTGTATGCGAGATAATCGCTCAACGCCTATATAGAGCTCCATATAGGTAGGATAAAAATATAAGGTTTAACTCGCGGAGGCAAGAAGGAGTAAGACCTCAATTACGTTCAACAGGGTGGCGCAAAATTTAGTTTGCCTTTTTTTTTATATTTTTCTTTTGTGTGCATATTCTTTTTGTTAAATTTTGTTATTTATTTATTTATCTAGTGTTAAGTTTTTTTTATATTCTTGTTATTAATTCTTTTTGTACTTAATTTATTTCTTCTATTTTAATACTTATTTTTATACCCTATCCCATAGGGGTATATTAGTTTTGATACTTAGTTTGTAACATAGAGAAATAATTTTGCTACATATACCTCAAAGTATATGGATCGACTCAGAATCGCTAGCTGAGTCGAATTAGCCATGTCTGTCTGTCCGTCCGTCCGTCCGTCCGTCTGTCTGTTCGTCAGCGGTTTTTGGGCCTTAAATTTTGAGCTAGGATAATGAAATTTGGTATATAGGATCCTCGTCCGTGCCACCAGAACAAGTGTAAAAATTTTTGAAATCCGCCCACTGCCACGCCCCCTTTTTAGGAAAACTTATTTTTTGGCCAAACCGTAAGGAATTTCAAAAAAGTGTCTGAGTAGCATATTTAGACAATCCTAATATCTATATTTCGTTCATATAAAGTTTTTTGCCACGCCCACTTTTTGGGGGCGTTTTTAGTAAAAAACGCTTTTTGTCCAAATTTTAAAACTTTCGGAAAAAATTTTGATGCAAATACTTCCGAAATGGTAATATAAACATTTTGTCCATACATCATTTTCACCTACGCCCACATTTTGGGGGCGTTTTCTTACAAAAACCATTTGTATACCCCATCCCAAGGCATTAGAAATAGAAATACGTTGTTTTTTGTCGAACCACACAAGATTTTGAGAAACTGTCTGAGCAATATATTGTGACAATGTCATTTTCTGTATTTCATCGCCATAAGGCCTATATTTTGAGGATATTAATTTAAAGGATGGGATGGGATAGGGTATTCAACGATCCGCATAGCGGATTGTAGCCTCTCATATTTTTTTTTGTAATTAATTTAATAGAATATATTTTTTTTGTTTTTATTTATTACTTTTGTCTGAAATTTATTTTCTTAATAATTTATACTTAATTTTTCCTTGTTATTTATTTAATTTATTATTTATTCAATTTAATTTTTTTATAGTCCTTTTTTTTTATCATTTGTTATTAATTTAATTTATTGTTAGATTAATTTATTTTTTTTATAGTTTTTTTTTGTTTAATAATATTTATTTTTGTTAGTTTAATCATTTATTTAAGAATTATTTATGTTTTTATGCATAATAAAGAACGCATTGCACTATGTTGAAGCGATTGTGTTTTTATTTAGTTTGTTGATTCATGTTTGTTTAAGCCCATAATGGCGTGGTAAAGACACTTTTAGGGGTGTTTTAGGATGCTGAATCCGGTGGAGATGGACTGAGCTGTCGACGATACCTGCTAAATTTGGGGAAGTTCTAAAATGGCCGCCGAACTTCCAGGTTGGGTGGGAAAAATTGGCCCGCTGAATTTCACCATCAGCGCCCGAGGTGTGGTGAACGTCCGTCCGCGTTTATGGAGGTAAGCCAAGGTGGTTTGTGTTTTTGTCTTGGTTTTGGCACGTTTTATGTGGTGTAGTAGGTATTGTTGTGTGCGATGACAAGAGCCCTCCCATCCGGCGAGCTGAGTCGAGCATCGCAAGCGTGCCGTGTCTTCGCACTTGACAGCTGTCATCCCAATCCCATTCTGTCCCATCCTTAAGTCCCATCCACATCATCATCTCCTTTCCACTTTCTGCTCCCAACGCCCTCTATATCCCTCTGTTCTACCTATTACAACGTACAGACGGACGAACGGACGGACGGACGGACGGACAGACAGACATGGCTTAATCGACTCAGCTAGCGATTCTGAGTCGATCCATATACTTTGAGGTATATGTAGCAAAATTATTTCTCTATGTTACAAACTAAGTATCAAAACTAATATACCCCTATGGGATAGGGTATAAAAACATATGAGAAGGCTACAATCCGCTGTGCGGATCGTTGAATACCCTATCCCATCCTATCCATAAAACTAAAATCCCCAAAAAGGGGGCATGGCTAAAAACACGATGTGGATAAATAGAAAAAATGATATAGTGACAACAAATTCTTCAGACTGCTTACAAAACACTTTAACGGTTCTACAAAAGACAAGGTTTTCTCTTGCATATGTTATGGGGTAGTGTATAAAAATGGTTTTTATATAAAAACGCCCCCAAAAAGTGGGCGTGGGTTAAAATGGTATATAGACGAAATGTTCATATTAATAATGTTAATGATTCTGCATCAAAATTTTTTTCGAAAAATTTAAAATTTGACCGAAAAAAGTTTTTTATTGAAAACGCCCCCAAAAAGTGGGCGTGGCAAAAAACTTTATATGGACGAAATATAGATATTAATATTGTCTAAATATGATGTTCAAAAACTTTTTTAAAATTCCTTACGGTGTGGTCAAAAACTGAGTTTTTCTTAAAAGGGGGCGTGGCAGTGGGCGGATTTCAAAATTTTTTACACTTGTTCTGTAGGCAGAGACAAGGATCCTATATACCAAATTTCATTATCCTAGCTCAAAATTAAAGGCCTTAAAATCGGTGACGTACAGACGGACGGACGGACGGACAGACAGACATGGCTTAATCGACTCAGCTAGCGATTCTGAGTCGATCCATATACTTTGAGGTATATGTAGCAAAATTATTTCTCTATGTTACAAACTAAGTATCAAAACTAATATACCCCTATGGGATAGGGTATAAAAACATATGAGAAGGCTACAATCCGCTGTGCGGATCGTTGAATACCCTATCCCATCCTATCCATAAAACTAAAATCCCCAAAAAAGGGGGCATGGCTAAAAACACGATGTGGATAAATAGAAAAAATGATATAGTGACAACAAATTCTTCAGACTGCTTACAAAACACTTTAACGGTTCTACAAAAGACAAGGTTTTCTCTTCCATATGTTATGGGGTAGTGTATAAAAATTGTTTTTATATAAAAACGCCCCCAAAAAGTGGGCGTGGGTTAAAATGGTATATAGACGAAATGTTCATATTAATAATGTTAATGATTCTGCATCAAAATTTTTTTCGAAAAATTTAAAATTTGACCGAAAACAGTTTTTTATTGAAAACGCCCCCAAAAAGTGGGCGTGGCAAAAAACTTTATATGGACGAAATATAGATATTAATATTGTCTAAATATGTTGTTCAGAAACTTTTTTAAAATTCCCTACGGTTTGGTCAAAAACTGAGTTTTTCTTCAAAGGGGGCGTGGCAGTGGGCAGATTTCAAAAAATTTAAACTTGTTCGGTAGGCAGAGACAAGGATCCTATAAACCAAATTTCATTATCCTAGCTCAAAATTTAAGGCCTAAAAATCGGTGACGTACAGACGGACGGACGGACGGACGGACGGACGGACAGACAGACATGGCTTAATCGACTCAGCTAGCGATTCTGAGTCGATCCATATACTTTGAGGTATATGTAGCAAAATTATTTCTCTATGTTACAAACTAAGTATCAAAACTAATATACCCCTATGGGATAGGGTATAAAAACATATGAGAAGGCTACAATCCGCTGTGCGGATCGTTGAATACCCTATCCCATCCTATCCATAAAACTAAAATCCCCAAAAAAGGGGACATGGCTAAAAACACGATGTGGATAAATAGAAAAAATGATATAGTGACAACAAATTCTTCAGACTGCTTACAAAACACTTTAACGGTTCTACAAAAGACAAGGTTTTCTCTTGCATATGTTATGGGGTAGTGTATAAAAATGGTTTTTATATAAAAACGCCCCCAAAAAGTGGGCGTGGGTTAAAATGGTATAAAGACGAAATGTTCATATTAATAATGTTAATGATTCTGCATCAAATTTTTTTTCGAAAAATTCAAAATTTGACCGAAAACAGTTTTTTATTGAAAATGCCCCCAAAAAGTGGGCGTGGCAAAAAACTTTATACGGACGAAATATAGATATTAATATTGTCTAAATATGATGTTCAGAAACTTTTTTAAAATTCCTTACGGTTTGGTCAAAAACTGAGTTTTTCTTAAAAGGGGGCGTGGCAGTGGGCGGATTTCAAAATTTTTTACACTTGTTCTGTAGGCAGAGACGAGGATCCTATATACCAAATTTCATTATCCTAGCTCAAAATTTAAGGCCTAAAAATCGGTGACGTACAGACGGACGGACGGACGGACAGACAGACATGGCTTAATCGACTCAGCTAGCGATTCTGAGTCGATCCATATACTTTGATGTATATGTAGCAAAATTATTTCTCTATGTTACAAACTAAGTATCAAAACTAATATACCCCTATGGGATAGGGTATAAAAATTTTTATACACTAGCCCATAACATATGCAGGAGAAAACCTTGTCTTTTGTAGAACCGTAAAATTGTTTTGTAAGCAGTCTGAAGAATTTGTTGTCACTATATAATTTTTATACCCTTATTATTATTATATTTATGTTACAAACTAAGTATCAAAACTAATATACCCCTATGGGATAGGGTATAAACATATGAGAGGCTACAATCCGCTATGCGGATCGTTGAATACCCTATCCCATCCCATCCTTTAAATTAATATCCTCAAAATATAGGCCTTATGGCGATGAAATACAGAAAATGACATTGTCACAATATATTGCTCAGACAGTTTCTCAAAATCTTGTGTGGTTCGACAAAAATCAACGTATTTCTATTGCTAATGCCTTGGGATGGGGTATACAAATGGTTTTTGTAAGAAAACGCCCCCAAAATGTGGGCGTAGGTGAAAATGATTTATGGACAAAATGTTAATATTACCATTTCGGAAGTATTTGCATCAAAATTTTTTTCGAAAGTTTTAAAATTTGGACAAAAGCGTTTTTTACTAAAAACGCCCCCAAAAAGTGGGCGTGGCAAAAAACTTTGTATGAACGAAATATAGATATTAGGATTGTCTAAATATGCTGCCCAGACACTTTTTTGAAATTCGTTACGGTTTGGCCAAAAAATAAGTTTTCTTAAAAAGGGGGCGTGGCAGTGGGCGGATTTCAAAAATTTTTACACTTGTTCTGGTGGCACGGACGAGGATCCTATATACCAAATTTCATTATCCTAGCTCAAAATTTAAGGCCCAAAAACCGCTGACGAACAGACAGACGGACGGACGGACGGACGGACAGACAGACAGACAGACATGGCTAATTCGACTCAGCTAGCGATTCTGAGCCGATCCATATACTTTGAGGTATATGTAGCAAAATTATTTCTCTATGTTACAAACTAAGTATCAAACCTAATATACCCCCCTATGGGATAGGGTATAATGATTAAATCTAACTTATAATTAACAATTCTTTTTATACCCTATCCCATAGGGGGGTATATTAGTTTTGATACATAGTTTGTAACATAGAGAAATAATTTTGCTACATATACCTCAAAGTATATGGATCGACTCAGAATCGCTAGCTGAGTCGAATTAGCCATGTCTGTCTGTCCGTCCGTCCGTCCGTCCGTCCGTCTGTCTGTTCGTCACCGATTTTTGGGCCTTAAATTTTGAGCTAGGATAATGAAATTTGGTATATAGGATCCTTGTGCGAGTCACCAGAACAAGTGTAAAAATTTTTGAAATCCGCCCACTGCCACGCCCCCTTTTTAGAAAAACGTAATTTTTAGCAAAACCGTAAAGAATTTTAAAAAAGTGTCTGAACAGCATATTAACAGAATCGTAATATCTATATTTCGTTCATATAAAGTTTTTTGCCACGCCCACTTTTTGGGGGCGTTTTCAATAAAAAACTGTTTTCGGTCAAATTTTAAATTTTTCGAAAAAATTTTTGATGCAGAATCATTAACATTATTAATATGAACATTTCGTCTTTATACCATTTGAACCCACGCCCACTTTTTGGGGGCGTTTTTATATAAAAACCATTTTTATACACTACCCCATAACAAATACAGGAGAAAACCTTGTCTTTTGTAGAACCGTAAAAGTGTTTAGTAAGCAGTCTGAAGAATTTGTTGTCACTATATCATTTTTTCTATTTTATCCACATCGTGTTTTAAGCCATGCCCACTTTTTTGGGGATTTTAGTTTTATGGATAGGATGGGATAGGGTATTCAACGATCCGCACAGCGGATTGTAGCCTCCTCATATGTTTATACCCTATCCCATAGGGGGGTATATTAGTTTTGATACTTAGTTTGTAACATAGAGAAATAATTTTGCTACATATACCTCAAAGTATATGGATCGACTCAGAATCGCTAGCTGAGTCGAATTAGCCATGTCTGTCTGTCCGTCCGTCCGTCCGTCTGTCTGTTCGTCAGCGGTTTTTGGGCCTTAAATTTTGAGCTAGGATAATGAAATTTGGTATATAGGATCCTCGTCCGTGCCACCAGAACAAGTGTAAAAATTTTTGAAATCCGCCCACTGCCACGCCCCCTTTTAAGG
This sequence comes from Rhingia campestris, assembly GCA_932526625.1. NCBI lineage: Eukaryota > Metazoa > Arthropoda > Insecta > Diptera > Syrphidae > Rhingia > Rhingia campestris. The sequence goes on from OW052183.1 coordinate 76,843,536, forward strand.
AAAACTTATTTTTTGGCCAAACCGTAAGGAATTTCAAAAAAGTGTCTGAGTAACATATTTAGACAATCCTAATATCCATATTTCGTTCATACAAAGTTTTTTGCCACGCCCACTTTTTGGGGGCGTTTTTAGTAAAAAACGCTTTTTGTCCAAATTTGAAAACTTTCGAAAAAATTTTTGATGCAAATACTTCCGAAATGGTAATATAAACATTTTGTCCATAGATCATTTTCACCTACGCCCACATTTTTGGGGCGTTTTCTTACAAAAACCATTTGTATACCCCATCCCAAGGCATTAGCAATAGAAATACGTTGTTTTTTGTCGAACCACACAAGATTTTGAGAAACTGTCTGAGCAATATATTGTGAGAATGTCATTTTCTGTATTTCATCGCCATAAGGCCTATATTTTGAGGATATTAATTTAAAGGATGGGATGGGATAGGGTATTCAACGATCCGCATAGCGGATTGTAGCCTCTCATATGTTTAATTATAAGTTAGATTTAATCATTATACCCTATCCCATAGGGGGGTATATTAGGTTTGATACTTAGTTTGTAACATAGAGAAATAATTTTGCTACATATACCTCAAAGTATATGGGTCGGCTCAGAATCGCTAGCTGAGTCGAATTAGCCATGTCTGTCTGTCTGTCCGTCCGTCCGTCCGTCTGTCTGTTCGTCAGCGGTTTTTGGGCCTTAAATTTTGAGCTAGGATAATGAAATTTGGTATATAGGATCCTCGTCTATGCCACCAGAACAAGTGTAAACATTTTTGAAATCCGCCCACTGCCACGCCCCCTTTTTAAGAAAACTTATTTTTTGGCCAAACCGTAACGAATTTCAAAAAAGTGTCTGAGTAGCATATTTAGACAATCCTAATATCTATATTTCGTTCATACAAAGTTTTTTGCCACGCCCACTTTTTGGGGGCGTTTTTAGTAAAAAACGCTTTTGTCCAAATTTTAAAACTTTCGAAAAAAATTTTGATGCAAATACTTCCGAAATGGTAATATAAACATTTTGTCCATAAATCATTTTCACCTACGCCCACATTTTGGGGGCGTTTTCTTACAAAAACCATTTGTATACCCCATCCCAAGGCATTAGCAATAGAAATACGTTGATTTTTGTCGAACCACACAAGATTTTGAGAAACTGTCTGAGCAATATATTGTGACAATGTCATTTTCTGTATTTCATCGCCATAAGGCCTATATTTTGAGGATATTAATTTAAAGGATGGGATGGGATAGGGTATTCAACGATCCGCATAGCGGATTGTAGCCTCTCATATGTTTATACCCTATCCCATAGGGGGGTATATTAGTTTTGATACTTAGTTTGTAACATAGAGAAATAATTTTGCTACATATACCTCAAAGTATATGGATCGACTCAGAATCGCTAGCTGAGTCGAATTAGCCATGTCTGTCTGTCCGTCCGTCCGTCCGTCCGTCCGTCCGTCTGTTCGTCAGCGGTTTTTGGGCCTTAAATTTTGAGCTAGGATAATGAAATTTGGTATATAGGATCCTCGTCCGTGCCACCAGAACAAGTGTAAAAATTTTTGAAATCCGCCCACTGCCACGCCCCCTTTTAAGGAAAACTTATTTTTTGGCCAAACCGTAAGGAATTTCAAAAAAGTGTCTGAGTGGCATATTTAGACAATCCTAATATCTATATTTCGTTCATACAAAGTTTTTTGCCACGCCCACTTTTTGGGGGCGTTTTTAGTAAAAAACGCTTTTTGTCCAAATTTGAAAACTTTCGAAAAAAATTTTGATGCAAATACTTCCGAAATGGTAATATAAACATTTTGTCCATAGATCATTTTCACCTACGCCCACATTTTGGGGGCGTTTTCTTACAAAAACCATTTGTATACCCCATCCCAAGGCATTAGCAATAGAAATACGTTGTTTTTTGTCGAACCACACAAGATTTTGAGAAACTGTCTGAGCAATATATTGTGAGAATGTCATTTTCTGTATTTCATCGCCATAAGGCCTATATTTTGAGGATATTAATTTAAAGGATGGGATGGGATAGGGTATTCAACGATCCGCATAGCGGATTGTAGCCTCTCATATGTTTTTTCTTAAATTAACCTATCGGCCCTAAGCGGGCGTTCTAAGCTAATATTTACTAGCTTTTAAGTTTGCCTTTCGGCTAAAATTTATCTTTTGTTTATTTGTGATATATATTTTAATTTTCAAAGAAAATTCAAAAAACTTTGATAAACGACATTTTTGTTTTATATAAAAAGCTTAATCTAGGTTAAAACTAACTTAAGACTACTTAATACTACTTAATACTACTTAAAACTACTTAAAACTACTTACACCTAACTTAATTATAATCGGGGTGGCGAGCACTCGTTGCAAATGCCCCGAGGGGTCGCCATCCCAATCGTGTTTTGGTCCACAGGCAGCCCGCAACCAACCATATTGTACCCCAATATGGTGTGCACGCCCCGCCCCAGACCTTGTTTCAAAAAATTTTTATTTTTCTTAATTATTAAGGAGTGGACTAAAAGTCCGCAAAGACCGGAGGAAGTGCAGAACCACTTCCCTCATGTAGCCACCAAAATTCCGTACTTTGCCTTTCAGCATCGGTCCTATCGCGATCCGATACCGAAGTGCTAAAGCGGAGGAGCTCCGGAGCATTGTCGACATACCCGTCGCGGATTAGCCGCTTGTCACGCGCGTCACGGTAGCGGTGGTATAAAACCGGGATACCGTTCCTGTCCTGTACCAACCCTAACGAATCGATATAAATAAATGCCTCTGGCGGAATAAAGCCAGACACGAGCGTACTCTCCATGTATGTTTCATTGGGGTAATAAGCCCCGAAGATCAGGCTGTTGTCGCTATCCATCGCCCTTGCAGCGTGCCTTCGAGTCACCTTAATAAGGAAATTGTCGATTCTGTTCAGCTGGGCCCCATTGTAAAGAACCTCGTTGCGATAATATTTTATGTACTCGGAGTCCGGCGTTCGGTACAATCCTAAGCAGGATCGGAGACAACGCCTCTCAAACAGCCTTATCCTTTCCATGTAGCTTGGTGAAACGTTGAACCACACAGAACAACCGTAGGCGATGATCGGCCTTATGAGGGCCATGTAGCAAATGACTTTCACCCTTGAATCAAGTTGACTGCTTTGAAACAATCTTCTTGTCAGAGCATAAGCCCCCTAGCCCTAGCCAGACAAGCATCCACATTTTTATTAAAATACAGAAACTTGTCAAGCCAGATGCCAAGGTATTTGACTTCAGTTCTCAGCGCCAACGGCCGTCCATGCTGTCCAATGATGCACAATTTTTTCCAGTTTTTTCTGGTATCGTAATATGCCCTCTGCACTGGGGTTCTGAACAGAATTGTTACGGTTTTTTGGAAATTGATCTTCAATTTCCAATCGTCGCAATATCCCTTAATGTGGTCGAAGTCACTTTGCAAGAGTATGTTGATGACTCCGATTTTCGGACCTGATCTGTACGCCACTAGATCATCTGCATACGCTATAGCGTGACTAAGGGAACCTACAAGATCACATGTATAAATGTTAAACAATATCGGGGAGTTCACCGCCCCCTGTTGTAAACCGTTTTTAATTTCAAAGACTTTACTCGAAGTTACGTTGCCACATTTGACGACGAACTTCTTTCCCATAAGCATTTCATAAATCATATATAGCATGGGTTTACGCATTCCAAGTCTGGTTAGCTTGCTTACATTCGGCAGAAGGCTTATTGACCGAAGATTTGCAGGGTTTGTTCTGTCCTTGTCCTTTTTGGGGATAGGATGTACCACCGCCGTTTTCCAGTGCACCGGATAATGTGCATTATTCAGTGCATTGTTAAACAGCGTGGTGAAAATATCGACTGCCTCTACTGGCAGGTGTCTCAACACGACGTTTGGGACCCCGTCCTCTACCGCCGACTTTTTATTCTTCAGTGATACAAAGATGTTCAGGAGTTCATCTTTTTGCACGAACAGAATCAGGCTATTGGCGACTATGCCATTTGAAGGATTTTCGTCATTGAATACGGTAAAACCGTGATTCTCAGATCGCCAAGCTTGAAGTTCGTACTTAGATAAAAGTGATTCAGAAAGGCTCTCTCCTCAATATCGCGATTTGGGCGCACAGGATTGTTCACCGTATACACGGTCTCTATGCCAACCGCCGTCAGTGTCTGTCTGTTCTCTGTTGTTTGGGAAATTCGGACACATGGAATGTCGTTATGATCCTTTCGCCTGAAAATTTTATTTATTTGCGGGAGCATATTCGGGCTACTGGTTTTTATAGCCCGAATTTTCTTGCCCCAGTACAAACTTACAGATTGTCTGTTATTCTCTGTGATTAGCTGTTTGAGGTTTTTGATCAACGACTTCAATGTCCGAACCTCCGGGTCTTGTCTGTCAGTAAATTGTCTACGCAGCCGTTTAAGCCTTGAGACCAGTCTACTTTTGTGTTTATGGAGTGCATCGATTGTTGGCGTTCGATACTTCTCCGTCTGGTCGTCAGAACTAGTTACCTTGGGGATAACTCGATCCATTGACCTTTTAATGACCTCATTCATTTTTAATAAATTTTGGTCGATTTCGTCGTTCGTAAGGTTTCGGTTTGTCGGAGGGTTGATTTCGCTGAAACGTAATTCTCGCTTTACAACTCTGGCGAAGCGCGGCCAGTTCGTCCTTCGGTAGTTGAGAGAACGCACTTGGTCGAACTCCTCCAGTTGAGTTTGCTCGTTTGGGATCCTGAATACGGCATCGATTCCGAGGTGGTCACTATCATAATCGAATGCTCGCACACAGTTCCGCGCGTGTTCGTTATTTGTCAGTTCTAGTCTGTTGTCCATAAGCGCTAAGTCCAAGAAAGAGTTTCGTCTCGGGAAAGACGGGATATCCGTCGCGTACAAACTAAGTTTGTACTCAATCATACTTTGATCCCTCCAATTTTGAAGAAGTCGACCTCTAGTGTTCGAGATTGCATTTCCCCAAGCAGCGTGCTTAGCGTTAAGATCTCCGGCCAAAAAGTAATAATTTTCAGCCAAATGAAGCTGTAGGCAACGAAAAAGTGTCTCGAGCTCTGTTATAAATAGAGTTTGTTGAGTTGCTTCAGGCGCATAAAGCGACACCACATACATTCTCCTCCCACTGTGGAGAGGAATGCATACAATGCATGCTTCCAGCACCTGGAACCTACTTACTTCCCCGCTATATATGACTCTGTGGCGTAAGCCTTTGCGTAATAAGACAGCGACCCCACCCCCTTGGGAGGAGTGGGGTCGGTCTCTTCTCACTACATGATAGTTACTGTATCCCAATTTGTGTTTCTGGTTTAGCTTAGTTTCGCTGACCAAAAGTACATCAGGAAGTTGGTTTTTCAACAGATCGGAAAGGACGGTTCTTCTCTCGACCCTGACTAGCGAATTAATTTTCAAAGCTAGGATCTTAAAGTTTACCTCGTCGAGCGTAGCCATCATGTTCATGGCGCGCTAGACTTGGCAAACATCGAATAGATATGATCTATTCTGGCTGCTTGCTCGTTCAATTGTTCTTGGAACCGATCGATCTTGCTCTCCAATGACAGCCAGAATCTCTTCATGTCCAAATCAGCTTCAGGTGCTTTTTCAGCAACCTTAGGAATATTTGATGTCTGGGGCTTACCCGATCCAGCTGTCATTTGGGCAAAGGACACGTTGGGCGCTACCCGATTTGTATACGAATGTTGGAATACAGGACATCCCTTATAGTTAGCAGGGTGCCCCGCATTCCCGCAAAGAACACATGTGAGCTTACTCACGTCTTCAACCCATTCGCTACCTAGAGGGCACTCATTTATAATGTGGTTCTTATCGCACTTAACGCATCTAATCTGCATGTTGCAGTTAGACGCGGCGTGCCCGAACCTCTGGCAGCGCATACATTGCAGTATGCGATCTGACCTTTTTAATTTATCCCATTTTACAGCATGGTAGTATACGCGATTAATTCTGCGTAGACTATCAAGTTTGCTGTTGGGGGTTAGCTGGACTAGGAAAAATGGTAACCCTCGGTTACCACCCCTACCATTGACCGCGGAAAACGGTTTTATACCGACGAACTTGAGGTCGTCGCTCTCATAACTCTTGAGCTCGTTTAGGAGCTCCTCCGCATCAACCCCGGGATCGATTCCCTTTAGGATGACCGTTTTCAATTTTTCGTTCTTCGGCGTGTACGTGAAGTACTCTGCCTTAGCCTCCTCTAGTGCTTTGCGGACCTTTCTATATCCCTCCATGTTGTGACACAAAATTTTGTGTTTGTCACTTGAGATATGCTTGACAGAGAATTCCTTACATACTATCTTACAAATACGTATACTATCGCTTATAGTTAGGTCACTTACATTAATTGGGGGTACCTCTTCCCTCTTTTTAAATTGTTGTGGCTGCTGCTGTTGTTGTGGCTGCTGCTGTTGTTGTGGCTGCTGCTGTTGTTGCGGCTGTTGTTGTTGCTGCTGCTGCTTTTGTTGATGCTGCTGCTGTTGTTGCGGCTGCTTTTGTTGATGCTGCTGCTGTTGTTGTGGCTGCTTTTGTCGCTGCTGCTGTTGCTGTTGCTGCTGCTTTTGTGCATTAGCAGAAAGTTGCTGCAATGGCTGCATATTAAATTTTTGTTGAAGCACCTGTTGCGCTTTCAACTGTTGTTGTCTCTGCTGCTGCTGACGACGACTTTTCTCCTCGAGGGCTTTTATTTTTTTCGCCTCTCGAATCCCCTCTAGCTTTACCACTAGTTCTTCTATGAGGCGGCTTAGCTTTGCCTCCTCATCGTCCGATGCCGGCATGCATTTCCTCGACCTCGGCTAGCTCTTTGAATGGGTTACCCTCGCCGACGTAGCGGGGTTCCCCTTCTTCCATCGCGGATTCGTCGAGGGAAATCGATAGGAACTCCTCCTCTTCTTCCACTTTCTTCGGTTGCGGTGTATTTTCCGCAGCCGTATACCTCGTGGTGATGAGATTAAGCGTCGGATTTAGCCTCCTCCGCCTCATCTCACCACTATCGGCTGATGTCATTGATCTTGGTGCTGGTGCTGCTGTTGTTGTTGACACAGCTTTTGTCGCTGGTACAGTTCCGTGTACCAGCTATGTTTTCGTCTCTGCCTTATCGGACGACGATGTTATTGTTGGCTTTGTTGGCCAACACAGGCACCGTCAACTTCTGCCGTTTGTTGTTGGTTGGCGAATTTCCCCCAGCTTGTGCGGGGGTTTTTTTCACCGTGCCGGCTTCCATCACCGGTGAATCAGTCGACGACACTTTTTTTGCGTTGTTTTTTTGTTTTTATAATTTAAATTAAATTAAAAACATATGAGAAGGCTACAATCCGCTGTGCGGATCGTTGAATACCCTATCCCATCCTATCCATAAAACAAAAATCCCCAAAAAAAGGGGGAATGGCTAAAAACACGATGTGGATAAAATAGAAAAAATGATATAGTGACAACAAATTCTTCAGACTGCTTACAAAACAATTTTACGGTTCTACAAAAGACAAAGTTTTCTCCTGCATATGTTATGGGGTAGTGTATAAAAATGGTTTTTGTATAAAAACGCCCCCAAAAAGTGGGCGTGGCAAAAAACTTTATATGGACGAAATATAGATATTAATATTGTCTAAATATGTTGTTCAGAAACTTTTTTAAAATTCCCTACGGTTTGGTCAAAAACTGAGTTTTTCTTAAAAGGGGGCGTGGCAGTGGGCGGATTTCAAAAATTTTAAACTTGTTCTGTAGGCAGAGACAAGGATCCTATAAACCAAATTTCATTATCCTAGCTCAAAATTTAAGGCCTAAAAATCGGTGACGTACAGACGGACGGACGGACGGACGGACGGACAGACAGACATGGCTTAATCGACTCAGCTAGCGATTCTGAGTCGATCCATATACTTTGAGGTATATGTAGCAAAATTATTTCTCTATGTTACAAACTAAGTATCAAAACTAATATACCCCTATGGGATAGGGTATAAAAACATATGAGAGGCTACAATCCGCTATGCGGATCGTTGAATACCCTATCCCATCCCATCCTTTAAATTAATATCCTCAAAATATAGGCCTTATGGCGATGAAATACAGAAAATGACATTCTCACAATATATTGCTCAGACAGTTTCTCAAAATCTTGTGTGGTTCGACAAAAAACAACGTATTTCTATTGCTAATGCCTTGGGATGGGGTATACAAATGGTTTTTGTAAGAAATCGCCCCCAAAATGTGGGCGTAGGTGAAAATGATCTATGGACAAAATGTTTATATTACCATTTCGGAAGTATTTGCATCAAAATTTTTTTCGAAAGTTTTCAAATTTGGACAAAAAGCGTTTTTTACTAAAAACGCCCCCAAAAAGTGGGCGTGGCAAAAAACTTTGTATGAACGAAATATAGATATTAGGATTGTCTAAATATGCTACTCAGACACTTTTTTGAAATTCCTTACGGTTTGGCCAAAAAATAAGTTTTCCTTAAAAGGGGGCGTGGCAGTGGGCGGATTTCAAAAATTTTTAGACTTGTTCTGGTGGCACGGACGAGGATCCTATATACCAAATTTCATTATCCTAGCTCAAAATTTAAGGCCCAAAAACCGCTGACGAACAGACAGACGGACGGACGGACGGACAGACAGACATGGCTAATTCGACTCAGCTAGCGATTCTGAGTCGATCCATATACTTTGAGGTATATGTAGCAAAATTATTTCTCTATGTTACAAACTAAGTATCAAAACTAATATACCCCCCTATGGGATAGGGTATAAACATATGAGAAGGCTACAATCCGCTGTGCGGATCGTTGAATACCCTATCCCATCCTATCCATAAAACTAAAATCCCCAAAAAAGGCGGCATGGCTAAAAACACGATGTGGATAAATAGAAAAAATGATATAGTGACAACAAATTCTTCAGACTGCTTACAAAACACTTTAACGGTTCTACAAAAGACAAGGTTTTCTCTTGCATATGTTATGGGGTAGTGTATAAAAATGGTTTTTATATAAAAACGCCCCCAAAAAGTGGGCGTGGGTTAAAATGGTATATAGACGAAATGTTCATATTAATAATGTCAATGATTCTGCATCAAAATTTTTTTCGAAAAATTTAAAATTTGACCGAAAACAGTTTTTTATTGAAAACGCCCCCAAAAAGTGAGCGTGGCAAAAAACTTTATATGGACGAAATATAGATATTAATATTGTCTAAATATGTTGTTCAGAAACTTTTTTAAAATTCCCTACGGTTTGGTCAAAAACTGAGTTTTTCTTCAAAGGGGGCGTGGCAGTGGGCGGATTTCAAAAATTTTAAACTTGTTCTGTAGGCAGAGACAAGGATCCTATAAACCAAATTTCATTATCCTAGCTCAAAATTTAAGGCCTAAAAATCGGTGACGTACAGACGGACGGACGGACGGACGGACGGACGGACAGACAGACATGGCTTAATCGACTCAGCTAGCGATTCTGAGTCGATCCATATACTTTGAGGTATATGTAGCAAAATTATTTCTCTATGTTACAAACTAAGTATCAAAACTAATATACCCCTATGGGATAGGGTATAAAAACATATGAGAAGGCTACAATCCGCTGTGCGGATCGTTGAATATCCTATCCCATCCTATCCATAAAACTAAAATCCCCAAAAAAGGGGGCATGGCTAAAAACACGATGTGGATAAATAGAAAAAATGATATAGTGACAACAAATTCTTCAGACTGCTTACAAAACACTTTAACGGTTCTACAAAAGACAAGGTTTTCTCTTGCATATGTTATGGGGTAGTGTATAAAAATGGTTTTTATATAAAAACGCCCCCAAAAAGTGGGCGTGGGTTAAAATGGTATATAGACGAAATGTTCATATTAATAATGTTAATGATTCTGCATCAAAATTTTTTTCGAAAAATTTAAAATTTTACCGAAAACAGTTTTTTATTGAAAACGCCCCCAAAAAGTGGGCGTGGCAAAAAACTTTATATGGACGAAATATAGATATTAATATTGTCTAAATATGATGTTCAGAAACTTTTTTAAAATTCCTTACGGTTTGGTCAAAAACTGAGTTTTTCTTAAAAGGGGGCGTGGCAGTGGGCGGATTTCAAAATTTTTTACACTTGTTCTGTAGGCAGAGACGAGGATCCTATATACCAAATTTCATTATCCTAGCTCAAAATTTAAGGCCTAAAAATCGGTGACGTACAGACGGACGGACGGACGGACAGACAGACATGGCTTAATCGACTCAGCTAGCGATTCTGAGTCGATCCATATACTTTGAGGTATATGTAGCAAAATTATTTCTCTATGTTACAAACTAAGTATCAAAACTAATATACCCCTATGGGATAGGGTATAAAAATTTTTATACACTAGCCCATAACATATGCAGGAGAAAACCTTGTCTTTTGTAGAACCGTAAAATTGTTTTGTAAGCAGTCTGAAGAATTTGTTGTCACTATATAATTTTTATACCCTTATTATTATTATATTTATGTTACAAACTAAGTATCAAAATTAATATACCCCTATGGGATAGGGTATAAACATATGAGAGGCTACAATCCGCTATGCGGATCGTTTAATACCCTATCCCATCCCATCCTTTAAATTAATATCCTCAAAATATAGGCCTTATGGCGATGAAATACAGAAAATGACATTGTCACAATATATTGCTCAGACAGTTTCTCAAAATCTTGTGTGGTTCGACAAAAATCAGCGTATTTCTATTGCTAATGCCTTGGGATGGGGTATACAAATGGTTTTTGTAAGAAAACGCCCCCAAAATGTGGGTGTAGGTGAAAATGATTTATGGACAAAATGTTTATATTACCATTTCGGAAGTATTTGCATCAAAATTTTTTTCGAAAGTTTTAAAATTTGGACAAAAGCGTTTTTTACTAAAAACGCCCCCAAAAAGTGGGCGTGGCAAAAAACTTTGTATGAACGAAATATAGATATTAGGATTGTCTAAATATGCTACTCAGACACTTTTTTGAAATTCGTTACGGTTTGGCCAAAAAATAAGTTTTCTTAAAAAGGGGGCGTGGCAGTGGGCGGATTTCAAAAATTTTTACACTTGTTCTGGTGGCACGGACGAGGATCCTATATACCAAATTTCATTATCCTAGCTCAAAATTTAAGGCCCAAAAACCGCTGACGAACAGACAGACGGACGGACGGACGGACGGACAGACAGACAGACAGACAGACATGGCTAATTCGACTCAGCTAGCGATTCTGAGCCGATCCATATACTTTGAGGTATATGTAGCAAAATTATTTCTCTATGTTACAAACTAAGTATCAAACCTAATATACCCCCCTATGGGATAGGGTATAATGATTAAATCTAACTTATAATTAAACATATGAGAGGCTACAATCCGCTATGCGGATCGTTGAATACCCTATCCCATCCCATCCTTTAAATTAATATCCTCAAAATATAGGCCTTATGGCGATGAAATACAGAAAATGACATTCTCACAATATATTGCTCAGACAGTTTCTCAAAATCTTGTGTGGTTCGACAAAAAACAACGTATTTCTATTGCTAATGCCTTGGGATGGGGTATACAAATGGTTTTTGTAAGAAAACGCCCCCAAAATGTGGGCGTAGGTGAAAATGATCTATAGACAAAATGTTTATATTACCATTTCGGAAGTATTTGCATCAAAATTTTTTTCGAAAGTTTTAAAATTTGGACAAAAAGCGTTTTTTACTAAAAACGCCCCCAAAAAGTGGGCGTGGCAAAAAACTTTGTATGAACGAAATATAGATATTAGGATTGTCTAAATATGCTATTCAGACACTTTTTTGAAATTCCTTACGGTTTGGCCAAAAAATAAGTTTTCCTTAAAAGGGGGCGTGGCAGTGGGCGGATTTCAAAAATTTTTACACTTGTTCTGGTGGCACGGACGAGGATCCTATATACCGAATTTCATTATCCTAGCTCAAAATTTAAGGCCCAAAAACCGCTGACGAACAGACAGACGGACGGACGGACGGACGGACGGACAGACAGACATGGCTAATTCGACTCAGCTAGCGATTCTGAGTCGATCCATATACTTTGAGGTATATGTAGCAAAATTATTTCTCTATGTTACAAACTAAGTATCAAAACTAATATACCCCCCTATGGGATAGGGTATAACAATTCTTTTTATACCCTATCCCATAGGGGGGTATATTAGTTTTGATACATAGTTTGTAACATAGAGAAATAATTTTGCTACATATACCTCAAAGTATATGGATCGACTCAGAATCGCTAGCTGAGTCGAATTAGCCATGTCTGTCTGTCCGTCCGTCCGTCCGTCTGTCTGTTCGTCACCGATTTTTGGGCCTTAAATTTTGAGCTAGGATAATGAAATTTGGAATATAGGATCCTTGTGCGAGTCACCAGAACAAGTGTAAAAATTTTTGAAATCCGCCCACTGCCACGCCCCTTTTTAGAAAAACGTAATTTTTAGCAAAACCGTAAAGAATTTTAAAAAAGTGTCTGAACAGCATATTTACAGAATCGTAATATCTATATTTCGTTCATATAAAGTTTTTTGCCACGCCCACTTTTTGGGGGCGTTTTCAATAAAAAACTGTTTTCGGTCAAATTTTAAATTTTTCGAAAAAATTTTTGATGCAGAATCATTAACATTATTAATATGAACATTTCGTCTTTATACCATTTTAACCCACGCCCACTTTTTGGGGGCGTTTTTATATAAAAACCATTTTTATACACTACCCCATAACAAATACAGGAGAAAACCTTGTCTTTTGTAGAACCGTAAAAGTGTTTTGTAAGCAGTCTGAAGAATTTGTTGTCACTATATCATTTTTTCTATTTTATCCACATCGTGTTTTAAGCCATGCCCACTTTTTTGGGGATTTTAGTTTTATGGATAGGATGGGATAGGGTATTCAACGATCCGCACAGCGGATTGTAGCCTCCTCATATGTTTTTTCTTAAATTAACCTATCGGCCCTAAGCGGGCGTTCTAAGCTAATATTTACTAGCTTTTAAGTTTGCCTTTCGGCTTAAATTTATCTTTTGTTTATTTGTGATATATATTTTAATTTTCAAAGAAAATTCAAAAAACTTTGATAAACGACATTTTTGTTTTATATAAAAAGCTTAATCTAGGTTAAAACTAACTTAAGACTACTTAATACTACTTAATACTACTTAAAACTACTTAAAACTACTTAAAACTACTTACACCTAACTTAATTATAATCGGGGTGGCGAGCACTCGTTGCAAATGCCCCGAGGGGTCGCCATCCCAATCGTGTTTTGGTCCACAGGCAGCCCGCAACCAACCATATTGTACCCCAATATGGTGTGCACGCCCCGCCCCAGACCTTGTTTCAAAAAATTTTTATTTTTCTTAATTATTAAGGAGTGGACTAAAAGTCCGCAAAGACCGGAGGAAGTGCAGAACCACTTCCCTCATGTAGCCACCAAAATTTCGTACTTTGCCTTTCAGCATCGGTCCTATCGCGATCCGATACCGAAGTGCTAAAGCGGAGGAGCTCCGGAGCATTGTCGACATACCCGTCGCGGATTAGCCGCTTGTCACGCGCGTCACGGTAGCGGTGGTATAAAACCGGGATACCGTTCCTGTCCTGTACCAACCCTAACGAATCGATATAAATAAATGCCTCTGGCGGAATAAAGCCAGACACGAGCGTACTCTCCATGTATGTTTCATTGGGGTAATAAGCCCCGAAGATCAGGCTGTTGTCGCTATCCATCGCCCTTGCAGCGTGCCTTCGAGTCACCTTAATAAGGAAATTGTCGATTCTGTTCAGCTGGGCCCCATTGTAAAGAACCTCGTTGCGATAATATTTTATGTACTCGGAGTCCGGCGTTCGGTACAATCCTAAGCAGGATCGGAGACAACGCCTCTCAAACAGCCTTATCCTTTCCATGTAGCTTGGTGAAACGTTGAACCACACAGAACAACCGTAGGCGATGATCGGCCTTATGAGGGCCATGTAGCAAATGACTTTCACCCTTGAATCAAGTTGACTGCTTTGAAACAATCTTCTTGTCAGAGCATAAGCCCCCTAGCCCTAGCCAGACAAGCATCCACATTTTTATTAAAATACAGAAACTTGTCAAGCCAGATGCCAAGGTATTTGACTTCAGTTCTCAGCGCCAACGGCCGTCCATGCTGTCCAATGATGCACAATTTTTTCCAGTTTTTTCTGGTATCGTAATATGCCCTCTGCACTGGGGTTCTGAACAGAATTGTTACGGTTTTTTGGAAATTGATCTTCAATTTCCAATCGTCGCAATATCCCTTAATGTGGTCGAAGTCACTTTGCAAGAGTATGTTGATGACTCCGATTTTCGGACCTGATCTGTACGCCACTAGATCATCTGCATACGCTATAGCGTGACTAAGGGAACCTACAAGATCACATGTATAAATGTTAAACAATATCGGGGAGTTCACCGCCCCCTGTTGTAAACCGTTTTTAATTTCAAAGACTTTACTCGAAGTTACGTTGCCACATTTGACGACGAACTTCTTTCCCATAAGCATTTCATAAATCATATATAGCATGGGTTTACGCATTCCAAGTCTGGTTAGCTTGCTTACATTCGGCAGAAGGCTTATTGACCGAAGATTTGCAGGGTTTGTTCTGTCCTTGTCCTTTTTGGGGATAGGATGTACCACCGCCGTTTTCCAGTGCACCGGATAATGTGCATTATTCAGTGCATTGTTAAACAGCGTGGTGAAAATATCGACTGCCTCTACTGGCAGGTGTCTCAACACGACGTTTGGGACCCCGTCCTCTACCGCCGACTTTTTATTCTTCAGTGATACAAAGATGTTCAGGAGTTCATCTTTTTGCACGAACAGAATCAGGCTATTGGCGACTATGCCATTTGAAGGATTTTCGTCATTGAATACGGTAAAACCGTGATTCTCAGATCGCCAAGCTTGAAGTTCGTACTTAGATAAAAGTGATTCAGAAAGGCTCTCTCCTCAATATCGCGATTTGGGCGCACAGGATTGTTCACCGTATACACGGTCTCGAAGACAGCGCCTATCGCATTCGCCTTCTCCTGAGGATCTTCGATCGTGAAAAAACCGTCGTTCGAATCAACACTTTCCGGACTTATGCCAACCGCCGTCAGTGTCTGTCTGTTCTCTGTTGTTTGGGAAATTCGGACACATGGAATGTCGTTATGATCCTTTCGCCTGAAAATTTTATTTATTTGCGGGAGCATATTCGGGCTACTGGTTTTTATAGCCCGAATTTTCTTGCCCCAGTACAAACTTACAGATTGTCTGTTATTCTCTGTGATTAGCTGTTTGAGGTTTTTGATCAACGACTTCAATGTCCGAACCTCCGGGTCTTGTCTGTCAGTAAATTGTCTACGCCGCCGTTAAAGCCTTGAGACCAGTCTACTTTTGTGTTTATGGAGTGCATCGATTGTTGGCGTTCGATACTTCTCCGTCTGGTCGTCAGAACTAGTTACATTGGGGATAACTCGATCCATTGACCTTTTAATGACCTCATTCATTTTTAATAAATTTTGGTCGATTTCGTCGTTCGTAAGGTTTCGGTTTGTCGGAGGGTTGATTTCGCTGAAACGTAATTCTCGCTTTACAACTCTGGCGAAGCGCGGCCAGTTCGTCCTTCGGTCGTCGAGAGAACGCACTTGGTCGAACTCCTCCAGTTGAGTTTGCTCGTTTGGGATCCTGAATACGGCATCGATTCCGAGGTGGTCACTATCATAATCGAATGCTCGCACACAGTTCCGCGCGTGTTCGTTATTTGTCAGTTCTAGTCTGTTGTCCATAAGCGCTAAGTCCAAGAAAGAGTTTCGTCTCGGGAAAGACGGGATATCCGTCGCGTACAAACTAAGTTTGTACTCAACCATACTTTGATCCCTCCAATTTTGAAGAAGTCGACCTCTAGTGTTCGAGATTGCATTTCCCCAAGCAGCGTGCTTAGCGTTAAGATCTCCGGCCAAAAAGTAATAATTTTCAGCCAAATGAAGCTGTAGGCAACGAAAAAGTGTCTCGAGCTCTGTTATAAATAGAGTTTGTTGAGTTGCTTCAGGCGCATAAAGCGACACCACATACATTCTCCTCCCACTGTGGAGAGGAATGCATACAATGCATGCTTCCAGCACCTGGAACCTACTTACTTCCCCGCTATATATGACTCTGTGGCGTAAGCCTTTGCGTAATAAGACAGCGACCCCACCCCCTTGGGAGGAGTGGGGTCGGTCTCTTCTCACTACATGATAGTTACTGTATCCCAATTTGTGTTTCTGGTTTAGCTTAGTTTCGCTGACCAAAAGTACATCAGGAAGTTGGTTTTTCAACAGATTGGAAAGGACGGTTCTTCTCTCGACCCTGACTAGCGAATTAATATTCAAAGCTAGGATCTTAAAGTTTACCTCGTCGAGCGTAGCCATCATGTTCATGGCGCGCTAGACTTGGCAAACATCGAATAGATATGATCTATTCTGGCTGCTTGCTCGTTCAATTGTTTTTGGAACCGATCGATCTTGCTCTCCAATGACAGCCAGAATCTCTTCATGTCCAAATCAGCTTCAGGTGCTTTTTCAGCAACCTTAGGAATATTTGATGTCTGGGGCTTACCCGATCCAGCTGCCATTTGGGCAAAGGACACGTTGGGCGTTACCCGATTTGTATACGAATGTTGGAATACAGGACATCCCTTATAGTTAGCAGGGTGCCCCGCATTCCCGCAAAGAACACATGTGAGCTTACTCACGTCTTCAACCCATTCGCTACCTATAGGGCACTCATTTATAATGTGGTTCTTATCGCACTTAACGCATCTAATCTGCATGTTGCAGTTAGACGCCGCGTGCCCGAACCTCTGGCAGCGCATACATTGCAGTATGCGATCTGACCTTTTTAATTTATCCCATTTTACAGCATGGTAGTATACGCGATTAATTCTGCGTAGACTATCAAGTTTGCTGTTGGGGGTTAGCTGGACTAGGAAAAATGGTAACCCTCGGTTACCACCCCTACCATTGACCGCGGAAAACGGTTTTATACCGACGAACTTGAGGTCGTCGCTCTCATAACTCTTGAGCTCGTTTAGGAGCTCCTCCGCATCAACCCCGGGATCGATTCCCTTTAGGATGACCGTTTTCAATTTTTCGTTCTTCGGCGTGTACGTGAAGTACTCTGCCTTAGCCTCCTCTAGTGCTTTGCGGACCTTTCTATATCCCTCCATGTTGTGACACAAAATTCTGTGTTTGTCACTTGAGATATGCTTGACAGAGAATTCCTTACATACTATCTTACAAATACGTATACTATCGCTTATAGTTAGGTCACTTACATTAATTGGGGGTACCTCTTCCCTCTTTTTAAATTGTTGTGGCTGCTGCTGTTGTTGTGGCTGCTGCTGTTGTTGCGGCTGTTGTTGTTGCTGCTGCTGCTTTTGTTGATGCTGCTGCTGTTGTTGCGGCTGCTTTTGTTGATGCTGCTGCTGTTGTTGTGGCTGCTTTTGTCGCTGCTGCTGTTGCTGTTGCTGCTGCTTTTGTGCATTAGCAGAAAGTTGCTGCAATGGCTGCATATTAAATTTTTGTTGAAGCACCTGTTGCGCTTTCAACTGTTGTTGTCTCTGCTGCTGCTGACGACGACTTTTCTCCTCGAGGGCTTTTATTTTTTTCGCCTCTCGAATCCCCTCTAGCTTTACCACTAGTTCTTCTATGAGGCGGCTTAGCTTTGCCTCCTCATCGTCCGATGCCGGCATGCATTTCCTCGACCTCGGCTAGCTCTTTGAATGGGTTACCCTCGCCGACGTAGCGGGGTTCCCCTTCTTCCATCGCGGATTCGTCGAGGGAAATCGATAGGAACTCCTCCTCTTCTTCCACTTTCTTCGGTTGCGGTGTATTTTCCGCAGCCGTATACCTCGTGGTGATGAGATTAAGCGTCGGATTTAGCCTCCTCCGCCTCATCTCACCACTATCGGCTGATGTCATTGATCTTGGTGCTGGTGCTGCTGTTGTTGTTGACACAGCTTTTGTCGCTGGTACAGTTCCGTGTACCAGCTATGTTTTCGTCTCTGCCTTATCAGACGACGATGTTATTGTTGGCTTTGTTGGCCAACACAGGCACCGTCAACTTCTGCCGTTTGTTGTTGGTTGGCGAATTTCCCCCAGCTTGTGCGGGGGTTTTTTTCACCGTGCCGGCTTCCATCACCGGTGAATCAGTCGACGACACTTTTTTTGCGTTGTTTTTTTGATTTTATAATTTAAATTAAATTAAAAACATATGAGAAGGCTACAATCCGCTGTGCGGATCGTTGAATACCCTATCCCATCCTATCCATAAAACAAAAATCCCCAAAAAAGGGGGAATGGCTAAAAACACGATGTGGATAAAATAGAAAAAATGATATAGTGACAACAAATTCTTCAGACTGCTTACAAAACAATTTTACGGTTCTACAAAAGACAAAGTTTTCTCCTGCATATGTTATGGGGTAGTGTATAAAAATGGTTTTTATATAAAAACGCCCCCAAAAAGTGGGCGTGGGTTAAAATGGTATATAGACGAATTGTTCATATTAATAATGTTAATGATTCTGCATCAACATTTTTCTCGAAAAATTTAAAATTTGACCGAAAACAGTTTTTAATTGAAAACGCCCCCAAAAAGTGGGCGTGGCAAAAAACTTTATATGGACGAAATATAGATATTAATATTGTCTAAATATGTTGTTCAAAAACTTTTTTAAAATTCCTTACGGTTTGGTCAAAAACTGAGTTTTTCTTAAAAGGGGGCGTGGCAGTGGGCGGATTTCAAAAATTTTTACACTTGTTCTGTAGGCAGAGACGAGGATCCTATATAACAAATATCATTATCCTAGCTCAAAATTTAAGGCCTAAAAATCGGTGACGTACAGACGGACGGACGGACGGACGGACGGACGGACGGACAGACAGACATGGCTTAATCGACTCAGCTAGCGATTCTGAGTCGATCCATATACTTTGAGGTATATGTAGCAAAATTATTTCTCTATGTTACAAACTAAGTATCAAAACTAATATACCCCCCTATGGGATAGGGTATAAACATATGAGAAGGCTACAATCCGCTGTGCGGATCGTTAACTACCCTATCCTATCCTATCCATAAAACTAAAATCCCCAAAAAAGGGGGCATGGCTAAAAACACGATGTGGATAAAATAGAAAAAACGATATAGTGACAACAAATTCTTCAGACTGCTTACAAAACAATTTTACGGTTCTACAAAAGACAAGGTTTTCTCCTGCATATGTTATGGGGTAGTGTATAAAAATGGTTTTTATACAAAAACGCCGCCAAAAAGTGGGCGTGGGTTAAAATGGTATATAGACGAAATGTTCATATTAATAATGTTAATGATTCTGTAGCACTTTTTGGGGGCGTTTTTATATAAAAAACATTTTTATACACTACCCCATAACATATGCAGGAGAAAACCTTGTCTTTTGTAGAACCGTAAAATTGTTTTGTAAGCAGTCTGAAGAATTTGTTGTCACTATATAATTTTTTCTATTTTATCCACGTCGTGTTTTTAGCCATGCCCCCTTTTTTGGGGATTTTAGTTTTATGGATAGGATGGGATAGGGTATTCAACGATCCGCACAGCGGATTGTAGCCTTCTCATATGTTTTTATACCCTATCCCATAGGGGTATATTAATTTTGATACTTAGTTTGTAACATATGAGAAGGCTACAATCCACTGTGCGGATCGTTGAATACCCTATCCCATCCTATCTGTAAAACTTAAATCCCCAAAAAGTGGACATGGCTAAAAACACGATGTGGATAAAATAAAGCAAATGACATGGTGACAACAAATTCTTCAGACTGCTTATAAAAAACTTTTACGGTTCTACAAAAGACAAGGTTTTCTCCTGCATATGTTATGGGGTAGTGTATAAAATGGTTTTTATATAAAAACGCCCCCATAAAGTGGGCGTGGGTTAAAATGGTCTATTGACGAAATGTTCATATTTATATTACTAATGATTCTGCATCAAAAGTTTTTTAGAAAATTTTAAAATTTGAACGAAAAAGGTTTTTTTATTAAAAATGCCCCCAAAAAGTGGGCGTGGCAAAAAACTTTATATGAACGAAATACAGATATTCAGATTGTCTAAATATGTTCTTCAGAAAATTTTTCAAAATTCCTTATGGTTTGGCCAAAAATACGTTTTTCTAAAAAGGGGGCGTGGCAGTGGGCGGATTTCAAAAATGTGTACACTTGTTCTGGTGGCACGGACGAGGATACCAAATTTCATTATCCTAGCTCAAAATTTAAGGCCCAAAAATCGGTGACGAACAGACAGACGGACGGACGGACGGACGGACAGACAGACATGGCTTAATCGACTCAGCTAGCGATTCTGAGTCGATCCATATACTTTGAGGTATATGTAGCAAAATTATTTCTCAATGTTACAAACTAAGTATCAAAACTAATATACCCCTATGGGATAGGGTATAAAGAAAGAAAAATCCAACTATACTAGTAAATAACATTACAGAAGAATGGGACAGTGATAGTTTTGCAGCAGCAATAAAAAAACAAAACATATGAGAAGGCTACAATCCACTGTGCGGATCGTTGAATACCCTATCCCATCCTATCTGTAAAACTAAAATCCCCAAAAAGTGGACATGGCTAAAAACACGATGTGGATAAAATAAAGAAAATGACATGGTGACAACAAATTCTTCAGAATGCTAATAAAAAACTTTTACGGTTCTACAAAAGACAAGGTTTTCTGCTGCATATGTTATGGGGTAGTGTATAAAAATGGTTTTTATATAAAAACGCCCCCAAAAAGTGGGTGTGGGTTAAATGGTATATAGACGAAATGTTCATATTAATAATGTTAATGATTCTGCATCGAAAGTTTTTTTTAGAAAATTTTAAAATTTGACCAAAAAACGTTTTTTTTATTAAAAACGCCCCCAAAAAGTGGGCGTGGCAAAATACTTTATATGAACGAAATACAGATATTCAGATTGTCTAAATATGTTTTTCAGAAAGTTTTTCAAAATTCTTTATGGTTTGGCCAAAAAATACATTTTTCTAAAAAGGGGGCGTGGCAGTGGGCGGATTTCAAAAATTTTTACAATTGTTCTGCTGGGAGCAACAAAGAGCACGTGTACCAAATTTCTTCCTTCTAGCTCAAAATTGAAGGCCCAAAAACTGGTGACGACGTACGGACGGACGGACGGACGGACGGACAGACATGGCTAACTCGACTCAGCTATCGATTCTGAGTCGATCCATATACTTTGAGGTATATGTAGCTAAATTATTTCTCTATGTCAAACTATGTATCAAAACTAATATACCCCTATGGGATAGGGTATAAACAATGTGGAATGTAATGTCAAATGTGTTAAATTTTACAGGGTGTCCCTAAAAAATAATTTATTCCGAGCAATTATCGAAATTGATGGCAAAACATTTCAGGAATTTATGGAAATGGGTAAAATCAATTTGGGGTGGAATAGATATCCAGTATATGAATATGTTTTTTGTTAAACAATGTTACAACTGTTGGGGTTTTAACCATATCGCGAGTAATTGCAACAAAAACATAATATGTGCAAAATGTGGTGAAAATCATGATAGTAGAGTTTGTGATAAAAATACCTTAAAATGTAGCAATTGCGATAATGCTAATAAAAGACTAGGATTTAGCTTTAATATTAATCATGACTGTAGGGATAAAAACTGTGAAGTGTTCAAAAATAAACATAAGTTGGAAAAAAATAAAATTGAGTTCTAGCAACCAAAATCTATTACTGCAGTTTATTTAAATATTCAAAGTGTTTTAAGTAACTTTGTTGAACTAGAAACAATGATATCAAATAATCATTTTGACTTCATTCTTTTATCTGAAACTTGTGTTACCGATGAAATAGATGACGCAGAGTTACATTTAAATAATTATAACTTATATAGATGTGATAGTGAATCAAGACATACTGGCGGCGTTATTATTTATTTAAAAGAAATGTGGCAACCAGAGATAATTCAGAAATACGCGATAAACAAAGAAATATGGTGGCTAGCGCTTAAAGTGTTTTGTGATACATATACCTTTGTATTAGTTGCTGTCTATAAATCTCCAAGAAGTTAAAAAAACATATGAGAAGAGTACAATCCCCTGTGCGGATCGTTTAATACCCTATCCCATCCCATCATTAAAATTAATATCTCCAAAAAGTGGGCTTTATTAGCCTATAATATAGAAAATGACATTGTCACAACACATTGTTCAAACAGTTTATTAGAATCTTTTGTTGTTTGACAAAACACATCGTTTTCCTCCTGCATATGCTATGGGGTAGGGTATACAAACGGTTTTTGTAAGAAAACGCCCTCAAAAAGTGAGCGTGGGCTAAAATGATCTACAGATGAAATGTTTATATTAATATTACTAATGATTCTGCATCAAAATTTTTTTCGAAAATTTTAAAATTTGACCGTAAAACGTTTTTTTTTAAAAACGCCCCCAAAAAGTGGGCGTGGCAAAAAACTTTATTTGAACGAAATATATATATTACGATTCTCTAACTACGTTTCTCAGACACTTTTTTAAATTTTTTTATGGTTTAGCCAAAAAACACGTTTTTCTAAAAAGGGGGCGTGGCAGTGGGCGGATTTCAAAAATGTTTACACTTGTTCTGCTGGGAGCAACAAAGAGCTCGTGTACCAAATTTCATCCTTCTAGCTCAAAATTTAAGGCCCAAAAACTGGTGACGTACGGACGGACAGACATGGCTAAATCGACTCAGCTATCGATTCTGAGTCGATCCATATACTTTGAGGTATATGTAGCTAAATTATTTCTCTATGTTACAAACTATGTATCAAAACTAATATACCCCTATGGGATAGGGTATAAAAATGTTCTGTGATAAATTTAGCGAGTGGATGAATGAGTTCATATATGAAGTTTTTGTGATAGGTGATTATACCCTATCCCATAGGGGGGTATATTAGTTTTGATACTTAGTTTGTAACATAGAGAAATAATTTTGCTACATATACCTCAAAGTATATGGATCGACTCAGAATCGCTAGCTGAGTCGATTAAGCCATGTCTGTCTGTCCGTCCGTCCGTCCGTCTGTACGTCACCGATTTTCAGGCCTTAAATTTTGAGCTAGGATAATGAAATTTGGTATATAGGATCCTCGTCTCTGCCTACAGAACAAGTGTAAAAATTTTTGAAATCCGCCCACTGCCACGCCCCCTTTTAAGAAAAACTCAGTTTTTGACCAAACCGTATGGAATTTTAAAAAAGTTTCTGAACAACATATTTAGACAATAATAATATCTATATTTTGTCCATATAAAGTTTTTTGCCACGCCCACTTTTTGGGGGCGTTTTCAATAAAAAACTGTTTTCGGTCAAATTTTAAATTTTTCGAAAAAAATTTTGATGCAGAATCATTAACATTATTAATATGAACATTTCGTCTATATACCATTTTAACCCACGCCCACTTTTTGGGGGCGTTTTTATATAAAAACCATTTTTATACACTACCCCATAACATATGCAGCAGAAAACCTTGTCTTTTGTAGAACCGTTAAAGTGTTTTGTAAGCAGTCTGAAGAATTTGTTGTCACTATATCATTATACCCTATCCCATAGGGGTATATTAGTTTTGATACTTAGTTTGTAACATAGAGAAATAATTTTGCTACATATACCTCAAACTATATGGATCGACTCAGAATCGCTAGCTGAGTCGATTAAGCCATGTCTGTCTGTCCGTCCGTCCGTCCGTCCGTCCGTCCGTCCGTCTGTACGTCACCGATTTTTAGGCCTTAAATTTTGAGCTAGGATAATGAAATTTGGTATATAGGATCCTCGTCTCTGCCTACAGAACAAGTGTAAAAATTTTTGAAATCCGCCCACTGCCACGCCCCCTTTTAAGAAAAACTCAGTTTTTGACCAAACCGTAAGGAATTTTAAAAAAGTTTCTGAACAACATATTTAGACAATATTAATATCTATATTTCGTCCTTATAAAGTTTTTTGCCACGCCCACTTTTTGGGGGCGTTTTCAATTAAAAACAGTTTTCGGTCAAATTTTAAATTTTTCGAAAAAAATTTTGATGCAGAATCATTAACGTTATTAATATGAACATTTCGTCTGTGTACCATTTTAACCCACGCCCACTTTTTGGGGGCGTTTTTATATAAAAACCATTTTTATACACTACCCCATAACATATGCAGGAGAAAACCTTGTCTTTTGTAGAACCGCAAAATTGTTTTGTAAGCAGTCCGAAGAACTTGTTGTCACTATATCATTTTTTCTATTTTATCCACATCGTGTTTTTAGCCATGTCCCCTTTTTTGGGGATTTTAGTTTTATGGATAGGATGGGATAGGGTATTCAACGATCCGCACAGCGGATTGTAGCCTTCTCATATGTTTATACCCTATCCCATAGGGGTATATTAGTTTTGATACTTAGTTTGTAACATAGAGAAATAATTTAGCTACATATACCTCAAAGTATATGGATCGACTCAGAATCGCTAGCTGAGTCGAATTAGCCATGTCTGTCTGTCCGTCCGTCCGTCCGTCTGTCTGTTCGTCAGCGGTTTTTGGGCCTTAAATTTTGAGCTAGGATAATGAAATTTGGTATATAGGATCCTCGTCCGTGCCACCAGAACAAGTGTAAAAATTTTTGAAATCCGCCCACTGCCACGCCCCCTTTTTAAGAAAACTTATTTTTTGGCCAAACCGTAAGAAATTTCAAAAAAGTGTCTGATAGCATATTTAGACAATCCTAATATCTATATTTCGTTCATACAAAGTTTTTTGCCACGCCCACTTTTTGGGGGCGTTTTTAGTAAAAAACGCTTTTTGTCCAAATTTTAAAACTTTCGAAAAAAATTTTGATGCAAATACTTCCGAAATGGTAATATAAACATTTTGTCCATAGATCATTTTCACCTACGCCCACATTTTGGGGGCGTTTTCTTACAAAAACCATTTGTATACCCCATCCCAAGGCTTTAGCAATAGAAATACGTTGTATTTTGTCGAACCACACAAGATTTTGAGAAACTGTCTGAGCAATATATTGTGACAATATCATTATCTGTATTTCATCGCCATAAGGCCTATATTTTGAGGATATTAATTTAAAGGATGGGATGGGATAGGGTATTCAACGATCCGCATAGCGGATTGTAGCCTCTCATATGTTTTTAACATAGACTGGATGCAAGCAAATGAAATATATAAAATAAATATCGAAAGAACCTTGGTCAATAATGGTTGTAAGCAAATTGTTACTCAACCAACCAGAATTACTCAGAACTCAAAAACATAAAATTAATCTTTTAATAACGAACTCAAACGTATATAGACGGAAACAAATGCGAACTTAAACATATGAGAGGCTACAATCCACTGTGCGGATCGTTGAATACCCTATCCCATCCCATCCTTAAAATTAATATCCTCAAAATATAAGCCTTATGGCGATGAAATACAGAAAATGACATTGTCACAATATATTGCTCAGACAGTTTATCAAAATCTTTTGTGGTTCGACAAAAAACAACGTATTTCTAGTGCTAATGCCTTGGGAAGGGGTATACAAATGGTTTTTGTAAGAAAACGCCCACAAAATGTGGGCGTAGGTGAACATGATCTATGGACAAAATTTGCATCAAATTTTTTTTTCGAAAGTTTTAAAATTTGGACAAAAAACGTTTTTTACTAAAAACGCCCCCAAAAAGTGGGCGTGGCAAAAAACTTTGTATGCACGAAATATAGATATTAGGATTGTCTAAATATGTTGCTAACGCACTTTTTTGAAATTCCTTACGGTTTGGCTTAAAACTACGTTTTTTCTAAAAGGGGGCGTGGCAGTGGGCGGATTTTAAAAATTTTTACACTTGTTCTGGTGACTCGGCCAAGGATCCTATATACCAAGTTTCATTATCCTAGCTCAAAATTTAAGGCCCAAAAATCGGTGACGAACAGACAGACGGACGGACGGACACACGGGCGGACGGACGGACACACGGACGGACAGACAGACATGGCTAATTCGACTCAGCTAGCGATTCTGAGTCGATCCATATACTTTGAGGTATATGTAGCAAAATTATTACTCTATGTTACAAACTAAGTATCAAAACTAATATACCCCCCTATGGGATAGGGTATAAAAATAAGTGATCATGAAACTATTACAGCGGAGATTAAAATCAATATGAAAACATATGAGAGGCTACAATCCGCTATGCGGATCGTTGAATACCCTATCCCATCCCATCCTTTAAATTAATATCCTCAAAATATAGGCCTTATGGCGATGAAATACAGATAATGATATTGTCACAATATATTGCTCAGACAGTTTCTCAAAATCTTGTGTGGTTCGACAAAATACAACGTATTTCTATTGCTAAAGCCTTGGGATGGGGTATACAAATGGTTTTTGTAAGAAAACGCCCCCAAAATGTGGGCGTAGGTGAAAATGATCTATGGACAAAATGTTTATATTACCATTTCGGAAGTATTTGCATCAAAATTTTTTTCGAAAGTTTTAAAATTTGGACAAAAAGCGTTTTTTACTAAAAACGCCCCCAAAAAGTGGGCGGGGCAAAAAACTTTGTATGAACGAAATATAGATATTAGGATTGTCTAAATATGCTATCAGACACTTTTTTGAAATTTCTTACGGTTTGGCCAAAAAATAAGTTTTCTTAAAAAGGGGGCGTGGCAGTGGGCGGATTTCAAAAATTTTTACACTTGTTCTGGTGGCACGGACGAGGATCCTATATACCAAATTTCATTATCCTAGCTCAAAATTTAAGGCCCAAAAACCGCTGACGAACAGACAGACGGACGGACGGACGGACGGACGGACGGACGGACGGACGGACGGACAGACAGACATGGCTAATTCGACTCAGCTAGCGATTCTGAGTCGATCCATATACTTTGAGGTATATGTAGCTAAATTATTTCTCTATGTTACAAACTAAGTATCAAAACTAATATACCCCTATGGGATAGGGTATAAACATATGAGAGGCTACAATCCGCTATGCGGATCGTTGAATACCCTATCCCATCCCATCCTTTAAATTAATATCCTCAAAATATAGGCCTTATGGCGATGAAATACAGATAATGATATTGTCACAATATATTGCTCAGACAGTTTCTCAAAATCTTGTGTGGTTCGACAAAATACAACGTATTTCTATTGCTAAAGCCTTGGGATGGGGTATACAAATGGTTTTTGTAAGAAAACGCCCCCAAAATGTGGGCGTAGGTGAAAATGATCTATGGACAAAATGTTTATATTACCATTTCGGAAGTATTTGCATCAAAATTTTTTTCGAAAGTTTTAAAATTTGGACAAAAAGCGTTTTTTACTAAAAACGCCCCCAAAAAGTGGGCGGGGCAAAAAACTTTGTATGAACGAAATATAGATATTAGGATTGTCTAAATATGCTATCAGACACTTTTTTGAAATTTCTTACGGTTTGGCCAAAAAATAAGTTTTCTTAAAAAGGGGGCGTGGCAGTGGGCGGATTTCAAAAATTTTTACACTTGTTCTGGTGGCACGGACGAGGATCCTATATACCAAATTTCATTATCCTAGCTCAAAATTTAAGGCCCAAAAACCGCTGACGAACAGACAGACGGACGGACGGACGGACGGACGGACGGACGGACGGACAGACAGACATGGCTAATTCGACTCAGCTAGCGATTCTGAGTCGATCCATATACTTTGAGGTATATGTAGCTAAATTATTTCTCTATGTTACAAACTAAGTATCAAAACTAATATACCCCTATGGGATAGGGTATAAACATATGAGAGGCTACAATCCGCTATGCGGATCGTTGAATACCCTATCCCATCCCATCCTTTAGATTAATATCCTCAAAATATAGGCCTTATGGCGATGAAATACAGAAAATGACATTGTCACAATATATTGCTCAGACAGTTTCTCAAAATCTTGTGTGGTTCGACAAAAAACAACGTATTTCTATTGCTAATGCCTTGGGATGGGGTATACAAATGGTTTTTGTAAGAAAACGCCCCCAAAATGTGGGCGTAGGTGAAAATGATCTATAAACAAAATGTTTATATTACCATTTTGGAAGTATTTGCATCAAAATTTTTTTCGAAAGTTTTAAAATTTGGACAAAAAGCGTTTTTTACTAAAAACGCCCCCAAAAAGTGGGCGTGGCAAAAAACTTTGTATGAACGAAATATAGATATTAGGATTGTCTAAATATGCTACTGAGACACTTTTTTGAAATTCCTTACGGTTTGGCCAAAAAATAAGTTTTCCTTAAAAGGGGGCGTGGCAGTGGGCGGATTTCAAAAATTTTTACACTTGTTCTGGTGGCACGGACGAGGATGCTATATACCAAATTTCATTATCCTAGCTCAAAATTTAAGGCCCAAAAACCGCTGACGAACAGACAGACGGACGGACGGACGGACGGACGGACAGACAGACATGGCTAATTCGACTCAGCTAGCGATTCTGAGTCGATCCATATACTTTGAGGTATATATAGCAAAATTATTTCTCTATGTTACAAACTAAGTATCAAAACTAATATACCCCCCTATGGGATAGGGTATAAACATACACTACAATCCGCTTTGCGGATCGTTGAATACCCTATCCTATCCCATCCCACCTGTAAAACTAATATCCCCAAAAATTGGACATAGTTTAAAATACGATGGAGGGGAAATATAGAAAATTATATTGACACAACAAATTGTTCAGACAGTAAAACACTTTAATGGTACTAAAAAGGCCCCTGCATATGTTATGGATTAGGGTATAAAAATGTTTTATTTTTATACCCTATCCCATAGGGGTATATTAGTTTTGATACTTAGTTTGTAACATAGAGAAATAATTTTGCTACATATACCTCAAAGTATATGGATCGACTCAGAATCGCTAGCTGAGTCGATTAAGCCATGTCTGTCTGTCCGTCCGTCCGTCCGTCCGTCCGTCCGTCTGTACGTCACCGATTTTTAGGCCTTAAATTTTGAGCTAGGATAATGAAATTTGGTATATAGGATCCTCGTCTCTGCCTACAGAACAAGTGTAAAAATTTTTGAAATCCGCCCACTGCCACGCCCCCTTTTAAGAAAAACTCAGTTTTTGACCAAACCGTAAGGAATTTTAAAAAAGTTTCTGAACAACATATTTAGACAATATTAATATCTATATTTCGTCCATATAAAGTTTTTTGCCACGCCCACTTTTTGGGGGCGTTTTCAATAAAAAACTGTTTTCGGTCAAATTTTAAATTTTTCGAAAAAAATTTTGATGCAGAATCATTAACATTATTAATATGAACATTTCTTCTATATATCATTTTAACCCACGCCCACTTTTTGGGGGCGTTTTTATATAAAAACCATTTTTATACACTACCCCATAACATATGCAAGAGAAAACCTTGTCTTTTGTAGAACCGTTAAAGTGTTTTGTAAGCAGTCTGAAGAATTTGTTGTCACTATATCATTTTTTCTATTTATCCACATCGTGTTTTTAGCCATGTCCACTTTTTTGGGTATTTTAGTTTTATGGATAGGATGGGATAGGGTATTCAACGATCCGCACAGCGGATTGTAGCCTTCTCATATGTTTTATACCCTATCCCATAGGGGGGTATATTAGTTTTGATACTTAGTTTGTAACATAGAGAAATAATTTTGCTACATATACCTCAAAGTATATGGATCGACTCAGAATCGCTAGCTGAGTCGAATTAGCCATGTCTGTCTGTCCGTCCGTCCGTCCGTCCGTCCGTCTGTCTGTTCGTCAGCGGTTTTTGGGCCTTAAATTTTGAGCTAGGACAATGAAATTTGGTATATAGGATCCTCGTCCGTGCCACCAGAACAAGTGTAAAAATTTTTAAAATCCGCCCACTGCCACGCCCCCTTTTTAGGAAAACTTATTTTTTGGCCAAACCGTAAGGAATTTCAAAAAAGTGTCTGAGTAGCATATTTAGACAATCCTAATATCTATATTTCGTTCATACAAAGTTTTTTGCCACGCCCACTTTTTGGGGGCGTTTTTATTAAAAAACGCTTTTTGTCCAAATTTTAAAACTTTCGAAAAAAAATTTGATGCAAATACTTCCGAAATGGTAATATAAACATTTTGTCCATAGATCATTTTCACCTACGCCCACATTTTGGGGGCGTTTTCTTACAAAAACCGTTTGTATACCCCATCCCAAGGCATTAGCAATAGAAATACGAACCACACAAGATTTTGAGAAACTGTCTGAGCAATATATTGTGACAATGTCATTTTCTGTATTTCATTGCCATAAGGCCTATATTTTGAGGATATTAATTTAAAGGATATGATGGGATAGGGTATTCAACGATCCGCATAGCGGATTGTAGCCTCTCATATGTTTTTATATAAAAACGCCTCCAAAAAGTGGGCGTGGGTTAAAATGTCCTATAGACGAAATGTTCATACTAATATTACCAATGCTTTTGCATCGACATTTTTTGTCTAAATATGTAATTCTGAAACTTTACAAAATTCTTTACGGTTAGGCAAAAACTACGATTTTCCTAAAAGGGGGCTAGGAAGTGGGCGGATTCCAAAAACTGTTACACTTGTTCTGCTGGGGGCAACAAAGAGCACGTGTACCAGATTTCATCCTTCTAGCTCAAAATTGAAGGACGGACGGACAGAGATGGCTAAATCGACTCAGCTACCGATTCTGAGTCGATCGATATACTTTGAGGTATATCTAGCCAAATTATTTCTCTATGTTACAAAATATGTATCAAAACAAATATACCTCTATAGGATAGGGTATAAACATATGGGAAGGCTACAATCCGCTATGCGGATCGTTGAATAGCCAATGCTATCCTATATTATCTTTATGACTGTCCCCAAAAAGTGGGCGTGGCTAAAAACTTTATGGGGTTAAAATTAAAACATATGAGAAGGCTACAATCCGCTGTGCGGATCGTAGAATCCCCTTTTCCATCCCATCTGTAAAACTAACATCCCCAAAATGTGGACATGGCTTAAAACACGATGGGGATTAAACATAGAAAATGAAATTGTCTGAACAAATTTTACGGTTCTACAAAAGACAAGGTTTTTCTCCTGCATATGTTATGGGGTAGGGTATAAAAATGGTTTTTATATAAAAACGCCCCCAAAAAGTGTGCGTGGGTTAAAATGGTCTATAGACGAAATGTTCATATTAATATTTCTAATAATTCTGCATCAACATTTTTTTCGAATATTTTAAAATTTGACCGAAAAACATTTTTTTATGAACTTTATATGAACTAAATTTAGATATTACGATTCTCTAAATACGCTTCTCAGACACTTTTTTAAAATTCTTTACGGTTTGGCCAAAAACTAAATTTTTGAAAAAAGGGGGCGTGGCAGTTTGCGGATTTCAAAAATGTTTGCACTTGTTCTACTGGGAGCAACAAAGAGCACGTGTACCAAATTTCATCATTCTTGCTCAAAATGTAAGGCCCAAAATTTGGTGACGTACGGACGGTCAGACGGACGGACAGACATGGCTAAATCGACTCAGCTATCGATTCTGAGTCGATCCATATACTTTGAGGTATATGTAGCTAAATTATTTCTCTATGTTTCAAACTATGTATCAAAACTAATATACCCCTATGGAATAGGGTATAAAAATGATTTTGTGACAACATACTGTTCACACAGTTAATCAAAATCTTTTATGATTCGATATAAAACTACGCTTTTTTTGTTTTTTTTATATAAAAACGCCCCAAAAAGTGGGCGAGGGTTAAAATGGCCTATAGACGAAATGTTCATACTTATATAACCAATGATTTTGCATCGAAATTTTTTTCAAAAACTTTTAAAATTGGAAAAAGTTTTTTACTGTAATATAAATTATATAGACGAAATATAGATATTAAGATTGTCTAAATATGTAATTCTGAAACTTTACAAAATTCTTAACGGTTAGGCCAAAAACTACTCTTAAAAGGGGCCATGGCAGTGGGCGGATTCCAAAAACTGTTACACTTGTTCTGCTGGGGGCAACAAAGAGCACGTGTACCAGATTTCATCCGTCTAGCTCAAAATTGAAGGACGGCGGACAGAGATGGCTAAATCGACTCAGCTAGCGATTCTGAGTCGATCGATATACTTTGAGGTATATCTAGCCAAATTATTTCTCTATGTTACAAAATATGTATTAAAACATATGAGAAGGCTACAATCCGCTGTGCGGATCGTTGAATACCCTATCCCATCCTATCCATAAAACTAAAATCCCCAAAAAAGGGGACATGGCTAAAAACACGATGTGGATAAAATAGAAAAAATGATATAGTGACAACAAGTTCTTCAGACTGCTTACAAAACAATTTTGCGGTTCTACAAAAGACAAGGTTTTCTCCTGCATATGTTATGGGGTAGTGTATAAAAATGGTTTTTATATAAAAACGCACCCAAAAAGTGGGCGTGGGTTAAAATGGTATACAGACGAAATGTTCATATTAATAATGTTAATGATTCTGCATCAAAATTTTTTTCGAAAAATTTAAAATTTGACCGAAAACAGTTTTTAATTGAAAACGCCCCCAAAAAGTGGGCGTGGCAAAAAACTTTATATGGACGAAATATAGATATTAGTATTGTCTAAATATGTTGTTCAGAAACTTTTTTAAAATTCCTTACGGTTTGGTCAAAAACTGAGTTTTTCTTAAAAGGGGGCGTGGCAGTGGGCGGATTTCAAAAATTTTTACACTTGTTCTGTAGGCAGAGACGAGGATCCTATATACCAAATTTCATTATCCTAGCTCAAAATTTAAGGCCTAAAAATCGGTTACGTACAGACGGACGGACGGACGGACGGACGGACAGACAGACATGGCTTAATCGACTCAGCTAGCGATTCTGAGTCGATCCATATACTTTGAGGTATATGTAGCAAAATTATTTCTCTATGTTACAAACTAAGTATCAAAACTAATATACCCCTATGGGATAGGGTATAAACATATGAGAAGGCTACAATCCGCTGTGCGGATCGTTGAATACCCTATCCCATCCTATCCATAAAACAAAAATCCCCAAAAAAGGGGGAATGGCTAAAAACACGATGTGGATAAAATAGAAAAAATGATATAGTGACAACAAATTCTTCAGACTGCTTACAAAACAATTTTACGGTTCTACAAAAGACAAAGTTTTCTCCTGCATATGTTATGGGGTAGTGTATAAAAATGGTTTTTATATAAAAACGCCCCCAAAAAGTGGGCGTGGGTTAAAATGGCATATAGACGAAATGTTCATATTAATAATGTTAATGATTCTGCATCAACATTTTTCTCGAAAAATTTAAAATTTGACCGAAAACAGTTTTTAATTGAAAACGCCCCCAAAAAGTGGGCGTGGCAAAAAACTTTATATGGACGAAATATAGATATTAATATTGTCTAAATATGTTGTTCAAAAACTTTTTTAAAATTCCTTACGGTTTGGTCAAAAACTGAGTTTTTCTTAAAAGGGGGCGTGGCAGTGGGCGGATTTCAAAAATTTGTACACTTGTTCTGTAGGCAGAGACGATGATCCTATATACCAAATTTCATTATCCTAGCTCAAAATTTAAGGCCTAAAAATCGGTGACGTACAGACGGACGGACGGACGGACGGACGGACAGACAGACATGGCTTAATCAACTCAGCTAGCGATTCTGAGTCGATCCATATACTTTGAGGTATATGTAGCAAAATTATTTCTCTATTTTACAAACTAAGTATCAAAACTAATATACCCCCCTATGGGATAGGGTATAAACATATGAGAAGGCTACAATCCGCTGTGCGGATCGTTAACTACCCTATCCTATCCTATCCATAAAACTAAAATCCCCAAAAAAGGGGGCATGGCTAAAAACACGATGTGGATAAAATAGAAAAAATGATATAGTGACAACAAATTCTTCAGACTGCTTACAAAACAATTTTACGGTTCTACAAAAGACAAGGTTTTCTCCTGCATATGTTATGGGGTAGTGTATAAAAATGGTTTTTATACAAAAACGCCCCCAAAAAGTGGTCGTGGGTTAAAATGGTATATAGACGAAATGTTCATATTAATAATGTTAATGATTCTGTAGCACTTTTTGGGGGCGTTTTTATATAAAAAACTTTTTTATACACTACCCCATAACATATGCAGGAGAAAACCTTGTCTTTTGTAGAACCGTAAAATTGTTTTGTAAGCAGTCTGAAGAATTTGTTGTCACTATATAATTTTTTCTATTTTATCCACGTCGTGTTTTTAGCCATGCCCCCTTTTTTGGGGATTTTAGTTTTATGGATAGGATGGGATAGGGTATTCAACGATCCGCACAGCGGATTGTAGCCGCGCCCCCAAAAAGTGGGCGTGGGTTAAAATGGTATATAGACGAAATGTTCATATTAATAATGTTAATGATTCTGCATCAAAATTTTTTTCGAAAAATTTAAAATTTGACCGAAAACAGTTTTTAATTGAAAACGCCCCCAAAAAGTGGGCGTGGCAAAAAAACTTTATATGGACGAAATATAGATATTAATATTGTCTAAATATGCTGTTCAGATTTTTTTTTAAAATTCCTTACGGTTTGGTCAAAAACTGAGTTTTTCTTAAAAGGGGGCGTGGCAGTGGGCGGATTTCAAAAATTTTTACACTTGTTCTGTAGGCAGAGACGATGATCCTATATACCAAATTTCATTATCCTAGCTCAAAATTTAAGGCCTAAAAATCGGTGACGTACAGACGGACGGACGGACGGACGGATGGACAGACAGACATGGCTTAATCGACTCAGCTAGCGATTCTGAGTCGATCCATATACTTTGAGGTATATGTAGCAAAATTATTTCTCTATGTTACAAACTAAGTATCAAAACTAATATACCCCCCTATGGGATAGGGTATAAACATATGAGAGGCTACAATCCGCTATGCGGATCGTTGAATATACTATCCCATCACATCCTTTAAATTAATATCCTCAAAATATAGGCCTTATGGCGATGAAATACAGAAAATGACATTGTCATAATATTATATTGCCCAGACAGTTTCTCAAAATCTTTTGTGGTTCGACAAAAAACAACGTATTTCTATTGCTAATGCCTTGGGATGGGGTATACAAATGGTTTTTGTAAGAAAACGCCCCCAAAATGTGGGCGTAGGTGAAAATGATCTATAGACAAAATGTTTATATTACAATTGCGGAAGTATTTGCATAAAAAATTTTTTCGAAGGTTTTAAAATTTGGACAAAAAGCATTTTTACTAAAAACGCCTCCAAAAAGTGGGCGTGGCAAAAAACTTTGTATGAACGAAATATAGATATTAGGATTGTCTAAATATGCTGCTCAGACACTTTTTTGAAATTCCCTACGGTTTGGCCAAAAAATAAGTTTTTCTAAAAACGGGGCGTGGCAGTGGGCGGATTTCAAAAATGTTTACACTTGTTCTGGTGGCACGGACGAGGATCCTATATACCAAATTTCATTATCCTAGCTAAAAATTTAAGGCCCAAAAATCGGTGACGAACAGACAGACGGACGGACGGACAGACATGGCTTAATCGACTCAGCTAGCGATTCTGAATCGATCCATATACTTTGAGGTATATGTAGCTAAATTATGTCTCTATGTTACAAACTTAATGTCAAAACTAATATACCCCCCTATGGGATAGGGTACTTTTAAAATTGGAAAAAGTTTTTTACTGTAATATAAATTATATAGACGAAATATAGATATTAAGATTGTCTAAATATGTAATTCAGAAACTTTACAAAATTCTTAACGGTTAGGCCAAAAACTACTCTTAAAAGGGGCCATGGCAGTGGGCGGATTCCAAAAACTGTTACACTTGTTCTGCTGGGGGCAACAAAGAGCACGTGTACCAGATTTCATCCGTCTAGCTCAAAATTGAAGGACGGCGGACAGAGATGGCTAAATCGACTCAGCTAGCGATTCTGAGTCGATCGATTTACTTTGAGGTATATCTAGCCAAATTATTTCTCTATGTTACAAAATATGTATTAAAACATATGAGAAGGCTACAATCCGCTGTGCGGATCGTTGAATACCCTATCCCATCCTATCCATAAAACAAAAATCCCCAAAAAAGGGGGAATGGCTAAAAACACGATGTGGATAAAATAGAAAAAATGATATAGTGACAACAAGTTCTTCGGACTGCTTACAAAACAATTTTGCGGTTCTACAAAAGACAAGGTTTTCTCCTGCATATGTTATGGGGTAGTGTATAAAAATGGTTTTTATATAAAAACGCCCCCAAAAAGTGGGCGTGGGTTGAAATGGTATATAGACGAAATGTTCATATTAATAGTGTAAATGATCCTGCATCAAAATTTTTTTCGAAAAATTTAAAATTTGACCGAAAACAGTTTTTAATTGAAAACGCCCCCAAAAAGTGGGCGTGGCAAAAAACTTTATATGGACGAAATATAGATATTAATATTGTCTAAATATGCTGTTCAGATTTTTTTTTAAAATTCCTTACGGTTTGGTCAAAAACTGAGTTTTTCTTAAAAGGGGGCGTGGCAGTGGGCGGATTTCAAAAATGTTTACACTTGTTCTGTAGGCAGAGACGATGATCCTATATACCAAATTTCATTATCCTAGCTCAAAATTTAAGGCCTAAAAATCGGTGACGTACAGACGGACGGACGGACGGACGGATGGACAGACAGACATGGCTTAATCGACTCAGCTAGCGATTCTGAGTCGATCCATATACTTTGAGGTATATGTAGCAAAATTATTTCTCTATGTTACAAACTAAGTATCAAAACTAATATACCCCCCTATGGGATAGGGTATAAACATATGAGAAGGCTACAATCCGCTGTGCGGATCGTTAACTACCCTATCCTATCCTATCCATAAAACTAAAATCCCCAAAAAAGGGGGCATGGCTAAAAACACGATGTGGATAAAATAGAAAAAATGATATAGTGACAACAAATTCTTCAGACTGCTTACAAAACAATTTTACGGTTCTACAAAAGACAAGGTTTTCTCCTGCATATGTTATGGGGTAGTGTATAAAAATGGTTTTTATACAAAAACGCCCCCAAAAAGTGGGCGTGGGTTAAAATGGTATATAGACGAAATGTTCATATTAATAATGTTAATGATTCTGTAGCACTTTTTGGGGGCGTTTTTATATAAAAAACATTTTTATACACTACCCCATAACATATGCAGGAGAAAACCTTGTCTTTTGTAGAACCGTAAAATTGTTTTGTAAGCAGTCTGAAGAATTTGTTGTCACTATATAATTTTTTCTATTTTATCCACGTCGTGTTTTTAGCCATGCCCCCTTTTTTGGGGATTTTAGTTTTATGGATAGGATGGGATAGGGTATTCAACGATCCGCACAGCGGATTTGAACCACAACAAATTCTTCAGACTGCTTACAAAACAATTTTACGGTTCTACAAAAGACAAGGTTTTCTCCTGCATATGTTATGGGGTAGTGTATAAAAATGGTTTTTATACAAAAACGCCCCCAAAAAGTGGGCGTGGGTTAAAATGGTATATAGACGAAATGTTCATATTAATAATGTTAATGATTCTGTAGCACTTTTTGGGGGCGTTTTTATATAAAAAACATTTTTATACACTACCCCATAACATATGCAGGAGAAAACCTTGTCTTTTGTAGAACCGTAAAATTGTTTTGTAAGCAGTCTGAAGAATTTGTTGTCACTATACAATTTTTTCTATTTTATCCACGTCGTGTTTTTAGCCATGCCCCCTTTTTTGGGGATTTTAGTTTTATGGATAGGATGGGATAGGGTATTCAACGATCCGCACAGCGGATTGTAGCCGCGCCCCCAAAAAGTGGGCGTGGGTTAAAATGGTATATAGACGAAATGTTCATATTAATAATGTTAATGATTCTGCATCAAAATTTTTTTCGAAAAATTTAAAATTTGACCGAAAACAGTTTTTAATTGAAAACGCCCCCAAAAAGTGGGCGTGGAAAAAAACTTTATATGGACGAAATATAGATATTAATATTGTCTAAATATATTGTTCAGAATTTTTTTTAAAATTCCTTACGGTTTGGTCAAAAACTGAGTTTTTCTTAAAAGGGGGCGTGGCAGTGGGCGGATTTCAAAAATTTTTACACTTGTTCTGTAGGCAGAGACGATGATCCTATATACCAAATTTCATTATCCTAGCTCAAAATTTAAGGCCTAAAAATCGGTGACGTACAGACGGACGGACGGACGGACGGACGTACGGACGGAGAGACAGACATGGCTTAATCGACTCAGCTAGCGATTCTGAGTCGATCCATATACTTTGAGGTATAGGTATGTAGCAAAATTATTTCTCTATGGTACAAACTAAGTATCAAAACTAATATACCCCCCTATGGGATAGGGTATAAACATATGAGAGGCTACAATCCGCTATGCGGATCGTTGAATACCCTATCCCATCCCATCCTTTAAATTAATATCCTCAAAATATAGGCCTTATGGCGATGAAATACAGAAAATGACATTGTCATAATATTATATTGCCCAGACAGTTTCTCAAAATCTTTTGTGGTTCGACAAAAAACAACGTATTTCTATTGCTAATGCCTTGGGATGGGGTATACAAATGGTTTTTGTAAGAAAACGCCCCCAAAATGTGGGCGTAGGTGAAAATGATCTACAGACAAAATGTTTATATTACCATTGCGGAAGTATTTGCATAAAAAATTTTTTCGAAGGTTTTAAAATTTGGACAAAAAGCATTTTTACTAAAAACGCCTCCAAAAAGTGGGCGTGGCAAAAAACTTTGTATGAACGAAATATAGATATTAGGATTGTCTAAATATGCTACTCAGACACTTTTTTGAAATTCTCTACGGTTTGGCCAAAAAATAAGTTTTTCTAAAAACGGGGCGTGGCAGTGGGCGGATTTCAAAAATGTTTACACTTGTTCTGGTGGCACGGACGAGGATCCTATATACCAAATTTCATTATCCTAGCTCAAAATTTAAGGCCCAAAAATCGGTGACGAACAGACAGACGGACGGACGGACAGACATGGCTTAATCGACTCAGCTAGCGATTCTGAATCGATCCATATACTTTGAGGTATATGTAGCTAAATTATGTCTCTATGTTACAAACTTAATGTCAAAACTAATATACCCCCCTATGGGATAGGGTATAAAAAATATGAGAGGCTACAATCCGCTATGCGGATCATTGAATACCCTATCCCATCCCATCCTTTAAATTAATATCCTCAAAATATAGGCCTTATGGCGATGAAATACAGAAAATGACATTGTCACAATATATTGCTCAGACAGTTTCTCAAAATCTTGTGTGGTTCGACAAAAAACAACGTATTTCTATTGCTAATGCCTTGGGATGGGGTATACAAATGGTTTTTGTAAGAAAACGCCCCCAAAATGTGGGCGTAGGTGAAAATGATCTATAGACAAAATGTTTATATTACCATTTTGGAAGTATTTGCATCAAAATTTTTTTCGAAAGTTTTAAAATTTGGACAAAAAGCGTTTTTTACTAAAAACGCCCCCAAAAAGTGGGCGCGGCAAAAAACTTTGTATATACGGTAGGTATATGTAGCAAAATTATTTCTCTATGTTACAAACTAAGTATCAAAACTAATATACCCCCCTATGGGATAGGGTATAATTAAGATTCTTGTACTTTGTTTACATCAGATTTCGAAAATTTTAAAATTTGACCAAAAAACATTTTTTATAAAAAACGCCCCCAAAAAGTGGGCGTGGCAAAAAACTTTATATTGACCAAATATAGATATTACGATTCTCTAAAAATGCTCCTCAGACACTTTTTTAAAATTTTTTACGGTTTGGCCAAAAAATACGTTTGCCTAAAAAGGGGGCGTGGCACTCGGCGGATTTTAAAAATGTTTACACTTGTTCTGGTGACTCGGACAAGGATCCCATTTACCGTATTTCATTAAC
Source organism: Rhingia campestris (assembly GCA_932526625.1). Taxonomy (NCBI): domain Eukaryota; kingdom Metazoa; phylum Arthropoda; class Insecta; order Diptera; family Syrphidae; genus Rhingia; species Rhingia campestris. The sequence continues at coordinate 76,883,700 of OW052183.1, forward strand.
CTAGCTCAAAATTTAAGGCCCAAAAATCGGTGACGAACAGACAGACTGACGGACACACGGACGGACAGACAGACATGGCTAATTCGACTCAGCTAGCGATTCTGAGTCGATCCATATACATTGAGGTATATGTAGCAAAATTATTTCTCTATGTTACAAACTATGTATCAAAACTAATATACCCCTATGGGCTAGGGTATAAAAGAAAAGCATAAGAAAGTTATTCATATTTTAAGGTACCAAAAATCTCAATTTTATAATAAGTTAATAGCGAATAAGATTAATGATATATGTTATTTAAGTGAAACAAATCAAATGGCTTCGACCTTTCAAAACATTCTAAAAGATACAACAAGATATTTTATGCAGACAAAATCAGTGCGCGAGGATGAACATGAATGGTTTAATAGCCACCTAAGAGCGTTAAAATATAACAAAATAGTGAAATATAATAGAGCTAAATTTACAAATAGTGCAAATAATTGGAGTATATATAAAAATTTCAGAAATCAGTTTAAAAAGCAAATTAATAAAGCTAAAAGTGACTATATCAAAAATAAAATAGATAACTCTCGTAACCAGAAAACAATGTGGAGAACAATAAAGCAATTAGTGCTGAAACAAAAACAGCCAGAAATAAGCAAAGTAGTTTTTGAAAACATTACATACAATGATTATAAAATGTTGGCAAACAAGTTCAACAAGTATTTTGTAGACAGCATAACACAAATAAGTAACTCGATCCCCTATAGGCCCTTTTTAAACCAAATCGAAAGAAATGTTTCTTCATTTAATTTTTGTGAAATTCGCTTACCTGATTTAATAAAAGTGTTCGATAGGATCAAAAACAAACGTGACCCATACTATTTAAATATTAACATTTTTAAAGATATGATTGATATTATAGCGCTTCCGTTGATCAAAATTATAAATCAATCGTTCGAAGAAGGCTTTTTTCCGAATTCGTGGAAAGTGTCCCAAATTTCTCCGATAACAAAAGTGACTTTAGACCAATTAATGCCCTCCCTCTCTATGAGAAGGTACTTGAAAAAGTTGTTCACGTCCAACTGGAATCATTTTTTGACTTGCATAAGTTGATAATTGAAAATCAGTCGGGGTTTAGAAAACAACATTCATGTGAAGGTGCACTTAATATGGTCATAGCCAACTGGAAACAACAACTAGACACGAAAACTAAAATAATATCAGCCGTATTTATAAAAGCATTTTAGAGGTTGCCTAACTTTGGGCAACCTTTAAGTACTGCCTAAGTGCAAAATCGGTATTTATAATCGATTTTCACATTTAGGCAACGTTGCCTAAAAGCCGCCCAACTTAAGCGCGAGTGAACCCTGCCTAGAGGCTGCCTAAGGAATTTTCATTTTCATTTTGACGTTTACGAGAATTTCAATCTGGAAATTTATATTGAGTTTTTGTGTATTGGTTTGCAATAAAGTGAAAATATTTTAATAAGAATGGACTCAAGCTACATTTGTAAATGATTTAAGTGTAGTGAATGTTATAAATTCATACATGCCAACTAGTAGAAGACCAAAAATATACTAAACGCTTACTCGGTGATGGGGGCTATGCCTGCTCCAACATTCTTTGACCCCACCGTTGAATCCTCAAACTAATTCCGAACAGCAATATAACATTGCCCATATAGCTCCATGTTCATCCTTTAAGATATTTGTTTACAAATAACATATGCTGTCAAACCCAAAAAAAAAAGGAAAATCTGATGTAAGCAAAGTACAAGAATCTTAATTTTTATACCCTATCCCATAGGGGGGTATATTAGTTTTGACATTAAGTTTGTAACATAGAGACATAATTTCGATACATATACCTCAAAGTATATGGATCGATTCAGAATCGCTAGCTGAGTCGATTAAGCCATGTCTGTCCGTCCGTCCGTCCGTCTGTGTGTCACCGATTTTTGGGCCTTAAATTTTGAGCTAGAGTGTTAAAATTTGGTATATAGGCTCTCTGGCCGACGAAGCAGAACAAGTGTAAAAATCCGCCCACTACCACGCCCCCTTTTAGAAAAACGTAATTTTAAGCCAAACCGTAAGGAATTTCAAAAAAGTGTCTGAGCAGCATATTTAGACAATCCTAATATCTATATATCGTCCATACAAAGTTTTTTGCCACGCCCACTTTTTGGGGGCGTTTTTAGTAAAAAACGCTTTTTGTCCAAATTTTAAAATTTTCGAAAAAAATTTTGATGCAAATACTTCCGCAATGGTAATATAAACATTTTGTCCATAGATAATTTTCACCTACGCCCACGCCAGAAAATATGATATAGGGACAATAAAATCTTCAGACTGCTTACAAAACACTTTTACGGTTCTACAAAGGACAAGGTTTTCTCCTGCATATGTTATGGGGTAGTGTATAAAAATGGTTTTTATATAAAAACGCCCCCAAAAAGTGGGCGTGGGTTTAAATTGTATATAGACGAAATGTTTTTATTAATAATGTTAATGATTCTGCATCAAAAATTTTTTCGAAAAATTTAAAATTTGACCGAAAACAGTTTTTTATAGAAAACGCCCCCAAAAAGTGGGCGTGGCAAAAAACTTTATATGGACGAAATATAGATATTAATATTGTCTAAATATTTTGTTCAGAAACTTTTTTAAAATTCCTTACGGTTTGGTCAAAAACTGAGTTTTTCTTAAAAGGGGGCGTGGCAGTAGGCGGATTTCAAAAATGTTTACACTTGTTCTGTAGGCACGGGCGAGGATCCCATATACCAAATTTCATCATACTAGCTCAAAATTTAAGGCCTAAAAATCGGTGACGTACAGACGGACGGACGGACAGACAGACATGGCTTAATCGACTCAGCTAGCGATTCTGAGTCGATCCATATACTTTGAGGTATATGTAGCTAAATTATTTCTCTATGTTACAAACTAAGTATCAAAACTAATATACCCCAATGGGATAGGGTATAAACATATGAGAAGACTACAATCCGCTGTGCGGATCGTTGAATACCCTATCCCATCCTATCCATTAAACTAAAATTTCCAAAAAAGTGGGCATGGCTAAAAACACAATGTGGATAAAAAAGAAAAAATGATATAGTGACAACAAATTCTTCAGACTGCTTACAAAACACTTTTACGGTTCTACAAAAGACAAGGTTTTCTCCTACATATGTTATGGGGTAGTGTATAAAAATGGTTTTTATATAAAAACGCCCCCAAAAAGTGGGCGTGGGTTAAAATTGTATATAGACGAAATGTTTATATTAATAATGTCAATACAAAGTTTTTTGCCACGCCCACTTTTTGGGGGCGTTTTTTATAAAAATCATTTTCTGGCCAAATTTTAAAATTTTCAAACAAAATTTTGATGCACAATCATTGGTAGTATTAATATGAACATTTCGTCTATAGACCATTTAACCCACGCCCACGTTTTGGGGGCGTTTTCTTACAAAAACCGTTTGTATACCCTACCCCATAGCATATGCAGGAGAAACATATGAGAATGCTACAATCCGCTGTGCGGATCGTTTAATACCCTATCCCATCCCATTCTTAAACTTAATATCCCCAAAATGTGGTCTTTATGGTCATAAAGTATTGAATATGGCGTTGTCACAACATATTTTTCAGAAGATTTATCAAATTCTTTTATGGTTCTACGAAAAACAACGTTTTTGTATTGCATATGCCTTGGGGTAGGGCATACAAATGGTTTTTGTAGGAAAACGCCCCCTAAAAGTGGGCGTGGGTGAAAATGATCTATGGACAAAATGTTTATATTACCATTGCGAAAATATTTGCATCAAAAGATTTTTTAAAAGTGTTAAAATTTGGACAAAAAGCGTTTTTTTTTTTACTAAAAACGCCCCCAAAAAGTGGGCGTGGCAAAAAACTTTGTATAGACGAAATATTAGTCCATTCATTAACCTCGTTAAGGATTTCAACTGCTAGTATAGCAGTATCGTCAGCAAACGTTGCAACTATTGTATCATTTGTTTGTGGGATATCACGAGTGAATAGGAGGTACAGGATTGGTCCAAGGACGCTTCCTCGCGGTACACCTGCCATTATTTCTTTGAACTCAGAATATTCGCTTCTAAGTTTCACACGGAAGAGTCTATGCTCAAGATGCGAAAAAAACATATGAGAAGGCTACAATCCGCTGTGCGGATCGTTGAATACCCTATCCCATCCTATCCATAAAACTAAAATCCCAAAAAAGGGGGCATGGCTAAAAACACGATGTGGATAAAATAGAAAAAATGATATAGTGACAACAAATTCTTCAGACTGCTTACAAAACAATTTTACGGTTCTACAAAAGACAAGGTTTTCTCCTGCGCATATGTTATGGGGTAGTGTATAAAAATGGTTTTTATATAAAAACGCCCCCAAAAAGTGGGCGTGGGTTAAAATGGTATATAGACGAAATGTTCATATTAATAATGTTAATGATTCTGCATCAAAATTTTTTTCGAAAAATTTAAAATTTGACCGAAAACAGTTTTTAATTGAAAACGCCCCCAAAAAGTGGGCGTGGCAAAAAACTTTATATGGACGAAATATAGATATTATTATTGTCTAAATATGTTGTTCAGAAACTTTTTTCAAATTCCTTACGGTTTGGTCAAAAACTGAGTTTTTCTTAAAAGGGGGCGTGGCAGTGGGCGGATTTCAAAAATTTTTACACCTGTTCTGTAGGCAGAGACGAGGATCCTATATACCAAATTTCATTATCCTAGCTCAAAATTTAAGGCCTAAAAATCGGTGACGTACAGACGGACGGACGGACAGACAGACATGGCTTAATCGACTCAGCTAGCGATTCTGAGTCGATCCATATACTTTGAGGTATATGTAGCAAAATTATTTCTCTATGTTACAAACTAAGTATCAAAACTAATATACCCCTATGGGATAGGGTATAAAAATAGGTAAAAAAGGTGAAAACTGGAGGAAGAGAAGAAAAAACATATGAGAAGGCTACAATCCGCTGTGCGGATCGTTGAATACCCTATCCCATCCTATCCATAAAACTAAAATCCCCAAAAAAGGGGACATGGCTAAAAACACGATGTGGATAAAATAGAAAAAATGATATAGTGACAACAAGTTCTTCAGACTGCTTACAAAACAATTTTGCGGTTCTACAAAAGACAAGGTTTTCTCCTGCATATGTTATGGGGTAGTGTATAAAAATGGTTTTTATATAAAAACGCACCCAAAAAGTGGGCGTGGGTTAAAATGGTATACAGACGAAATGTTCATATTAATAATGTTAATGATTCTGCATCAAAATTTTTTTCGAAAAATTTAAAATTTGACCGAAAACAGTTTTTAATTGAAAACGCCCCCAAAAAGTGGGCGTGGCAAAAAACTTTATATGGACGAAATATAGATATTAGTATTGTCTAAATATGTTGTTCAGAAACTTTTTTAAAATTCCTTACGGTTTGGTCAAAAACTGAGTTTTTCTTAAGAGGGGGCGTGGCAGTGGGCGGATTTCAAAAATTTTTACACTTGTTCTGTAGGCAGAGACGAGGATCCTATATACCAAATTTCATTATCCTAGCTCAAAATTTAAGGCCTAAAAATCGGTTACGTACAGACGGACGGACGGACGGACGGACGGACGGACGGACAGACAGACATGGCTTAATCGACTCAGCTAGCGATTCTGAGTCGATCCATATACTTTGAGGTATATGTAGCAAAATTATTTCTCTATGTTACAAACTAAGTATCAAAACTAATATACCCCTATGGGATAGGGTATAAACATATGAGAAGGCTACAATCCGCTGTGCGGATCGTTGAATACCCTATCCCATCCTATCCATAAAACAAAAATCCCCAAAAAAGGGGGAATGGCTAAAAACACGATGTGGATAAAATAGAAAAAATGATATAGTGACAACAAATTCTTCAGACTGCTTACAAAACAATTTTACGGTTCTACAAAAGACAAAGTTTTCTCCTGCATATGTTATGGGGTAGTGTATAAAAATGGTTTTTATATAAAAACGCCCCCAAAAAGTGGGCGTGGGTTAAAATGGCATATAGACGAAATGTTCATATTAATAATGTTAATGATTCTGCATCAACATTTTTCTCGAAAAATTTAAAATTTGACCGAAAACAGTTTTTAATTGAAAACGCCCCCAAAAAGTGGGCGTGGCAAAAAACTTTATATGGACGAAATATAGATATTAATATTGTCTAAATATGTTGTTCAAAAACTTTTTTAAAATTCCTTACGGTTTGGTCAAAAACTGAGTTTTTCTTAAAAGGGGGCGTGGCAGTGGGCGGATTTCAAAAATTTGTACACTTGTTCTGTAGGCAGAGACGATGATCCTATATACCAAATTTCATTATCCTAGCTCAAAATTTAAGGCCTAAAAATCGGTGACGTACAGACGGACGGACGGACGGACGGACGGACAGACAGACATGGCTTAATCAACTCAGCTAGCGATTCTGAGTCGATCCATATACTTTGAGGTATATGTAGCAAAATTATTTCTCTATTTTACAAACTAAGTATCAAAACTAATATACCCCCCTATGGGATAGGGTATAAACATATGAGAAGGCTACAATCCGCTGTGCGGATCGTTAACTACCCTATCCTATCCTATCCATAAAACTAAAATCCCCAAAAAAGGGGGCATGGCTAAAAACACGATGTGGATAAAATAGAAAAAATGATATAGTGACAACAAATTCTTCAGACTGCTTACAAAACAATTTTACGGTTCTACAAAAGACAAGGTTTTCTCCTGCATATGTTATGGGGTAGTGTATAAAAATGGTTTTTATACAAAAACGCCCCCAAAAAGTGGTCGTGGGTTAAAATGGTATATAGACGAAATGTTCATATTAATAATGTTAATGATTCTGTAGCACTTTTTGGGGGCGTTTTTATATAAAAAACTTTTTTATACACTACCCCATAACATATGCAGGAGAAAACCTTGTCTTTTGTAGAACCGTAAAATTGTTTTGTAAGCAGTCTGAAGAATTTGTTGTCACTATATAATTTTTTCTATTTTATCCACGTCGTGTTTTTAGCCATGCCCCCTTTTTTGGGGATTTTAGTTTTATGGATAGGATGGGATAGGGTATTCAACGATCCGCACAGCGGATTGTAGCCGCGCCCCCAAAAAGTGGGCGTGGGTTAAAATGGTATATAGACGAAATGTTCATATTAATAATGTTAATGATTCTGCATCAAAATTTTTTTCGAAAAATTTAAAATTTGACCGAAAACAGTTTTTAATTGAAAACGCCCCCAAAAAGTGGGCGTGGCAAAAAAACTTTATATGGACGAAATATAGATATTAATATTGTCTAAATATGCTGTTCAGATTTTTTTTTAAAATTCCTTACGGTTTGGTCAAAAACTGAGTTTTTCTTAAAAGGGGGCGTGGCAGTGGGCGGATTTCAAAAATTTTTACACTTGTTCTGTAGGCAGAGACGATGATCCTATATACCAAATTTCATTATCCTAGCTCAAAATTTAAGGCCTAAAAATCGGTGACGTACAGACGGACGGACGGACGGACGGATGGACAGACAGACATGGCTTAATCGACTCAGCTAGCGATTCTGAGTCGATCCATATACTTTGAGGTATATGTAGCAAAATTATTTCTCTATGTTACAAACTAAGTATCAAAACTAATATACCCCCCTATGGGATAGGGTATAAACATATGAGAGGCTACAATCCGCTATGCGGATCGTTGAATATACTATCCCATCACATCCTTTAAATTAATATCCTCAAAATATAGGCCTTATGGCGATGAAATACAGAAAATGACATTGTCATAATATTATATTGCCCAGACAGTTTCTCAAAATCTTTTGTGGTTCGACAAAAAACAACGTATTTCTATTGCTAATGCCTTGGGATGGGGTATACAAATGGTTTTTGTAAGAAAACGCCCCCAAAATGTGGGCGTAGGTGAAAATGATCTATAGACAAAATGTTTATATTACCATTGCGGAAGTATTTGCATAAAAAATTTTTTCGAAGGTTTTAAAATTTGGACAAAAAGCATTTTTACTAAAAACGCCTCCAAAAAGTGGGCGTGGCAAAAAACTTTGTATGAACGAAATATAGATATTAGGATTGTCTAAATATGCTGCTCAGACACTTTTTTGAAATTCCCTACGGTTTGGCCAAAAAATAAGTTTTTCTAAAAACGGGGCGTGGCAGTGGGCGGATTTCAAAAATGTTTACACTTGTTCTGGTGGCACGGACGAGGATCCTATATACCAAATTTCATTATCCTAGCTAAAAATTTAAGGCCCAAAAATCGGTGACGAACAGACAGACGGACGGACGGACAGACATGGCTTAATCGACTCAGCTAGCGATTCTGAATCGATCCATATACTTTGAGGTATATGTAGCTAAATTATGTCTCTATGTTACAAACTTAATGTCAAAACTAATATACCCCCCTATGGGATAGGGTACTTTTAAAATTGGAAAAAGTTTTTTACTGTAATATAAATTATATAGACGAAATATAGATATTAAGATTGTCTAAATATGTAATTCAGAAACTTTACAAAATTCTTAACGGTTAGGCCAAAAACTACTCTTAAAAGGGGCCATGGCAGTGGGCGGATTCCAAAAACTGTTACACTTGTTCTGCTGGGGGCAACAAAGAGCACGTGTACCAGATTTCATCCGTCTAGCTCAAAATTGAAGGACGGCGGACAGAGATGGCTAAATCGACTCAGCTAGCGATTCTGAGTCGATCGATTTACTTTGAGGTATATCTAGCCAAATTATTTCTCTATGTTACAAAATATGTATTAAAACATATGAGAAGGCTACAATCCGCTGTGCGGATCGTTGAATACCCTATCCCATCCTATCCATAAAACAAAAATCCCCAAAAAAGGGGGAATGGCTAAAAACACGATGTGGATAAAATAGAAAAAATGATATAGTGACAACAAGTTCTTCGGACTGCTTACAAAACAATTTTGCGGTTCTACAAAAGACAAGGTTTTCTCCTGCATATGTTATGGGGTAGTGTATAAAAATGGTTTTTATATAAAAACGCCCCCAAAAAGTGGGCGTGGGTTGAAATGGTATATAGACGAAATGTTCATATTAATAGTGTAAATGATCCTGCATCAAAATTTTTTTCGAAAAATTTAAAATTTGACCGAAAACAGTTTTTAATTGAAAACGCCCCCAAAAAGTGGGCGTGGCAAAAAACTTTATATGGACGAAATATAGATATTAATATTGTCTAAATATGCTGTTCAGATTTTTTTTTAAAATTCCTTACGGTTTGGTCAAAAACTGAGTTTTTCTTAAAAGGGGGCGTGGCAGTGGGCGGATTTCAAAAATTTTTACACTTGTTCTGTAGGCAGAGACGATGATCCTATATACCAAATTTCATTATCCTAGCTCAAAATTTAAGGCCTAAAAATCGGTGACGTACAGACGGACGGACGGACGGACGGATGGACAGACAGACATGGCTTAATCGACTCAGCTAGCGATTCTGAGTCGATCCATATACTTTGAGGTATATGTAGCAAAATTATTTCTCTATGTTACAAACTAAGTATCAAAACTAATATACCCCCCTATGGGATAGGGTATAAACATATGAGAAGGCTACAATCCGCTGTGCGGATCGTTAACTACCCTATCCTATCCTATCCATAAAACTAAAATCCCCAAAAAAGGGGGCATGGCTAAAAACACGATGTGGATAAAATAGAAAAAATGATATAGTGACAACAAATTCTTCAGACTGCTTACAAAACAATTTTACGGTTCTACAAAAGACAAGGTTTTCTCCTGCATATGTTATGGGGTAGTGTATAAAAATGGTTTTTATACAAAAACGCCCCCAAAAAGTGGGCGTGGGTTAAAATGGTATATAGACGAAATGTTCATATTAATAATGTTAATGATTCTGTAGCACTTTTTGGGGGCGTTTTTATATAAAAAACATTTTTATACACTACCCCATAACATATGCAGGAGAAAACCTTGTCTTTTGTAGAACCGTAAAATTGTTTTGTAAGCAGTCTGAAGAATTTGTTGTCACTATATAATTTTTTCTATTTTATCCACGTCGTGTTTTTAGCCATGCCCCCTTTTTTGGGGATTTTAGTTTTATGGATAGGATGGGATAGGGTATTCAACGATCCGCACAGCGGATTTGAACCACAACAAATTCTTCAGACTGCTTACAAAACAATTTTACGGTTCTACAAAAGACAAGGTTTTCTCCTGCATATGTTATGGGGTAGTGTATAAAAATGGTTTTTATACAAAAACGCCCCCAAAAAGTGGGCGTGGGTTAAAATGGTATATAGACGAAATGTTCATATTAATAATGTTAATGATTCTGTAGCACTTTTTGGGGGCGTTTTTATATAAAAAACATTTTTATACACTACCCCATAACATATGCAGGAGAAAACCTTGTCTTTTGTAGAACCGTAAAATTGTTTTGTAAGCAGTCTGAAGAATTTGTTGTCACTATACAATTTTTTCTATTTTATCCACGTCGTGTTTTTAGCCATGCCCCCTTTTTTGGGGATTTTAGTTTTATGGATAGGATGGGATAGGGTATTCAACGATCCGCACAGCGGATTGTAGCCGCGCCCCCAAAAAGTGGGCGTGGGTTAAAATGGTATATAGACGAAATGTTCATATTAATAATGTTAATGATTCTGCATCAAAATTTTTTTCGAAAAATTTAAAATTTGACCGAAAACAGTTTTTAATTGAAAACGCCCCCAAAAAGTGGGCGTGGAAAAAAACTTTATATGGACGAAATATAGATATTAATATTGTCTAAATATATTGTTCAGAATTTTTTTTAAAATTCCTTACGGTTTGGTCAAAAACTGAGTTTTTCTTAAAAGGGGGCGTGGCAGTGGGCGGATTTCAAAAATTTTTACACTTGTTCTGTAGGCAGAGACGATGATCCTATATACCAAATTTCATTATCCTAGCTCAAAATTTAAGGCCTAAAAATCGGTGACGTACAGACGGACGGACGGACGGACGGACGTACGGACGGAGAGACAGACATGGCTTAATCGACTCAGCTAGCGATTCTGAGTCGATCCATATACTTTGAGGTATAGGTATGTAGCAAAATTATTTCTCTATGGTACAAACTAAGTATCAAAACTAATATACCCCCCTATGGGATAGGGTATAAACATATGAGAGGCTACAATCCGCTATGCGGATCGTTGAATACCCTATCCCATCCCATCCTTTAAATTAATATCCTCAAAATATAGGCCTTATGGCGATGAAATACAGAAAATGACATTGTCATAATATTATATTGCCCAGACAGTTTCTCAAAATCTTTTGTGGTTCGACAAAAAACAACGTATTTCTATTGCTAATGCCTTGGGATGGGGTATACAAATGGTTTTTGTAAGAAAACGCCCCCAAAATGTGGGCGTAGGTGAAAATGATCTACAGACAAAATGTTTATATTACCATTGCGGAAGTATTTGCATAAAAAATTTTTTCGAAGGTTTTAAAATTTGGACAAAAAGCATTTTTACTAAAAACGCCTCCAAAAAGTGGGCGTGGCAAAAAACTTTGTATGAACGAAATATAGATATTAGGATTGTCTAAATATGCTACTCAGACACTTTTTTGAAATTCTCTACGGTTTGGCCAAAAAATAAGTTTTTCTAAAAACGGGGCGTGGCAGTGGGCGGATTTCAAAAATGTTTACACTTGTTCTGGTGGCACGGACGAGGATCCTATATACCAAATTTCATTATCCTAGCTCAAAATTTAAGGCCCAAAAATCGGTGACGAACAGACAGACGGACGGACGGACAGACATGGCTTAATCGACTCAGCTAGCGATTCTGAATCGATCCATATACTTTGAGGTATATGTAGCTAAATTATGTCTCTATGTTACAAACTTAATGTCAAAACTAATATACCCCCCTATGGGATAGGGTATAAAAAATATGAGAGGCTACAATCCGCTATGCGGATCATTGAATACCCTATCCCATCCCATCCTTTAAATTAATATCCTCAAAATATAGGCCTTATGGCGATGAAATACAGAAAATGACATTGTCACAATATATTGCTCAGACAGTTTCTCAAAATCTTGTGTGGTTCGACAAAAAACAACGTATTTCTATTGCTAATGCCTTGGGATGGGGTATACAAATGGTTTTTGTAAGAAAACGCCCCCAAAATGTGGGCGTAGGTGAAAATGATCTATAGACAAAATGTTTATATTACCATTTTGGAAGTATTTGCATCAAAATTTTTTTCGAAAGTTTTAAAATTTGGACAAAAAGCGTTTTTTACTAAAAACGCCCCCAAAAAGTGGGCGCGGCAAAAAACTTTGTATATACGGTAGGTATATGTAGCAAAATTATTTCTCTATGTTACAAACTAAGTATCAAAACTAATATACCCCCCTATGGGATAGGGTATAATTAAGATTCTTGTACTTTGTTTACATCAGATTTCGAAAATTTTAAAATTTGACCAAAAAACATTTTTTATAAAAAACGCCCCCAAAAAGTGGGCGTGGCAAAAAACTTTATATTGACCAAATATAGATATTACGATTCTCTAAAAATGCTCCTCAGACACTTTTTTAAAATTTTTTACGGTTTGGCCAAAAAATACGTTTGCCTAAAAAGGGGGCGTGGCACTCGGCGGATTTTAAAAATGTTTACACTTGTTCTGGTGACTCGGACAAGGATCCCATTTACCGTATTTCATTAACCTAGCTCAAAATTTAAGGCCCAAAAATCGGTGACGAACAGACAGACTGACGGACACACGGACGGACAGACAGACATGGCTAATTCGACTCAGCTAGCGATTCTGAGTCGATCCATATACATTGAGGTATATGTAGCAAAATTATTTCTCTATGTTACAAACTATGTATCAAAACTAATATACCCCTATGGGCTAGGGTATAAAAGAAAAGCATAAGAAAGTTATTCATATTTTAAGGTACCAAAAATCTCAATTTTATAATAAGTTAATAGCGAATAAGATTAATGATATATGTTATTTAAGTGAAACAAATCAAATGGCTTCGACCTTTCAAAACATTCTAAAAGATACAACAAGATATTTTATGCAGACAAAATCAGTGCGCGAGGATGAACATGAATGGTTTAATAGCCACCTAAGAGCGTTAAAATATAACAAAATAGTGAAATATAATAGAGCTAAATTTACAAATAGTGCAAATAATTGGAGTATATATAAAAATTTCAGAAATCAGTTTAAAAAGCAAATTAATAAAGCTAAAAGTGACTATATCAAAAATAAAATAGATAACTCTCGTAACCAGAAAACAATGTGGAGAACAATAAAGCAATTAGTGCTGAAACAAAAACAGCCAGAAATAAGCAAAGTAGTTTTTGAAAACATTACATACAATGATTATAAAATGTTGGCAAACAAGTTCAACAAGTATTTTGTAGACAGCATAACACAAATAAGTAACTCGATCCCCTATAGGCCCTTTTTAAACCAAATCGAAAGAAATGTTTCTTCATTTAATTTTTGTGAAATTCGCTTACCTGATTTAATAAAAGTGTTCGATAGGATCAAAAACAAACGTGACCCATACTATTTAAATATTAACATTTTTAAAGATATGATTGATATTATAGCGCTTCCGTTGATCAAAATTATAAATCAATCGTTCGAAGAAGGCTTTTTTCCGAATTCGTGGAAAGTGTCCCAAATTTCTCCGATAACAAAAGTGACTTTAGACCAATTAATGCCCTCCCTCTCTATGAGAAGGTACTTGAAAAAGTTGTTCACGTCCAACTGGAATCATTTTTTGACTTGCATAAGTTGATAATTGAAAATCAGTCGGGGTTTAGAAAACAACATTCATGTGAAGGTGCACTTAATATGGTCATAGCCAACTGGAAACAACAACTAGACACGAAAACTAAAATAATATCAGCCGTATTTATAAAAGCATTTTAGAGGTTGCCTAACTTTGGGCAACCTTTAAGTACTGCCTAAGTGCAAAATCGGTATTTATAATCGATTTTCACATTTAGGCAACGTTGCCTAAAAGCCGCCCAACTTAAGCGCGAGTGAACCCTGCCTAGAGGCTGCCTAAGGAATTTTCATTTTCATTTTGACGTTTACGAGAATTTCAATCTGGAAATTTATATTGAGTTTTTGTGTATTGGTTTGCAATAAAGTGAAAATATTTTAATAAGAATGGACTCAAGCTACATTTGTAAATGATTTAAGTGTAGTGAATGTTATAAATTCATACATGCCAACTAGTAGAAGACCAAAAATATACTAAACGCTTACTCGGTGATGGGGGCTATGCCTGCTCCAACATTCTTTGACCCCACCGTTGAATCCTCAAACTAATTCCGAACAGCAATATAACATTGCCCATATAGCTCCATGTTCATCCTTTAAGATATTTGTTTACAAATAACATATGCTGTCAAACCCAAAAAAAAAAGGAAAATCTGATGTAAGCAAAGTACAAGAATCTTAATTTTTATACCCTATCCCATAGGGGGGTATATTAGTTTTGACATTAAGTTTGTAACATAGAGACATAATTTCGATACATATACCTCAAAGTATATGGATCGATTCAGAATCGCTAGCTGAGTCGATTAAGCCATGTCTGTCCGTCCGTCCGTCCGTCTGTGTGTCACCGATTTTTGGGCCTTAAATTTTGAGCTAGAGTGTTAAAATTTGGTATATAGGCTCTCTGGCCGACGAAGCAGAACAAGTGTAAAAATCCGCCCACTACCACGCCCCCTTTTAGAAAAACGTAATTTTAAGCCAAACCGTAAGGAATTTCAAAAAAGTGTCTGAGCAGCATATTTAGACAATCCTAATATCTATATATCGTCCATACAAAGTTTTTTGCCACGCCCACTTTTTGGGGGCGTTTTTAGTAAAAAACGCTTTTTGTCCAAATTTTAAAATTTTCGAAAAAAATTTTGATGCAAATACTTCCGCAATGGTAATATAAACATTTTGTCCATAGATAATTTTCACCTACGCCCACGCCAGAAAATATGATATAGGGACAATAAAATCTTCAGACTGCTTACAAAACACTTTTACGGTTCTACAAAGGACAAGGTTTTCTCCTGCATATGTTATGGGGTAGTGTATAAAAATGGTTTTTATATAAAAACGCCCCCAAAAAGTGGGCGTGGGTTTAAATTGTATATAGACGAAATGTTTTTATTAATAATGTTAATGATTCTGCATCAAAAATTTTTTCGAAAAATTTAAAATTTGACCGAAAACAGTTTTTTATAGAAAACGCCCCCAAAAAGTGGGCGTGGCAAAAAACTTTATATGGACGAAATATAGATATTAATATTGTCTAAATATTTTGTTCAGAAACTTTTTTAAAATTCCTTACGGTTTGGTCAAAAACTGAGTTTTTCTTAAAAGGGGGCGTGGCAGTAGGCGGATTTCAAAAATGTTTACACTTGTTCTGTAGGCACGGGCGAGGATCCCATATACCAAATTTCATCATACTAGCTCAAAATTTAAGGCCTAAAAATCGGTGACGTACAGACGGACGGACGGACAGACAGACATGGCTTAATCGACTCAGCTAGCGATTCTGAGTCGATCCATATACTTTGAGGTATATGTAGCTAAATTATTTCTCTATGTTACAAACTAAGTATCAAAACTAATATACCCCAATGGGATAGGGTATAAACATATGAGAAGACTACAATCCGCTGTGCGGATCGTTGAATACCCTATCCCATCCTATCCATTAAACTAAAATTTCCAAAAAAGTGGGCATGGCTAAAAACACAATGTGGATAAAAAAGAAAAAATGATATAGTGACAACAAATTCTTCAGACTGCTTACAAAACACTTTTACGGTTCTACAAAAGACAAGGTTTTCTCCTACATATGTTATGGGGTAGTGTATAAAAATGGTTTTTATATAAAAACGCCCCCAAAAAGTGGGCGTGGGTTAAAATTGTATATAGACGAAATGTTTATATTAATAATGTCAATACAAAGTTTTTTGCCACGCCCACTTTTTGGGGGCGTTTTTTATAAAAATCATTTTCTGGCCAAATTTTAAAATTTTCAAACAAAATTTTGATGCACAATCATTGGTAGTATTAATATGAACATTTCGTCTATAGACCATTTAACCCACGCCCACGTTTTGGGGGCGTTTTCTTACAAAAACCGTTTGTATACCCTACCCCATAGCATATGCAGGAGAAACATATGAGAATGCTACAATCCGCTGTGCGGATCGTTTAATACCCTATCCCATCCCATTCTTAAACTTAATATCCCCAAAATGTGGTCTTTATGGTCATAAAGTATTGAATATGGCGTTGTCACAACATATTTTTCAGAAGATTTATCAAATTCTTTTATGGTTCTACGAAAAACAACGTTTTTGTATTGCATATGCCTTGGGGTAGGGCATACAAATGGTTTTTGTAGGAAAACGCCCCCTAAAAGTGGGCGTGGGTGAAAATGATCTATGGACAAAATGTTTATATTACCATTGCGAAAATATTTGCATCAAAAGATTTTTTAAAAGTGTTAAAATTTGGACAAAAAGCGTTTTTTTTTTTACTAAAAACGCCCCCAAAAAGTGGGCGTGGCAAAAAACTTTGTATAGACGAAATATTAGTCCATTCATTAACCTCGTTAAGGATTTCAACTGCTAGTATAGCAGTATCGTCAGCAAACGTTGCAACTATTGTATCATTTGTTTGTGGGATATCACGAGTGAATAGGAGGTACAGGATTGGTCCAAGGACGCTTCCTCGCGGTACACCTGCCATTATTTCTTTGAACTCAGAATATTCGCTTCTAAGTTTCACACGGAAGAGTCTATGCTCAAGATGCGAAAAAAACATATGAGAAGGCTACAATCCGCTGTGCGGATCGTTGAATACCCTATCCCATCCTATCCATAAAACTAAAATCCCAAAAAAGGGGGCATGGCTAAAAACACGATGTGGATAAAATAGAAAAAATGATATAGTGACAACAAATTCTTCAGACTGCTTACAAAACAATTTTACGGTTCTACAAAAGACAAGGTTTTCTCCTGCGCATATGTTATGGGGTAGTGTATAAAAATGGTTTTTATATAAAAACGCCCCCAAAAAGTGGGCGTGGGTTAAAATGGTATATAGACGAAATGTTCATATTAATAATGTTAATGATTCTGCATCAAAATTTTTTTCGAAAAATTTAAAATTTGACCGAAAACAGTTTTTAATTGAAAACGCCCCCAAAAAGTGGGCGTGGCAAAAAACTTTATATGGACGAAATATAGATATTATTATTGTCTAAATATGTTGTTCAGAAACTTTTTTCAAATTCCTTACGGTTTGGTCAAAAACTGAGTTTTTCTTAAAAGGGGGCGTGGCAGTGGGCGGATTTCAAAAATTTTTACACTTGTTCTGTAGGCAGAGACGAGGATCCTATATACCAAATTTCATTATCCTAGCTCAAAATTTAAGGCCTAAAAATCGGTGACGTACAGACGGACGGACGGACAGACAGACATGGCTTAATCGACTCAGCTAGCGATTCTGAGTCGATCCATATACTTTGAGGTATATGTAGCAAAATTATTTCTCTATGTTACAAACTAAGTATCAAAACTAATATACCCCTATGGGATAGGGTATAAAAATAGGTAAAAAAGGTGAAAACTGGAGGAAGAGAAGAAAAAACATATGAGAAGGCTACAATCCGCTGTGCGGATCGTTGAATACCCTATCCCATCCTATCCATAAAACTAAAATCCCCAAAAAAGGGGACATGGCTAAAAACACGATGTGGATAAAATAGAAAAAATGATATAGTGACAACAAGTTCTTCAGACTGCTTACAAAACAATTTTGCGGTTCTACAAAAGACAAGGTTTTCTCCTGCATATGTTATGGGGTAGTGTATAAAAATGGTTTTTATATAAAAACGCCCCCAAAAAGTGGGCGTGGGTTAAAATGGTATACAGACGAAATGTTCATATTAATAACGTTAATGATTCTGCATCAAAATTTTTTTCGAAAAATTTAAAATTTGACCGAAAACAGTTTTTAATTGAAAACGCCCCCAAAAAGTGGGCGTGGCAAAAAACTTTATATGGACGAAATATAGATATTAATATTGTCTAAATATGTTGTTCAGAAACTTTTTTAAAATTCCTTGCGGTTTGGTCAAAAACTGAGTTTTTCTTAAAAGGGGGCGTGGCAGTGGGCGGATTTCAAAAATTTTTACACTTGTTCTGTAGGCAGAGACGAGGATCCTATATACCAAATTTCATTATCCTAGCTCAAAATTTAAGGCCTAAAAATCGGTGACGTACAGACGGACGGACGGACGGACGGACAGACAGACATGGCTTAATCGACTCAGCTAGCGATTCTGAGTCGATCCATATACTTTGAGGTATATGTAGCAAAATTATTTCTCTATGTTACAAACTACATATGTATCAAAACTAATATACCCCCCTATGGGATAGGGTATAAACAAATGAGAGGCTACAATCCGCTATGCGGATCGTTGAATACCCTATCCCATCCCATCCTTTAAATTAATATCCTCAAAATATAGGCCTTATGGCGATGAAATACAGAAAATGACATTGTCACAATATATTGCTCAGACAGTTTCTCAAAATCTTGTGTGGTTCGACAAAAAACAACGTATTTCTATTGCTAATGCCTTGGGATGGGTTATACAAATGGTTTTTGTAAGAAAACGCCCACAAAATGTGGGCGTAGGTGAAAATGATCTATGGACAAAATGTTTATATTACCATTTCGGAAGTATTTGCATCAAATTTTTTTTCGAAAGTTTTCAAATTTGGACAAAAAGCGTTTTTTACTAAAAACGCCCCCAAAAAGTGGGCGTGGCAAAAAACTTCGTATGACCGAAATATAGATATTAGGATTGTCTAAATATGCTACTCAGACACTTTTTTGAAATTCCTTACGGTTTGGCCAAAAAATAAGTTTTTCTAAAAAGGGGGCGTGGCAGTGTGCGGATTTCAAAAATTTTTACACTTGTTCTGGTGGCACGGACGAGGATCCTATATACCAAATTTCATTATCCTAGCTCAAAATTTAAGGCCCAAAAACCGCTGACGAACAGACAGACGGACGGACGGACGGACGGACAGACAGACATGGCTAATTCGACTCAGCTAGCGATTCTGAGCCGATCCATATACTTTGAGGTATATGTAGCAAAATTATTTCTCTATGTTACAAACTAAGTATCAAAACTAATATACCCCAATGGGATAGGGTATAAACATATGAGAAGACTACAATCCGCTGTGCGGATCGTTGAATACCCTATCCCATCCTATCCATTAAACTAAAATTTCCAAAAAAGTGGGCATGGCTAAAAACACAAAGGGTATAAAAACGTTAGTAATATATAAAAGAAATATTATTCATTCTTACATTGGTAGGAAAATTGAGAATCTTGCTACGGTCAACGTGGTAATGGGCGTATCGAAAACAAAATGGTGCAAAAAGAATTTAACATTACGAATTCGAACTGTACCCACGTCGTTACCAGCTCAAAAAAAAAACCCAAGTAGGAAATTCATGAATGCATATATGTTTTTTAAAAATATATTTGCTCGATGAAAATAATTTACTAAGCAAATAATGAAATTTATGGATAATTTTTCATGAGCTATATGGGAATTCCTACTGGTGGCTTGTCAGCTATTTATACCCTATCCCATAGGGGTATATTAGTTTTGATACTTATAGAGAAATAATTTTGCTACATATACCTCAAAGTATATGGATCGATTCAGAATCGCTAGCTGAGTCGATTAAGCCATGTCTGTCTGTCCGTCCGTCCGTCCGTCTGTGCGTCACCGATTTTTAGGCCTTAAATTTTGAGCTAGGATAATGAAATTTGGTATATAGGATCCTCGTCTCTGCCTACAGAACAAGTGTAAAAATTTTTGAAATCCGCCCACTGCCACGCCCCCTTTTAAGATAAACTCAGTTTTTGACCAAACCGTAAGGAATTTTAAAAAAGTTTCTGAACAACATATTTTTTTTTTTTTTTTTCCGTGGGCTGGTGGAAATCTTCATAGACACGATGAGCACGTGCCCAAAGTAGTGTGAGATTTTTACTCACTAAAACCACCACCCATTTGGTATTTCTATTGCAACTAAGTATTCGACTTATCCAGCAATTTTTTTATCACGATTATATAATATGTTTGGCAGGTAACTTTCCTTTGAGAGTTCCTGCTTTTCCGCAATTATAGCGCGGTTTGTTATTATCGGGCCAAATCTAAGGGTTTAGTTCTTTGAAGACGCCGCAATATATTTGTTTCGTCCAGAATTTGGAGGACTGTTGTGTTAACGTGTCCTAATAAACGTTTTTTATGTTTTCGTGCAAAATTTTTTGTTTCATCTTTAACCGCGGGAATACCCAGATCTCTGCGTAGATCTTCGTTCCTTATGTACCACGGCGCATTGACGAATGATCTTAACATTTTGTTTTCAAAAGTTTGTAAAATGTTTAGATTCGTTTCACTGGTACAACCCCATAGTTGTATACCATATGTCCAAACCGGTTTTAGCACTTGCTTGTATAATAGCAGCTTGTTATCAAGGTTAAGCTTCGAATATTTTCCGAGCAACCAGTACAGTTCTCTGTATTTATTCTTAAGTTCTTCGCATTTCTTTTTTACATGCGACTTCCATTTTAATTTTGCATCGAGTGTCATACCGAGATATTTCGCTTCATTTGCAAACGGGACTCGAACCGTATTTAGAAATACAGGCAAATTGTTTGTCCGTTTATACGAAAAATCTACATGGATCGATTTGCTCTCATTAAGTGCAATCCGCCAGGATTTAGTCCATTCATTAACCTCGTTAAGAGCGTTTTGTAATTTAATATTTGTTTCCTCTATTGTTGTGGCAACTGCTAGTATAGCAGTATCGTCAGCAAACGTTGCAACTATTGTATCGTTTGTTTGTGGGATATCACGAGTGAATATGAGGTACAGGATTGGTCCAAGGACGCTTCCTTGCGGTACACCTGCCATTATTTCTTTGAACTCGGAATATTCGCTTCCAAGTTTCACACGGAAGAGTCTATGCTCAAGATACGACACGAGGATTTTATATAATTGTTCTGGCAAAACTTGACTTAGTTTATAAGTAAGGCCTTTGTGTCACACCTTGTCAAAAGCTTGCGACACGTCAAGAAATACGGCTGAACAAATTTTCTTTTCTTCGAAAGCTTTCTCAATTACATCTGTAATTCGATGTACTTGGTCCACCGTTGAATGTTTACTTCTAAACCCAAATTGATGGTCAGGTAAAAGACGTTTCTGTTCAATTATGGGGTGTAAGCGACCGAGTAATATCCGTTCAAAAACTTTTGAAATGATTGGAAGAAGTGAAATAGGCCTGTAAGATTTTATTTCATTCGGTGATTTTCCTGGTTTTAGAACCATAATCACTTCCGCGACTTTCCACTGTCTTGGTATGTATTCTAATCTGATTGCTGCATTTATAATAAAAAGAAGCTTAGTTAATGCTTTCCGAGGCAACATTTTAAGAAGTTCTCCTGTAATCAGGTCATAACCCGGAGCTTTTTTAGGCTTTAGTTTCTGTATTTCCCGTTTAAGCTCGGCAATACTTGCATATCTTACTATGTTATTATCGGTTGTACTCTCGAATATATTAATGTTTTCATTTTGCGCCGGACCATCAAATGGCTTAAATGTTTCCTCAAGATGTGAGGCAAAAACGTCAGCTTTTTCCTTATCGGTCTTTGCCCAAACGTCTTGAGTTACCCTAATGGGCGGCACAGCGATTTTTGGCCGTTTTATGACTCTAATTGCTTTCCAGAGCGAATAATTCGATTCCTTTCCAGCGGTTAGGCTTTGCAGATAAGTTTCTACTGAATGGTTTTTAAAGTATTTAATCGAATTTGATAGCAAATTACTCAACCGATTGAGATGTGTTTTATCTTGCGGGGCACGAGTTTGGTGCCATCTTTTACGAGCTTTTCTTTTTTGTCTTACTAAATCTTGTATTTCACGGGGGTACTTAATTTTACTATAGCTCACTATTTCGTTCTGTTGAGGAGTATTATTCCATGCTGCTTTTTGGATGGTATTGATAAATGAGTCAACAGCGACTTCGAGTTCCAATGGGGTTCTAAGCGATACACCCAGTCGGATATTATTTTCAATATCGTTTTTGAAACCTTCCCAGTTGGTTTTCGCGTTTGTTAATCTGGGTGGTTTTTCATTTATAATCAGTGACTCGCTCATTGTTAAAATGACTGGAGAATGATCAGAGGAAAGATCAAAGCATTCTTCAACTTTGATTCGATTGGACGGCAGACCTTTTACAATGAAAAAATCGATCAAATCCGGTATTTTTCTAGCATCAGTTGGCCAGTAAGTTGGTTTTCCCGTAGAATGAAATTCGGTATTGTACTTTCTACCTATATCATAAAGCATCCTACCTTTCTGTGATATGCATCTAGATCCCCAGAATGTATGTTTTGCATTAAAGTCCCCTCCGATGACAAAACGTTGTCCAAGGGAATTAAGCAAGTTTTCAAAGTCAATTTTCTCAACCTTGCATCGTGGTGGGCAGTAAATAGACGATATCTTCAGAAAGGATTGTCTGCTTTTGACTTGTATAGAGCTAACTTGCATTGTTTCGATTTCTAGTTTAAGATCAATCGAATGTTCGATACACTCTTTTATATATAGTGAGGCTCCACCTCTAGCCTTATTCGATGGATGTAGAGCATGATAGTCGAGGTAACCTTTTATTTTTAAGTTCGAATTACTCTTTGCGTGAGTTTCGGATATTAAACAGATGTCTATATCTTTTTCCTGCATAAATAATTCAAGTTCTCCAAGTTTTTGCCAAAGGCCATTGGCATTCCACGTAAGAATTTTAAGCAATCTATTCATGTTAAAGGTGGGGTACTTCTATTGCGAATACTATTTTCGAGCTTAACGAGCCTGTCAAAAATAAGTTTATTCGTTTTGCTTTGTTCCTCAAGTTTTGAAAGAATAATCGAAAATACATTTGAAACTGGGTCAGGTGAGATATTTTTTTGGGCGTTATTGGATACTGTAGCTTGAGCATACGTTTGTACATTTGGTTTTGGATGTACAAGATCCGAACGGATATCTGATGGCCGCGTAGTTTGTGGACATTTAGGTTCTTCGATTATGGCCTGCTTTTTCTTCGACATATTTTTAATCGGAATTTTAGGCTGTTGCTTGTTTAAATTTAATTTCTGTGAATTAATACTATTAAATTTCGTCCGTCTTTTTTGCAACTCTTTAGCTACTTCGCAGCCGCGATAATTTGCCGGATGATTGCCTTTACAGTTAATGCAGATAGCAAGAGCTTTCTTATCTGACATACAATCTACCGTCAGGTGATTGCCGGCACATTTTGCACACCGCGGTTCTTTTTGACAATAGCTTTGCGTATGATTGTATCCTTGGCAGCGCTTGCACTGGGGAACTAGTTTGGAATCCTTACGCATAGGCTCTATTTATACCCTATCCCATAGGGGTATATTAGTTTTGATACTTAGTTTGTAACATAGAGAAATAATTTAGCTACATATACCTCAAAGTATATGGATCGACTCAGAATCGCTAGCTGAGTCGAATTAGCCATGTCTGTCTGTCCGTCCGTCCGTCCGTCCGTCTGTCTGTTCGTCACCGTTTTTTGGGCCTTAAATTTTGAGCTAGGATAATGAAATTTGGTATATAGGATCCTCGTCCGTGCCACCAGAACAAGTGTAAAAATTTTTGAAATCCGCCCACTGCCACGCCCCCTTTTTAGAAAAACTTTTTTTTTGGCCAAACCGTAAGGAATTTCAAAAAAGTGTCTGAGCAGGATATTTAGACAATCCTAATATCTATATTTCGTTGATACAAAGTTTTTTGCCACGCC
The DNA here is from genome assembly GCA_932526625.1 of Rhingia campestris. Classification (NCBI taxonomy): domain Eukaryota; kingdom Metazoa; phylum Arthropoda; class Insecta; order Diptera; family Syrphidae; genus Rhingia; species Rhingia campestris. The sequence continues at coordinate 76,907,733 of OW052183.1, forward strand.
CACTTTTTGGGGGCGTTTTTAATAAAAAACGTTTTACGTTAAAATTTTAAAATTTTCGAAAAAAATTTTGATGCAGAATAGTTAGTAATATTAATGTCAACATTTCGTCTATAGATCATTTTAGCCCACGCCCACTTTTTGAGGGCGTTTTCTTACAAAAACCGTTTGTATACCCTACCCCATAGCATATGCAGGAGGAAAACGATGTGTTTTCTCAAACAACAAAAGATTCTGCTAAACTGTTTGAACAATGTGTTGTGACAATGTCATTTTCTATATTATAGGCTCATAAAGCCCACTTTTTGGAGATATTAATTTTAAGGATGGGATGGGATAGGGTATTAAACGATCCGCACAGGGGATTGTACTCTTCTCATATGTTTTTACAACAATATTAAGTATTGTTTTTATTTCATAAATTTTGTTCAAACTTTCTGTTTTATCGAAAGTGAGTATAAATAAAGGAAGGCCGCGTTTTATTACACTTCCTTCGCCATCTTTTTGCTTTTGGTCTCGTTTGACAATGTTAACGGCATCTATGACTTTATATTGCCTGTTTTTCAGATCATTTACAATGTCATCCTTTAAGTACGACGCATGTAACCCTCTAGCTACAACGCGTAAAGGCCTTTCAGATTTATTTTCAAAAGAATACCATTCTATTTTATCGATATTAAGCTTGCGAGATAATAGACGGTAACTTTCAGGGTCTTTAACGCAGACTTTCCATGTATTTTTTCTTAGCGAAGTTACTTGGTAGCCCGATAATGGCAACGATTTTAGCAAGGTATGCAACTTGTTAAAGTCGTCAATACCGATCACATTAATTGGCGGTGGGGGACGTTGTTTTAGCTGTTTCGCTTTGTTAATAATCTCTTTGTCGCGGTTTTTATACCCTATCCCATAGGGGGGTATATTAGTTTTGATACTTAGTTTGTAACATAGAGAAATAATTTTGCTACATATACCTCAAAGTATATGGATCGACTCAGAATCGCTAGCTGAGTCGAATTAGCCATGTCTGTCTGTCCGTCCGTCCGTCCGTCCGTCCGTCCGTCCGTCCGTCCGTCCGTCCGTCTGTCTGTTCGTCAGCGGTTTTTGGGCCTTAAATTTTGAGCTAGGACAATGAAATTTGGTATATAGGATCCTCGTCCGTGCCACCAGAACAAGTGTAAAAATTTTTAAAATCCGCCCACTGCCACGCCCCCTTTTTAGGAAAACTTATTTTTTGGCCAAACAGTAAGGAATTTCAAAAAAGTGTCTGAGTAGCATATTTAGACAATCCTAATATCTATATTTCGTTCATACAAAGTTTTTTGCCACGCCCACTTTTTGGGGGCGTTTTTATTAAAAAACGCTTTTTGTCCAAATTTTAAAACTTTCGAAAAAAAATTTGATGCAAATACTTCCGAAATGGTAATATAAACATTTTGTCCATAGATCATTTTCACCTACGCCCACATTTTGGGGGCGTTTTCTTACAAAAACCGTTTGTATACCCCATCCCAAGGCATTAGCAATAGAAATACGAACCACACAAGATTTTGAGAAACTGTCTGAGCAATATATTGTGACAATGTCATTTTCTGTATTTCATTGCCATAAGGCCTATATTTTGAGGATATTAATTTAAAGGATATGATGGGATAGGGTATTCAACGATCCGCATAGCGGATTGTAGCCTCTCATATGTTTATTTCAGGAGATGATACAGCTTTCCTCTTTATACCCTATCCCATAGGGGGGTATATTAGTTTTGATACTTAGTTTGTAACATAGAGAAATAATTTTGCTACATATACCTCAAAGTATATGGATCGACTCAGAATCGCTAGCTGAGTCGAATTAGCCATGTCTGTCTGTCCGTCCGTCCGTCCGTCCGTCCGTCTGTCTGTTCGTCACCGATTTTTGGGCCTTAAATTTTGAGCTAGGATAATGAAATTTGGTATATAGGATCCTCGTCCGTGCCACCAGAACAAGTGTAAAAATTTTTGAAATCCGCCCACTGCCACGCCCCCTTTTTAGAAAAACTCATTTTTTGGCCAAACCGTAAGGAATTTCAAAAAAGTGTCTGAGCAGGATATTTAGACAACCCTAATATCTATATTTCGTTCATACAAAGTTTTTTGCCACGCCCACTTTTTGGGGGCGTTTTTAGTAAAAAACGCTTTTTGTCCAAGTTTTAAAACTTTCGAAAAAATTTTTGATGCAAATACTTCCGCAATGGTAATATAAATATTTGGTCCATAGATCATTTTCACCTACGCCCACATTTTGGGGGCGTTTTCTTACAAAAACCATTTGTATACCCAATCCCAAGGCATTAGCAGTAGAAATACGTTGTTTTTTTGGCGAACCACAAAAGATTTTGATAAACTGTCTGAGCAATATATTGTGACAATGTCATTTTCTGTATTTCATCGCCATAAGGCCTATATTTTGAGGATATTTATAATAACGATGTGATGGGATAGGGTATCCAACGATCCGCACAGCGGATTGTAGCCTCTCATATGTTTTTAACTGGTCTTTTCTTTAAGATCCAGTCAGTTTCGCGACTGAGTTCTTCTTCATCCGTGTGGTATTCCGAATTCACGGGGCCGTTTGAACTTGTTTTTGGTATTTTAAATGAACTCTTCAGAGTCATATTTTCTTCCTTTAGATGGAGAATTTCTTTACGAAGCTCTTCGCAGAGCAGTTCGACATTGTAAAGCCTTGTTCGAAGAACGTCGTTTTCTTCCTTTAGGCTCTTATTTTTCACTGAGTCTCGTTTTTCGTGGGCTGACACTTCTGGTGTTGTCGAGCTCCTTGAGATACATATATTTTTTTGAGATCCTGATGTAGGTGACCTCGTTACCCTTGAACTTTTCCCGAAAGGGTTACACATTTGCAATAATTGGCTCTCCCCAGAATCCGTAGAGCCGACCTCCGTAGAGGGTGGATTTTCCAGTGAAACTGAATTGCCACCTGGGGTAGTAAATCTTTTCGTTGTACTCATTGCATTTTTGTTGTTTGTATACGCTTTACACTCGGTATACGGGGAGTGGATTTTAGTCGCCTTCTACGACAGGCATGCCTTACCTCGGGTATATTCTGACCCCTAACCCGAAGGGTTATTTAGACAATATTAATATCTATATTTCGTCCATATAAAGTTTTTTGCCACGCCCACTTTTTGGAAGCGTTTTCAATTAAAAACTGTTTTCGGTCAAATTTTAAATTTTTCGAAAAAAATTTTGATGCAGAATCTTTAACATTATTAATATGAACATTTCGTCTATATACCATCTTAACCCACGCCCACTTTTTGGGGGCGTTTTTATATAAAAAACATTTTTATACACTACATGCAGGAGAAAACCTTGTCTTTTGTAGAACCGTAAAATTGTTTTGTAAGCAGTCTGAAGAATTTGTTGTCACTATATAATTTTTTCTATTTTATCCACATCGTGTTTTTAGCCATGCCCTCTTTTTGGGGATTTTAGTTTTATGGATAGGATGGGATAGGGTATTCAACGATCCGCACAGCGGATTGTAGCCTTCTCATATGTTTTAAATACAAATTCTTTGTTGTTGTGTATCTTAACACTTCTTAAAATACCTCTAAACGCAAAAACCTTCTAGAACTTATACAATGAATATTAGAGGCTGCATATGTTTTAGGGAATTCTAATGAATAAGGGTGTAATTGTATAAAGGTGTTTTGTACCAAATTAATTATAATTTATTTTTTATTTTTTAACATAAAATCTACTAATTCACGGAAGTAGGTGAATTAACTAGGAATTAAATTGAAATTTGGCGAAAAGATGATGTCAATTGGAAGTTTAGTCTTGTTATACCCTATCCCATAGGGGTATATTAGTTTTGATACTTAGTTTGTAACATAGAGAAATAATTTTGCTACATATACCTCAAAGTATATGGATCGACTCAGAATCGCTAGCTGAGTCGAATAAGCCATGTCTGTCTGTCCGTCCGTCCGTCCGTCTGTCTGTTCGTCAGCGGTTTTTGGGCCTTAAATTTTGAGCTAGGATAATGAAATTTGGTATAGAGGATCCTCGTCCGTGCCACCAGAACAAGTGTAAAAAGTTTTGAAATCCGCCCACTGCCACGCCCCCTTTTTAGGAAAACTTATTTTTTGGCCAAACCGTAAGGAATTTCAAAAAAGTGTCTGAGTAGCATATTTAGACAATCCTAATATCTATATTTCGTTCATACAAAGTTTTTTGCCACGCCCACTTTTTGGGGGCGTTTTTAGTAAAAAACGCTTTTTGTCCAAATTTTAAAACTTTCGAAAAAAATTTTGATGCAAATACTTCCGAAATGGTAATATAAACATTTTGTCCATAGATCATTTTCACCTTCGCCCACATTTTGGGGGCGTTTTCTTACAAAAACCATTTGTATACCCCATCCCAAGGCATTAGCAATAGAAATACGTTGTTTTTTGTCGAACCACAAAAGATTTTGAGAAACTGTCTGAGCAATATATTGTGACAATGTCATTTTCTGTATTTCATCGCCATAAGCCCTATATTTTGAGGATATTAATTTAAAGGATGGGATGGGATAGGGTATTCAACGATCCGCATAGCGGATTGTAGCCTCTCATATGTTTTTTTGTTAAGTAGAGTATAGGTAGGTAAACAAGTATAAATGAGACTTTTAAGGCACACAGTTCCAGCAATGAATTCTATGAGAAGTTTTATTTATTTACTATCTTAATTTTTGGAAACTATTTTGCACATACTTTCCCACTTTGTGTCCAATTTTCGGTTATTCAACAGATTGGATAACTTGTGAATTATAGGATTATAAGATTTTTTTTTAAAACCGAGGATTACTCTCTCGCTCTCTCTTCAAGTGGTTAATCTCGCGCAAACAACGTAATTGTATTGGCTAAGAGTTAATAAAGTGTAATTTTCTTTCTGTATTGAATTGGAAGTGAACATTTTTAAAATATTTAGAATCCCCCTGCGTGGGTAACACGACTGTAAGCTATTTCGATTGGGACATAAGTTTTCATTTTCAAATGGAAATAAAATTGATTTTATTTTAATCTAGATCACTTTGGAAAATCTCGATTTCCTACCTACTTACACCACTTACTTGCGTCCTTATGTCAGTTTGAAATTTTCATTTCGATAAGTTAATTATTTTTCTGAATTATAGAGATGAATTAGTGGGTGCAAATTACGTTTGTTTATAGCTCTGATAAAATATGTTAAAAAATAAACGCATTTAAAAGTTGTACAATGTAGTTTACGTGTAATTTGTTTAAATCAGTTTCAACGGTTTAATTTGTATTTATTTAGAAAACATGTTTTTTTCTTACAATAATTAAAATAATTGTAAAAATATCGAATATAAACACCGGATAATACTGATTTCTCTTTGATTATTTTTGGTTGCAATTTATTCAAGAATTGCCTCTAATTTCTCCGAATGTAAAAAAATTGAATATTGGTTAAAGGTTTTAACGATGCTCTACAGATGCTAAGTGTTTGCTGAACGAGTTTCTGAGTTCATAATATTTTTGTCGGATGCACTCACTTGCGCATGCGCAGTTCGAAAACCGTAACTTTGTGGTGGAAAACCGTAACTTTGTGGTGGAAAACCATAACTTTGTGATGACACAACAAATTTCCCCTATTTTGGCTGAAGTTTTTAGGAAAGGTCGGTGAAGAGCAGGTGGAAAACTGGAGAAAAATGGTGAATACCATAACTCACGCACACATGTTTGAGTTATGGTTTTTTGGTGAGTTCAAGCTTGTAGGCAAATCCAGAAGTTTGGTATCTCTTTACTTCCCTTATCTCTGGTCGAACTGCTCTGCGAAGAGCTTCGTAGAGAAATTCTCCATTTAAGGAAGAAAATATGACTCTGAAGAGTTCATTTAAAATACCTAATTAGCCAAAACCAAGTTCAAACGGCCCCGTGAATTCGGAATACCACACGGATGAAGAAGAACTCAGTCGCGAAACTGACTGGATCTTTAAGAAAAGACCAGTAAAAAAGAGGAAAGCTGTATCCTCTCCTGAAATAATAAACCGCAACAAAGAGATTATTAATAAAGCGAAACAGCTAAAAAACCGTCCCCCACCGCCAATTAATGTGATCGGTATTGACGACTTCAACAAGTTGCATACCTTGATAAAATCGTTGCCATTATCGGGCTACCAAGTAACTTCGCTAAGAAAAAATACATGGAAAGTTACCGTCTATTATCTCGCAAGCTTAATACCGATAAAACAGAATGGTATTCTTTTGAAAATGAATCTGAAAGGCCTTTTCGCGTTGTAGCTAGAGGGTAACATTCTTCGTGCTTAAAGGATGACATTATAAACGATCTGAAAAACAGGCAATATAAAGTCATAGATGCCGTTAACATTGTCAAGCGAGACCAAAAGCAAAAAGATGGCGAAGGAAATGTAATTAACTGTAACGGCAATCATCCGGCAAATTATCGCGGCTGCGAAGTAGCTAAAGAGTTGCAAAAAAGACGGACGAAATTTAATAGTATTAATTCACAGAAATTAAATTTAAAAAAGCAAAAGCCTAAAATTCCGATAAAAATATGTCGAAGACAAAGCAGGCCATAATCGAAAAACCTGAATTTTCACAAACTACGCGGCCATCAGATATCCGTTCGGATCTTGTACATCCAAAACCAAATGTACAAACGTATGCTCAAGCTACAGTACCCAATAACGCCCAAAAAAATATCTCACCTGACCCAGTTTCAAATGTATTTTCGATTATTCTTTCAAAACTTGAGGAACAAAGCGAAACGAATAAACTTATTTTTGACAGGCTCGTTAAGCTCGAAAATAGTATTCGCAATAGAAGTACCCCACCTTTAACATGAATAGATTGCTTAAAATTCTTACGTGGAATGCCAATGGAGAACTTGAATTATTTATGCAGGAAAAAGATATAGACATCTGTTTAACATCCGAAACTCACGCAAAGAGTAATTCGAACTTAAAAATTAAAGGTTACCTCGACTATCATGCTCTACATCCATCGAATAAGGCTAGAGGTGGAGCCTCACTATATATAAAAGTGTGTATCGAACATTCGATTGATCTTAAACTAAAAATCGAAACAATGCAAGTTAGCTCTATACAAGTCAAAAGCAGACAATCCTTTCTGAAGATATCGTCTATTTACTGCCCGCCACGATGCAAGGTTGAGAAAATTGACTTTGAAAACTTGCTTAATTCCCTTGGACAACGTTTTGTCATCGGAGGGGACTTTAATGCAAAACATACATTCTGGGGATCTAGATGCATTTCACAGAAAGGTAGGATGCTTTATGATGGTATGTAGGTAGAAAGTACACTGATTATAAATGAAAAACCACCCGGATTAACAAACGGGAAAACCAACTGGGAAGGTTTCAAAAACGATATTGAAAATAATATCCGACTGGGTGTATCGCTAAGAACCCCATTGGAACTCGAAGTCGCGGTTGACTCCTTTATCGATACCATCCAAAAAGCAGCATGGTATAATACTCCTCAACAGAACAAAATAGTGAGATATAGTAAAATTAAGTACCCCCGAGAAATAGAAGATTTACTAAGACAAAAAAGAAAAGCTCGTAAAAGATGGCACCAAACTCGTGCCCCGCAAGATAAAACACATCTCAATCGGTTGAGTAATTTGCTATCAACTTCGATTAAAAATTTTAAAAACCATGCAGTAGAAACTTCTCTGCAAAGCCTAACCGCTGGAAAGGAATCAATTATTCGCTCTGGAAAGCAATTAGAGTCATAAAACGGCCAAAAATCGCTGTGCCGCCAATTAGGGTAACTCAAGACGTTTGGGCAAAAAGCGATAAGGAAAAAGCTGACGTTTTTGCCTCACATCTTGAGGAAACATTTAAGCCATTTGATGGTCCAGCGCATAATGAAAACATTAATATATTCGAGAGTACAACCGATATTAACATAGTAAGATATGCAAGTATTGCCGAGCTTAAACGGGAAATACAGAAACTAAAGCCTAAAAAAGCTCCGGGTTATGACCTGATTACAGGAGAACATCATTAAATGCTAAGCTTCTTATTATAAATGCAGCAATCAGATTAGAATACATACCAAGACAGTGGAAAGTCGCGGAAGTGATTATGGTTCTAAAACGAGGAAAATCACCAAATGAAATAAAGTCCTACAGGCCTATTTCACTTCTTCCAATCATTTTTTTTGTTGAACGGATATTACTCGGTCGCTTACACCTTATAATTGAACAGAAACGTCTTTTACCTGACCATCAATTTGGGTTTAGAGGTAAACATTCAAAGGTGGACCAAGTACATCGAATTACAGATGTAATTGAGAAAGCTTTCGAAGAAAAGAAAATTTGTTCAGGCGTATTTCTTGACGTGTCGCAAGCTTTTGACAAGGAGTGGCACAAAGGCCTTACGTATAAACTAAGTCAAGTTCTGCCAGAACAATTATATAAAATCCTCGTGTCGTATCTTGGGCATAGACTCTTCCGTGTGAAACTTGGAAGCGAATATTCCGAGTTCAAAGAAATAATGGCGTTCGATTGTGTTTGGCATAGTGGACTCGTCTATAAATTGTTATACTTTAATTTTCCTCCCTTTCTTTGTAGAATTGTCCAAAGTTTTGTAACGAATCGTTGTTTTAAAGTTAATGTAAATGGTTGTGTTTCAGATTTAGTGTTTTTTTGTGCCGGTGTACCCCAAGGTTCTGTCCTAGGACCGGTTTTATACAATTTGTATACTTCAGATTTTCCAAATCTCCCGCAATGTGACGCAGCAATATATGCCGATGACACAGCAATATTTTCGTCGCATGAGTTCGGTCTCAATATAGAGACGAATTTAAAAAATGCGATTACTATTCTTCAGAGTTACTATTGCAAATGGAAAATTAAACTTAATGCCGATAAAATTCAAGCCATCTTTTTCACTCGAAAGAGAAAAACTTGTTTTCTTCCGGCTAACCAGTTAGTTATTAACGGTCATTCAATTACTTGGAAATCATCTGTGAAGTACTTGGGGATGTATCTTGACACAAAGTTAACATTTAAAGAGCATAATACACAAACACTTAACAAAATAAATATTGCTATTAGAATGTTATACCCATTCATAAATAGAAAATCATTATTATCAAATGAAAATAAAATAATAATTCATAAAACAATTTTCCAAGCAATCCTACTGTATGGGTGTCAGGTCTGGGGAAGTTGTGCAAAATGCCACATTAAAAAATTACAAATAGCACAAAACAAATTACTTAAATTGATGCTGAATCTTCCTTGGCATCATTCTACTAAAGATCTGCATAGAAAAGCTGATGTTGAGTTGGTCTCCTTCAGAATAAGCAAACTAAATACCACTTTTATGATCAGATGCGATATTCCTGACAATCCATTAATTAACGACTTATACATGCAATAACACTTTTGAACTTGATGATGTTACCTCTGTTACCTTTATATTTTAATTTATATACTTGTTATTTATTTATTAACTATTATTAAGTACGTTATTTATTTGTTTCTGTTTTTTTTTTTATTTACTATTTGTTATTTATTTATTTATTATTAATTATTTTTTGTTTTATTTACTATTTTTGATATTTGTTATTTATTAATTGTTATTTGTTATTTATTATTTCTATTAATTTTTGTTATTTGTTATTTATTTCATTTTTAATTGCTATTTATTAATTTATTATTTATTTATTATTTGTCATTTATTTATTATTTTTTTTTATTTATATACTCAACATAAGTACCTAATTATAATTATATTTACTATTTTTGATATTTGTTATTTATTAATTGTTATGTTGTACAGCTCGTATAGTTCTTGGTTGAATCTTTGTCTCCATAGCCCGTCAACGCAAACGGGACCGAAGATTTTTCGAAGAATTTTCCTCTCGAATCTACCAAGGATTTCTTCATCCGCTTTTGATACGGTCCATGCTTCAGCGCCGTAGAGCAGGACTGGGATGATCAGAGTCTTATATAGGGTCTCCTTAGTAGTTCGAGTGAGGGCATTACTACTAAATTGCCTTCTTAGCTCGAAGAAACAGCGGTTGGCAAGAGTAATTCTTCGTTTAATTTCTGACGAGATGTTGTTGTCAGAGCTAATAGCGGAGCCGAGGTAAACAAAGTCCCGTACTACCACAAAGTTATATCTGTCAATGGTGACGTTCTGTCCAATTCGTCGATGTTGTGAGTCCTTTCGTGATGACAGCATATACTTAGTCTTACCCTCATTTACTGCTAAACCCATTTTCGCCGCTTCCTTCTCTATACTAGCAAACGTGGCTATGACATCACGTTGAGTCCTACCAATGATGTCAATATCGTCAGCGTATGCTAGTAGTTGCACCGACTTTTGGAAAATTGTGCCTCTGGTGTTGGCTTTGGAGTTTTGCACAATTCTCTCAAGAATCAGATTAAAGAAGTCACATGACAGCGCATCGCCTTGCCTAAATCCTTTTTTGGTATCGAATGTGTCGGTGAGGTCGTTTCCGACCCTGATGGAGCAGCGAGAATACTCTATCGTCATCCTACACAAACGGACGAGTTTGGGCGGTATACCAAAACTAGACATGGCTCTATACAGTTCGTCTCTATAAATGCTATCATATGCGGCTTTGAAATCGATGAATAGGTGGTGGGTATCGATTTGGACTTCTTGAGTTTTTTCCAGGATCTGCCGAAGTGTGAAAATTTGATCGGTTGTGGACTTTCCTGGCCTAAAACCACACTGATAAGGGCCAATCAGGTTGTTGGTAAACGGTTTCAGGCGTTCACATATTACGGCAGATAGGATCTTGTAGGCGATGTTGAGGAGACTTATGCCTCTGTAGTTGGCGCAGTTCAGAGGGTCTCCTTTTTTGTGGATCGGGCAAACGATGCTGAGGTTCCATTCTTCAGGCATATTTTCGTCCGACCAGATTTGGCTTATGAGTTGGTGGATGTTACTTACCAAGTCAGCCGGCCTTATAGAGCTCAGCGGGAAGGCCGTCATTTCCGGCAGCCTTATTAAGCTTGAGTTTAGATATTGCTATCCTCACTTCACTCAGGTCGGGTGGTTGGCAGTCTTCGCTGTCGTTGCCAATATTGAATGGTTCGTTATGCCTGACAGCGGACTGTTGTTCGTCATCGCCGTTTAACAGTCTGCAGAAGTGGTTCTTCCATATCCTCAGCATCGACTGTGTCTCAACTACAATATTTCCTTGTTCATCTCGACAGGATTCTGTTCGAGCCTTGTATCCTTGGCTTTGACGTTTTACACTTGGGTAAAACTTGCGAACATCGTTCCTGGAGTGGCACCTCTCTATATCCTCGATCGCGCGCTTTTCTTGCTCTTTTTTCTTCTTGCTGAAAAGCCGATGTTCTTCCCTTCTTCTTTGCCTATAGAGCTCAATGGCAGCTCTCGTCTTCACCTGCAGCTTAGCCTTATAGGCCTCGTTCTTGGCTGCGAGCATCTGTCGGCATTCCTCATCAAACCAAGGGTTTCTTGCTGGTGGGCGCGAGAAACCTAGCACATCAGTTGCGGCTGATCTAATGGCCTGTTGGCATCGTTGCCATTGCTCTTCGACATTCGATGCTGGTGGTATGGTGTTAATCGAGAGGTTAAGGGATACGCGTTGTGCGAAGGTCTTGGCGGTCTCTTGCGATTGCAGTCTTCCGACATTAAATTTTTTCACAGTATTTCTGGATTGTAGTGGCGTGGTGGATATCCGCATTCTTACCTTGGCTGCTACAAGGTAGTGATCCGAGTCGATGTTAGCTCCTCGGAATGTTCGGACATCCAAAATACTGGATGCGTGCCTCTTATCTATCGCAATGTGATCAATTTGGTTGACCGTTCGTTGATCTGGAGACCGCCATGTCCCCTTATGGATATCGAGGTGAGGAAACCGTGTGCTGGCTATAGTGGCATTTCGTTCCGTAGCGAAATCAATTAGCCTAAGTCCGTTACCAGACGTGTTGTCGTGTAGGCTATGTTTTCCGACAATACTTCTAAAGATGTCTTCTCTTCCTACCTTTGCGTTAAAATCTCCCAGCACGATTTTAACATCGTACTTCGGTAGTCGCTCATAGGTTTTGTCGAGGAGCTCGTAGAAGCAATCCTTAGTTATATCATCTTTTTCTTCCGTCGGAGCGTGAGCGCATATAAGGCTTATGTTGGCGAATTTGGCCTTGATGCGGATTGTTATTATGCGTTCGCTAATGTCTTGGAAACATAAGACTTCTTGCCTAAGTCTGGCACTTATAACAAATCCGCATCCGAATAGTCGCTGTTTCTGCTCACTATAACACGGTCCGTAGTATATGTCACAGTTTTTCATCCTCTTTTTGCCCGGCCCATCCCATCGTATTTCCTGGATGGCAGTAATGTCTGCTTTGTAGCAGTTTAGGGCTTCCGCTAGTTGTTCGCCTGCACCTCTCCTGTTAAATGTTCTCACATTCCAGGTGCAGATACGAACGTCGTTGTCCTTTTTTCGTTTAGCAGGGTCGTCAACAATAAAATCAGTCCTTTCCGAGGCTATTGGTTGCTTCGTAACCATGTTTTTTTTCTGTGGGTGGGTAGTTAACCCAAAGCACAACCCCCAACCTGGAGGGCCAGTTCCAATTTATTAGATACCCCTAGGACACGGGGCCATCAGTATCCACTACGGGATTGAGCGCTGCCGTTGGCCTTTGGGTTCATCCGCCACCATCTCTGTTCAAGGGGCCTGACTAACCCTTGAAATTCCTAGATAACCTGTTGTCCGAATATGTCAGAGCAGCTCATCTAGGTTCGCCTGGGACAGCAGGCCGGGTATTCATCCGTGCCATTCTCACCAGGGTATTTATAGTGTTGCTGTTTTTCGTCGTGTTATCAACACTCGCACTTATCGTTTAGCAAGTCAAATCCGGTTGGATGAGACCAGTACCCGATGGTTACCACTTGGAGGTAAAGATAAGCGCATTTGATGTGTAGTCAGAGTTGCAACACTGGGCATTGCCAAGTTAACGCCAATCAGAGTCTACCCTCGTTCTACAACACCCAACCACCCAAACATGAGAGCTTGGTAGAATAACTTGATGTTTGGCATCATATGGGAGACCTGAAGCTTCCAATCGCCCTCCTACTCTAATGATGGTTTTGTCATCTAGGAATGGTGACAATGAGCTCAGGCGGCTTTTTCCTGATACTTGTCCGTATATCTTGAGTGATTTCATTTCTTCCGAAAATGCTGTTTCTTGTAGATGTTTAATTATAACAGTTTTGGCTGCTTTCAGTTCTTGTACTGAGAGAACGTTGTCCAAAAGCCTGTAACTTCTTGCTCTTTTGAGGTTACGAATGAATCTTATGACATAGGCTGTTATTTTTTTGTAATGTTGGAAAGGAATTTCGATGGTTGATGTGCTCAAGAAAGTGGATACTTGTGTTCGCTGCTGCTAAGACTGTTTTCATTTTCTTAATTTCGGGCACCTCTTCTTCTTTTATCAGTTGTGGCTGCGCTGGCCAGTTGTATCGAGATTGTTGCAAGAATGGGGGTCCCTGGAACCACATGGAACACCTTATTAGTTGCTCTAGAAATAAGCCCCGAGATAATAGATCCGCTGGATTAAGATCGGTGTTGACGTCGTCTTGAATGATGGAAACACGATTAGCTACGAATGTTTGCAAGGGTGATTACGTGTGTATCCATGCTAATACAATTCGCGAGTCCGTCCAGAAAGTTGTTTCCTTAATTTCAATTGGTAGGTTTTCTTTGACAAACTTTACTAATTTGGTCATGAGTTTAGCGGCACATAGTTCCAGACGAGGTATGGTCTGTTGTTTGACTGGTGCTACACGGGATTTTGAGCATACCAATTGAACATTAACCTCTCCTCGATTATTTGTAGACTTCAGATATACCACGGCTCCATATGCCCGTTGAGACGCATCGGAGAAGGCATGAAGCTCCGCACAAGTTTAATCTTCTAACATTATGTGCCGTGGTATCATTAGGTTGTTGAGTTGGAGCAGGCTCTTTCTAAATGCAGTCCATTTAGTGTGCATTGACATTGGTAATGCAGCGTCCCAATCTAATTTTGAGATCCATAACTCTTGTATGAATAGTTTCGCGAGTATAACTACTGGACCCATAATTTCCATTGGATCGAAAATATGAGCAGTATCCGCCAATATTGATCGCTTCGTCACCTTTGTTGCTTCTGTCCATTTAGTTTTTATGAGGAATTGATCAGATGAAGGCAACCAGGTCATACCAAGTGTTTTAACCGATCCTTCATTTTGATCGGGTAGTACATTTTCTGCTTCACAGTCTGCTTTGGGTATATCCGCAAGGAGTGCTCGAACACCATTTTCGCAGATGAAATTGTCCTTCTGCTAGTAAACCTGTAAGCTCCTTCTTCATGCGAAGAGCATTATTTAGGTCATTGGTGCCTGTTAAGATATCACCCATGTAGATATCTTGTTGAATAAGCTAGATAAGGTGCAGATTTGGTTCCGTATGTTACGGTGTTAAGCTGATAAACCTTCAGTAGTTGATTCGCAGTATCTCTCCAAATGATATGCTGGAACTGTTTGCTGTAGTCATCTATCAATATTTGGCGATACATCTTGGATATGTATGGACTCTGAAGCGCAGAAGAATGGAGAGAAGGTAATTCTGCAATGCTGGTCCAGTGTGCAAAATATCGTTGAGTTATATATTCGTTGATGTCTTTGAGGATCCATCAAATACCACCCGTAACTTAGTGGTACTGCTTTCTGGCCTCAGGACGCAATGGTGTGGTAGAAAAATATAAGGGGTTTTTATTGATTTCCCATCAACTTCCTTCATATGACCTAATTCGATATATTCTGTCATGAACTCAGAATACTGTTGACTAATTAGTGGCAGTTTACTCAATCTCTTCTCCAAGCTGAGAAATCTTCGGATAGCTATTTCCCTCGATCCTCCCAGACTGCTTGGGTTATGCCAGAATGGCAACTTCACAATGTAACAACCAGAGTTTGTTTTTGTCGCTGATGTTGTGAAAATTTCCTCACACTGCCGATCAACTTTTGACAATCGTTTTTGTGTTAATGTAGATGCGACTGGAGCTTCCTCCAAGTTCGAAAACTCTCCGATGCCGCAAAATAACGTTGATGGTATTTCAAATGTAGTCCTTCCAATGACTACCCATCCAAGTAAAGTGTTCTGCAACGTGGGCCCTCCGTTATTGATTTTTATCTGGCCTATCGACAGTAGCTCCAGATAAACTTCTGCTCCGATGAGAATATCCACTTCTTGAGGTTGGTTAAATGTTTGATCGGCTAGTTTGATATTCTTTGGTTGCCGCCATTGACTACTATCAACGTATTGGCTGGGTTGCCTGGATGTTATTCCGTGCAAGAACATTGATCACAGCTGTTCCCAAGAAATCATATTTCGAAGCCATATCGTCTGAATTAGTTGCTGACAAGATAGTTCTATTGTCGATTGATGGGATTTGAGCGTTCATTTGTTTCTCTTGAACCTCTGGTGTTTTGATGTAGAGCAGTGTGTGGTGAAATTTCTTGCACTTGGTGCAATGTCCCGAAGTACAATTTGATATCTGATGACCGAATCTTAAGCAATTGAAGCATCTGCTTAACACCTTCACTTGCTTGAGTCTTTCCACTAGCGTGAGTTGCAGAAATTCGGTGCATTTGAAGATGGGATGATTCTGTTCATCGCAAATGGCACATCTAACTACTACCTGTCTCTTTTTTCGCTGCAAGAGATACTCATGGCAATCGTTTGGTATCATCAGCATTTTGTGTTGAATGGCCGGCTGGGTCATAAGCTTTTTCATTAAAGTGGTTATGTAGTTGTGTTGATACCAGTGTTGTAGCCCTGGCTACGCTTTGATTTACTCTGAGAGTACGATAGAAAAACAAACAAAAAAGAAAAGAAACCAATGTTTGAAGCCCTGGTAACGCTTCTTTCGCTTAGAATGATTTGCCCCTTATCACTTGTGGGGGGAAGCAGATCACGTCGGGGTCACCAAAAATGAATAGATCTCTTTTGATCTATTGAAACAATGACTTGGACTGATTTGTAACAAGTGATTTTATTTACAAAGAGCTTAAAAACAATTTTGGAATAGGGGAAATTGGGGATTTGCTTATCTGTGCCAGACGAAATCAGATGCAACGTCTGAGCTTGGGCAGGTGTCTGGTGCAGTGTGTGAAATGTGGGAAACTTAATGTGAAAATATTGAAGCGTGTATTTGGAAATAAGTGAGGTGGGAAAATCTAATAGAAAGGTCACAGTGTGTAGAATTAAGTTTCAACATCGTCAATACCGATCACATTAATTGGCGGTGGGGAACGTTGATTTAGCTGTTTCGCTTTATTAATAATCTCTTTGTCGCGGTTTATTATTTCAGGAGAGGATACAGCTTTCCTCTTTTTTACTGGTCTTTTCTTTAAGATCCAGTCAGTTTCGATACTCAGTTCTTCTTCATCCGTGTGGTATTCCGAATTCTTGGGGCCGTTTGAACTTGATTTAGGTATTTTAAATTAACTTTTCAGAGTCATATTTTCTTCCTTTAGATTGAAAATTTCTTTACGAAGCTCTTCGCAGAGCAGTTCGACATTGTTAAGCCTTGTTCGAAGAACGTCGTTTTCTTCCTTTAGGCTCTTATTTTTCATTGAGTCTCGTTTTTCGTGGGCCGACACTTCTGGTGTTGTCGAGCTCCTTGAGACGCATATATTTTTTGAGATCCAGATGTAGGTGACCTCGTTACCCTCAAACTTTTCCCGAAAGGGTTACACATTTGCAACAATTGGCTCTCCCCAGAATCCGTAGAGCCGAACTCCGTAGAGGGTGGATTTTCCAATGAAACTGAATTGCCATCTCTAAATCTTTTTGTTGTACTCATTGCATTTTTGTTGTTTGTATACACTTTACACTCGGCATACGGGGAGTGGATTTTAGTCGCCTTCTACGACAGGCATGCCTTACCTCGGGTATATTCTGACCCCTAACCCGAAGGGGGAGTTTGGACAAGGTTTTCTCCTGTATATGTTATGGGGTAGTGTATAGAAATGGTTTTTATCTAAAAAACGCCCCCAAAAAGTATGCGTGGGTTGAAATGGGATATAGACGAAATGTTCATATTAATAATGCTAATGATTCTGCATCAAAAATTTTTTCGAAAAATTTAAAATTTGACCGAAAACAGTTTTTTATTGAAAACGCCCCCAAAAAGTGGGCGCGGCAAAAAACTTTATATAGACGAAATATACATATTAAGATTGTTTAAATATGTTGTTCAGAAACCTTTTTAAAATTCCTTACGGTTTGGCCAAAAACTGAGTTTTTCTAAAAGGGGTCGTGGCAGTAGGCAGATTTCAAAATTTTTTACACTTGTTCTGTGGGCACGGACGAGAATCCTATATACCAAATTTCATTATCCTGCCTCAAAATTTAAGGCCTAAAAATCGGTGACGTACAGACGGACGGACAGACAGACAGACATGGCTTAATCGACTCAGCGAAGCAATAGTTTCTTCTTAGATGTTATGCTAAGGTCTTACAAGTGCCATTACGAAAATCTTAACGAAATTAGAAAAATAAAATACGAAATAAATGTTTTTTTTTTAATTATAAACATATGAGAAGGCTACAATCCGCTGTGCGGATCGTTGAATACCCTATCCCATCCTATCCATAAAACTAGAATCCCCAAAAAAGTGGGCATGACTAAAAACACGATGTGGATAAAATAAAAAAAATGATATAGTGACAACAAATTCTTCAGGCTGCTTACAAAACACTTTTACGATTCTACAAAAGACAAGGTTTTCTACTGCATATGTTATGGGGTAGTGCATAAAAATGGTTTTTATATAAAAACGCCCCCAAAAAGTGGGCGTGGGTTAAAATAATATAAAGACGAAATGTTCATATTAATAATGTTAATGATTCTGCATCAAACATTTTTTCGAAAAATTTAAAATTTTACCGAAAACAGTTTTTGATTGAAAACGCCCCCAAAAAGTGGGCGTGGCAAAAAACTTTATATGAACGAAATATAGATATTACGATTCTGTAAATATGCTGTTCAGACACTTTTTTAAAATTCTTTACGGTTTCGCCAAAAATTACGTTTTTCTAAAAAGGGGGCGTGGCATTGGGCGGATTTCAAAAATTGTATACCCTATCCCATAGGGGTATATTAGTTTTGATACTTAGTTTGTAACGTAGAGAAATAATTTTGCTACATACACCTCAAAGTATATGGATCGACTCAGAATCGCTAGCTGAGTCGATTAAGCCATGTCTGTCTGTCCGTCCGTCCGTCTGTACGTCACCGATTTTTAGGCCTTAAATTTTGAGCTAGGATAATGAAATTTGGTATATAGGATCCTCGTCTCTGCCTACAGAACAAGTGTAAACATTTTTGAAATCCGCCCACTGCCACGCCCCCTTTTAAGAAAAAGTCAGTTTTTGACCAAACCGTAAGGAATTTTAAAAAAGTTTCTGAACAACATATTTATAAAATATTAATATCTATATTTCGTCCATATAAAGTTTTTTGCCACGCCCACTTTTTGGGGGCGTTTTCAATTAAAAACTGTTTTCGTTCAAATTTTAAATTTTTCGAAAAAAATTTTGATGCAGTTATTAACATTATTAATATAAACATTTCGTCTATATACCATTTTAACCCACGCCCACTTTTTGGGGGCGTTTTTATATAAAAACCATTTTTATACACTACCCCATAACATATGCAGGAGAAAACCTTGTCTTTTGTAGAACCGTAAAATTGTTTTGTAAGCAGTCCGAAGAATTTGTTGTCACTATATCATTTTTTCTATTTTATCCACATCGTGTTTTTAGCCATGCCCACTTTTTTGGGGATTTTAGTTTTATGGATAGGATGGGATAGGGTATTCAACGATCCGCACAGCGGATTGTAGCCTTCTCATATGTTTTTATACCCTATCCCATAGGGGGGTATATTAGTTTTGATACTTAGTTTGTAACATAGAGAAATAATTTTGCTACATATACCTCAAAGTATATGGATCGACTCAGAATCGCTAGCTGAGTCGAATTAGCCATGTCTGTCTGTCCGTCCGTCCGTCCGTCCGTCCGTCCGTCCGTCTGTCTGTTCGTCACCGATTTTTGGGCCTTAAATTTTGAGCTAGGATAATGAAATTTGGTATATAGGATCCTCGTCCGTGCCACCAGAACAAGTGTAAAAATTTTTGAAATCCGCCCACTGCCACGCCCCCTTTTTAGAAAAACTCATTTTTTGGCCAAACCGTAAGGAATTTCAAAAAAGTGTCTGAGCAGGATATTTAGACAACCCTAATATCTATATTTCGTTCATACAAAGTTTTTTGCCACGCCCACTTTTTGGGGGCGTTTTTAGTAAAAAACGCTTTTTGTCCAAGTTTTAAAACTTTCGAAAAAATTTTTGATGCAAATACTTCCGCAATGGTAATATAAATATTTGGTCCATAGATCATTTTCACCTACGCCCACATTTTGGGGGCGTTTTCTTACAAAAACCATTTGTATACCCAATCCCAAGGCATTAGCAGTAGAAATACGTTGTTTTTTTGGCGAACCACAAAAGATTTTGATAAACTGTCTGAGCAATATATTGTGACAATGTCATTTTCTGTATTTCATCGCCATAAGGCCTATATTTTGAGGATATTTATAATAACGATGTGATGGGATAGGGTATCCAACGATCCGCACAGCGGATTGTAGCCTCTCATATGTTTTTAACTGGTCTTTTCTTTAAGATCCAGTCAGTTTCGCGACTGAGTTCTTCTTCATCCGTGTGGTATTCCGAATTCACGGGGCCGTTTGAACTTGTTTTTGGTATTTTAAATGAACTCTTCAGAGTCATATTTTCTTCCTTTAGATGGAGAATTTCTTTACGAAGCTCTTCGCAGAGCAGTTCGACATTGTAAAGCCTTGTTCGAAGAACGTCGTTTTCTTCCTTTAGGCTCTTATTTTTCACTGAGTCTCGTTTTTCGTGGGCTGACACTTCTGGTGTTGTCGAGCTCCTTGAGATACATATATTTTTTTGAGATCCTGATGTAGGTGACCTCGTTACCCTTGAACTTTTCCCGAAAGGGTTACACATTTGCAATAATTGGCTCTCCCCAGAATCCGTAGAGCCGACCTCCGTAGAGGGTGGATTTTCCAGTGAAACTGAATTGCCACCTGGGGTAGTAAATCTTTTCGTTGTACTCATTGCATTTTTGTTGTTTGTATACGCTTTACACTCGGTATACGGGGAGTGGATTTTAGTCGCCTTCTACGACAGGCATGCCTTACCTCGGGTATATTCTGACCCCTAACCCGAAGGGTTATTTAGACAATATTAATATCTATATTTCGTCCATATAAAGTTTTTTGCCACGCCCACTTTTTGGGGGCGTTTTCAATTAAAAACTGTTTTCGGTCAAATTTTAAATTTTTCGAAAAAAATTTTGATGCAGAATCTTTAACATTATTAATATGAACATTTCGTCTATATACCATCTTAACCCACGCCCACTTTTTGGGGGCGTTTTTATATAAAAACCATTTTTATACACTACATGCAGGAGAAAACCTTGTCTTTTGTAGAACCGTAAAATTGTTTTGTAAGCAGTCTGAAGAATTTGTTGTCACTATATAATTTTTTCTATTTTATCCACATCGTGTTTTTAGCCATGCCCTCTTTTTGGGGATTTTAGTTTTATGGATAGGATGGGATAGGGTATTCAACGATCCGCACAGCGGATTGTAGCCTTCTCATATGTTTTTTTATTATTTTGTAATATCATTTTTCATCAATGTGGAATGGAAGGAATCCTTGCTTTTTGCTGTCGTTTTTCCTGTTTTCTGAAATGTAGGTATACAATTATATATTGATATTGAAAAAATGCATAACTTACTTTTTTTGCTTTGTCCAGGAATCGAACTCGAGATCGGCCGCGCCTCAGCCAACACACATCCACTAGGCCAAGTTGACTCATACAAAATAATGAATATGTTTATACTTCTTTAACATCCCTAGATACATACATATAATTATACACAATACAACTTTTTAAATAGCAAAAAAATGTCCATGAACAAAAAGAATAAATTTATTGAAATCATACCCAAAATATTATTTTCCGAAGTATTTTATATATTCCATTTTTAATTAATCATTTAAAACACAAGTAAAGAAATACATAATTTCATAAAATTCCATATTTATTTTACTCAACCAAAGTGCAAATGAGAGCAATATATAGTAGTGATAAATAAACTCACCCTCAAATCAGAGTAGAAACGCGCGAAATAGTTGTCAATGATGCCTAAATTCCCGCTCAAAGTTCCCGCGAAGTTCCGTGCAAATAGTACATAAAGTGCGAGTCGTGTTTCTTTATTGTTTATACCCTATCCCATAGGGGTATATTAGTTTTGATACTTAGTTTGTAACATAGAGAAATAATTTTGCCACATATACCTCAAAGTATATGGATCGACTCAGAATCGCTAGCTGAGTCGATTAAGCCATGTCTGTCTGTCCGTCCGTCCGTCCGTCTGTACGTCACCGATTTTTAGGCCTTAAATTTTGAGCTAGGATAATGAAATTTGGTATATAGGATCCTCGTCTCTGCCTACAGAACAAGTGTAAAAATTTTTGAAATCCGCCCACTGCCACGCCCCCTTTTAAGAAAAACTCAGTTTTTGACCAAACCGTAAGGAATTTTAAAAAAGTTTCTGAACAACATATTTAGACAATATTAATATCAATATTTCGTCCATATAAAGTTTTTTGCCACGCCCACTTTTTGGGGGCGTTTTCAATAAAAAACTGTTTTCGGTCAAATTTTAAATTTTTCGAAAAAAATTTTGATGCAGAATCATTAACATTATTAATATGAACATTTCGTCTATATACCATTTTAACCCACGCCCACTTTTTGGGGGCGTTTTTATATAAAAACCATTTTTATACACGACCCCATAACATATGCAAGAGAAAACCTTGTCTTTTGTAGAACCGTTAAAGTGTTTTGTAAGCAGTCTGAAGAATTTGTTGTCACTATATCATTTTTTCTATTTATCCACATCGTGTTTTTAGCCATGTCCCCTTTTTTGGGGATTTTAGTTTTATGGATAGGATGGGATAGGGTATTCAACGATCCGCACAGCGGATTGTAGCCTTCTCATATGTTTTATAATATGAAAGAGCATCATACAAAAACGAATTTTTATATGATAAGTTATTGTTATCCGTAGTCCCACGGCTCTGGGAAAGTGTGCCCGAAAAGTTCTACCAGCTGTTGAAAATGCAGACGTTGAAAGGTAAAATTTCAATAAGGTAAGTCGAAAAATGTCGCTTAATTGTCCGCTTCTCTTAAAATTGTTATATTTCAGTATCAGGATCACCTTTCTTATGATTGCATTTCGCAACAGAGTCAAAAGCAACCAGAACAACAGCAACAACAAGTCCAACAGCAGAAACAACACATACAGAAGCAGCGGAGTGACGGACGGACGGATATAAATAGACTCAGCTAGCGATTCTGAGTCGATCCATATACTTTGAGGTATATGTAGCTAAATTATTTCTCTATGTTACAAACTAAGTATCAAAACTAATATACCCCTATGGGATAGGGTATAAAAACTTTAACGGTTCTACAAAAGACAAGGTTTTCTCCTGCATATGTTATGGGGTAGGGTATTAAAATGGTTTTTATATAAAAACGCCCCCAAAAAGTGGGCGTGAGTTAAAATGGTCTATTGACGAAATGTTCATATTTATATTACTAATGATTCTGCATCAAAAGTTTTTAAGAAAATTTTAAAATTTGACCAAAAACGTTTTTTATTAAAAACGCCCCCAAAAAGTGGGCGTGGCAAAAAACTTTATATCAACGAAATACAGCTATTGAGATTATCTAAATATTTTCTTCAGAAGGTTTTTCAAAATTCCTTATGGTTTGGCCAAAAAATACGTTTTTCTAAAAAAGGGGTGTGGCAGTGGGCGGATTTCAAAAATTTTTACACTTGTTCTGCTGGGAGCAACAAAGAGCACGTGTACCAAATTTCATCCTTCTAGCTCAAAATTTAAGGCCCAAAAACTGGTGACGTACGGACGGACGGACGGACGGACATGGCTACATCGACTCAGCTATCGATTCTGAGTCGATCCATATACTTTGAGGTATATGTAGCTAAATTATTTCTCTATGTATCAAAACTAATATACCCCTATGGGATAGGGTATAAAAAACATATGAGAAGGCTACAATCCGCTGTGCGGATCGTTGAATACCCTATCCCATCCTATCCATAAAACTAAAATCCCCAAAAAAGTGGGCATGGCTAAAAACACGATGTGGATAAAATAGAAAAAATGATATAGTGACAACAAATTCTTCAGACTGCTTACAAAACAGTTTTACGGTTCTACAAAAGACAAGGTTTTCTCCTGCATATGTTATGGGGTTGGGTATAAAAATGGTTTTTATATAAAAACGCCCCCAAAAAGTGGGCGTGGGTTAAAATGGTATATAGACGAAATGTTTATATTAATAATGTTAATGATTCCGCATCAAAATTTTTTTCGAAAAATTTAAAATTTGACCGAAAACAGTTTTTTATTGAAAACGCCCCCAAAAAGTGGGCGTGGCAAAAAACTTTATATAGACGAAATATAGATATTAATATTGTCTAAGTATGCTGTTCAGAAACTTTTTTAAAATTCCATACGGTTTGGCCAAAAACTGAGTTTTTCTTAAAAGGGGGCGTGGCAGTGGGCGGATTTCAAAAATTTTTACACTTGTTCTGTAGGCAGAGACGAGGATCCTATATACCAAATTTCATTATCCTAGCTCAAAATTTAAGGCCTAAAAATCGGTGACGTACAGACGGACGGACGGACAGACAGACATGGCTTAATCGACTCAGCTAGCGATTCTGAGTCGATCCATATACTTTGAGGTATATGTAGCAAAATTATTTCTCTATGTTACAAACTAAGTATCAAAACTAATATACCCCTATGGGATAGGGTATAATAATCAATAATTTAAAGCGGCGTT
The DNA here is from genome assembly GCA_932526625.1 of Rhingia campestris. Lineage (NCBI taxonomy): Eukaryota > Metazoa > Arthropoda > Insecta > Diptera > Syrphidae > Rhingia > Rhingia campestris. The sequence goes on from OW052183.1 coordinate 76,931,831, forward strand.
ATGAAACATCACAAAACAATAAGCCAAAAAGAATTTCTGCCATAAAACACCTTGGCAACATAAGGCAGATAAGAAAAGTGGGTTTCCTGGACTGTCCAGAATCCAGCCAAGCGGTAATCGAAATGGATTGCTATAGTTCAAATCATGACGACGTTAGCAGTGAATACGATGATGGATTTGAACCTCATGATGTTGAGTCTGCCGCCGATGAAAGCTGCATCAATACAGAAAGTGAGAATAGCGATCAACCAATAGAATTCATTGTTGATAAGGTAAAACATTAATTACATTGCCGTTCGCTTCTCTAATACTTTTCAATATTTTCAGACATTATGTTGGATTGAAGAAGAAAATCCGCTATCATACAGCAGCAAAATCTAGTTCAGACAAAATAAGAACGGAGGAAGTCCAAATTAAATTGCTCAATGCGATAAATTGGTGTTTATACCCTATCCCATAGGGGGTATATTAGTTTTGATACTTAGTTTGTAACATAGAGAAATAATTTTGCTACATATACCTCAAAGTATATGGATCGACTCAGAATCGCTAGCTGAGTCGAATAAGCCATGTCTGTCTGTCCGTCCGTCCGTCCGTCCGTCCGTCCGTCCGTCTGTCTGTTCGTCAGCGGTTTTTGGGCCTTAAATTTTGAGCTAGGATAATGAAATTTGGTATAGAGGATCCTCGTCCGTGCCACCAGAACAAGTGTAAAAATTTTTGAAATCCGCCCACTGCCACGCCCCCTTTTTAGGAAAACTTATTTTTTGGCCAAACCGTAAGGAATTTCAAAAAAGTGTCTGAGTAGCATATTTAGACAATCCTAATATCTATATTTCGTTCATACAAAGTTTTTTGCCACGCCCACTTTTTGGGGGCGTTTTTAGTAAAAATCGCTTTTTGTCCAAATTTTAAAACTTTCGAAAAAAATTTTGATGCAAATACATCCGAAATGGTAATATAAACATTTTGTCCATAGATCATTTTCACCTACGCCCACATTTTGGGGGCGTTTTCTTACAAAAACCATTTGTATAACCCATCACAAGGCATTAGCAATAGAAATACGTTGTTTTTTGTCGAACCACACAAGATTTTGAGAAACTATCTAAGCAATATATTGTGAGAATGTCATAAGGCCTATATTTTGAGGATATTAATTTAAAGGATGGGATGGGATAGGGTATTCAACGATCCGCATAGCGGATTGTAGCCTCTCATATGTTTATACCCTATCCCATAGGGGGGTATATTAGTTTTGATACTTAGTTTGTAACATAGAGAAATAATTTTGCTACATATACCTCAAAGTATATGGATCGACTCAGAATCGCTAGCTGAGTCGAATAAGCCATGTCTGTCTGTCCGTCCGTCCGTCCGTCCGTCCGTCCGTCCGTCCGTCTGTCTGTTCGTCAGCGGTTTTTGGGCCTTAAATTTTGAGCTAGGATAATGAAATTTGGTATAGAGGATCCTCGTCCGTGCCACCAGAACAAGTGTAAAAATTTTTGAAATCCGCCCACTGCCACGCCCCCTTTTTAGGAAAACTTATTTTTTGGCCAAACCGTAAGGAATTTCAAAAAAGTGTCTGAGTAGCATATTTAGACAATCCTTATATCTATATTTCGTTCATACAATGTTTTTTGCCACGCCCACTTTTTGGGGGCGTTTTTAGTAAAAATTTTTGAAATCCGCCCACTGCCACGCCCCCTTTTTAGGAAAACTTATTTTTTGGCCAAACCGTAAGGAATTTCAAAAAAGTGTCTGAGTAGCATATTTAGACAATCCTAATATCTATATTTCGTTCATACAAAGTTTTTTGCCACGCCCACTTTTTGGGGGCGTTTTTAGTAAAAATCGCTTTTTGTCCAAATTTTAAAACTTTCGAAAAAAATTTTGATGCAAATACATCCGAAATGGTAATATAAACATTTTGTCCATAGATCATTTTCACCTACGCCCACATTTTGGGGGCGTTTTCTTACAAAAACCATTTGTATAACCCATCACAAGGCATTAGCAATAGAAATACGTTGTTTTTTGTCGAACCACACAAGATTTTGAGAAACTATCTAAGCAATATATTGTGAGAATGTCATAAGGCCTATATTTTGAGGATATTAATTTAAAGGATGGGATGGGATAGGGTATTCAACGATCCGCATAGCGGATTGTAGCCTCTCATATGTTTATACCCTATCCCATAGGGGGGTATATTAGTTTTGATACTTAGTTTGTAACATAGAGAAATAATTTTGCTACATATACCTCAAAGTATATGGATCGACTCAGAATCGCTAGCTGAGTCGAATAAGCCATGTCTGTCTGTCCGTCCGTCCGTCCGTCCGTCCGTCTGTCTGTTCGTCAGCGGTTTTTGGGCCTTAAATTTTGAGCTAGGATAATGAAATTTGGTATAGAGGATCCTCGTCCGTGCCACCAGAACAAGTGTAAAAATTTTTGAAATCCGCCCACTGCCACGCCCCCTTTTTAGGAAAACTTATTTTTTGGCCAAACCGTAAGGAATTTCAAAAAAGTGTCTGAGTAGCATATTTAGACAATCCTTATATCTATATTTCGTTCATACAATGTTTTTTGCCACGCCCACTTTTTGGGGGCGTTTTTAGAAAAAAACGCTTTTTGTCCAAATTTTAAAACTTTCGAAAAAACTTTTGATGCAAATACTTCCGAAATGGTAATATAAACGTTTTGTCTATAGATCATTTTCACCTACGCCCACATTTTGGGGGCGTTTTCTTACAAAAACCATTTGTATACCCCATCCCAAGGCATTAGCAATAGAAATACGTTGCTTTTTGTCGAACCACACAAGATTTTGAGAAACTATCTAAGCAATATATTGTGAGAATGTCATAAGGCCTATATTTTGAGGATATTAATTTAAAGGATGGGATGGGATAGGGTATTCAACGATCCGCATAGCGGATTGTAGCCTCTCATATGTTTATACCCTATCCCATAGGGGGGTATATTAGTTTTGATACTTAGTTTGTAACATGGAGAAATAATTTTGCTACATATACCTCAAAGTATATGGATCGACTCAGAATCGCTAGCTGAGTCGAATTAGCCATGTCTGTCTGTCCGTCCGTCCGTCCGTCTGTCTGTTCGTCACCGATTTTTGGGCCTTAAATTTTGAGCTAGGATAATGAAATTTGGTATATAGGATCCTCGTCCGTGCCACCAGAACAAGTGTAAAAATTTTTGAAATCCGCCCACTGCCACGCCCCCTTTTTAGAAAAACTCATTTTTTGGCCAAACCGTAAGGAATTTCAAAAAAGTGTCTGAGCAGGATATTTAGACAACCCTAATATCTATATTTCGTTCATACAAAGTTTTTTGCCACGCCCACTTTTTGGGGGCGTTTTTAGTAAAAAACGCTTTTTGTCCAAGTTTTAAAACTTTCGAAAAAATTTTTGATGCAAATACTTCCGCAATGGTAATATAAATATTTGGTCCATAGATCATTTTCACCTACGCCCACATTTTGGGGGCGTTTTCTTACAAAAACCATTTGTATACCCAATCCCAAGGCATTAGCAGTAGAAATACGTTGTTTTTTTGGCGAACCACAAAAGATTTTGATAAACTGTCTGAGCAATATATTGTGACAATGTCATTTTCTGTATTTCATCGCCATAAGGCCTATATTTTGAGGATATTTATAATAACGATGTGATGGGATAGGGTATCCAACGATCCGCACAGCGGATTGTAGCCTCTCATATGTTTATACCCTATCCCATAGGGGGGTATATTAGTTTTGATACTTAGTTTGTAACATAGAGAAATAATTTTGCTACATATACCTCAAAGTATATGGATCGACTCAGAATCGCTAGCTGAGTCGAATTAGCCATGTCTGTCTGTCCGTCCGTCCGTCCGTCCGTCCGTCCGTCCGTCTGTCTGTTCGTCACCGATTTTTGGGCCTTAAATTTTGAGCTAGGATAATGAAATTTGGTATATAGGATCCTCGTCCGTGCCACCAGAACAAGTGTAAAAATTTTTGAAATCCGCCCACTGCCACGCCCCCTTTTTAGAAAAACTCATTTTTTGGCCAAACCGTAAGGAATTTCAAAAAAGTGTCTGAGCAGGATATTTAGACAACCCTAATATCTATATTTCGTTCATACAAAGTTTTTTGCCACGCCCACTTTTTGGGGGCGTTTTTAGTAAAAAACGCTTTTTGTCCAAGTTTTAAAACTTTCGAAAAAATTTTTGATGCAAATACTTCCGCAATGGTAATATAAATATTTGGTCCATAGATCATTTTCACCTACGCCCACATTTTGGGGGCGTTTTCTTACAAAAACCATTTGTATACCCAATCCCAAGGCATTAGCAGTAGAAATACGTTGTTTTTTTGGCGAACCACAAAAGATTTTGATAAACTGTCTGAGCAACATATGAGAGGCTACAATCCGCTATGCGGATCGTTGAATACCCTATCCCATCCCATCCTTTAAATTAATATCCTCAAAATATAGGCCTTATGGCATTGAAATACAGAAAATGAAATTGTCACAATATATTGCTCAGACAGTTTCTCAAAATCTTGTGTGGTTCGTATTTCTATTGCTAATGCCTTGGGATGGGGTATACAAACGGTTTTTGTAAGTAAACGCCCCCAAAATGTGGGCGTAGGTGAAAATGATCTATGGACAAAATGTTTATATTACCATTTCGGAAGTATTTGCATCAACATTTTTTTCGAAAGTTTTAAAATTTGGACAAAAAGCGTTTTTTACTAAAAACGCCCCCAAAAAGTGGGCGTGGCAAAAAACTTTGTATGAACGAAATATAGATATTAGGATTGTCTAAATATGCTACTCAGACACTTTTTTGAAATTCCTTACGGTTTGGCCAAAAAATAAGTTTTCCTAAAAAGGGGGCGTGGCAGTGGGCGGATTTTAAAAATTTTTACACTTGTTCTGGTGGCACGGACGAGGATCCTATATACCAAATTTCATTATCCTAGCTCAAAATTTAAGGCCCAAAAACCGCTGACGAACAGACAGACGGACGGACGGACGGACGGACGGACGGACGGACGGACGGACGGACGGACGGACGGACGGACGGACGGACGGACGGACAGACAGACATGGCTAATTCGACTCAGCTAGCGATTCTGAGTCGATCCATATACTTTGAGGTATATGTAGCAAAATTATTTCTCTATGTTACAAACTAAGTATCAAAACTAATATACCCCCCTATGGGATAGGGTATAAATATATTGTGACAATGTCATTTTCTGTATTTCATCGCCATAAGGCCTATATTTTGAGGATATTTATAATAACGATGTGATGGGATAGGGTATCCAACGATCCGCACAGCGGATTGTAGCCTCTCATATGTTTATACCCTATCCCATAGGGGGGTATATTAGTTTTGATACTTAGTTTGTAACATAGAGAAATAATTTTGCTACATATACCTCAAAGTATATGGATCGACTCAGAATCGCTAGCTGAGTCGAATTAGCCATGTCTGTCTGTCCGTCCGTCCGTCCGTCCGTCCGTCCGTCCGTCCGTCCGTCCGTCCGTCCGTCCGTCCGTCCGTCCGTCCGTCCGTCCGTCCGTCCGTCCGTCCGTCTGTCTGTTCGTCAGCGGTTTTTGGGCCTTAAATTTTGAGCTAGGACAATGAAATTTGGTATATAGGATCCTCGTCCGTGCCACCAGAACAAGTGTAAAAATTTTTAAAATCCGCCCACTGCCACGCCCCCTTTTTAGGAAAACTTATTTTTTGGCCAAACAGTAAGGAATTTCAAAAAAGTGTCTGAGTAGCATATTTAGACAATCCTAATATCTATATTTCGTTCATACAAAGTTTTTTGCCACGCCCACTTTTTGGGGGCGTTTTTATTAAAAAACGCTTTTTGTCCAAATTTTAAAACTTTCGAAAAAAAATTTGATGCAAATACTTCCGAAATGGTAATATAAACATTTTGTCCATAGATCATTTTCACCTACGCCCACATTTTGGGGGCGTTTTCTTACAAAAACCGTTTGTATACCCCATCCCAAGGCATTAGCAATAGAAATACGAACCACACAAGATTTTGAGAAACTGTCTGAGCAATATATTGTGACAATGTCATTTTCTGTATTTCATTGCCATAAGGCCTATATTTTGAGGATATTAATTTAAAGGATATGATGGGATAGGGTATTCAACGATCCGCATAGCGGATTGTAGCCTCTCATATGTTTATACCCTATCCCATAGGGGTATATTAGTTTTGATACTTAGTTTGTAACATAGAGAAATAATTTTGCTACATATACCTCAAAGTATATGGATCGACTCAGAATCGCTAGCTGAGTCGAATTAGCCATGTCTGTCTGTCCGTCCGTCCGTCCGTCCGTCCGTCCGTCCGTCTGTCTGTTCGTCAGCGGTTTTTGGGCCTTAAATTTTGAGCTAGGATAATGAAATTTGGTATATAGGATTCTCGTCCGTGCCACCAGAACAAGTGTAAAAATTTTTGAAATCCGCCCACTGCCACGCCCCCTTTTTAGGAAAACTTATTTTTTGGCCAAACCGTAAGGAATTTCAAAAAAGTGTCTGAGTAGCATATTTAGACAATCCTAATATCTATATTTCGTTCATACAAAGTTTTTTGCCACGCCCACTTTTTGGGGGCGTTTATAGTAAAAAACGGTTTTTGTCCAAATTTTAAAACTTTCGAAAAAAATTTTGATGCAAATACTTCCGAAATGGTAATATAAACATTTTGTCCATAGATCATTTTCACCTACGCCCACATTTTGGGGGCGTTTTCTTACAAAAACCATTTGTATACCCCATCCCAAGGCATTAGCAATAGAAATACGTTGTTTTTTTGTCGAACCACAAAAGATTTTGAGAAACTGTCTGAGCAATATATTGTGGCAATGTCATTTTTTGTTTTTCATCGCCATAAGGCCTATATTTTGAGGATATTAATTTAAAGGATGGGATGGGATAGGGTATTCAACGATCCGCATAGCGGATTGTAACCTCTCATATGTTTATACCCTATCCCATAGGGGTATATTAGTTTTGATACTTAGTTTGTAACATAGAGAAATAATTTTGCTACATATACCTCAAAGTATATGGATCGACTCAGATTCGCTAGCTGAGTCGATTAAGCCATGTCTGTCTGTCCGTCCGTCCGTCCGTCTGTACGTCACCGATTTTTAGGCCTTAAATTTTGCGCTAGGATAATGAAATTTGGTATATAGGATCCTCGTCTCTGCCTACAGAACAAGTGTAAAAATTTTTGAAATCCGCCCACTGCCACGCCCCCTTTTAAGAAAAACTCAGTTTTTGACCAAACCGTAAGGAATTTTAAAAAAGTTTCTGAACAACATATTTAGACAATATTAATATCTATATTTCGTCCATATAAAGTTTTTTGCCACGCCCACATTTTGGGGGCGTTTTCAATAAAAAACTGTTTTCGGTCAAATTTTAAATTTTTCGAAAAAAATTTTGATGCAGAATCATTAACATTATTAATATGAACATTTCGTCTATATACCATTTTAACCCACGCCCACTTTTTGGAGCGTTTTTATATAAAAACCATTTTTATACACTACCCCATAATATATGCAAGAGAAAACCTTGTCTTTTGTAGAACCGTTAAAGTGTTTTGTAAGCAGTCTGAAGAATTTGTTGTCACTATATCATTTTTTCTATTTATCCACATCGTGTTTTTAGCCATGCCTCCCTTTTTGGGGATTTAAGTTTTATGGATAGGATGGGATAGGGTATTCAACGATCCGCACAGCGGATTGTAGCCTTCTCATATGTTTATACCCTATCCCATAGGGGGGTATATTAGTTTTGATACTTAGTTTGTAACATAGAGAAATAATTTTGCTACATATACCTCAAAGTATATGGATCGACTCAGAATCGCTAGCTGAGTCGAATTAGCCATGTCTGTCTGTCCGTCCGTCCGTCCGTCCGTCCGTCCGTCCGTCTGTCTGTTCGTCAGCGGTTTTTGGGCCTTAAATTTTGAGCTAGGATAATGAAATTTGGTATATAGGATCCTCGTCCGTGCCACCAGAACAAGTGTAAAAATTTTTGAAATCCGCCCACTGCCACGCCCCCTTTTTAGGAAAACTTTTTTTTGGCCAAACCGTAAGGAATTTCAAAAAAGTGTCTGAGTAGCATATTTAGACAATCCTAATATCTATATTTCGTTCATATAAAGTTTTTTGCCACGCCCACTTTTTGGGGGCGTTTTTAGTAAAAAACGCTTTTTGTCCAAATTTTAAAACTTTCGGAAAAAATTATGATGCAAATACTTTCGAAATGGTAATATAAACATTTTGTCCATACATCATTTTCACCTACGCCCACATTTTGGGGGCGTTTTCTTACAAAAACCATTTGTATACCCCATCCCAAGGCATTAGCAATAGAAATACGTTGTTTTTTGTCGAACCACACAAGATTTTGAGAAACTGTCTGAGCAATATATTGTGACAATGTCATTTTCTGTATTTCATCGCCATAAGGCCTATATTTTGAGGATATTAATTTAAAGGATGGGATGGGATAGGGTATTCAACGATCCGCATAGCGGATTGTAGCCTCTCATATGTTTATACCCTATCCCATAGGGGGTATATTAGTTTTGATACTTAGTTTGTAACATAGAGAAATAATTTTGCTACATATACCTCAAAGTATATGGATCGACTCAGAATCGCTAGCTGAGTCGAATTAGCCATGTCTGTCTGTCCGTCCGTCCGTCCGTCCGTCCGTCCGTCCGTCCGTCCGTCCGTCCGTCCGTCCGTCCGTCCGTCCGTCCGTCCGTCCGTCTGTCTGTTCGTCAGCGGTTTTTGGGCCTTAAATTTTGAGCTAGGATAATGAAATTTGGTATATAGGATCCTCGTCCGTGCCACCAGAACAAGTGTAAAAATTTTCGAAATCCGCCCACTGCCACGCCCCCTTTTTAGGAAAACTTATTTTTTGGCCAAACCGTAAGGAATTTCAAAAAAGTGTCTGAGTAGCATATTTAGACAATCCTAATATCTATATTTCGTTCATACAAAGTTTTTTGCCACGCCCACTTTTTGGGGGCGTTTTTAGTAAAAAACGCTTTTTGTCCAAATTTAAAAACTTTCGAAAAAAATTTTGATGCAAATACTTCCGCAATGGTAATATAAACATTTTGTCCATAGATCATTTTCACCTACGCCCACATTTTGGGGGCGTTTTCTTACAAAAACCATTTGTATACCCCATCCCAAGGCATTAGCAATAGAAATACGTTGTTTTTTGTCGAACCACAAAAGATTTTGATAAACTGTCTGAGCAATATATTGTGACAATGTCATTTTCTGTTTTTCATCGCCATAAGGCCTATATTTTGAGGATATTAATTTAAAGGATGGGATGGGATAGGGTATTCAACGATCCGCATAGCGGATTGTAGCCTCTCATATGTTTATACCCTATCCCATAGGGGGGTATATTAGTTTTGATACTTAGTTTGTAACATAGAGAAATAATTTTGCTACATATACCTCAAAGTATATGGATCGACTCAGAATCGCTAGCTGAGTCGAATTAGCCATGTCTGTCTGTCCGTCCGTCCGTCCGTCCGTCCGTCTGTCTGTTCGTCAGCGGTTTTTGGGCCTTAAATTTTGAGCTAGGATAATGAAATTTGGTATATAGGATCCTCGTCCGTGCCACCAGAACAAGTGTAAAAATTTTTAAAATCCGCCCACTGCCACGCCCCCTTTTTAGGAAAACTTATTTTTTGGCCAAACCGTAAGGAATTTCAAAAAAGTGTCTGAGTAGCATATTTAGACAATCCTAATATCTATATTTCGTTCATACAAAGTTTTTTGCCACGCCCACTTTTTGGGGGCGTTTTTAGTAAAAAACGCTTTTTGTCCAAATTTTAAAACTTTCGAAAAAAATGTTGATGCAAATACTTCCGAAATGGTAATATAAACATTTTGTCCATAGATCATTTTCACCTACGCCCACATTTTGGGGGCGTTTTCTTACAAAAACCGTTTGTATACCCCATCCCAAGGCATTAGCAATAGAAATACGAACCACACAAGATTTTGAGAAACTGTCTGAGCAATATATTGTGACAATTTCATTTTCTGTATTTCAATGCCATAAGGCCTATATTTTGAGGATATTAATTTAAAGGATGGGATGGGATAGGGTATTCAACGATCCGCATAGCGGATTGTAGCCTCTCATATGTTTATACCCTATCCCATAGGGGGGTATATTAGTTTTGATACTTAGTTTGTAACATAGAGAAATAATTTTGCTACATATACCTCAAAGTATATGGATCGACTCAGAATCGCTAGCTGAGTCGAATTAGCCATGTCTGTCTGTCCGTCCGTCCGTCCGTCCGTCCGTCCGTCCGTCCGTCCGTCCGTCCGTCCGTCCGTCCGTCCGTCCGTCCGTCTGTCTGTTCGTCAGCGGTTTTTGGGCCTTAAATTTTGAGCTAGGATAATGAAATTTGGTATATAGGATCCTCGTCCGTGCCACCAGAACAAGTGTAAAAATTTTTAAAATCCGCCCACTGCCACGCCCCCTTTTTAGGAAAACTTATTTTTTGGCCAAACCGTAAGGAATTTCAAAAAAGTGTCTGAGTAGCATATTTAGACAATCCTAATATCTATATTTCGTTCATACAAAGTTTTTTGCCACGCCCACTTTTTGGGGGCGTTTTTAGTAAAAAACGCTTTTTGTCCAAATTTTAAAACTTTCGAAAAAAATGTTGATGCAAATACTTCCGAAATGGTAATATAAACATTTTGTCCATAGATCATTTTCACCTACGCCCACATTTTGGGGGCGTTTTCTTACAAAAACCGTTTGTATACCCCATCCCAAGGCATTAGCAATAGAAATACGAACCACACAAGATTTTGAGAAACTGTCTGAGCAATATATTGTGACAATTTCATTTTCTGTATTTCAATGCCATAAGGCCTATATTTTGAGGATATTAATTTAAAGGATGGGATGGGATAGGGTATTCAACGATCCGCATAGCGGATTGTAGCCTCTCATATGTTTATACCCTATCCCATAGGGGGGTATATTAGTTTTGATACTTAGTTTGTAACATAGAGAAATAATTTTGCTACATATACCTCAAAGTATATGGATCGACTCAGAATCGCTAGCTGAGTCGAATAAGCCATGTCTGTCTGTCCGTCCGTCCGTCCGTCCGTCCGTCCGTCCGTCCGTCCGTCCGTCCGTCCGTCCGTCCGTCCGTCTGTCTGTTCGTCAGCGGTTTTTGGGCCTTAAATTTTGAGCTAGGATAATGAAATTTGGTATAGAGGATCCTGGTCCGTGCCACCAGAACAAGTGTAAAAATTTTTGAAATCCGCCCACTGCCACGCCCCCTTTTTAGGAAAACTTATTTTTTGGCCAAACCGTAAGGAATTTCAAAAAAGTGTCTGAGTAGCATATTTAGACAATCCTAATATCTATATTTCGTTCATACAAAGTTTTTTGCCACGCCCACTTTTTGGGGGCGTTTTTAGTAAAAAACGCTTTTTGTCCAAATTTTAAAACTTTCGAAAAAATTTTTGATGCAAATACTTCCGCAATGGTAATATAAACATTTTGTCTATAGATCATTTTCACCTACGCCCACATTTTGGGGGCGTTTTCTTACAAAAACCATTTGTATACCCCATCCCAAGGCATTAGCAATAGAAATACGTTGTTTGTTGTCGAACCACAAAAGATTTTGATAAACTGTCTGAGCAATATATTGTGACAATGTCATTTTCTGTATTTCATCGCCATAAGGCCTATATTTTGAGGATATTAATTTTAAGGATGGGATGGGATAGGGTATTCAACGATCCGCACAGCGGATTGTAGCCTCTCATATGTTTTTTTTTAAATTCATTTTTATTTTCTTTTATTAGTTTTGATACTTAGTTTGTAACATAGAGAAATAATTTTGCTATATATACCTCAAAGTATATGGATCGACTCAGAATCGCTAGCTGAGTCGAATTAGCCATGTCTGTCTGTCCGTCCGTCCGTCCGTCCGTCTGTCTGTTCGTCAGCGGTTTTTGGGCCTTAAATTTTGAGCTAGGATAATGAAATTTGGTATATAGGATCCTCGTCCGTGCCACCAGAACAAGTGTAAAATTTTTTGAAATCCGCCCACTGCCACGCCCCCTTTTAAGGAAAACTTATTTTTTGGCCAAACCGTAAGGAATTTCAAAAAAGTATCTCAGTAGCATATTTAGACAATCCTAATATCTATATTTCGTTCATACAAAGTTTTTTGCCACGCCCACTTTTTGGGGGCGTTTTTAGTAAAAAACGCTTTTTGTCCAAATTTTAAAACTTTCGAAAAAAATTTTGATGCAAATACTTCCAAAATGGTAATATAAACATTTTGTTTATAGATCATTTTCACCTACGCCCACATTTTGGGGGCGTTTTCTTACAAAAACCATTTGTATACCCCATCCCAAGGCATTAGCAATAGAAATACGTTGTTTTTTGTCGAACCACACAAGATTTTGAGAAACTGTCTGAGCAATATATTGTGACAATGTCATTTTCTGTATTTCATCGCCATAAGGCCTATATTTTGAGGATATTAATCTAAAGGATGGGATGGGATAGGGTATTCAACGATCCGCATAGCGGATTGTAGCCTCTCATATGTTTTAAATACTTTTTGTTTTGCAATAGAAGTAATGGAGAAAAGTATTTAAATTAGCATTGAATATTCTTCCTGACCGAAGGGGTCAGGTATACTATTCTCCTTCCCTTCTAAACCATTTATACTCAATTGATTATATATCAACAAGTTCTTATTTACAACTGCTTAAAGTTGTTGTCACTGCCTATTTTCCAAAATACTTGTTGGCACTATTTATACCCTATCCCATAGGGGTATATTAGTTTTGATACTTAGTTAGTAACATAGAGAAATAATTTTGCTACATATACCTCAAAGTATATGGATCGACTCAGAATCGCTAGCTGAGTCGATTAAGCCATGTCTGTCTGTCCGTCCGTCCGTCCGTCTGTACGTCAAAGATTTTTAGGCCTTAAATTTTGAGCTAGGATAATGAAATTTGGTATATAGGATCCTCGTCTCTGCCTACAGAACAAGTGTAAAAATTTTTGAAATCCGCCCACTGCCACGCCCCCTTTTAAGAAAAACTCAGTTTTTGACCAAACCGTAAGGAATTTTAAAAAAGTTTCTGAACAACATATTTAGACAATATTAATATCTATATTTCGTCCATATAAAGTTTTTTGCCACGCCCACTTTTTGGGGGCGTTTTCAATTAAAAACTGTTTTCGGTCAAATTTTAAATTTTTCGAAAAAATTTTTGATGCAGAATCATTAACATTATTAATATGAACATTTCGTCTGTATACCATTTTAACCCACGCCCACTTTTTGGGGGCGTTTTTATATAAAAACCATTTTTATACACTACCCCATAACAAATGCAGGAGAAAACCTTGTCTTTTGTAGAACCGCAAAATTGTTTTGTAAGCAGTCTGAAGAACTTGTTGTCACTATATCATTTTTTCTATTTTATCTACATCGTGTTTTTAGCCATGTCCCCTTTTTTGGGGATTTTAGTTTTATGGATAGGATGGGATAGGGTATTCAACGATCCGCACAGCGGATTGTAGCCTTCTCATATGTTTATACCCTATCCCATAGGGGGGTATATTAGTTTTGATACTTAGTTTGTAACATAGAGAAATAATTTTGCTACATATACCTCAAAGTATATGGATCGACTCAGAATCGCTAGCTGAGTCGAATTAGCCATGTCTGTCTGTCCGTCCGTCCGTCCGTCCGTCCGTCCGTCTGTCTGTTCGTCAGCGGTTTTTGGGCCTTAAATTTTGAGCTAGGACAATGAAATTTGGTATATAGGATCCTCGTCCGTGCCACCAGAACAAGTGTAAAAATTTTTAAAATCCGCCCACTGCCACGCCCCCTTTTTAGGAAAACTTATTTTTTGGCCAAACAGTAAGGAATTTCAAAAAAGTGTCTGAGTAGCATATTTAGACAATCCTAATATCTATATTTCGTTCATACAAAGTTTTTTGCCACGCCCACTTTTTGGGGGCGTTTTTATTAAAAAACGCTTTTTGTCCAAATTTTAAAACTTTCGAAAAAAAATTTGATGCAAATACTTCCGAAATGGTAATATAAACATTTTGTCCATAGATCATTTTCACCTACGCCCACATTTTGGGGGCGTTTTCTTACAAAAACCGTTTGTATACCCCATCCCAAGGCATTAGCAATAGAAATACGAACCACACAAGATTTTGAGAAACTGTCTGAGCAATATATTGTGACAATGTCATTTTCTGTATTTCATTGCCATAAGGCCTATATTTTGAGGATATTAATTTAAAGGATATGATGGGATAGGGTATTCAACGATCCGCATAGCGGATTGTAGCCTCTCATATGTTTTTATACCCTATCCCATAGGGGTATATTAGTTTTGATACTTAGTTTGTAACATAGAGAAATAATTTTGCTACATATACCTCAAAGTATATGGATCGACTCAGAATCGCTAGCTGATTCGATTAAGCCATGTCTGTCTGTCCGTCCGTCCGTCCGTCTGTACGTCACCGATTTTTAGGCCTTAAATTTTGAGCTAGGACAATGAAATTTGGTATATAGGATCCTCGTCTCTGCCTACAGAACAAGTGTAAAAATTTTTGAAATCCGCCCACTGCCACGCCCCCTTTTAAGAAAAACTCAGTTTTTGACCAAACCGTAAGGAATTTTAAAAAAGTTTCTGAACAACATATTTAGACAATATTAATATCTATATTTCGTCCATATAAAGTTTTTTGCCACGCCCACTTTTTGGGGGCGTTTTCAATTAAAAACTGTTTTCGGTCAAATTTTAAATTTTTCGAAAAAAATTTTGATGCAGAATCATTAAGATTATTAATATGAACATTTCGTCTATATACCATTTTAACCCACGCCCACTTTTTGGGGGCGTTTTTATATAAAAACCATTTTTATACACTACATGCAGGAGAAAACCTTGTCTTTTGTAGAACCGTAAAATTGTTTTGTAAGCAGTCTGAAGAATTTGTTGTCACTATATAATTTTTTCTATTTTATCCACATCGTGTTTTTAGCCATGCCCTCTTTTTTGGGGATTTTAGTTTTATGGATAGGATGGGATAGGGTATTCAACGATCCGCACAGCGGATTGTAGCCTTCTCATATGTTTTTGTTGTAAATTAGAACTTTTTGAAATACAAATCAACCATTATGGATAAGTAGCTTAGAACTTAGAAGTGAAGTGGGATAGTATTACCTTACCTCTTCGGTCAGGAAGACAATTCAATACAAATTTAAATACTTTTCTCCAGCACTTCTAACTTAGTTCTCCTTAATGAATGGTATATTATAACAGCTTGTTATAATAAACTACCGCTAAAAGTTGGTGTAAATAGATTTCGGGTTTGAGCTATATAGCGGACACTCTTAAATCTATGAATGTGATTTCCAAATAATTGTTTAAATCAAAATCTCTTGACAATAACTTAAGCGGTTGTAAATAACCATTTATAATAAGTGGGGTGGAAGTCCTGTGGACTATTTATTTGGGATGATAGCTTAGCTTACATGTATGCATATTA
Organism: Rhingia campestris; assembly: GCA_932526625.1. Lineage (NCBI taxonomy): Eukaryota > Metazoa > Arthropoda > Insecta > Diptera > Syrphidae > Rhingia > Rhingia campestris. The sequence goes on from OW052183.1 coordinate 76,947,515, forward strand.
TAATAAGTTCCTTTTTTATGAATTAACTCTGAAAATACTTTTTGTATTGCAATATCAAGTTTTTATTTTCTTTATTGTTTTGTTTAATTAAATAACAAATGAAATTACGCAGTATTATAATTTATATTAGAAGGTATAGTGTGCAACAAAGGAATGAAAACCTCCGTTTGGTGGTAAGCCATTCGAACCATTTTGCATTTTACATCCGTAATTTTAATTATTTTTGGTTTTCCTTTTTTTGAGTGGTCAATGTGATCTACACTGAATATATTAAAGCTCTTCGTCTCGAGCGGAATTATAAAAAAATTGTTTTTTTCGATAATTTCAATACAACATAATTTTATTTTACGACGGAATCATTGATAAATTATGTTAATGAGCCAAAACAATTTATTTTCCCTCGTTAGAAACCAACAGTTTGCTAAGTCTGTGCCAAGACAAAATTCTTTTAGCTGAATTTTCGAATAATAGTTGTATTCTTCTGACTTTAAAAACATATAAGAAGGCCCCAAAAAGTGGGAGTGGCAAAAAACTTTATATGAACGAAATATAGATATTACGATTCTCTAACTACGTTTCTCAGACACTTTTTCAAAATTATTTATGGTTTGGCCAAAAAATACGTTTTTCCAAAAATATACCCCCCATAGGGGGGTATATTAGTTTTGATACATAGTTTGTAACATAGAGAAATAATTTTGCTACATATACCTCAAAGTATATGGATCGACTCAGAATCGCTAGCTGAGTCGAATTAGCCATGTCTGTCTGTCCGTCCGTCCGTGTGTCCGTGTGTCCGTCCGTCCGTCTGTCTGTTCGTCACCGATTTTTGGGCCTTAAATTTTGAGCTAGGATAATGAAATTTGGTATATAGGATCCTTGTGCGAGTCACCAGAACAAGTGTAAAAATTTTTGAAATCCGCCCACTGCCACGCCCCCTTTTTAGAAAAACGTAATTTTTAGCAAAACCGTAAAGAATTTTAAAAAAGTGTCTGAACAGCATATTTACAGAATCGTAATATCTATATTTCATTCATATAAAGTTTTTTGCCACGCCCACTTTTTGGGGGCGTTTTCAATAAAAAACTGTTTTCGGTCAAATTTTAAATTTTTCGAAAAAATTTTTGATGCAGAATCATTAACATTATTAATATGAACATTTCGTCTTTATACCATTTTAACCCACGCCCACTTTTTGGGGGCGTTTTTATATAAAAACCATTTTTATACACTACCCCATAACAAATACAGGAGAAAACCTTGTCTTTTGTAGAACCGTAAAAGTGTTTTGTAAGCAGTCTGAAGAATTTGTTGTCACTATATCATTTTTTCTATTTTATCCACATCGTGTTTTAAGCCATGCCCACTTTTTTGGGGATTTTAGTTTTATGGATAGGATGGGATAGGGTATTCAACGATCCGCACAGCGGATTGTAGCCTCCTCATATGTTTATACCCTATCCCATAGGGGGGTATATTAGTTTTGATACTTAGTTTGTAACATAGAGAAATAATTTTGCTACATATACCTCAAAGTATATGGATCGACTCAGAATCGCTAGCTGAGTCGAATTAGCCATGTCTGTCTGTCCGTCCGTCCGTCCGTCCGTCCGTCCGTCCGTCTGTCTGTTCGTCAGCGGTTTTTGGGCCTTAAATTTTGAGCTAGGATAATGAAATTTGGTATATAGGATCCTCGTCCGTGCCACCAGAACAAGTGTAAAAATTTTTAAAATCCGCCCACTGCCACGCCCCCTTTTTAGGAAAACTTATTTTTTGGCCAAACCGTAAGGAATTTCAAAAAAGTGTCTGAGTAGCATATTTAGACAATCCTAATATCTATATTTCGTTCATACAAAGTTTTTTGCCACGCCCACTTTTTGGGGGCGTTTTTAGTAAAAAACGCTTTTTGTCCAAATTTTAAAACTTTCGAAAAAAATGTTGATGCAAATACTTCCGAAATGGTAATATAAACATTTTGTCCATAGATCATTTTCACCTACGCCCACATTTTGGGGGCGTTTTCTTACAAAAACCGTTTGTATACCCCATCCCAAGGCATTAGCAATAGAAATACGAACCACACAAGATTTTGAGAAACTGTCTGAGCAATATATTGTGACAATTTCATTTTCTGTATTTCAATGCCATAAGGCCTATATTTTGAGGATATTAATTTAAAGGATGGGATGGGATAGGGTATTCAACGATCCGCATAGCGGATTGTAGCCTCTCATATGTTTATACCCTATCCCATAGGGGGGTATATTAGTTTTGATACTTAGTTTGTAACATAGAGAAATAATTTTGCTACATATACCTCAAAGTATATGGATCGACTCAGAATCGCTAGCTGAGTCGAATTAGCCATGTCTGTCTGTCCGTCCGTCCGTCCGTCCGTCCGTCCGTCCGTCCGTCCGTCCGTCCGTCCGTCCGTCCGTCCGTCCGTCCGTCCGTCTGTCTGTTCGTCAGCGGTTTTTGGGCCTTAAATTTTGAGCTAGGATAATGAAATTTGGTATATAGGATCCTCGTCCGTGCCACCAGAACAAGTGTAAAAATTTTTAAAATCCGCCCACTGCCACGCCCCCTTTTTAGGAAAACTTATTTTTTGGCCAAACCGTAAGGAATTTCAAAAAAGTGTCTGAGTAGCATATTTAGACAATCCTAATATCTATATTTCGTTCATACAAAGTTTTTTGCCACGCCCACTTTTTGGGGGCGTTTTTAGTAAAAAACGCTTTTTGTCCAAATTTTAAAACTTTCGAAAAAAATGTTGATGCAAATACTTCCGAAATGGTAATATAAACATTTTGTCCATAGATCATTTTCACCTACGCCCACATTTTGGGGGCGTTTTCTTACAAAAACCGTTTGTATACCCCATCCCAAGGCATTAGCAATAGAAATACGAACCACACAAGATTTTGAGAAACTGTCTGAGCAATATATTGTGACAATTTCATTTTCTGTATTTCAATGCCATAAGGCCTATATTTTGAGGATATTAATTTAAAGGATGGGATGGGATAGGGTATTCAACGATCCGCATAGCGGATTGTAGCCTCTCATATGTTTTTTTTTCATTTCGTCTGACGAACTTAGGTAAAATAACAACGCCGAATCCATTTAATTTTTATACCCTATCCCATAGGGGTATATTAGTTTTGATACTTAGTTTGTAACATAGAGAAATAATTTTGCTACATATACCTCAAAGTATATGGATCGACTCAGAATCGCTAGCTGATTCGATTAAGCCATGTCTGTCTGTCCGTCCGTCCGTCCGTCTGTACGTCACCGATTTTTAGGCCTTAAATTTTGAGCTAGGATAATAAAATTTGGTATATAGGATCCTCGTCTCTGCCTACAGAACAAGTGTAAACATTTTTTAAATCCGCCCACTGCCACGCCCCCTTTTAAGAAAAACTCAGTTTTTGACCAAACCGTAAGGAATTTTAAAAAAGTTTCTGAACAACATATTTAGACAATATTAATATCTATATTTCGTCCATATAAAGTTTTTTGCCACGCCCACTTTTTGGGGGCGTTTTCAATTAAAAACTGTTTTCGGTCAAATTTTAAATTTTTCGAAAAAAATTTTGATGCAGAATCATTAAGATTATTAATATGAACATTTCGTCTATATACCATTTTAACCCACGCCCACTTTTTGGGGGCGTTTTGAGCATTCGTATGACCAATCTCAATACGTTCGTTCGTAAGAAGAATCACGTAATTGTTGTTCGTACGATTGCCGATCCGTTCACGGAGGACGCGATTCGACCCTGAATTTTGAATCCGTACGTTTTTCGCAAACCGTCCTTGGGAATATATTTGTGTTGCTTACATAATTGAATTCTCCTATCGTTGTGCACTTCAGGCAGCCCTGGTGTGCTTTAAAGTTTGCAACTCCTGCAAGAAAAAAATAATGAAACTGTGACTGAAAGCATTTCTTTGGGTGTTCATAATACTTCTGAATGATAACAATGCTTACCTTTTATATATGCTCTTGCTGGTGAATCGCAAATAATGCAACGCAATTGCACTGTTTTGGTCATTGGTCATCGCTGTTTTCATTTCGTTGACGAATGGCGAGAGAAATGCTTGTAAGTCACTGCATTTTGCGGTTCCACAATAAATACCAATCACCAATCTGGCATTTCGTTGATGGTAAACAAAATGGGCCAAAATTCTACTTTGGAACTATTGACAATAGGTAAACCGTCCATGTTTATATTTACCGAAATCGTTTTAGATTCATTTATGTTTCGAAATATGCATTGAAGGCACTTCTCGAGACCATGGTGCCAATATGATCCACCATTACCTATTTTAGAAGTAATAATTTCTTGGGGAGTTCTCAAGAGAGTTCGCGGATCTTCTGGCAAGACGTCTCTGATGCTGGTGTTAAAAAGTTTGATGAGGTCCTTCAACGGCGTGTGTGTTATTTGAAGCTGGATCGCCCATTCTCTTAAATGAGATTTGAGTTTCCTATTCTTCTCCATTTCAGATTCGTCCTCATTTGATGGTGTATCATTTGCAGCTTCCGCGCTTGGTGTTAAAATATCTTAAAATAAAACGAATTATGTACATATAACTATTAACAAACAGCTTTGTGTGCCAGGAATGGACATAACTGTAAGAATACGTAAAATATGAAAAAAAAGTACCTTGAACCTCTAAAGTTTTTCTGCTCTCATTGGAATCAATTATAGTTGATGAAGAAAACTCTTCCACATTAATATCCTGGGGATTGTTGATGACCGATTGATTTTGATCAACAATCACAGCGAGAGTTGTTCTTGTTTTTTTTTCTTATATTGTTGAAACTCCGCTGTGCGGATCGTTTAATACCCTATCCCATCCCATCTGTAAAACTAATATCCCCAAAATGTGGACATGGCTTAAAACACGATGGGGATTAAATATAGAAAATAACAATGTCACAACAAATTTTACGGTTCTACAAAAGACAAGGTTTTTCTTTTTTCTTTTTAAAAAGAGGGCGTGGCAGTGGGCGGATTTCAAAAATATTTAAACTTTTCCTGCTGGGAGCAACAAAGAGCACGTGTACCAAATTTTATAACTCTAGCCCAAAATTTAAGGCCCAAAAACTGGTGATGTATGGAGGGACGGACAGACATGGCTTAATCGATCCAGCTAGCGATTCTGATTCTATCTAAATTATCTAAATTATTTCTGTGTTACAAACTATGTATCAAAACTAATATATCCCTATGCGATAGGGTATAAAAAGGAACCCCATTTGGTGACTATACAGTATACACCAGCGGCGGGGCGCCCATAGATGCTGTGGATGCTGCGCACCCCAACGATTTACAAAAATTGTGCACCTTATCTTTTTACTTTTCCCATGAATTTTGCAATATGATAAAATAGTGCCACCTTTACTTCATATTAGACAAATATGCGACCCATTAGTTTTGCACTAACCAAACTAATTCATCCCATTAACTCACGTTCCATTTTTAATTCCGTAGGTTCATTTTGTTCATTTGGATGCTCATACGAGTACAGCTTTTCTAGCGCATGCGCAGTGCCATCGCAAAAAATTTCCCTTTAGCTTTTGCGCCAAATCACGACGGTTAATTTGCATTAGTATTGGTGAAATGGATTCTACATTAAGAGAAGCATCCAAGTGCAGATATTCTTCGCAGTTCACTTCGTCTTCGGTTTTTTCTTTAAGTTTTTCAATGGAGTTAACGAACTTGAATGTAAATAATAATTGCAATTGTTTTATTGAACAACTGCTGACTAAAAGTTTCAGTTCATTGTCGTTTTTGGAAAAAGAAACAATTATCAAAAGCGAGAAACCTTCCCCATTATTAAACATAACATCAAATACCAAAAAGTTCAAGAGACATTTTAATGCAGCAATTTACAAAACTATCTCCTGGATATGCGGATGTTCAAATCTTTCAAAATTATTATACTCCCAAAGTCATATCGATGCTCAAATAAAGCTAAAAAAGGTTTGGCAAAGAATTGAATTTTCGTTAAGTGAGCAATATAAAATAAGTGTTGAAAACTATAATAAAGAAGTTACAGCAAACAGGTACATAATTACCAAATTAATTGATGTAGTTTGCTTTTTGTCGAAACAAGAATTGGCTTTTAGAGGGCACAATGAAAGTGTTGATTCAAACAATCGAGGCAATTATGTTGAGCTGTTATATTTTATAAGTGATTCAGATATTGTGCTCTAAACCCATTTAAGTCTTTCAAAAGTTTTCAAAGGAATTTCAAATGACATTCAAAATGATTTAATTGGTTCGGTTTCAAAAGTTTTAATATCCGAGATACAACAAGAAATTTAAACAGCTAAGTTTGTGTCTGTTTTTGTGGACGAATCGACTGATATTTCCGCCAAGTCTCAACTTTCAACGGTTTTTCGGTACATCGATTCCAACGAATCTGCACAGGAAAGATTTATTGGATTTTTGGATGTAAGCCAGGATAGGACCGCTAAAGGTTTGTTTGCTCAAATTGAAAACCAGTTGAGAAACTGGTCGCTCAAACGTACGATGGTGCTGCCGTCATGGCTGGAGAACACAATGGGCTTCAGAAGGAAATCAAAGACATTTGCCCCAGTGCTATATTTGTTCATTGTTATGCTCATAAGTTAAATTTAGTACTGTCTCAATCGATTAATGATGTACCCGGGTGCAGCCGGATCTTTCAAACACTAACATCTTTTTCTTCATTTTTTTGTAAGTCATCCAAACGAATTTGTGCTCTTGACAGTGAAATAAAACAACGTTTTCCAACGGCAGCCCCTACACGTTGGAATTACAGCTTTCGAATCTTAAATATGGTTAAGCAATATAAAGCTGAGCTAGGCAACATATTTGGAAGCATGCTTAATGACGCAGATCAGTGGGACTCGGACACAATAATAAAGGCCAGGGGACTGAAGCATTATCTTAACGACCTGGAATTTGCTTTTTATTTGGAACTTTTTTCGTCAGTGTTTGATAGTGCTAACATCTTATATGACATACTTAAAAAAAATCATTTGATATTGACTTTTGCTCTAAAGAAGTTAACAATTTTGTTGAGCTTTGAAGAATGAAAAGAAATGACTTTGATTCTATGTGGCATTTTCTAGAACAGCATAATACAGAAAACAACACTAGAAAGCGTAAATTTATCAGTCACGATGAAAAAAAAATTCTTTAGAGATAAATTTATGCTCATAATTGACACATTTATAAAAAACGCTATTGATCGGTTTGCTGAAATTAATAAACTGCAATTTATCGCCCTGTTGGACTTAATTCGTTTTAAAGACTTTCAAAAGCAATTTCCTGAAATTCTTAGCTTGCAACAATATTATGGAACATTTTTCGACTTTCAAAAACTAAAGAGCGAGCTTTCCTATGTGTACTCTTCAACAAATTTCAGTGGGTTAAGGACATTGCAATCAATAAAACATTATATAGTGAGCAATGATTTAATAATAAAGGTCTATTAAGAGTACAACTTAATAGACCTTGTGGTCACCATCCCTACAACCAGTGCATCAGTGGAGCGGTCAATATCCACAATGAAGCGCGTTAAAACCTATTTAAGGAGCACACAATCTCAGGATAGACTATCATCTTTAGCACTGTTATTGAAAAGCAACTTTTAAACTCAAATCATCGGATAATTTGTATAGTAGAGTTATAGATGACTTCTCTAAAAAAGAGTCCCGCATTGTTCTTAAATATAAATGAGGCCTTTTACTTAACTTTTCTCTTTAAATAAAAATTTGAAAACGAATTTTTCTAATGTGAATTATAATTAATTTTTTTGTAAGCTTTATTATTTCCAGCAGCATCCCTTATACTTATGGCGTTTTCCATTGGGAAATCTTGATTTTGATCTGAAATTTGATCTTTTTGAGTGTCAATGGAACACGATTCAGATTTATTTTTTTTGTCATTGTATTGGTGTCATTTCGTGTCTGTGAAGTTAGCGTCGGTGTAGCTGCCAACATTAAAAACATAACAAACATTTGAAAATACAAAAATTATCTTCATTTAATTCATTCAATCAATTTAATAGTTCACGTATAACTTTCTTTTCTGTGTCTATATCCATTATTAATATCTAAACCCAAAGCACTCTTGTTTTTCACAACCGAAGTAAAAAATCAAAATGAAAATTACTCTTGTCAAACTGACAGCTATCATTGGTAAATTGGTAAATCTGCCGAAAAATTCAGATTTGCAAAATTGATCTCTGATAAAAAAAATCAATTTTTTCGCCCAACAACAACTGTCAAAATCGGTCTTCAGATCAAAAAAAAAATTGATTTTTTTCCCAATGGAAAACGCCTTTAGATGCACGCCACGCCACTGGTATACACCATACGTCAGTGCTACTACATTTACCCGCGTTCCGGAGTGGCAGCAACAGCGACACCTCATACACAAATCGTGAAGTCTGTACACCAACCCCAGGAACACACCAACATGATCCACAAAAGTCAGCTGAGTTCAACTCCAACAACATCCACGGAAGTTAGCAGTATCCAAGTTTTTCACTATCATCAACATCCATTCTTCCTACATAAATTTGGAAATACAGTGAGAAGCCTATCGAAAAAAATATTAGAAATATAAAAAAAAAAACTTTTACAAAAAAAAAAAAATTTTAAGCAATAAATTTTTAATATATATTACAAATTAATTTTTTATATTTATATTGGAATTGAATTGAAATTTGTTTTAATTGTATATCATTTTGTTTCCACCGAGTGTTACTTTTATAAAATTCGCTATTCCGGTAAATATTCGGTAATTTTCAATTTATTTTTTCATACGGTTAACCGCAACTCGTGGCGTTACGATAGCGGGTTCCCGGTTTATCTCCAACCAATAAATTTTCGTGTCTTCAGTCAATAAAATGTTTCTTTTAATTTCATTTTCATTTGAAGTCGTGTTACTAGACTTTAAATTTCCATGCAGGTTTAATAAATGTGCTAAAAGTCTTCTCCGACTCTAATCACCAGTTGTTTTACCAATTTTTAACCAACTTATTCAATATTTTTTATTGTTTACTTGACTTACTTCGAATTTACACTATCCCATAGGGGTTGTTGGATCCTTCCAACTATATTGGCGTCCATACCAGGACGACTGTGCTCTTTTAGAGGCTATTAAACCAGTCCGTTTTTTGGTTGTGTCGTTTTAATTTACAAAACGTTTTTACAATATACATACATTTTTAGTTTTATAAATTTATTTCACTTACTCTGCTCTTCTCGGTGCACCTGGCTAGTAGTCGTCCATGGAAATGAATTTCTTTTTATTTTATGTAAAGGCGTCTAGTGGGGAAAAATCAGGTTTACCAATTTTACAGTTTTAGTTCCATGGACAGCCGTTTGCCAGTGTCTCCAAGAAGAATATAAAGGCATAAACACATTAATTTGATTTTCTTTTACTTTATTATAAAAGTATGCTTTGGGTAGCAACATTCCACCCCCAGTGAATCGCATAGGAAGATTCACCAACTATATCCAGCTTTGCGAGCTTGGAAACTGGTCTTCGTAAAGTTCCTGTAGAAGTCTTCACTGAGCTGATCTGACCTGGCTGTCAGGCGCTGGAAACACCTTGATGATTCTACCACGTTTCCACTCTCCTCTCCTCTTTCGTTCTCGTTACAGACAACAACAATATCCCCCACCTCTAACGGCTTAGTCGGTTGATGCCATTTAGTTCTACGCACAAGAGTAGGAAGATACTCAAGTACCCATCTCTTCCAAAACGTTTGTTTGAGTTGCTGCACTATATGCCATTGTTTACGAAGATGTGTACCACTACCAACCTGCGGCGTTTGAACGTAGTTTGGATACCCTAGCAAAAAATGATTTGTCTATAGAAAGTATAGGCAAATGTGTAAGAGGTCTTGAATTTACCAAATTTTTAGCATCAAATAGTAGACTCTGAAGCGTTTCGATTTGTGGAGCCTTTTCCCTTAATGTAACTGATAAAACATTTTTTACGCATCTTACCATTCTCTCCCATACTCCGCCCACTGATGAATTCCCAGGTGTGTTGAAGATCCACTTAATGCCACGTCGCGTACATTCATCCTGGAGTCCTCTCTCGACTAAGATCTACTCCTTCCTACTTGCTCTAATAAAATTTGTGCCACAGTCGCTTCTCAAGTGTACTGGAACACCTCGATGATTCACAAAATTAAGCAAGCACATGATTAGGTACTGCATCCGTCGACAAATCCTTGGCCACTTCAAGATGTATTCCGCGTATCGACAAATAAGTGAACATTGCGACCCATCTTTTTTCTTGTCGACGTCCTATGGTTATTTGAATTGGGCCGAAGTAGTCAATACCCGTGTATGAAAATGGCCGAACGTATGCCGTGAGACGGTCAGCTGGTAATCATCTCATTTGTGGCGATTCCGGTATGGCTGACAAGTTCTTGCAGAGTTGGCACGTTGACTTTGCCGTTCGAACCAGTCGGCGAAGGTTTGGAATCCAGAATTTCGAACGTATTGCACACACTATTGTTTCTTGGTTCTGGTGGAGAAACATTTTATGATAATATTGAATTATCATTTTCGTCATTATATCTGACTTCGATAAAATAATAGGCCTCCTGGTATTAGCTGCTTAGTGCGTTGCGTTGTCAATGCGACCACCTACTCTCATAATGTTTTCTTTATCTAAGACCGGCGTCAGATTATAAATTGGACTTCTTTTAGAAACTTGTGTTTTGGATAAAAGGATCCGCATCTACTTTGAAAACACCTTCTTCTGTACTAGTGTACACATTAGTTTTTCGACAGATCTAATCTCATCTTACTTACGTTGGCTCTGGTAGCTCTTACGTTGGCTCTGGTAGCATCGTCGGCTGGATTTAATGTCCCTGGTACCCACATCCAATTCCTTTCTTCCGAGTCCTCCAGGATTTCGGATATACGATGAGCGACAAACTGCTTGTACGCCCTACTGTCCGATCTTATCAAATGGATCACTTTCGAATCAGACCAAAATGTGGTTCGGCTCGGCTGGAGATCATGTCCACTCAGTATTATATTTTTTACGCGAACAGCAGCTTGGAGTTCGAGCCTTGGTATAGAGAGGACCTTAATGGGGCTGCATCTTGTCTTATCCAGAATAAATACAATGTCGACTTGGTTTCCATACTTTATACGCCAGTGTCCAACGGCAGAATAGGCGACCTCACTGGCGTCCACAAATAAATGCAGTTGAACATCGGCATTCGTATCCATTATGACCGAGTTGTAACATCTGGGGACTTTAAACTGTTTTATTTCGTCTAGCCGTTTATACCAGTCGTACCATTGACGATAAATATTTTTTGGAATTGGATCATTCCACCCGACGTTGACTCTCCATAACTCTTGCAATAATAGTTTCGATTTAATAATAATATTCGCCAAAAAACCCAAGGGGTCGAATATCGATATTGTTATACTCAGCACTTGACTTTTCGTCGGTGTTTGGGATTCAAAAAATGTCTAATGAATTTTTTATTTAATCCGCATTAATTGTTAATACTTGCCAATATCAAGAAACCATACCCTATTACACTAATGTTATTTTATAGTTCGACTATTGCTATATTATCATTTGAAATGTTATCAATGCTAAAAAATCAGTTATTTACAATTGTTCCCCTTTTTTACATAAGTGCCTCTCGAATTTGATTTAACGGGCTTGCATTCTGCAATGCACTCACTTGAAGAGAGTTAAATAGTATGTACATATTGGAGCTTTATTTTACATAGAAGATCGGGAACAGTGTACACTTTTATGAACTTTCTGTAACCTTCTTCTTAGTTGGACACTCAAGAAATAAGGTTGTATAGTTTCGAACCAATAAATTGTATTCCCACTTTTAAATAAAAAAAAAAAAAACAAAACTCATTTGAACCTTTTTACTGCCGACGTAAGATTTGTTCTTATTGTTTTGTACGCTGCATATTCGGGAAAACAAAATTCATCGGTTGCAGCCCTTGACTGTTTGTTCGCTCGCGCTCTGTAGTTAATTATGCTAAATCAAAATCATTGGTCCTTCGGTAGCCGTATGCAATAAATTTGATTGAACCTGTGTGAAAATTAATCTTTATCGGAATATCACGTGTGTTTGAGAACAATACAAATTCATGTGCTCGCTCAGTTATATATTGCTTAAAAATAGTTTAGTCCCTCGTCGAAATTATTTCTTTATTTTTTGCGATTTATTCTGATTTGAGGTAGAGTGATATTCTACACTGGGTTAATTGATTAAGACTTTCGTGGCCGATTAATTAAGTTTGTATCAAAATGAGTTCTCTACAATTGCGCGGTCATGCAAAAGCTAGCATTACACGAGCTGGAGTTTTTAGCGAAAATATAACGGATGATGTAGGTATTGAGATGTTGGAAGTTAGATTGGCTAAGTTAGAAATTTCTTGGAAGGAATTTTCGTGTCATCATTTGGCAAGCTTGGATAGTATAGCAGAAAAAGATGCTGAAGAATTTACTCAGGAATTCGGTGAGTACGAGGAAAAATATTTCAATGCAAACGCGAAATTAACAAAGGCTCTTCGTAAACGAATTGGTGCTGAGAAGCAGAAAGGTGTATTAGAGCAGCTTGCAGAACAACAGTCCACGTTTTTAAATAAAATAAATTCCTCTGGATCGTCATATGTAAGCCTTCCAAAAATTTCTATAACTCCTTTTTCCGGTAACTACAAAGATTGGCCCACCTTTCGCGACATGTTCATCGACTCAGTTGACAGTAATGACAATTTGACTTCAACACAAAAGTTTCACTTTCTGAAATCGTTTTTGAGAGATGAAGCGGCTGATCTAATAAGCCATATTCCACCAACAGACGCTAATTATGTTGGAGCGTGGGAAAAACTCGAAAAACGTTATAACCGTGTTAATTTGTTGGTGCATTCCTTAATTCAGTCTTTTGTTTCGTTGCCTTCTATTGTAATTATGCAGCATCTGCAACTCTAGGGTAATTAGGGTAAAAGCACAACCACACGGAACTACGTTTCTTACAAGAGTGAACTTTATTCAATTTAATTTTAGCTTACGACTACGTTACATTACGTTTTATGGAATGGGTGCATTCAGCATTAATTATGGTAATTGTTCTTTAGACCATTATAAACTTAACATTTGATGGTATAATATATAACACCCCCATTCTATGATAGAACAATCTATCTTAATATTAAACAAGATTAAATTCATTATATTTCGAAAGTTTACTAACTCCATACCTATACAATACAAAATAACTTATAATTTCGAAATAATTTGTTTATAAAGTACAACTTAAAGTTAAGGTATTGGTATCAAATTCAATTGTACGACTTGTGAAACATTTTAAATAAACTAATGCATTTTATATATCAAGCCTATCAGGAGGTTTAATTTTATTTCTTGGTCTTAATGACCTTTCTGAAAGAACAGTTTCAACCTGTCTAGACTTTTTACCAGAACTAGTGCTTTCGGTAACTGTCAACGTTTCTGCAGTTAAGTTATCACTCACATTATCGTTACCTTTGCTTTCGCACACCACGGATGTTGGTTGCAATTCGGCTGATTCAGAAACAATAGATGAATCATGGCTACAAGTAATTATAGGCAAATCTGAATTCGCTTTCGAGTTAGTGTCATTGTTCTGCTCTAAACCCGAATCTTCTCTGCTTAGAACTGAATTGGAGTTATCGAAATCCAAACTCATTCTCCTAGCATGTCCCTCGAAAAACGTACCTACTTTCATCAGTTGATTACTGTGCCTTTTTGTTATTCTACCCGTGGTTGAGTCCTCACAAACGTAAACCGAAGAACCTAACTTCTTTCTCACAAATCCAGGGTTCCAACCTTTATGTAGTGGATTTTTATAATCCCTCATATACACCTGCTCACCCTCATCAAAAAATTTGCTTACCACCCGACCCTTATTGTAATTTCGACACTGAGAATTTCGACACTGAGCATCGTTACTATTTTTAACGATTGGGCGCAAGCGATCAAAGCTAGACGAAACGTGAGCTTTCAAAACTAAAGCTGAGGGTTTTTCGCCCGTTGTAGAATGGACAGCATTTCGGTATCCGAACAAATACCTTTGAAGTTGCGTATTTAACGGTAAGTTACTCTCCCGGACCATTTTCTTTAAAGATGCTTTAAAACTTTTCACTGAGTTTTCCGCAGCACCGTTACTAGCAGGATGAAAAGGTGGTGAAGTGATATGGTCTATACCGTTTATTTTACAAAAATACTTAAACTCTGTAGAAGTAAAAGGAGTTCCGTTGTCTGAAACTAGAGTTTTCGGCAGTCCAAACCTTGCGAATATCTCTCTTAACTTCATTAACGTATTTTTGGTATCAGCCCTCACTACCTCGAAAATCTCTGGCCACTTGCTGTATGCATCTGTTGCAATCAAAAACATACGATTTTGAAATGGTCCTGCGTAGTCTACATGCACACGTTCGAAAACTAGATTTGTACTAGGCCATTTTGTTAAGCTAACCTTCGGCTGTTCCGACCTGTTCTCAACGCACAATTTACAACTCTTCGATAATAGTTCGATATCGTTGTCCAAATTTGGCCACCAAAAATAAGAACGGGCAATACCCTTCATTTTTGTAACACCCAAATGTGTTGCATGCAACTCTTTTAAAATAGCAGACCTCAACTTGCAAGGAATTATTACCCTGTAGCCCCACATGATGACTCCATCTTCTATACTCAACTCGTTCTTCTTTCTGAAATATGGTTTAATATCATCATCTGCACTTTCTGGCCATCCATTCTGGATATTTCTAAACACTTTGCCTAAAATTTTGTCACATCTAGTCTGATTTCTGATTTGTATAACCCCTACTGGTACAAACTCTTCTACCCAATTGATATATTCAAATTCTAACTCTTTATCCTTTTCTGCATCTTGATTCACTTTCAATGGAAGTCGTGATAGGCCATCAGCTGCTGCATTTTCTGTACCTTTAATATATTTTAACTCGTAATTAAAATTTGCGAGGTACCTAGCCCATCGTTGAAGACGTCTAGCAGCCATGATTGGAATACCCTTATTTTCACCAAACAGTGCTAACAACGGTTTGTGATCAGACTTGATGCAAAAACGCCTACCAATAAGATACTCTTCAAATTTGTGAACACCCCAATATATCGCCAAAGCTTCTTTTTGAATGACCGCGTAGTTGCGTTCGGCTTTGAAAAATGTTCGCGAAGCGAACGAAATTGGTCGTTCACACCCATCCGGCATCTTATGAAGCAAAACTGCACCAATGCCGTATTCTGATTCATCACATGCTAGAACTACTTCTAATTTTGGATTGAACTGAACGAGAACCTTATCTGAAACTAATGCCTTTTTTGCTCTTGTAAACGCTTCTTCACAATCTTTTTTCCAAATAAACTCAACACCTTTTTGAAGAAGACGATATAACGGAGTTAGCAGGCTAGATAAATTTGAAATAAATTTACCATAATAATTAACCATGCCAACAAAAGCTCTAACCTCCGTTATATTGCTGGGTCTAGGTGACTCCACCATTGCTCTAACCTTATCCGGATCTTTGCGTAATCCGTACTTGCTGACAACGTAGCCCAGGTATCTAATCTCTGGTTGAAGAAATACGCACTTGGATTTATTCAACTTGAAACCTGATTTTAAAAGAGTGTTTAAAACCATTTTTAAGTTTTTTACGTGTTCATCAAAATTTTTACCCGTAATTACTATGTCATCCAACAAATTAACCGTGCCATTGCAACCTTGCAATGTTTTCTCAAGCTCTCTTTGAAAAATTTGTGAAGCTGGCTTAATACCAAAAGGTAAGCGACATACTCTGAAAATGCCCTTATGAGTACTCCAAGACAGCTTCCTACTAGTATCCTCATCAACTACCAACTGATTATAAGCTGACGTCAAGTCTAACTTTGTAAATAATTCTCCTCCCTCTAACTTATGTAGGATATCGGAGATCAAAGGAACTGGGTGATTTTCATCTACCAAATGCTCGTTCAGAGTCACTTTATAATCTGCGCACACCCGCACTTCCCCATTCGACTTCAGCACAGGAACTAAAGGAGTGCCCCATTCCGCATTTTCGATTCTCTGAATGATCCCTTCTTTTTCTAAAATCACTAATTGACGTTCCACCTGTTCCCGGAAAGCAAACGGTATTTTTCTGGGCTTACAAAACTTTGGTCTAGCATTAGGCTTTAAATGCAGAGATATTTCCGCGTTTTTATATTCGCCAAGTTTTCCGTCAAATAAATCAGGAAACTGATCAAAAATTTCATTAGCTAAACTCTGTTTTTTTTCTTTGGATTCTACGAAATGCCCACTAATGATCTCTTTTCCGCCTACAACCCATGTAATGCCTAATTGCTGCATAATGTCGCGGCCTATTAATGGTTTCTTATTCCCGACCTTTACGTCCACCACTTGAAACCGACCCCAGATCCGCCTACCCATGAATTCTACTTCTATATTTACACTACCGATTGGCATCAGCAAACCACCATCGTAGTTGCGCAAGCAAACGTCACTTTCGTTTAACAAACTTTTCGCATCAATCCTTTTTAAAATGCACATTGGCAACACCGAAGCACCAGCACCTGAATCTATTTCGACTTTCACTTTATACTTATTAAGCAGTATCTCAATAATAATTGGATTGTTACCATCAGAAAAATTATGTAATTCTATATTTTTATCTATATCTAAATTATAATTATCTTTAATTTTGTTTTTGCATGCAAACTCTATATGTCCTTTTCTATTACATTTTCTACAAATGAATGTTTTATATTTACATGTTTTAAATATGTGGCCATTTTTACCACAAGCATAGCATGCCTTGTCATTCCTCTCACTCGTCGGCGTCGGCCGCAACTCTCGTCGTAGATTCAGCTTCTCCTCTTCTTTTCGATGCTCCGATCTGTTGTCCCTCTTTCGCTCGTACTTCTGCTTCTGCAGTCTATATACACTTGTCTCTTTCTCCTTTGTGGCTGTTTCCTTTTGTAAAGCCACCTTCACGAAATCCGTTAACGTTTTCTCCACGTCCTCCTCACAGACGCGATCCAAAATTGACCCGTTTATCAGTCCCGTTATGAAGCGATTTTTAAGATTGTCGTCCAACGTGGCACCAAATTTGCAGTGCATTGCCACACTTTTAAGACGCACTAACCACTCGCCTTCCTCATGCCCTTGCCTCAAATTGAAGAACTCAATTCTCTTTCTTATCACCGATGACGCAGTTTCGAATTGCTCCCTCATGCGACTCATTAACGATTTATAGTCCAAGTCCTTAGGTTTTAGTGGGAACACAGTTTCCCTTACTACCTCATAAGCTCTTTGGCTTATGGTAGTTAACACCACTGGAACACGACGCTCGTCCTCGATGTAATTGGCCACAAAATATTGCTCCAACCGCTCCTCATAAATTGCATAATTGTCTTCTAAATTAAAAGACGGCACACATCCCACGTGTCCTGCACTACGCACTATCGACGTGTTAGACGCCATTTGCCCATTGTCCTGTGTGTCTGGCATTTTTCTTTAATTAAAAATTATACACCACACACTGCTTACACGAGATATATATAATTTTTTTTTTTTTTGCCTCGTCGCCAATATTGTAATTATGCAGCATCTGCAACTCTAGGGTAATTAGGGTAAAAGCACAACCACACGGAACTACGTTTCTTACAAGAGTGAACTTTATTCAATTTAATTTTAGCTTACGACTACGTTACATTACGTTTTATGGAATGGGTGCATTCAGCATTAATTATGGTAATTGTTCTTTAGACCATTATAAACTTAACATTTGATGGTATAATATATAACACCTTCGATGACTTCAACGAATTTCAATATTCTTCGTAAAATAACGGACGGTGCTGATGAAGTCATTCGCGGTCTTGAGGCGGCAAACAAAACAAATCGTGATCCATGGCTTATTTTTTTGCTTCTTAATAAATTGGATGAAGATACTCGCCATGCTTGGGCTAAGGAAATAGGTTCAAGGGATAATTGTTCAATACAGGAATTAATTGACTTCCTTGGGTTACGTTGTGATGCCTTTGAGTTGTGCAAACCTATGAACATTTCGGGATTATCGCGTAAAAAACAATCGGTGTCTATACGAACACCGAATCTCCGAATCTCGTGAACAGCATACAAAATGCCCTAAGTGCAAAGGTGACCATTTTTTGTCACAATGTTCTGTATTTCTTGGACTTAGTATAGATTCTCGTCGAACATTTGCTAAAGAGAATTCATTGTGTTTTAATTGTCTTCGCTCAGGTCATGCATCGCACAAGTGCTATAGTCATTCGCGTTGTCGTGTATGCAAATCTCAACATCATTCGCTTGTCCACTCAAATCAATCGAATCTTTCTCAGTCGTCCCCGAAAACAAAATCGAACACCGATTCGCCAGTAGAAATTGCCAAGCCTACACAAACCTCAGATGTTCCCAGCTGTAGTTCCAATTTACCTTTAATTACAAATCATTCCCTTGAACTTAGCCTTCGAAAACAAACAATTTTACCTACTATTTTGGCTAAAATCCAGGATCGTCAGGGACATCTAGTAGATTGTCGGGTTCTATTGGATACAGGTTCGCAGTCTTCATTTATTAAAGAAACTTTGGCACAACGGATAGGACTTCGACGCATACATTCTCGAATTCCAATTATGGGACTGTCATCAAAGGAAGCTGGTCACACCAATGGGTGCCTGTCTATATGTTTGGTGTCGCGTTGTAATACATCAAAAATATGTTGCCATGCTCATGTGTTAGGAAAATTGACTTCGAACTTGCCGACATATTCTTTGGATCTAGCGGATCCTCAATTTAATACGTCAAGTTCAATAGATGTTTTGTTAGGAGCGGATAGAGTTTGGTCGATACTTAAGGCAGAACAACTTCAGGGCCCAGATGGTAAGCCCTTAGCACAGAATACATCATTTGGATGGGTCATAACAGGAGAATTATTTGATAGCAATGTTTCTAGTGTTGGATTATGCAGTCACCACTCAGCTATAGATATTGATTCTCTCCTGCAACGTTTTTGGGAACTCGATGAAACTCCTGCTGTTATGGATAAAGTAGAGAATGATCCTGCTGAGGCTCTATTTCGTGAATCCGTTTCTCGCTCAATTGATGGAAGATATATTGTTCCTCTTCTCTTAAAAACTCCTTCGCCTGTCTTTGGAAATACTCTGGGTGCTGCCATCTCACGGTTGCACTCCATGGAGCGTCTGTTTCAAAGAAACTCCGATTTACGGCAACAGTATTGCCAATTTATGGAGGAGTATTTAAGTCTTGGGCATATGCATCCTATACCAACTAATGAACTTAAATCCTTCGATGGTAGACAATTCTACCTTCCTCACCATGCTGTGCTTAAACCGGACAGCTCATCCACTAAGCTTCGGGTTGTTTTTGACGGTTCTGTGATTGACTCACGGGGTCAATCCCTAAACAGTCAATTATATATTGGCGTTTGTCTTCGCTTTCGTCAGCATCGGTTTGTATTTACGGCTGACATTGTCAAAATGTTTCGGCAGATTTTGATTCGTGAAACTGAAACGGACTATCAGCGTATTGTCTGGCGAAATTCTCCAAGCGAAGCAATTCAACACTTTCGGCTTAGAACCATTACATATGGTACTGCATCTGCTCCCTTTTTAGCGGTTCGAGCTCTAAAGCAACTGGCTGATGACTATAAGTTGAAATATCCTATAGCATCTCGAATCATTTTGAACTATGTCTATGTGGATGACATCATGACCGGGATAAACACTATAGAAAGCCTTATGAAAATGAAGTCGGAACTCGTTGAACTTCTAGCTATTGCCAAAATTCAACTCAGGAAATGGAGTTCAAATTGCTGGGTTCTTCTTAATAGTCTTCCACAAGAGGATTGCGAATACTCATTTTTTGACACGGAAAACTCGGATATGCTTATAAAGGTCCTAGGAATGTTTTGGAATCCATCTAGTGATGTCTTCTCATTTCGTCTGAATCAACTTAGTCCTGACAGCATATTTACAAGACGAACGTTACTATCTGAAGTCTCCAGAATTTTTGACCCGCTAGGACTCTTGGCTCCTTCCGTAATTGTCTTTAAAATGATGTTCCAAGAACTTTGGTCATCGGAACTGAAACTTGGATAGGATGATCCACTTCCAGAAAGATTAAGAACTCAGTGGATTAACTATCGGAAGGAACTTCCATTATTTGAAAATATTCGGGTCCCGCGTAGGGTATTTTTTGAAAATGATATAGAATTTCATGGTTTTTCGGATGACTTATCATTAGCATACGCGGCGGTTGTTTATGCGCGGTCACGATCGATATCTGGTGAGGTAAATAGTCGCGGCGAAAATAAAGGTGGCTCCTTTAAAACCTCTTTCAATCCCGCGGCTTGAACTTTGTGGTGCATTACTCCTATCAAGACTTTTAAAACTCGTGAAATCGTCTATAAATATAGACAATACATCTAAAACCTTTGCGTGGTGTGACTCAGAAATAGTGCTACATTGGCTTTCTGCGCCACCGCGCCGGTGGACTACATTTGTAGCTAATCGCACATCAGCGATTTTGGAAACGGTTCCAAGTCATTCGTGGAGACATATTGCCTCGGAATTCAATCCAGCTGACTGCGCCTCGCGCGGTATTTCCCCTTCGCAGCTCATTAATCATAGCCTTTGGTGGAGCGGTCCTCCTTGGCTATCACATGCAAGTGAAAAATGGCCTGTGAATTCCTGGTCTAACAATTCAGAACTGGAAAATAGTGAATTGGTTAATGTCGAAACTAGACGTATACCAAAGAATGTGCTTTTAACGTCGCGTGATTCGGACATTATTCAGCGTCTAATAGATAAATTATCATCATGGCATCGTTTAATCAGAGTATTTGCGTTTTGTCGTCGCTTTATTTTAAATTGTCGCTTGAAGTCAGACTTTCGCGAATCCCATGGATTGAAATTCACGGAAATTCATTCTGCCAAGATCATTATCTTGAAGTACGTGCAGCAGAATTCATTTTCAAGGGACATAAATGACCTATTGATAAAAAAACCTTATCGTCGAAATCTGTCCTGCTTAAATATTCTGCCTTTTTGGACAGCGTTGGACTTTTGAGGGTTGGAGGTCTGTTTCAACATGCTGCTGTTTCATATAATACTACCTAAATCTAATAAAATTTCATTCCTTATAGTTAAATAAATTCACTTAAAATACTTGCATGCTGGAGTTTCGGAGACATTTACATTTGTTCGGCAACAGTTCTGGATAATGGGAAGCAGGAACCTAGTTCGAAAGGTGATACATGTTTGCAAGCCATGTTTCATGCAACGAAAATCTACCTGCAGCCAACTGATGGGAGACCTTCCTCTTCAACGCATCCAACCAAATCGACCATTTACTGATACCGGCTGGGCCGCTGACAATCAAGCTTAATCGTGGACGAAAGCCAACAATTTTAAAGGCCTACATAGCTCTGTTTATTTGCTTTTCAACTAAGGCTATCCACCTAGAAGTGGTGAGTGATCTTACTACAGATGCCTTCCTTGCTGCCCTGCGTCGGTTTGCATCAAGGCGTGGATTATGCAGAAACATCTATAGTGATAATGGGACCAATTTCCAAGGAGCACGGCGGTGTCTCTCAGAAATGCACAAGTTGGTCATTTCTCAAGCTCACAACGATTATATAATTTCATCGCTTGCAAAGGATGGAATTGCTTGGCACTTCATTCCTCCTTCCGCACCTCACATCGGTGGACTGTGGGAGGCAGGAGTCAAGTCCGTAAAACTTCATCTTCGTCGGGTTATTGGCTCTTCAATATTAACCTTTGAAGAGCTGACTACTGTAACCAGTCAAATTGAAGCTATTTTAAATTCCCGACCCTTATCTTGCCTATCTGACATTGATCTTAATCTCGAGACACCGGTAAATCGTCTTTCTCATTGGAATCACCTGCAGAGCATGGTTCAGGGCTTTTGGAAGAGATGGCATGCGGAATACTTGACGACCCTTCAGGAGCGACCTAAATGGCGGCAACAAACCCCCAATTTGAAGCCAGGGGATATCGTGGTCATCAAAGAGCCGAGTTTACCCCCCACCAAATGGGTGCTCGGTTCGATTGAAGCTGTTTACCCGGGTCCTGATAATCTTGTTCGTGTGGCTACTGTAAAAACAAGCACTGCGACCTTTGTTTATCCAGTTTCAAAATTGGCCGTATTACCTATGTCCTGAAAATCCTTCAGGGGCGCCGGGATGTTTGGGATTCAATATAATGTCTAATTAATTTTTTATTTAATCCGCATTAAGTGTTAATACTTGCCAATATCAAGAAACCATACCCTATTACACTAATGTTATTTTATAGTTCGACTATTGCTATATGATCATTTGAAATGTTATCAATGCTAAAAAATCAGTTATTTACAATCGTTCCCCTTTTTTACATGTGCCTCTTCAATTTGATTTAACGGGCTTGCATTCTGCAATGCACTCACTTGAAGAGAGTTAAATAGTATGTACATATTGGAGCTTTATTTTACATAGCAGATCGGGAACAGTGTACACTTTTATGAACTTTCTGTAACCTTCTTCTTAGTTGGACACTCAAGCAATAAGGTTGTATAGTTTCGAACCAATAAATTGTATTCCCCCTTTTAAATAATAAAACATATGAGAAGGCTACAATCCGCTGTGCGGATCGTTGAATACCCTATCCCATCCTATCCATAAAACTAAAATCCCCAAAAAAGTGGGTTTGGGTGAAAATGGTATATGGACGAAATGTTAATATTAATATTGTTAATGATTCATTGTCACAATATATTGCTCAGACAGTTTATCAAAATCTTTTGTGGTTCGACAAAAAACAACGGTTTTCTATTGCTAATGCCTTGGGAGGGGGTATACAAATGGTTTTTGTAAGAAAACGCCCCCAAAATGTGGGCGTAGGTGAAAATGATCTATAGACAAAATGTTTATATTACCATTGCGGAAGTATTAGCATCAAAATTTTTTTTCGAAAGTTTCAAAATTTGGACAAAAAATTTTTTTTTACTAAAAACGCCCCCAAAAAGTGGGCGTGGCAAAAAACTTTGTATGGACGAAATATAGATATTAAGATTGTCTAAATATGTTGCAAACACACTTTTTTTGAAATTCATTACGGTTTGGCCAAAAAATAAGTTTTCTTAAAAAGGGGGCGTGGCAGTGGGCGGAATTCAAAAATGTTTACACTTGTTCTGTAGGCAGAGACGAGGATCCTATATAACAAATTTCAATCTCCTAGCTCAAAATTTAAGGCCTAAAAATCAGTGACGTACAGACGGACGGACGGACGGACAGTCAGACATGGCTTAATTGACTCAGCTAGCGATTCTGAGTCGATCCATATACTTTGAGGTATATGTAGCAAAATTATTTCTCTATGTTACAAACTAAGTATCAAAACTAATATACCCCTATGGGATAGGGTATAAAAAGTTGTGATTGAAGTAAAAATGTACGCGAGAAAATTGTAATCAAAAAATATTTAAGTAATTTAACTGTTTTTCATAAAAGAAAGCAAATAAGACAACGAAGAAGAGGGACTTATACACTCTCTTTTTTCTTGACTTTGAAAAAAAACATATGAGAGGCTACAATCCATTATGCGGATCGTTGAATACCCTATCCCATCCCATCCTTAAAATTAATATCCTCAAAATATAGGCCTTATGGCGATGAAATACAGAAAATGACATTGTCACAATATATTGCTCAGACAGTTTCTCAAAATCTTTTGTGGTTCGACAAAAAACAACGTATTTCTATTGCTAATGCCTTGGGATGGGGTATACAAATGGTTTTTGTAAGAAAACGCCCCCAAAATGTGCGCGTAGGTTAAAATGATCTAAAGACAAAATGTTTATATTACCATTGCGGAAGTATTTGCATCAATTTTTTTTTTGAAAGTTTCAAAATTTGGACAAAAAACTTATTTTACTAAAAACGCCCCCAAAAAGTGGGCGTGGCAAAAAACTTTGTATGGACGAAATATAGATATTAAGATTGTCTAAATATGTTGCGAACACACTTTTTTGAAATTTCTTACGGTTTGGCTTAAAACTACGTTTTTTCTAAAAGGGGGCGTGGCAGTGGGCGGATTTTAAAAAAATTTACACTTGTTCTGGTGACTAGGCCAAGGATCCTATATACCAAATTTCACTATCCTAGCTCAAAATTTAAGGCCCAAAAATCGGTGACGAACAGACAGACGGACGGACGGACGGACAGACAGACATGGCTAATTCAACTCAGCTAGCGATTCTGAGTCGATCCATATACTTTGAGGTATATGTAGCAAAATTATTTCTCTATGTTACAAACTAAGTATCAAAACTAATATACCCCTATGGGATAGGGTATAAAAACCAAAACTCATTTGAACCTTTTCACTGCCGACGTAAGATTTGTTCTTATTGTTTTGTACGCTGCATATTCGGGAAAACAAAATTCCTCGGTTGCAGCCCTTGACTGTTTGTTCGCTCGCGCTCTGTAGTTAATTATGCTAAATCAAAATCAGTCGGTATCGCGATTCCTTCCAATATTGATTTTGGCATTTTTCCAAATTTTAAGGCGAAACGAAATGAATCTGTACTAGAATCCCAGCACATTCCGAGAATTTTTTCTGACGATAATTCACTTTGACAGATATCTTAAAGATTCGATGGCGGCGTTTAACTAGGTACATTATTAATCATTTTTACGAAATCCATCGAATTGGAAACAAATCCTCTTAGTTCAAACCCACCCTTACTATGAATATCGATAACTTGTTTTGAAATCGATAACGCATCGGCGACAGAATCATAGCTATCAACGTAGTCATCGACATATTTACCCTTAAAGGCCTGCTCAGAATGCATATCTGTAGCTGGTATTTGTAGCTGAGTGAAACGTCAAACGTAATGCATATCTGTAGCTGGTATCTGTAGCTGAGTGAAACGTCAAACGTGAATCTGAAGCGTGAAGTTGAACCCCATTCAACTTCAAGCTACAGATTCACGGGAGATACACATTGTGAAAGCGCTTACGGGTTGCCTTGTTTTTAACTTTCACTCAGCTACAGATACCAGCTACAGATATGCATTCTGAGCAGGCCTTGAATCTGAAGCGTGAAGTTGAACTCCATTCAACTTCAAGCTACAGATTCACGGGAGATACACATTGTGAGAGCGCTTACGGGTTGCCTTGTTTTTAACTTTCACTCAGCTACAGATACCAGCTACAGATATGCATTCTGAGCAGGCCTTAAAGGCCTGCTCATTCAACTTCAAGCTACAGATTCACGGGAGATACACATTGTGAAAGCGCTTACGGGTTGCCTTGTTTTTAACTTTCACTCAGCTACAGATATGCAAATGGGAGATACATTTCTTGCATGAAGTTGCCCTCTATTCAACTTCAAGCTACAGATACACATTGTGTAAGCGCTTACGGGTTGCTTTGTTTTTAACTTTTCAGTCAGCTACAGATACCAGCTACAGATATGCATTCTGAGCAGGCCTTTATTCCACACCAGCGTCGAACAACCGCATCGATGAAGTAATACGATTCTGTATGGCCATTTAAGGCCTGCTCAGAATGCATATCTGTAGCTGGTATCTGTAGCTGAGTGAAAGTTAAAAACAAGGCAACCCGTAAGCGCTTTCACAATGTGTATCTCCCGTGAATCTGTAGCTTGAAGTTGAATGGGGTTCAACTTCAAGCTTCAGATTCACGTTTGACGTTTCACTCAGCTACAGATACCAGCTACAGATATGCATTCTGAGCAGGCCTTTACACGCCCCTGCATCGATGTAGAACTGTCAGTCAACAAAAAAAAACCGTGTCAAATGATAGTTTGTCAAAACTCATTAAAAACATATGAGAGGCTACAATCCGCTATGCGGATCGTTGAAAACCCTATCCCATCCCATCCTTAAAATTAATATCCTCAAAATATAGGCCTTATGGCGATAAAATACAGAAAATGGCATTGTCACAATATATTGCTCAGACAGTTTCTCAAAATCTTTTGTGGTTCGACAAAAAACAACGTATTTCTATTGCTAATGCCTTGGGATGGGGTATACAAATGGTTTTTGTAAGAAAACGCCCCCAAAATGTGAGCGTAGGTGAAAATGATCTATGGACAAAATGTTTTTATTACCATTGCGGAAGTAATTGCATCAAAAAATTTTTCGAAAGTTTTAAAATTTGGACAAAAAGCGTTTTTTACTAAAAACGCCCCCAAAAAGTGGGCGTGGCAAAAAACTTTGTATGAACGAAATATAGATATTAGGATTGTCTAAATATGCTGCTCATACACTTTTTTTGAAATTCCTTACGGTTTGGCCAAAAAATAAGTTTTCCTAAAAAGGGGGCGTGGCAGTGGGTGGATTTCAAAATTTTTTACACTTGTTCTGTAGGCAGAGACGAGGATCCTATATACCAAATTTCATTATCCTAGCTCAAAATTTAAGGCCTAAAAATCGGTGACGTACAGACAGACGGACGGACAGACAGACATGGCTTAATTGACTCAGCTAACGATTCTGAGTCGATCCATATACTTTGAGGTATATGTAGCAAAATTATTTCTCTATGTTACAAACTAAGTATCAAAACTAATATACCCCTATGGGATAGGGTATAAAAATAAACAGCAGAAACGTCAACAAAAAAAGACAACAAAAACACAAAACCGCATAGATCGATCGTTTTTACAAGCCACGTTGACATATACCCTTTTTACACGCCAGCGTCGAACAACCGCATCGATGAAGTAATCCGATTCTGTGTGGCCATTTACACGCTCCTGCATCGATGTAGAACTGTCAGTCAACATAAAAAAAAAAACACCCTGTCAAAACTTATTAAAAAAGTTGTGTTTGAAGTAAAAATGTACGCGAGAAAAATTGTAATCAAAAAATATTTAAGTAATTTAACTGTTTTTAATAAAAGAAAGCAAATAAGACAACGAAAAAGACGGACTTCTATACTCTCTTTTTTGTTGACTATGAAAAAAAATAATAAACGGCAGAAACGTCAACAAAAAAAACAACAAAAACACAAAACCGCATCGATGTAATAGATCGATCGTGTTTACACGCCACGTCGACATACTACATCGATGTACCACTACGCGAACTATAGCATCGATGTATCTCCTATTTACACGACCATAAAACCACGTCGATGCTAAGCATCGATGCAGTGCTTCGCGGCATGTAAAAAGGGTAATACTCCATCGATGTGCCACTACGCGAACTATAGCATCGATGTATCTCCTATTTACACGACCATAAAACCACATCGATGCAGTGCTTCGCGGCGTGTAAAAAGGGTAAATGACATTCAACAATTGCGTTGACGGCCTGTGGAAAAACTGTTTTATATTTACATTCATAAGATTTTTCACGAATTGTGCTGAACAAGGGGAACTTGTAGAACCGAAAATCATCGCGTACATTATAACTATATATATATATCCGGTGGCCTTTGGTGTTCAAGGTCTCTCCACAAGAATCTCTGCTCGTCCTGGTCTTGTCTTCGAATGTTGATGCGGTGAAACATTCCTCGAATGTCGGCACATAACCCGATTTGTTTTTGGCAAAATTTCATTAATATCGAAAGGAGTGGCTTTGGCTGGTAAACGTCTGGACCCTTCATCAGCATGGAGTTAAGTGATGTTCCATTAACAGAGGCGGCGGCATCGAAGACTAATCGTGGCTTGTTTCCTTTATTGGCGTTACACACAGAAAAAATGTGGAAGATACTATGAACGTGGATTTGAAATGGAAACCACCTCTGGCGATTGTTTTCTTGTGTAGTTTTTCTTAACGTTCTCTTTTATTTTTGCCTTGTACCAATCAGTCAGATTTGGATCCCTTTCCATCTTCTTTTCAACTGTGTACAGCCGCTTCAAAGCCATGTTATAACTTCCATCACTTATATTAGCGTAGTCTTCCTTCCAGAGTAATCCGGTCTCATACTGGCCATTTATCAATGTTGTTTCTTTCAGGATCCTCTCGACTCTTTTGTCAGCTTCGGATATGACTGTCTTCATTGGCTTTGAGACATTTTCGAGTGCCAAATATTCCGCGAACTGATTCTGCAAGTCAATCAAAACATTTTCGTTGACCCCAACGAAACTCACAGTAGCATTTGCAACACTCTCCTCATTGGATTCAAAAAGAGTCGAGCCGAGTTTCGTTTTGTGAACAGCAAACCCTTCGGCAAAGTTTACTACCTTCAATGGCCTCACCACGTTCGTGTGCGGTATACCAATCAACATTTTAGGCATTGCATTGGAATAGTCTGAAACTGGGATACCTTTTAGCTCTGCAAATTCTTCGCGAAATTGGTTCATACTGAGGGTTCGAGCAGGCAAAAGCAATTGTTTGGTGGTTCGAACATTTTTCATCTGGTTCTTGGATGCGTTGCCGTAATCGCCAGATATTTCAAGGTCGACATGTTGAGATATCTCGCTGGTTGTCTGGTCACCAATCCATCTCAGTGACAACAAATCGGATTGACCTTTGATACCGATCGAGTTGGCACCTTCTCTTCTATTAATGAGACCTTGGCACCGTCATCAATGAAAGCCACTATGCTACATGTCTCCGTTGGGCCACTCAAACGTACAGGGATGAACTTAAAAAGTGTGTTTTTTTTTTCATTTTCTTTATTATAGGCGGTATTAATAGGCATCACGTTAGACGAAACATTTGTGGTACTAACAACTGTTGCTACTGCAGCATTAGAAACGGTGGGGTTGTCGCATTTATTTGGCAATTGGTTCTCGCGTTCCTTTTCGTCATGCGGTTGTGGCATTTGCGGCACGATGCAATACCACATTCATTGCGAAAGGAACATTTTGCCACACTGTGACCAGTGCGCAGACAACAGAAGCAGACACGGTGACTTTTAACTAGGTTCCATATTTCGGGAACAGTGGAATTTTTAAGCTTCAGACATTGATATAATTTGTGGTTTTGTCGACAAACCGACGAAAACGGTTTTCTATAAATATCCTCTGAAGATACCGGGCAATGGCATTAACGTGTTTGACTTTTCTTTCAAGAGCGTCTAGCAATGGATAAATAGGCTGCGATTGGTTTAAGCCAATTACTAAACTCGCGTAATGAAGGATATGATCCAATAAAAAAAGTATGCTTAGCCCATTCTTCTCTCTTGCCAAGCGGTAGTTTGGAAACCAATTCGTCAAGAAGCGATCTGTCATACAAATGTGGCAATGCATTCGGACTTTCCAAAAAAAAACTGCGAGATTGGAGACAGTAGTGCTGAAGCTTATTATTTCCGTAACTCTGCTATCAGGAATGCTTGGAAAAGACTTAGCTTTAGCAATTTGACTTCTGACTAACACATCTTGTCGACCGAAACTATTTTCCAATTCGCTTATGATGGCATTGGCGCTACTTGAGTGTATAAGTAGACTTTCTACCTTTTGCGTCGCTATACCCTTCAAAGCCTTTTGAAGCCGATTTAAATTTTCCAAATCGGTATAACCATAGGCAAGCGTCGTTTCTCTATACGAAACAGAGAATATTGGCCATTGTTCTGGTTGACCAGAAAATTCTGGCAAGTCTTGCAGCTTGGGTTGGCGGCAATTGATTCGATGGCATCGAATGCACGTGTATTGATGTAGGACACGGCGGTTGAGGTTCGATGGCATTTTTTTGTACGTGAGCATTGTATACGAAGGCGTTGACGTGGCATTTAATTGTGGGGCAGAATACGTCGGCATAAAGTGCGTAGGAACTGTGTTCGTCGGCGTAGGGTACGTTGGAATTGTGTTCGTCGGCGTAGGGTATGTAGGCAAGGAGTACGAGGGCGTTGCGAGAGAATGGTATACAGGTGGTAGTGGTACACTTTTATCGACAAACATACATATATTTGGTGGCATAAGGTGGCTGTACATACCATTGATGTTGATTGGTGAGGGATAGTTGTGCTGCACTGCGATGTTGAGGTGGTGTTTGTTGCGTCAAGCTGTTGTTGAAGGACAGCCTTGTCCTGCTCCGCTTTCGCAAGACTTCTTTGGAGATCCTGAATCGATTTAGCCATGTCATATATTTCGTCAATATAAAGTTTTTTGCCACGCCCACTTTTTTGGGGCGTTTTTAGTAAAAAAACCTTTTGCGGTCAAATTTTCAAATATTCTAAAAAAACTTTAGATGAAAAAACTTTAATAAAAATAATATGAACATTTCGCCCTTAAACCATTTTAACCCACGCCCACTTTTTGGGGACGTTTTTCTACAAAAACCATTTGTATGTCCTACCCCAAGGCATATGCAATAGAAAAACGTT
The DNA here is from genome assembly GCA_932526625.1 of Rhingia campestris. Lineage (NCBI taxonomy): Eukaryota > Metazoa > Arthropoda > Insecta > Diptera > Syrphidae > Rhingia > Rhingia campestris. The sequence continues at coordinate 76,977,936 of OW052183.1, forward strand.
GTTTTTTGTCGAAATATAAAAGATTTTGATAAACCGTCTGAACAATATGTTGTGACAACGTCTTTTTCAATACTTTATGGCCATAAAGACCACATTTTGGAGATATTAATTTTGAGGATGGGATAGGGTATTAAACGATCTGGACAACGGATTGTAGCCTTCTCATATGTTTATACTTGACTTTCCCAAATTTTCCAAAAAAAAAAATTAACCGCACATTCCGTTCTTCAGCAAACTAACTACCCTCTCTTTAGACGTATTTTAACATATCATGGCTACTGAAAACAAAACAGGACGGTTTTTCAACATGGAAACAAGTGGCTCCGCGATATTTGCTGCTGAAAATATTCAGCAAGCATCACTAATATCCATAAAAATTCCACCGGATCGGCTGGATTTGTGGTTCGTACAGATGAAACACAGTTTCGTCTGAAAAAGTTCACTTCGTCAAATACGAAGTATGACTATTTTTATGGCTGCGCTGAATAATCAGACAATGGAATCGGTTGCCGATGTTTTGGTATCACCTCCCGAGAAAGATAGGTACGACCATTTAAAAAAAAAATTGCTAGAACGGAACAGAGATAGTGAGGAAAAGCGACTGGACCAACTTTTGAACCAGATCGAGTTAGGTGATTTAAAACCGTCAGAGCTGTATCGGAGCATGGAAAGTTCAGCAAGTGGAAACAATCTCGTCAACCCATCTTTAGGCATGAAACTTTGGCGACTACAAACGCCGATCCGCGTTTGTCATATTACGGTTGAGAAATCCCAATATCAAAGTGAACTTTTCGCTCTGGCAGATAGACTCCAGGACTCATCTTCGATACCTCAAGCTGCACAAGTTAATGCACCCCACAGTTCAAATCTCAAAAAAAACTTATTCATCGCATTGAGCAACCCGAAATAAACCACTCAAGGTCAAATCATTTTCACAGGGCGTCTAGGAACTCCTCTCGAGATAGGTCGAAAAGCAGATATAGGTCAAATAGTAGTAGTATGACGAAGGATGATAAGTCGATTTGCTGGTTTCATCGAAAATTCGGAAGTAACGCGAAGAATTGCACGAAACAATCGTGCTCATTTCAATCAGACGTTAACAAATCGCCAAAAACTAGTGCGTCAGATCTCAAATGCGGCTTTCAGTGAGGCAATTTTTTCACGCCGTCTTTTTATCCGCGACAAAACTTCCAAGATACTATTTTTAATCGACACTGGACTAGAGATTTCGATTATTCCTCGTAAACTTTGCCAGCACAGCAACCAACCAAACGACTTCGTACTACTTGCCGCAAATGGTGGAAGAATCCACAACTATGGTTGCCGACGATTATTTGTGAACTTGAATCTTCGGCGCGCTTTCGATTTCACTTTCGTTATAGCCGATATCGATCACCCTATTATAGGAGCCGATTTTCAAGTTCAACTTAATCGTCGACCTACGCAGCCCTAGGGTTGTGACTACAGATGGTTAAACCAAGCTACTATACCGGACAAATATCCGATTTCAAACGCTCAAGACTGTTCTGATAACCTTGACGGTAGCTCAATCTATTCAAAGATTGACTTGGTACGTGCGTACCATCAGATCCCAGTCGCAGAGGAAGACGTTCATAAAACCGCGGTTATAACACCTTTCGGGATTTTCGAATTTTTTCGAATGCCTTTCGGCGTGCGCAACGGTGCGCAAACTTTCCAACGTTTTATGAACAGCATTTTAGGCGAACTTCCATTTGTTTTTATCTACCTGGATGCCATAGCTACTGGTGTAAAGGAAATCAACCGAGGAACACAAAGAGCAATTGCAAAAAGTCTTTCGTAGATTGCAAGAGCACGGACTCAACATTAATGTGGCAAAATGCGAACTCGGAGTAAGCGAATTCAATTTTTTGGGTTTTAACATTTCCAAACAGAGAATCACTCCTTCGCAGGAACGAGTAAAAGCCGTCAACGAGTATCCTAGTCCCTGCCCCATTAAACAACTTCAGCGTTTCCTCGGCATGATTAACTTTTATAATCGTTTTATGCCAAGTATGGCTTCCAAAGCTAAAATTTTGTACGAAATTTTAAAAACTTCCAAAAAAGAAGGAAGAACAAAATCAAAACCGATTTTCCCATGGTCAGATATGTGTGAAGATGCGTTCCAAGTTCTCAAGCGAGATCTATTGCAGCGCACTATGCTTTTTCACCCAAAACCTCTAGCGCAAATAAGTATTATGGTAGACGCCTCTAACGACGCGATGGGAGGGGTTTTCCAGTAAAACCATAATACCTGTTGGGAACCATTGGGTTTCTTTTCCACACGTTTAAGCCTGGCCGAAAGAAAATACTCTACACTCGATCGTGAACTTCTTGCGATTTTCAAAAATGTAAAACATTTTAGGTACTACGTGGAAGGTAGACGATTTACAGTTTTTACCGACCACAAACCACTTACAAATCGGAAAAATCACTTAGAATTTATCGCTGAATTCACAACCGACATTCGCTACATCAAAGGCATACAAAATATTGTCGCTAAAGTTCCAAGTTTGCTAAAAGAGCAAGAAACCGATGACGAGCTTAAATTGTTGTTAAGTAAACAGAGGAAATTAAATTAAAACAAATACTGTTTCCAATAATTGACGTGGAAATTTGGTGCGAAACATCCACAGGAACCAATCGACCATATATTCCTGCAATTTTTCGCCGAACGATTTTTGACAACCATCACACACTGTCACATCCAGGTTCAATACCAATGCGTAAAATAATTACTGCCAAATATTTTTGGCCTAAGATGAACAGTGATGTCAACAGATGGACAAAAAGTTGTATCGCGTGTCAAAAATCTAAAATTACTAGGCATACCACCTCTGAACATGGACAGTTTCCAGTACCAGGAGGTAGATTTTTGCACGTCCATATGGATTTAGTCGGTCCGCTCCCACCATCGCAAGGTTTCATTTATCTCCTTACAATCAAAGATCGTTTTTCTTCATGGCCAGAGGCGATTCCAATAAAAAACATATGAGAAGGCTAAAATCCGCTGTGCGAATCGCTTAATACCCTACCCATCCCATCCTTAAAATTAATATCCCCAAAATGTGGTCTTTATGGTCATAAAGTATTGAAAATGACGTTATCACAACATATTGTTCAGAAGATTTATCAAATTCTTTTATGGTTCGGCAAAAAACAACGTTTTTCTATTGCTTATGCCTTGGGGTAGGGCATACAAAAGAAAACGCAGCCGAGGGGGAAGTAATCAATATTTTTGCGTGGTCCTAGACTACAGAATACACAAAAATACATGGAATACTGTATTCAATTTGTGATTACATAATGAATACTTATGAATACATGTGAATACATGGGAATACACGGGAATACATGTGAAAACACGTAAATTAATTAGAATACATCAGAATACACGGGAATACACGTGAATACACGTGACTACACTTGAATATATTTGAATACAAATGCACAAATTTGAACACACTTGTATTGAAATCTTCATTTTTATACCCTATCCCATAGGGGGGTATATTAGGTTTGATACTTAGTTTGTAACATAGAGAAATAATTTTGCTACATATACCTCAAAGTATATGGATCGGCTCAGAATCGCTAGCTGAGTCGAATTAGCCATGTCTGTCTGTCTGTCTGTCCGTCCGTCCGTCCGTCCGTCTGTCTGTTCGTCAGCGGTTTTTGGGCCTTAAATTTTGAGCTAGGATAATGAAATTTGGTATATAGGATCCTCGTCCGTGCCACCAGAACAAGTGTAAAAATTTTTGAAATCCGCCCACTGCCACGCCCCCTTTTTAAGAAAACTTATTTTTTGGCCAAACCGTAACGAATTTCAAAAAAGTGTCTGAGTAGCATATTTAGACAATCCTAATATCTATATTTCGTTCATACAAAGTTTTTTGCCACGCCCACTTTTTGGGGGCGTTTTTTAGTAAAAAACGCTTTTGTCCAAATTTTAAAACTTTCGAAAAAAATTTTGATGCAAATACTTCCGAAATGGTAATATAAACATTTTGTCCATAAATCATTTTCACCTACGCCCACATTTTGGGGGCGTTTTCTTACAAAAAACCATTTGTATACCCCATCCCAAGGCATTAGCAATAGAAATACGTTGATTTTTGTCGAACCACACAAGAGTTTGAGAAACTGTCTGAGCAATATATTGTGACAATGTCATTTTCTGTATTTCATCGCCATAAGGCCTATATTTTGAGGATATTAATTTAAAGGATGGGATGGGATAGGGTATTCAACGATCCACATAGCGGATTGTAGCCTCTCATATGTTTAGCAATGCATTTCGGTTATCCAGTTATCAAGCAATTTATATCATGCAGAAGATCGTTTATTAATCGTCAGCAAAACTTGATGATATGGCATACAGACAACTTAAACTGTACAAATGAAAACAACTTTATTATAATCTTAAGGCCCATCGCCATAATTATGCATTAGATGGGACCGTTCTCAGATGGGACCATTCTCACAATAGATCCAAACAACAAATCAAATTCAAACAAAATTCCCTTAGCATTTTTTATTGAAGCACATCCTTTTTAAATTGAATCGAAGACCACTGAATAAGCTTAAGGCGAAGAATACATCTTAACACATAATCAATTTTTTTATTTCTTCAGAAAAATTTCGGGTCAAGATCGAATATACGTGAACCAGCTATAAGCAATTTGGTTGCTCAGAGGAATGACGTTATATACCATGAAAAAAGTTTGCATTGATCAAATACGTAAACACATTTGAGATCGTACCTAATTCATCGATTATACAAAAAAAAAACAAATATGTTTTAAAACTAGAAATCGTATCACATTTATTAAGTCTTTAGGTTTTCAACATTTAACATTAGCTTAAATTTTTTTGTCACAGATGGGGCAGGTACATGTTGAACTTAATTAACATGTTTGAACTAGTTGTCCAAAATCATCCCATATATACCAATGTGCCAGCACTCCCAAACCTTGTACTAATCAGTCCTACGGCAATAAGCAATAAGCGGGAATATACTCGACATTTGGTTATTTTGATTAAGAAAATGACATATACGTCAACGACAAGCATAATGCACGAAGGACGCACAGTTCTGACGCATTGTAACAATCCACATCAAGGCCAAATTCGCCAACATAAGCCTTATATGCACTCATGCTCCGACGGAGGAAAAATATGATATAAATAAGGATTGCTTCTACGAGCTCCTCGACAAAACCTATGAGCGACTACCAAAGTACGATGTTAAAATCGTGCTGGGAGATTTTAACGCAAAGTAGGAAGAGAAGACATCTTCAGCAGTACGCTGTCAGGCAGAACGAGCCACTTAATATTGGCAACGACATCGAAAACTGCCAACCACCCGACCTAAGTGAAGTGAGGATAGCAATATCTAAACTCAAGCTTAATAAGGCCGGTGGAAATGACGGCCTTCCCGCTGAGCTTTATAAAGCTGGCAGAGTTGACTTGGTAAGTAACATCCACCAACTCATAACCCAAATCTGGTCGGTTGAAAGCATGCCTGAAGAATGGAACCTCAGCATCGTTTCCCCGATCCACAAAAAAAGAGACCCTCTGAACTGCGCCAACTACAGAGGCATAAGTATCCTCAACATCGCCTACAAGATCCTATCTGCCGTAATATGTGAACTCCTGAAACCGTTTACCAACAACCTGATCGGCCCTTATCAGTGTGGTTTGAGGCCAGCAAAGTCCCCAACCGATCAAATTTTCACAGTTCGGCAGATCCTGGAAAAAACCCAAAACGATACCCACCACCTAATTATCGATTTCAAAGCCGCATACGACAGCATTTTATAGAGACGAACTAGACAGAGCCATGTCTAGTTTTGTATACCGCTCAAACTCGTCCGTTTGTGTAGGATGACGATGGAGAATTCTCGCTGCACCATCAGGGTAGGAAACGACCTCATCGACACATTCGATACCAAAAAAGGATTTAGGCAAGGCGATGCGCTGTCATGTGACTTCTTCAATTTGATTCTTGAGAGGATTGTGCAAAACTCCCGATCCAACACCAGAGGCACAATTTTCCAAAAATCGGTGCAACTATTAGCATACGCCGACGATATTGACATCATTGGTAGGACTCAACGTGATGTCATAGCCACGTTTGCTAGTATAGAGAAGGAAGCGGCAATAATGGGTTTAGCAGTAAATGAGGGTAAGACTAAGTATATGCTGTCAACAAGATTCAACTAAGAACTTTACGAGCTGTACAGCGACATACCCTGGTGAAATAACTCCGCATTGGACGTTTAAGATGGCTAGGACATATAAAACGAATGGACACCAATACTCCGGCTCGCAGAGTCTTCGATTCCCAGCTAGACGTCGGACGCAGTAGAGGAAGACCTCGCCTTAAGTGGCGCGCACAAGTAGAAACCTACCTCAACCAACTTGGAGTGCGCAACTGGAGGCAGTTAGCTAAGGACCGGGCTAACTGGAGAGGCATGTTGAGGCCCAGGTTCATACACTGTGATTCACCATGAATGCGTACAAAAAAGTTTCTTGAATACACTGATTACTTCCCCCTCGAACGCCCCTAAAAAGTGGGCGTGGGTTAAAATGGTCTATTGACGAAATGTTCATATTAACACTACAATGATTGTGCATCAAAACTTTTTTCGAAAATTTTAAAATTTGACCAGAAACGTTTTTTATAAAAAACGCCCCCAAAAAGAGATATTACGATTCTCTATATATGCTGCTTATACACTTTTTTAAAATTCTTTACGGTTTGGCCAAAAAATACGTTTTCCTAAAAAGGGGGCGTGGCAGTGGGCGGATTTCAAAATTTTTTACACTTGTTCTGGTGGCACGGACAAGGATTTTATATACCAAATTTCATTATCCTAGCTCAAAATTTAAGGCCGAAAAATCGGTGACGAACAGACAGACGGACGGACAGGCAGACTTGGCTAATTCGACTCTGAGTCGATCAATATACTTTGAGGTATATGTAGCAAAATTATTTCTCTATGTTACACAGTATGTATAAAAACGTAGACGACGGACAAAACTTACGTTAACCTGCGGAACTAATCGAACCAAGGTCTCTTAACCCGATTTCAAATTCATCAACAGCTCGAAATATCACGCAAGCTATTTCGCAGACCCCCCCATGTGCTAAGCGGAATCACGAACAAAAATATATTTTCATGCCAAAAGAATTAAATAACTGTAAATGCGTTTTTATTCGGGAGGAGATCAATCGCAGAAGTCTTAATCCACCGTACAAAGGCCCGTTCGAAGTGGTTAAACATTTTAAAACATCATTTTCAATCATAATTAAAGATAAAGAACAAGTAATATCAATTGATCGACTTAAACCAGCCTTTTACACAAACGACAACGGTTTTTTTTACCGTGGGCTGGTGGAAATCTTCATAGACACGATGAGCACGTGCCCAAAGTAGTGTGAGATTTTTACTCACTTAAACCACCATCCATTTTGTATTTTAATTGCAACTAAGTATTCGACTTATCTAGCAATTTTTTTTGAGAGTTCGTACGTACCACGGCGCATTGAAGAATGATCTTAACATTTTGTTTGCAAAAGTTTGTAAAATGTTTAGATTCGTTTCACTGGTGCACCCCCCAATGTCCAAACCGGTTTTAGCACTTGCATGTATAATAGCAGCTTGTTATCAAGGTTAAGCTTCGAATATTTTCCGAGCAACCAGTACAGTTCTCTGTATTTATTCTTAAGTTCTTCGCATTTCTTTTTTAAATGCGACTTCCATTTTAATTTTGCATCGGGTGTCATACCGAGATATTTCGCTTCATTTGCAAACGGGACTCGAACCGTGTTTAGAAATACAGGTAAATTGTTTGTCCGTTTATACGAAAAATCTACATGGATCGATTTGCTCTCATTAAGAGCAATCCGCAGGATTTAGTCCATTCATTAACCTCGTTAAGAGCGTTTTGTAATTTGATATTTGTTTCCTCTATTGTTGTTCCAACTGCTAGTATAGCAGTATCATCAGCAAACGTTGCAACTATTGTATCGTTTGTTTGTGGGATATCACGAGTGAATAGGAGGTACAGGATTGGTCCAAGGACGCTTCCTTGCGGTACACCTGCCATTATTTCTTTGAACTCGGAATATTCGCTTCCAGGTTTCACACGGAAGAGTCTATGCTCAAGATACGACACGAGGATTTTATATAATTGTTCTGGCAGAACTTGACTTAGTTTATAAGTAAGGCCTTTGTGCCACACCTTGTCAAAAGCTTGCGACACGTCAAGAAATACGGCTGAACAAATTTTTTTTTCTTCGAAAGCTTTCTCAATAACATCTGTAATTCGATGTACTTGGTCCACCGTTGAATGTTTACTTCTAAACCCAAATGGTCAGGTAAAAGACGTTTCTGTTCAATTATGGGGTGTACGCGCCCGAGTAATATCCGTTCAAAAACTTTTGAAATTATTGGTTTTAGAACCACAATCACTTCCGCGACTTTCCACTATCTTGGTATGTATTCTAATCTGATTGCTGCATTTATAATACAAAGAAGCTTAGTTAATGCTTTCCGAGGCAACATTTTAAGAAGTTCTCCGGTAATCAGGTCATAACCCGGAGCTTTTTTATGCTTTAGTTTCTGTATTTCCCGTTTAAGCTCGGCAATACTTGCATATCTTACTATATTATTATCGGTTGTATCCTCGAATATATTAATGCTTTCATTTTGCACTGGACCATCATATGGCTTAAATGTTTCCTCAAGATGTGAGGAAAAACGTCAGCTTTTTCCTTATCGCTTTTTGCCCAAACGTCTTGAGGAAACATTTAAGCCATACGATGGTGTAGCCATCTCTTACGAGCTTTTTGTCTTACTAAATCTTGTATTTCTCGGGGGTACTTAATTTTACTATAGCTCACAATTTTGTTCTGTTGAGGAGGATTATTTCATGCTGCTTTTTGGATGGTATCGATAAAGGAGTCAACCGCGACTTCGAGTTCTAATGGGGTTCTAAGCGATATTATTTTCCATATCGTTTTTGAAACCTTCCCAGTTGGTTTTCCCGTTTGTTAATCTGGGTGGTTTTTCATTTATAATCAGTGACTTGCTCATTGTTAAAATGACTGGAGAATGATCAGAGGAAAGATCAAAGCATTCTTCAACTTTGATTCGATTGGACGGCAGACCTTTTACAAATCGATCAAATCCGGTATTTTTCTAACATCAGTTGGCCAGTAAGTTGGTTTTCCCGTAGAATGAAATTCGGTATTGTACTTTCTACCTACATCATAGAGCATCCTACCTTTCTGTGATATGCAACTAGATCCCCAGAATGTATGTTTTGCGTTAAAGTCCCCTCCGATGACAAAACATTGTCCAAGGGAATTAAGCAAATTTTCAAAGTTAATTTTCTCAACCTTGGATCGTGGTGGGCAGTAAATAGATATCTTCAGAAAGGATTGTCTGCTTTTGTCTTGTATAGAGCTAACTTGCATTGTTTCGATTTCTAATTTAAGATCAATCGAATGTTCGATACACTCTTTTATATATAGTGAGGCTCTACCTCTAGCCTTATTCGATGGATGTAGAGCATGATAGTCTTTGCGTGAGTTTCGGATATTAAACAGATGTCTATATCTTTTTCCTGCATAAATAATTCAAGTTCTCCAAGTTTTTGCCAAAGGCCATTGGCATTCCATGTAAGAATTTTAAGCAATCTATTCATGTTAAAGGTGTTAAAGGTGGGGTACTTCTATTGCGAATGCTATTTTCGAGCTTAACGAGCCTGTCAAAAATGAGTTTATTCGTTTTGCTTTGTTCCTCAAGTTTTGAAAGAATAATCGAAAATACATGAAACTGGGTCAGGTGAGATATTTTTTTGGGCGTTATTGGATACTGTAGCTTGAGCATACGTTTGTACATTTGGTTTTGGATGTACAAGATCCGAACGGATATCTGATGGCCGCGTAGTTTCTGAAAATTTAGGTTTTTCGATTATGGCCTGCTTTGTCTTCGACATATTTTTAATCGGAATTTGCTTGGCTTTTGCTTGTTTAAATTTAATTTGAATTAATACTATTAAATTTCGTCCGTCTTTTATGCAACTCTTTAGCTACTTCGCAGCCGCGATAATTTGCCGGATGATTGTCTTTACAGATAATGCAGATAGCAGGAGTTTTCTTATCTGACATACAATCTACCGTCAGATGATTTCCGGCACATTTTACACACCGCGGTTCTTTTTGACAATAGCTTTGCGTATGATTGTATCCTTGGCAGCGCTTGCACTGGGGAACTAGTTTGGAATCCTTACGCATAGGCTCTATTTTTACAACAATATTAAGTATTGTTTTTATTTCATAAATTTTGTTCAAACTTTATGTTCTATCGAAAGTAAGTATAAATAAAGGAAGACCGCGTTTTATTACATTTCCTTCGCCATCTTTTTGCTTTTGGTCTCGATTGACAACGACAACGGTGAGAAACAAAAATCTAAACATATAACTTTCAATTTACAATACGTTTTGTTAAAATAGGTTCTACATTAACATTTTTTTTTAAATAATATGTGTACAATCTTTTACCACCAAAACTTTTCAAATTTCAATTTACATTCAATTTCTCAAAATATCTTTATTGCTTCCCTTATACAAATACAAATTTTGGCGCAACAGGCTCGTTAGTACCCAGGGCCTAGCTTTCTCACAACCATTCATGTGTGCGTGTGTACTTCTTGCACGATGGCGGGACCTCCTGTTTTATGCCGACTCCGAACGGCTAAGTTGAGATAAGCTATTCTTGACAATTGATACTACTCGGATGATTTGTCAGATCATCACGAGAGGAGGGCCAGTGAAAAATCATCATCTTTATTACTTTCCTTATTGTTTAAAATAATATACTTATAAAGTCTTCTACCAAAAAATTTTTCAACTTTGAATTTACATTACATTTTTTTATATAAATATCTTTATTGCTTTCCTTATTGTTTTCAATAATATATATACGGACTTCTCCCAACAACATTTATTCAAATTTCAATTGTGAATTTACAAAAAAGTCTCACTGTACAATACATTAAAGTTTACACTTTCTGTTTACATTAATTATACTGTAAAACATTTCAAAATAATGCAAACACTTTTATACGGTGGGGGTGATGCAGCACTACATTTGCATCGCTACAATGTAACACTCATGACCAAATAATATTAAGTTATACCACTGGCGCTAGTTGCGCTCGTGAAACTTCGAGTGCGAACTGTCAAATCAGTTCGCTTTTAATATTTCTTCTTTTCTTAAACTCGCTGCCGACAAGTCGCGCCTTAAAAAATAAAATAAAATAAATAGTGCTAAATAAGGTACATATACATTAATGTATATGGATCGACTCAGAATCAATAGCTGATCCGATTTAGGAATGTCTGTCCGTCCCTCCGTCCGTACGTCACCAATTGTTGGGCCTTCAATTTTGAGCTAGAATTATGAAATTTGGTACACGTGCTCTTTGTTGCTCCCAGCAAGTGTAAACATTTTTGAAATCCACCCACTGTCACGCCCCCATTTTAGAAAAACGTAGTTTTTGGCCAAACCGCAAGGAATTTAAAAAAAAAAAACATATGAGAGGCTACAATCCGCTATGCGGATCATTGAATACCCTATCCCATCCTTTAAATTAATATCCTCAAAATATAGGCCTTATGGCGATGAATAACAGAAAATGACAATCACAATATATTACTCAGACAGTTTCTCAAAATCTTTTGTGGTTCGACAAAAAACAACGTATTTCTATTGCTAATGCCTTGGGATAGGGTATACAAATGGTTTTTGTAAGAAAGCGCCCCCAAAATGTGGGAGTAGGTGAAAATGATCTGTAGACAAAATGTTTATATTACCATTGCGGAAGTATTTGCATCAACATTTTTTTCGAAAGTTTTAAAATTTGGACAAAAAACGTTTTTTACTAAAAACGCCCCCAAAAAGTGGGCGTGGAAAAAACTTTGTATGGACGAAATACTGATATTAGGATTGTCTAAATATGTTGCTCAGACATTTTTTTGAAATTCCTTACGGTTTGGCATAAAACTACGTTTTTCCTAAAGGGGGCGTGGCAGTGGGTGGATTTTAAAAATTTTTACACTTGTTCTGGTGACTCGGCCAAGAATCCTATATACCAAATTTCATTATCCTAGCTCAAAATTTAAGTCCCAAAAATCGGTGACGAACAGACAGACGGACGGACGGACAGACAGACATGGCTAATTCGACTCAGCTAGCGATTCTGAGTCGATCCATATACTTTGAGGTATATGTAGCTAAATTATTTCTCTATGTTACAAACTAAGTATCAAACCTAATATACCCCTATGGGATAGGGTATAAACATATGAGAGGCAACAATCCGCTATGCGGATCGTTGAATACCCTATCCCATCCCATCATTTAAATTAATATCCTCAAAATATAGGCCTTATGGCGATGAAAAACAGAAAATGACATTGTCACAATATATTGCTCAGACAGTTTCTCAAAATCTTTTGTGGTTCGACAAAAAAGAACGTATTTCTATTGCTAATGCCTTGGGATGGGGTATACAAATGGTTTTTGTAAGAAAACGCCCCCAAAATGTGGGCGTAGGTGAAAATGATCTATGGACATTGCGGAAGTATTTGCATAAATTTTTTTTCGAAAGTTTTAAAATTTGGACAAAAAGAGTTTTTTTACTAAAAACGCCCACAAAAAGTGGGCGTGGCAAAAAACTTTGTATGAACGAAATATAGATATTAGGATTGTCTAAATATGCTGCTCAGACACTTTTTTAAAATTCCTTACGGTTTGGCTTAAAACTACGTTTTTTCTAAAAGGGGGCGTGGCAGTGGGCGGATTTTAAAAATTTTTACACTTGTTCTGGTGACTCGGCCAAGGATCCTATATACCAAATTTCATTATCCTAGCTCAAAATTTAAGGCCCAAAAATCGGTGACGAACAGACAGACGGACGGACGGACGGACGGACAGACAGACATGGCTAATTCGACTCAGCTAGCGATTCTGAGTCGATCCATATACTTTGAGGTATATGTAGCTAAATTATTTCTCTATGTTACAAACTAAGTATCAAAACTAATATACCCCTATGGGATAGGGTATAAAAACATATGAGAAGGCTACAATCCGCTGTGCGGATCGTTGAATACCCTATCCCATCCTATCCATAAAACTAAAATCCTCAAAAAAGTGGGCATGGCTAAAAACACGATGTGGATAAAATAAAAATATGATGTAGTGACAACAAATTCTTCAGACTGCTTACAAAACACTTTTACGGTTCTACAAAAGACAAGATTTTCTCCTGCATATGTTATGGGGTAGTGTGTAAATGGTTTTTATATAAAAACGCCCCCAAAAAGTGGGCGTGGGTTAAAATGGTATATAGACGAAATGTTCATATTAATAATGTTAATGATACTGCATAAAAATTTTGTTCGAAAAATTTTAAATTTGACCGAAAACAGTTTTTTATTGAAAACGCCCCCAAACAGTGGGCGTGGCAAAAAACTTTATATAGACGAAATATGGATATTAAGATTGTCTAAATATGTTGTTCAGAAACTTTTTTAAAATTCCTTACGGTTTGGCTAAAAACTGAGTTTTTCTTAAAAGGGGGCGTGGCAGTGGGCGGATTTCAAAAATTTTTACACTTGTTCTGTAGGCAGAGACGAGGATCCTATATACCAAATTTCATTATCCTAGCTCAAAATTTAAGGCCTAAAAATCGGTGACGTACAGACGGACGGACGGACGGACAGACAGACAGACATGGCTTAATCGACTCAGCTAGCGATTCTGAGTCGATCCATATACTTTGAGGTATATGTAGCAAAATTATTTCTCTATGTTACAAACTAAGTATCAAAACTAATATACCCCTATGGGATAGGGTATAAACATATGAGAAGGCTACAATCCGCTGTGCGGATCGTTTAATACCCTATCCCATCCCATCCTTAAAATTGATATCCCCAAAATATGGTCTTTATGGTCATAAAGTATTGAAAATGACGTTGTTATAACATACTGTTCCGAAGGATTATCAAATTCTTTTGTGGTTCGACAAAAAAACACGTTTTTGTATTGCATATGCCTTGGGGTAGGGCATACAAATGGTTTTTGTAGGAAAACGCCCCCAAAAAGTGGGCGTGGGTTAAAATGGTCTACTGACCAAATGTTCATATTAATACTACCAATGATTTTGCATCAAATTTTTTTTCGAAAATTTTCAAATTTGGCCAAAAAGTGGGCGTGGCAAAAAACTTTGTATTGACGAAATATAGACATAACGATTCTCTAAATATGCTTCTCAGACACTTTTTTAAAATTTCTTACGGTTTGGCCAAAAACTGAGTTTATTTTAAAAGGGGGCGTGGCAGTGGGCGGATTTCAAAAATGTTTACACCTGTTCTGTAGGCACGGGCGAGGATCCCATATACCCAATTTCATTATTTAACGAATGTTTTATTGTTTATTTTTAAAATCAAAAATAATCTTACACCCGCTTATCTGTCTCGTTTAATATTCTATGTAGGTAATGTGCAACCATTTACTTTAAGAAATAACCAAGACTTCCGACTTCCACTTGCACGAACAAATAGAGCCCAGAACAGCTTATTCTATAAAGGACTAAGACTGTTCAACACCTTACAAACAGAACTTAAATCAGAAAATAATTATAATAGTTTCAAACGTCAAATTATAAATTTTGTTAAACTTTAAATTTATTTATTTTTAATATTATTTAGTTTTTAATATTATTAAAAAACATATGAGAGGCTACAATCCGCTATGCGGATCGTTGAATACCCTATCCCATCCCATCCTTTAAATTAATATCCTCAAAATATAGGCCTTATGGCGATGAAATACAGAAAATGACATTGTCACAATATATTGCTCAGACAGTTTCTCAAAATCTTGTGTGGTTCGACAAAAAACAACGTATTTCTATTTCTAATGCCTTGGGATGGGGTATACAAATGGTTTTTGTAAGAAAACGCCCCCAAAATGTGGGCGTAGGTGAAAATGATGTATGGACAAAATGTTTATATTACCATTTCGGAAGTATTTGCATCAAAATTTTTTCCGAAAGTTTTAAAATTTGGACAAAAAGCGTTTTTTACTAAAAACGCCCCCAAAAAGTGGGCGTGGCAAAAAACTTTATATGAACGAAATATAGATATTAGGATTGTCTAAATATGCTACTCAGACACTTTTTTGAAATTCCTTACGGTTTGGCCAAAAAATAAGTTTTCCTAAAAAGGGGGCGTGGCAGTGGGCGGATTTCAAAAATTTTTACACTTGTTCTGGTGGCACGGACGAGGATCCTATATACCAAATTTCATTATCCTAGCTCAAAATTTAAGGCCCAAAAACCGCTGACGAACAGACAGACGGACGGACGGACGGACGGACAGACAGACATGGCTAATTCGACTCAGCTAGCGATTCTGAGTCGATCCATATACTTTGAGGTATATGTAGCAAAATTATTTCTCTATGTTACAAACTAAGTATCAAAACTAATATACCCCTATGGGATAGGGTATAAACATATGAGAGGCTACAATCCGCTATGCGGATCGTTGAAAACCCTATCCCATCCCATCCTTAAAATTAAAATCCTCAAAATATAGGCCTTATGGCGATGAAATACAGAAAAGGACATTGTCACAATATATTGCTCAGACAGTTTATCAAAATCTTTTGTGGTTCGTATATAGACGAAATGTTCATATTAATAATGTTAATGATTCTGCATCAAAAGTTTTTTAGAAAATTTTAAAATTTTACCGAAAAACGTTCTTTATTAAAAACGCCCCCAAAAAGTGGGCGTGGCAAAAAACTTTATATGAACGAAATACAGATATTCAGATTGTCTAAATATGTTGTTCAGAAAGTTTTTCAAAATTCTTTATGGTTTGGCCAAAAAATACATTTTTCTAAAAAGGGGGCGTGGCAGTGGGCGGATTTCAAAAATGTTTACACTTGTTCTGCTGGGAGCAACAAAGAGCACGTGTACCAAATTTCATCCTTCTAGCTCAAAATTGAAGGCCCAAAAACTGGTGACGTACGGACGGACGGACGGACGGGCGGACAGACATGGCTAAATCGACTCAGCTATCGATTCTGAGTCGATCCATGTACTTTGAGGTATATGTAGCTAAATTATTTCTCTATGTTACAAACTATGTATCAAAACTAATATACCCCTATGGGATAGGGTATAAAAAGTATCCGAGCAACATATTTACAGAATCAGAATATCTATATTACGTACTTATAAATTTTTTTGCCACGACCACTTTTTGGATTCGTTTTCAGTAAAAAACCTTTTCCAGTACAGTTTTAAAATATTTGAAAAAAACTTTTGATGCAGAATATGCATATGATTAATAAACATTTCGTTCTTTCGTAGTTTTTGGCCAAACCCTAAGGACTTTTGAAAATGTTTCTGAACAATATATTTAGACAATCTTAATATCTATATTTCGTTCATATAAAGTTTTTTGCTACTTTGCCTACTTTTTGGGGGCGTTTTTAATAAAAAAAACTTTTTCCGGTCAAATTTTAAAATGCTCAAAAAATATTTTGATGCCGAATCATTGGTTATATTAATATGAACATTTCGTCTATAGACCATTTAAAACGTCTGCAGGATAAAAACTTTGTCTTTTGTAGAACTGTAAAAGTGTTTTGGAAACTGTATGAACAATTTGTTGTGACAATGTCATTTTCTATATTTAATCCCCATAGTGTTTCAAGCCATGTCAACTTTTTGGGGATATTAGTTTTATAGATGGGATGGGATAGGGTGTACAACGATCCGCACAGCGGATTGTAGCCTTCACATGTTTTTTTTTTTGTTATTGTATTTTTTTGTTTGTTTTTTTTTTTTGTATTTTGTTTGTGCCACCACGACTGTTTTACCTAACCTAAGCTTAAACCTTAAACCTTAAACCTTAGAACTATGTAAGTCGGCAAGACTTCAATATAAAAGTCAACTGTCTATAACTACTCTTGTAGCCACCACAACAGGTTCTCCTGTTGCAACCTACTCCGACGGTCCCAATCGGACACACTCCCGCTGAACCGCAGGTTCTCTCCTCCGCCCTGAGCGACGACGTCTCGGTCGTACAGGAGCCGCCTATCCACAGTTCGTCGGAAGACGTGGTAGATTAGCGGAACCGCCGATCTATCCTGTATCAGCCCTTGACTATCCAAAAATAGGAAAGCTTCAGGCGGAATTAAGCCGCTGAAACGCACACTTTCAAAATATTCATCATTGGGCTAGAAGGCCCCAAAGATGAGACTATTGCTCGAGGTCATCGCTCTTGCCGCGTGAAACCGAAAGAGTTTCACCAGAAAATTGTCTATCCTGTTTATGTTGGCCAGATACTGGTATTCTGTGAAGTCCAAGGCAGCTTCTCAAACACTGCCTCTCAAAGACCCGTATATTTTCCATTTGAGATGGGGAAACGTTTAACACCGGGTACCCATAGGCAATCATCGGCCTGATAAGAGACATGTAGCAAATCACCTTCACCCTGCTGTCAAGACGGCTGCTATAAAACAATCGTCTTGTCAGGGCAAATGCTCCCCTAGCTCTCGCCAGAGCAGCATCTACATGTCTTCCGAAATATAGATACTGATCCAGCCAGATGCCAAGGTACTTTACTACACTTTTACTCGCCAGTGGATGTCCGTTTGGTCTAACGATCACCAGCTTTCGCCAGTTCTTTCTCGTATCCCTAGAGGCCCTAGACAACGGTGTCCTAATCAGGACCTAATCAGGAATTCCCGCTGCAAAAGAGTTCAAATGACCTCGACAGTAGGTTCTGTTCTGTACGCGATGAGATCGTCCGCATAAGCAATTGCCTGAGTAATACTACCTATCATATAGCTATTGTAAATGCTGAAGAGAATCGGCGAGTTCGCCGCTCCCTGTTGCAGACCATTTTTAATGAAAAATTGGGTGGTAGCAGTTACATTGCCACTTTTGACAACAAACGTTCTACCAGTCAACATGTCATGAAGCATATATATAGCAGCGGTTTACTTATGCCAAGTCTGGTCAGCTTTAGATAGAGGCCCTCTAACCATGTTGTCGAAAGCCTTCTCCAAATCAACCAGACATGCACCCGTGCATTGTTTTTAGCTTTGTTCCATTGTATATCAGAGACGAGTTTGGAGGCGGCATGAATACAGTCATGTCCCGCCTTGAAACCAAACTGGTTCTCTGGTATAATATTGTTGTCCTCAGACCACTTGAACAGAGCCCGATTGAGAATCTTTTCGAATACCTTGCTGATACTCGGAAGGAGACCTATCGACCGGAAATTCGCCGGATTGGATTTGTCCTTTCACTTTTTCGGAAGAGGATGAACAACCGCCTTCTTCCAACGCACTGGATAATATGCATTATTTAGCTCGTTGTTGAACAGCGTGGCGTAAATTTCCACAGCTTCAGGGGGTAAGTGTCGCAGTACAATGTTGGATATACCATCGACTCCCGCCTTCTTCTATACCCTATCCCATAGGGATATATTAGTTTTGATACATAGTTTGTAACATAGAGAAATAATTTAGCCACTTATACCTCAAAGTATATGGATCAACACTTTATTTAGCCATGTCTGTCCGTCCCTCCGTAAGTCGCCAGTTTTTGATACACGTGCTCTTTGTTGCTCCCAGCAGAACAAGTGTAAGAATTTTTGAAATCCGCCCACTGTCACGCCCCCTTCATAAAAAAACGAAGTTTTTGGCCAAACCGTAAGGAATTTTAAAAAGTGTCTGAGAAGCGTATTTAGAGAATCGTAATGTCTACATTTAGTTCATATAAAGTTTTTGCCACGCCCACTTTTTGGGGGCGTTTTTAATAAAAAACGTTTATCGGTCAAATTTTAAAATTTTCGAAAAAAAAATGTTGATGCAGAATCATTAGTAATATTTTTAAGAACATTTCGCCTATCGACCATTTTAACCCACACCCCCTTTTTGGGAGCGTTTTTTTTATAAAAACCATTTTCATACACTACCGCATAACATATGCAGGAGAAAAACCTTGTCTTTTGTATAACCGTAAAATTTGTTGTGACAATGTCTATGTTTAATCCCCATCGTGTTTTAAGCCATGTCCACATTTTGGTGACATTAGTTTTATAGATGGGATGGGATAGGATATTCAACGATCCGCACAGCGGATTGTAGCCTTCTCATATGTTTCTTTATGGAATCGAAGATGACCTGGAGTTTCACCTTCGAAAATAACAGAGGACTAGACCCACTTCGCTCGGCGACTATGGCGTTTGCCAGGTTTTCGTCCGTTGCGTTATGTCATTTCGGAGGTAGAAGTGATGGAGCAGGGCATTGTTTTCCTTGATCGATTCCTAATGTCGAAAGTATGTTCGTATTGTCAGTTGTTCGTTGGAGCTTAATACATGGAAGGTCGTTATGTCCTTTCCTGCTATAGGTCTTATTAATTTGTGGAAACATACTCGGGTCGCTGGAATTTACGTCCCGAATTCTGTTATTCCAAAACAAATTAATGGACAACCGATAGTTCTCCTTGATCAATTGGTTGAAGTTTTTTGATCGACGCCTCCAGTGCTCTAATCTCCTGGTCGCGTGAGTTTGTCAGTCGTCTGTACAAAAGTTTTAGCCTTGTCAGAAGTCCGCTTTTTTGTCAATGTTCGCGTTTCTGAACGTAGACGTTATGTCAAGTAGTCGTCGATTTCATTGTTCGTTAGGTTTCTGTTGTTTGGTGGTAGTATGTCCCTGGAACGTAGTTCTCTTGATAAGGCGTTGGTAAAGCGTGGCCAGCGCATCTTACCGTAGTTGTAAGAATGCATAGGCACATACTCCTGCAACGCCACAAGCTCGTTCGGAAGCTGTATTACGGCGGCGAGTCCGCAGTGGTCACTGTCGTACTCGATCGTATGTAAACAGTTTCGCGGGTGTTGACCTACTTTGTCAGTAACAGTCAGTCTTGTGTCGCGCAGTAAAAGATACAGAAAAGCACCGCTTCTCGGAAACGATGGCCTATCTGTGGCGAGAATGTCGATCCTATATTTAACATTGTAGTGGACCATCCATTTGTATAGATGGTTACCCCGAGGATTTTGTATTTGATTTCCCCAATCTTCGTGTTTGGCATTTAAATCTCCACCCAAAAGATAAAAGTTCTCCACCGAGTTCAGTCTCAGAGATTCGAAAAGTTTTCCGAGCTTTGTTGTAAAAAGTGTAGGCTGAGATGCTTCCGGTGCGAAGGCCGCTATCACATACAATCGCTTCCCTTGTTGGAGAGGAATGCATATGACGTAGGCTTCCAGCAACCGGAATCTGCGCACTTCACTAGTATATATGACTTTATAACTAATGCCTTTTCGTATAAAGATAGCGACCCCGCCTCCTTGAGTGGAGTTGGGCCGGTCTCTTCTTACGATATTGTAATTACTATTAGTCAATTTATGCTTCTGGTTTAGCTTAGTTTCGCTATCGGGGCATAAGCACATCGGGACTTTGATTTTGAAGACCGATAAGCTTGCCTTGAATGGCCCGCCATGCAGTCAACAAATCCGAATCTACTGCTGGTGCCTGAGGCACGGGGGCCTGTTGGGCTTCCTTTGGTGGATGCTGTACCGTTTTTCCTTTTCCTGACGCCATTTGGGCGTAGGAAATTTGGGGGTTGACGGGCGTTGAGGCAGGGCGAACGGCTGGCTGATTCACCACTACCCTTTGCTTCGCTTTTTTGTTGAGTTTTATTTGCTGAAACATTTAAGCAGGGTTGAGCAGTTGGCTGAGGAGTGGCCAAACCTTTTCCAACGCATGCATTGAAACATGGAAAACTGGAAGTTGAGGACTGAGATACTATTCAACTTTTACAGCTTGCTTTGGAGCGATAGCTGTACGAGGAACATCGGTAATTTCTGATTCTCCCGTCTGGCCTTCACTGTGGTGAATGGCTTTACTCCAACGACTTCGAGTACGTTTGTCGCTACTTGGCGAAGCTCACTTAACAGCGCCTGCGGATCCGTTGGGGAATCTATGCCCTTTAAGACAACCGTCTGGCATTTTTCTACTTTCAGAGTAAATGTGAAAAACTCCGTTGTGGTGCCTGCAAGCAATTCTTTTATAATATTATATTGCTCCACTGTTAAGCATATCTACTGCTTAACATGCCTATCTTGACTGAATCTCTTAATTGTAAAATTATTGCCTATGGCCGACTTACATAATTCAATGGTTTCCTTAAGGTCGATTTTGAATGTGTTGATGGTTGGCACTTTTTATACCCTATCCCATAGGGGTATATTAGTTTTGATACATTTTTTTTTTTTTTTTTTTTTTTTTTTAAATTTTGCCCTGCCTAAGCAGTAATATACACATCGACCTAGAAGATCTATTGTGCTTGCCGTCAGATGCTTTTTAGGTTAGTAGCGCTTCTACTTTCCTAATGTAGCTGATAATACTTTCAGCCGAAGATTTCCTCAATTCTTCGGGACTTAAGAATTCCCTGAAGAAAGATTCTCTTCTCATACCGTAAAGGGCCGGGCATTCACATATGATATGCTCCGCTGTTTCGTCTTCTTCTAGACATAGTCTGCACTCCGGTGAGTCGACTAGACGCATTTTGTTTAGGTGATATCGCAGACCGTGATGACCAGTTAGGTAGCCTACTAAGTTTTTGATATCGTGCCTGCGAAGATTTAGTATCTTGTCGGCATCTGATTTGAAGGGCTGAATAGCTCTTTTGGCCTGTCTTAGGCCTGGGATGTTTCCCCAGTATGAAACACATCTGTTTTGTTCCCAGTTTTTTATGACTAGATTTATGGCTGATTTGGGGATTGCACAGAAGGGTTCAGGTCCAATGAAGGGGGTTTCGGAACCTTTTCTGGCTAGTTCATCAGCTTTTTCGTTACCTTTAACTCCCTTATGTCCGGGGACCCACCATAGTTTGGTTTTGTTCCTGGAACTGAGTGTTTGGAGGGAGTTGAAGCAGTGTAGTACTGATTTGGAGTCAATGATGTGTGAGCTAAGGGCTTTTACAGCTGCTTGACTGTCCGTGAATATATGGATGTTTGCGCCTTTAATACCTGAGTTGTGTATTAGGTTTGCGCATTCTTTTATGGCATGGAGCTCAGCTTGGAATACACTAGGGTTTTTTCCCATAGGTATTGAGATGTTTTTTTTGGTCCATGTATACCAGCTCCTACCCCTGAGTCCATTTTAGAACCATCCGTATACCACTTTAGGCCGTTTAGGCAGTTTGGAGGGTTGTTGCTACACCATGCTTCTCTGGTTGTGATCTCCGTTGAGAATCTTTTGTCGAGAATCTAGTGTCTTTGGTAAGCGGTCTGTAACCGCACAGATCATGTCAAGTTCTGGAAGTTCGGATAGAAGTTCAATTAGTTTTAGATGTTCACTAATGTTTAATTCTTCCGCTTGTGTCAAACTTGCTGAGCTGCGAATTGCCACTTTTTTTATATAAATGTGGAGAGGTGTTAGTCCTATTAAGGCTTCCATAGCCGCCGTGGGACAGGTACGCATAGCTCCGGTAATGCCCAGACAGGCAAGCCGTTGTACCTTGTTTAATTTATTTATAGTTGTTTTTTGGGTGACTTTGTTCCACCATACTATTGAAGCGTATGTTATAATGGGCCTGACCATGATCGTGTAGATCCAGTGTGTGGTCTTTGGAGAGATTCCCCAGGTTTTACCATACATGCTTCGGCAAGCCCAGAAAGCTTTGGTTGCTTTTTGAATTTTGTTGTTGATGTGGTAGTTCCAGCTTAGTTTATTATCGAGGATCACTCCAAGATATTTTACTTCGTTGGAATACTCAATGTATGTACCATTAATTGGAATTTGGGTAAGATTTAATTTCCTCCTTTTTGTAAAAGGGACGATGATAGCCTTGCTGGGGTTAATAGAGAGACTTTCTTTATTACACCAGTCTATGACTATCTTAAGGGCGTTTTGCAAACGTGTTGTAACTTCGTTTGGTTCTTTGCCCTTTATTATGATGACTAGGTCATCGGCGTATCCAATTATATTGAAACCTGCATTACTTAGGTCTTGAAGTAGGTTATCGATAACCAGAGACCATAGTAGGGGTGAGAGTACTCCTCCCTGAGGGCAGCCTTTAACGGCTGTTACTGATACTGAGGTCTGTGCTGATGAAGCAGTTATTTTCCGACTTTCAAGCATCGCTTTGATCCATTTGATGGTGGGATGATCTATTCTTCTATGAGTCAAAGCATTTGATATGGAGTCATATCCAGTGTTGTCAAAAGCGCCCTCTATGTCTAGGAAGGCACATAAAGCTACTTCTTTGTTTTCGTATGCACTTTTTATTTGTGATGTTAAACTTAGAAGTGCTCCTTCCGTGGATTTACCTTTTTGGTAGGCGAATTGACATGGGTGCAGAGGAGTGCTTTCATTTAAGCACTCTCTAATGTGTACGTCAAGTATTCTTTCCATTGTTTTCAGGAAAAACGATGTTAAGCTTATTGGACGGTATGATTTAGGTAGTTCTATTGGTTTGCCTGGTTTGGGGATAAATACCACGCTTACCTCCCTCCAGGTTTGTGGTATGTAACCCCAATTGAAACTAAACCTACATAAGGCTACCATAGTGGGTAGGAAAAAGTCCAAGCCCTTTTGTATAAGAGCAGGAAAGATTCGGTCTGTCCCTGGTGCCTTGTATGGTTTAAATGAGTTGATCGCCCATTTGACCTTATCCGGAGTGAAAAGTTTGCCGGATAAACTATTAATCCTTTTCAGGTTTATAGGGGGTGAGTCATCTATCATGTGTTCATGAAACTCACTTGTGATTGTAGAGCCGGGAAAGTGTACCTGAAGAAGTGTGGTCAACGTTTCTTCCCGGTCGCATGTGATTTTACCGTCAGCTTTGACTAGTAATCCCATGCAGTTTGTTTTGATACATAGTTTGTAACATCGAGAAATAATTTAGCTAGATATACCTCGAAGTATATGGATCGACTCAGAATCGCTAGCTGAGTCGATTTAGCCATGTCTGTCCGTCCGTCCGTCCGTACGTCACCAGTTTTTGGGCCTTAAATTTTAAGCTAGAATGATGAAATTTGGTATACGAGCTCTTTGGTGCTCCCAGCAGAACAATTGTAAATTTTTTTTAAAACCGCCCACTGCCACGCCCCCTTTTTAGAAAAACGTAGTTTTTGAAAAAACCATAAGGAATTTTGAAAATGTTTCTGTACAACATATTTACACAATCTAAATATCTATATTTCGTTCATATAAAGTTTTTTGCCACGCCACATTTTGTGGGCGTTTTTAATAAAAAAAAAACGTTTTTCGGTCAAATTTTAAAATTTTCGAAAAAAAAATTGATGTAGAATCATTGGTAATATTAATATGAACATTTCGTCTATAGACCGTTTCAACCCACACCCACTTTTTGGGGTATTTTTATGTAAAAACCATTTTTATACACTACCCCATAGCATATGCAGGAGAAAAACCTTGTCTTTTGTAGAACCGTAAGTGTTTTATAAGCAGTCTGAAGAATTTGTTGTCACCATGTCATTTTCTCTATTTTATCCACATCGTGTTTTTAGCCATGTCCACTTTTTAGGGATTTTAGTTTTACAGCGGATTGTAGCCTTCTCATATGTTTGTTGTTGTTTTTGGAGCTGTTGCTGTACTGGTTTTTGTACATCTTGTTGTTGTTGTTTCTTTGGCAGTGGCTGTATTTGCTGGGCTTTTGTGATTGCCGCTGCCGTTTGTTGTTGTTTTTTTTTTCGTCGCGGGCTTTTTTTCACGCTCGCGACGTTCTTCTTTTTTTTTTTTTTTGAAGCAAGAACTAGCGGTTCAAGTTGGGATTTTAATTTTTCTATTTTCTCCTCAACTGAATTAACTTGCTTATTTAGTTCAAGCTCCTCCTCTTTTTCGTCATCGTCCGTTGACAGCACCGCAAACCTGTTGCTGCTTATCCTCGGTGGTATACCGCCCTTCCTCTTCATCAAACATGTAGGAGATATCCTCTGCATCATCTGATGGGGAGGCCATGTTGTTGTAATGCTGACGCCGACGTCGTAGGCAACTTCTTCGTTCCCCTCGCTTCAGCAGACAGTGTGGCTAAAGCTGTGTTTGTACACCGTTTGACCAGATTCGGCTCAAAATTTAAGGGCCAAAAACTGGTGACGTACGCACGGACAGACTAAACGGACTGGCTAAATCGACTCAGCTAGCGATTCTGAGTCGATCCATATACATTGAGGTATATCTAGCTAAATTATTTCTCTATGTTACAAACTATGTATTAAAACTCATATACCCCTATGGGATAGAGTATAAAAAAGAAAAAAAAAAGGAAAAAAAGAGCATACGCCTGTGAGCCTGGTGACTATACACCTTCGATCTAACACACTTCTTGAAATAGGCTGGCCAAGTTGCCACTAGTCACAATAAACTTTCACTTTAAGACAGTAAAAACACTGCCGGTAACTAGACGCCTCACCACTTCGGGAGTTGGTGAGCGCAATGCTGATCCGACTAGATACGCCCTGCACCACAACCTAATATAAAATTTTGATGTCGAATGATGGGCGTTTTTCTACAAAAACCATTTGTATACCCTATCCCAAGCCATTAGCTATAGAAATGTGTGGTTTTTTGTCGAACCACAGAAGGTTTTGATAAACTGTCTGAGCAATATATTGTGACAATGTCATTTTCTGTATTTCATCGCCATAAAGCCCACATTTTGAGGATATAATTTTAAGGATGGGATGGGATAGGGTATTCAACGATCCGCACGGCGGATTGTAGCCTTCTCATATGTTTTTTTTTTCTTAGCGTTAATCGTCGCGGTGTATAGAGAAATCCTTAGTGAGAGTGTTCTCTCACTAAGCCACTCACTCTCAGGCGGCAGCGGAGGAATTCCCTAGATGGAGTCAACGATGGCGCCAGTTTGATCGAACTGGTAGTGTAATCCCTATATGAGCTGCTTCGACATATTTGAACACCAGGCCTATAGGGATTTCCAATACTGAGCCAGGGTGTTGGAAAAGAGTTGGTGGCGGTCAACGGCAGCGCTCATATCCCAAAATGGGCTACTGACATCGGTATTTTTCCGTCCCGCTGTCCTAGGGTCAAAGCAAGGGCCTGGCCCTCCAGGTTGGGGTTGTGTTTTGGGTTAACAACCCATCCACAGAAAAACGCTTAATGTTACGAAGCAACCAATAGCTTCGGAAAGGACTGATATTATTGTTGACGACCATGCTAAACGAAAAAGGGACAACGACGTTCGTATCTGCACCTGGAATGTGAGAACATTAAACAGGAGATGTGCAGGCGAACAACTAGCGGAAGCCGTAAGCAAAGCAGACATTACTGCCATCCAGGAAATACGATGGGGTGGGCCGGGCAAACAGAGCATGAAAAACTGTGACTTCTACTATGAACCGTGTTATAGTGAACAGATTTGTTATAAGTGCCAGATTTTGGCAAGAAGTCTTATGTTTCCAAGACGCATTGTAACAATCCGCATCAAGGCCAAATTCGCTACCATAAGGCTTATATGCGCTCATGCTCCGACGGAGGAAAAAAAATGTTATAACTAAGGATTGCTTCTACGAGGTCCTCGACAAAACCTATGAGCGACTACAAAAGTACGATGTTAAAATCGTGCTGGGAGATTTTAACGCAAAGGTAGAAAGAGAAGACATCTTTAGCAGTACTGTTGGATAGTATAGCCTACACGACACAACACGTCTGGTGACGGACTTAGGCTAATTGACTTCGCTACGGAACGAAATGCCACTATAGCCAGCACACGGTTTCCTCACCTCGATATCCATAAGGGGACATGGCGGTCTCCAGATCAACGAACAGTCAATCAAATTGATCACATTGCGATAGACAAGAGGCACGCATCCAGTATTTTGGATGTCCGAACATTCCGAGGGGTAACATCGACTCGGACCACTACCTTGTTGTAGCCAAGGTGAGGATGCGGATATCCACCACGCCACAAAAAAAAAACAGAAATACTGTGAAAAAAATTTAATGTCGAAAGAATGCAATCGCCAGAGACCGTCAAGACCTTCGCGCAACCCGTATACATTAACCTCTCGACTCACAACACACCACCAGCATCTAATGTCGAAGAACAATGGCAACGATGCCAACAAGCCATTAGATCAGCCGCAACTGATGTGCTAGGTTTCTCGCGGCCACCAGCAAGAAACCCCTTTTTTGATGAGGAATGCCAACAGATGCTCGCAGCTAAGAACGAGGCCCACAAGGCTAAGCTGCAGGTGAAGACGAGAGCTGCCATTGAGCTCTACAGGCAAAGAAGAAGGGAAGAACATCGGCTTTTCAGAAAGAAGAAAAAAGAGCAAGAAAAGCATGCGATCGAGGATATAGAGAGGTGCCACTCCAGGAACGATTTTCGCAAGTTTTACCAAAGTGCAAAACGTCAAAGCCAAGGATACAAGGCTCGAACAGAATCCTGTCGATATGAACAAGGAAATATCGTAGTTGAGACACAGTCGATGCTGAGGATATGGAATAACCACTGCTGCAGACTGTCGGCGATGACAACATTTCGCTGTCAGGTAGAACGAACCATTTAATATTGGCAACGACAATGAAAACTGACAACCACCTGACCTAAGTGAAGTGAGAATAGCAATATCTAAACTCAAGCTTAATAAGGCCGCCGGAAATGACGGCCTTCCCGCTGAGCTTTATGGCGGATATGACTTGGTAAGTAACATCCACCAACTCATAAGCCAAATCTGGTCGGATGAAAGCATGCCTGAAGAATGGAACCTCAGCATCGTTTACCCGATCCACAAAAAAAGGAGACCTTTTGAACTGCGCCAACTACAGACGCAGTTTCCCAACAACCTGATCGGCCTTTATCAGTGTGGTTTTAGGCCAGGAAAGTCGACAACCGATCAAATTTTCACACGTCGGCAGATTATGGAAAAAAACCCAAGAAGTCCAAATCGATACCCACCACTTATTTATCGATTTCAAAGCCGCATACGACAGCATTTATAGAGACGAACTATCTCGCTGCACCATCAGAGTCGGAAACGACCTCACCGACACATTCGATACCAAAAAAGGATTTAGGTAATTCGATGCGCTGTCATGTGACTTCTTCAATTTGATTCTTGAGAGCCAAGAATTTTGTGCAAAACTCCCGAGCCAACACCAGAGACACAATTTTCCAAAAAATCGGTGCCGACGATATTGACATCATTGGTAGGACTCAACGTGATGGCATAGCCACGTTTGCTAGTACAGAGAAGGAAGCGGCAAAAAAGGTTAAGCAATAAATGAGGGTAAGACTAAGTATATGCTGTCAACACGAAAGGACACACAACATCGACGAATTTGACAGAACCTCACCATTAAGAGATATAACTTTAAGGTAGTACGGAACTTTGTCTACTTCGGCTCCGCTATTAACAGCTCGTCAGAAATCAAACGAAGAATACCTGTTACCAATCGCTGTTTCTTCGGGATAAGAAGGCAATTTAGTAGTAAAGCCCTCACTCGAACTACTAAGGAGATCCTATATAATAAACCCTGATTATCCCAGTCCTGCTGTACGGTGCTGAAGCATGGACTGTATCAAAAGCGGATAAAGAAAACCTTGGTCGATTCGAGAGAAAAAGTCTTCGAAAAATCTTCGGTCCCGTTTGCGTTGATGGGCTATGGAGACGAACTTAACGAGCTGTACAGCGACATACCCTAGTCAAAAAACTCCGCATTGGACGTTTAAGATGGCTAGGACCTGCCATCCGGCTCCTAGAGTCTTCGATTCCCAGCCAGACGTCGGACGCAGTAGAGGAAGACCTAGCCTTAAGTGATGCGCACAAGTAGAAACCGACCTCAACCAACTTGGAGGGCGCAACAAGAGACAGTTAGCTAAGGACCGGGCTAATTGGAGAGGCATGTTGGGTGAGGCCCAGGTTCATCCTGGAGTGTAGCGCCACTTAGGTAAGTGAGTAAGATGAATAGTTTTGTAGATCCTGCGGTAATGAAAAAATGCACGAGGATCACCTCCACTTTCTGTGCCACTGCCCAAGCCCCAGTCAATGATCAAGAACTTAAAAATATTTTGTCCATGGCCTCACGGACGGATCTATCCGAAATACCTCATTCTAATCTTACAGGTTTGCAACACCATTTGGATGGCTGGAAATCGACTAACAACAATAGACAGTAACGAGACAAATGAAGACCCACCCCCACTTGGAGCCACAACGGGCATCACAATGGATCGATATTGATCTGAGTGTGATGAGAAGTCGTACACAGCCTACGTCATAAACCCACCAACCTAAGCTAGATGTAGGTACTAACAGATTACCAACTGTTGGCATGTTGATTGTGGTCCACGCTAACACCGGCCTGTAGCACCACCTAATGAAGTAGATGTTCAGCTGAAAAGGGAAGTTTTTAAAATTTATTGAATTAGTAGGTATTTTCAGCTAAATTTTTACATACAAAATTTATTTTTAAATCAACTCTTAGTAAGTTAAAAACTAATCGACTCTTAGGGATATTATCGTTTCTTAATATATGTGTTTAGATAAAATTACGTTTTTAAAATTTAGAAATTTATTTAATTATTTTCAGCTAAATATATCAATACTTGTTTAATTTGGGCACGTTTTTTAACACTTTCGTCTCGGCATACTTGACATTCCTTTATGAGAATAGATACTTTAAAATTGGAAAATTTGATTGCTTCATCCAATGTAAACTCCACATAACATGATTTCCCGACGTCGACAAGTATTTTGTCCATGCAATTGACCTCGGCCTCCATAAATATATTGCCACCAATATTCATTTGCGTTTTAAACCTCTCTCCAAGACTTTCTCGCATAGTTTGTATTGAGTTCTTTAACTGAATAAATTCCATAATTTCGTCATTGTAAGCATTAACATACTTTTCAAGACGATTTAAGTCTTCCTTTAGGAAATCGTTAATCAGCAGTTCCAAGTTCTTTGTTGAGATTTCAGACATTACAGATTACGCAGTTGGCAGTATAAACAAAACCAAAATAAATTATGTGTCCTTATTTATTTGCATGGGTATCACGATGATTTCCATTCATAAGATGTAAAAAGAAATGTTAACAAACTTTAAATGTTAACATTAATAAAACCCGTTGGCAACTTATCGAAACCAAATGAGGACTGTCAAAACATGGATTTTAAAATCGTGTGCCAATTGCATTACAGCCGTGGCTACACCATTGACAGAGATAAAGGAATGTATATATCTATAAAAAAAATGTTTAATCGACATGATAAATTTTACTTTTCGATTGCTTACCCATCCACGGTCATAGTTATTGTCTTCATTCTTTCTGTTTTGTTTCTTTTTGTTTTTTTTTTCGCCTCCACCGCTACCACCATTTTTCTGTGTTATTTTAAAATTTCCACAATTGCGAAAAAATATTATG
The DNA here is from genome assembly GCA_932526625.1 of Rhingia campestris. Classification (NCBI taxonomy): domain Eukaryota; kingdom Metazoa; phylum Arthropoda; class Insecta; order Diptera; family Syrphidae; genus Rhingia; species Rhingia campestris. Next base: position 77,008,483 of record OW052183.1, read on the forward strand.
ACAATTGAAATGTCAAAACAAAAATAAATCCACCACACTACTAAACAGCTGTTAATGAAAATGTCCAAACCCAAATTTATTCGTCTGCTGAATTCTTTCAGTCGGAAATACATGTATTCACAGACAGGAGTGCATTGGTGGTGGATTACAACAAAAACAACCAACTTTTGCGGGGATTCAGGGTGAGAGAGGTAGAAGTTTGGTATCTCTTTACTTCCTTTATCTCTGCCATTGATCAAGTAAGGAAGAGATAGGGTACTTTCGTACGTCCTCCCCTTTATCAAACGATTTCTTACGTGTCGTTTTCAAACGTAAATTAGCTTGGTTGCAACCAAGTGTTTTTCACTTCACACAAGGAATTTGTGTAACTGGTTAGACCGTGGTGATCAATTTATCTGTCAAAATCCTGGAAAATTCCAGGATAAGCTTGATGAAAAACATGAACGAAATATAGATATTTAGATTGTGTAAATATGTTGTACAGAAACATTTTCAAAATTCCTTATGGTTTTTTCAAAAACTACGTTTTTCTAAAAAGGGGGCGTGGCAGTGGGCGGTTTTAAAAAAAATTTACAATTGTTCTGCTGGGAGCACCAAAGAGCTCGTATACCAAATTTCATCATTCTAGCTTAAAATTTAAGGCCCAAAAACTGGTGACGTACGGACGGACGGACGGACAGACATGGCTAAATCGACTCAGCTAGCGATTCTGAGTCGATCCATATACTTCGAGGTATATCTAGCTAAATTATTTCTCTATGTTACAAACTATGTATTAAAACTCATATACCCCTATGGGATAGAGTATAAAAAAGAAAAAAAAAAGGAAAAAAAGAGCATACGCCTGTGAGCCTGGTGACTATACACCTTCGATCTAACACACTTCTTGAAATAGGCTGGCCAAGTTGCCACTAGTCACAATAAACTTTCACTTTAAGACAGTAAAAACACTGCCGGTAACTAGACGCCTCACCACTTCGGGAGTTGGTGAGCGCAATGCTGATCCGACTAGATACGCCCTGCACCACAACCTAATATAAAATTTTGATGTCGAATGATGGGCGTTTTTCTACAAAAACCATTTGTATACCCTATCCCAAGCCATTAGCTATAGAAATGTGTGGTTTTTTGTCGAACCACAGAAGGTTTTGATAAACTGTCTGAGCAATATATTGTGACAATGTCATTTTCTGTATTTCATCGCCATAAAGCCCACATTTTGAGGATATAATTTTAAGGATGGGATGGGATAGGGTATTCAACGATCCGCACGGCGGATTGTAGCCTTCTCATATGTTTTTTTTTTCTTAGCGTTAATCGTCGCGGTGTATAGAGAAATCCTTAGTGAGAGTGTTCTCTCACTAAGCCACTCACTCTCAGGCGGCAGCGGAGGAATTCCCTAGATGGAGTCAACGATGGCGCCAGTTTGATCGAACTGGTAGTGTAATCCCTATATGAGCTGCTTCGACATATTTGAACACCAGGCCTATAGGGATTTCCAATACTGAGCCAGGGTGTTGGAAAAGAGTTGGTGGCGGTCAACGGCAGCGCTCATATCCCAAAATGGGCTACTGACATCGGTATTTTTCCGTCCCGCTGTCCTAGGGTCAAAGCAAGGGCCTGGCCCTCCAGGTTGGGGTTGTGTTTTGGGTTAACAACCCATCCACAGAAAAACGCTTAATGTTACGAAGCAACCAATAGCTTCGGAAAGGACTGATATTATTGTTGACGACCATGCTAAACGAAAAAGGGACAACGACGTTCGTATCTGCACCTGGAATGTGAGAACATTAAACAGGAGATGTGCAGGCGAACAACTAGCGGAAGCCGTAAGCAAAGCAGACATTACTGCCATCCAGGAAATACGATGGGGTGGGCCGGGCAAACAGAGCATGAAAAACTGTGACTTCTACTATGAACCGTGTTATAGTGAACAGATTTGTTATAAGTGCCAGATTTTGGCAAGAAGTCTTATGTTTCCAAGACGCATTGTAACAATCCGCATCAAGGCCAAATTCGCTACCATAAGGCTTATATGCGCTCATGCTCCGACGGAGGAAAAAAAATGTTATAACTAAGGATTGCTTCTACGAGGTCCTCGACAAAACCTATGAGCGACTACAAAAGTACGATGTTAAAATCGTGCTGGGAGATTTTAACGCAAAGGTAGAAAGAGAAGACATCTTTAGCAGTACTGTTGGATAGTATAGCCTACACGACACAACACGTCTGGTGACGGACTTAGGCTAATTGACTTCGCTACGGAACGAAATGCCACTATAGCCAGCACACGGTTTCCTCACCTCGATATCCATAAGGGGACATGGCGGTCTCCAGATCAACGAACAGTCAATCAAATTGATCACATTGCGATAGACAAGAGGCACGCATCCAGTATTTTGGATGTCCGAACATTCCGAGGGGTAACATCGACTCGGACCACTACCTTGTTGTAGCCAAGGTGAGGATGCGGATATCCACCACGCCACAAAAAAAAAACAGAAATACTGTGAAAAAAATTTAATGTCGAAAGAATGCAATCGCCAGAGACCGTCAAGACCTTCGCGCAACCCGTATACATTAACCTCTCGACTCACAACACACCACCAGCATCTAATGTCGAAGAACAATGGCAACGATGCCAACAAGCCATTAGATCAGCCGCAACTGATGTGCTAGGTTTCTCGCGGCCACCAGCAAGAAACCCCTTTTTTGATGAGGAATGCCAACAGATGCTCGCAGCTAAGAACGAGGCCCACAAGGCTAAGCTGCAGGTGAAGACGAGAGCTGCCATTGAGCTCTACAGGCAAAGAAGAAGGGAAGAACATCGGCTTTTCAGAAAGAAGAAAAAAGAGCAAGAAAAGCATGCGATCGAGGATATAGAGAGGTGCCACTCCAGGAACGATTTTCGCAAGTTTTACCAAAGTGCAAAACGTCAAAGCCAAGGATACAAGGCTCGAACAGAATCCTGTCGATATGAACAAGGAAATATCGTAGTTGAGACACAGTCGATGCTGAGGATATGGAATAACCACTGCTGCAGACTGTCGGCGATGACAACATTTCGCTGTCAGGTAGAACGAACCATTTAATATTGGCAACGACAATGAAAACTGACAACCACCTGACCTAAGTGAAGTGAGAATAGCAATATCTAAACTCAAGCTTAATAAGGCCGCCGGAAATGACGGCCTTCCCGCTGAGCTTTATGGCGGATATGACTTGGTAAGTAACATCCACCAACTCATAAGCCAAATCTGGTCGGATGAAAGCATGCCTGAAGAATGGAACCTCAGCATCGTTTACCCGATCCACAAAAAAAGGAGACCTTTTGAACTGCGCCAACTACAGACGCAGTTTCCCAACAACCTGATCGGCCTTTATCAGTGTGGTTTTAGGCCAGGAAAGTCGACAACCGATCAAATTTTCACACGTCGGCAGATTATGGAAAAAAACCCAAGAAGTCCAAATCGATACCCACCACTTATTTATCGATTTCAAAGCCGCATACGACAGCATTTATAGAGACGAACTATCTCGCTGCACCATCAGAGTCGGAAACGACCTCACCGACACATTCGATACCAAAAAAGGATTTAGGTAATTCGATGCGCTGTCATGTGACTTCTTCAATTTGATTCTTGAGAGCCAAGAATTTTGTGCAAAACTCCCGAGCCAACACCAGAGACACAATTTTCCAAAAAATCGGTGCCGACGATATTGACATCATTGGTAGGACTCAACGTGATGGCATAGCCACGTTTGCTAGTACAGAGAAGGAAGCGGCAAAAAAGGTTAAGCAATAAATGAGGGTAAGACTAAGTATATGCTGTCAACACGAAAGGACACACAACATCGACGAATTTGACAGAACCTCACCATTAAGAGATATAACTTTAAGGTAGTACGGAACTTTGTCTACTTCGGCTCCGCTATTAACAGCTCGTCAGAAATCAAACGAAGAATACCTGTTACCAATCGCTGTTTCTTCGGGATAAGAAGGCAATTTAGTAGTAAAGCCCTCACTCGAACTACTAAGGAGATCCTATATAATAAACCCTGATTATCCCAGTCCTGCTGTACGGTGCTGAAGCATGGACTGTATCAAAAGCGGATAAAGAAAACCTTGGTCGATTCGAGAGAAAAAGTCTTCGAAAAATCTTCGGTCCCGTTTGCGTTGATGGGCTATGGAGACGAACTTAACGAGCTGTACAGCGACATACCCTAGTCAAAAAACTCCGCATTGGACGTTTAAGATGGCTAGGACCTGCCATCCGGCTCCTAGAGTCTTCGATTCCCAGCCAGACGTCGGACGCAGTAGAGGAAGACCTAGCCTTAAGTGATGCGCACAAGTAGAAACCGACCTCAACCAACTTGGAGGGCGCAACAAGAGACAGTTAGCTAAGGACCGGGCTAATTGGAGAGGCATGTTGGGTGAGGCCCAGGTTCATCCTGGAGTGTAGCGCCACTTAGGTAAGTGAGTAAGATGAATAGTTTTGTAGATCCTGCGGTAATGAAAAAATGCACGAGGATCACCTCCACTTTCTGTGCCACTGCCCAAGCCCCAGTCAATGATCAAGAACTTAAAAATATTTTGTCCATGGCCTCACGGACGGATCTATCCGAAATACCTCATTCTAATCTTACAGGTTTGCAACACCATTTGGATGGCTGGAAATCGACTAACAACAATAGACAGTAACGAGACAAATGAAGACCCACCCCCACTTGGAGCCACAACGGGCATCACAATGGATCGATATTGATCTGAGTGTGATGAGAAGTCGTACACAGCCTACGTCATAAACCCACCAACCTAAGCTAGATGTAGGTACTAACAGATTACCAACTGTTGGCATGTTGATTGTGGTCCACGCTAACACCGGCCTGTAGCACCACCTAATGAAGTAGATGTTCAGCTGAAAAGGGAAGTTTTTAAAATTTATTGAATTAGTAGGTATTTTCAGCTAAATTTTTACATACAAAATTTATTTTTAAATCAACTCTTAGTAAGTTAAAAACTAATCGACTCTTAGGGATATTATCGTTTCTTAATATATGTGTTTAGATAAAATTACGTTTTTAAAATTTAGAAATTTATTTAATTATTTTCAGCTAAATATATCAATACTTGTTTAATTTGGGCACGTTTTTTAACACTTTCGTCTCGGCATACTTGACATTCCTTTATGAGAATAGATACTTTAAAATTGGAAAATTTGATTGCTTCATCCAATGTAAACTCCACATAACATGATTTCCCGACGTCGACAAGTATTTTGTCCATGCAATTGACCTCGGCCTCCATAAATATATTGCCACCAATATTCATTTGCGTTTTAAACCTCTCTCCAAGACTTTCTCGCATAGTTTGTATTGAGTTCTTTAACTGAATAAATTCCATAATTTCGTCATTGTAAGCATTAACATACTTTTCAAGACGATTTAAGTCTTCCTTTAGGAAATCGTTAATCAGCAGTTCCAAGTTCTTTGTTGAGATTTCAGACATTACAGATTACGCAGTTGGCAGTATAAACAAAACCAAAATAAATTATGTGTCCTTATTTATTTGCATGGGTATCACGATGATTTCCATTCATAAGATGTAAAAAGAAATGTTAACAAACTTTAAATGTTAACATTAATAAAACCCGTTGGCAACTTATCGAAACCAAATGAGGACTGTCAAAACATGGATTTTAAAATCGTGTGCCAATTGCATTACAGCCGTGGCTACACCATTGACAGAGATAAAGGAATGTATATATCTATAAAAAAAATGTTTAATCGACATGATAAATTTTACTTTTCGATTGCTTACCCATCCACGGTCATAGTTATTGTCTTCATTCTTTCTGTTTTGTTTCTTTTTGTTTTTTTTTCGCCTCCACCGCTACCACCATTTTTCTGTGTTATTTTAAAATTTCCACAATTGCGAAAAAATATTATGACAATTGAAATGTCAAAACAAAAATAAATCCACCACACTACTAAACAGCTGTTAATGAAAATGTCCAAACCCAAATTTATTCGTCTGCTGAATTCTTTCAGTCGGAAATACATGTATTCACAGACAGGAGTGCATTGGTGGTGGATTACAACAAAAACAACCAACTTTTGCGGGGATTCAGGGTGAGAGAGGTAGAAGTTTGGTATCTCTTTACTTCCTTTATCTCTGCCATTGATCAAGTAAGGAAGAGATAGGGTACTTTCGTACGTCCTCCCCTTTATCAAACGATTTCTTACGTGTCGTTTTCAAACGTAAATTAGCTTGGTTGCAACCAAGTGTTTTTCACTTCACACAAGGAATTTGTGTAACTGGTTAGACCGTGGTGATCAATTTATCTGTCAAAATCCTGGAAAATTCCAGGATAAGCTTGATGAAAAACATAAAGTCCTGGAAAGTTTCCTATCTCTTATTTACCTAATCTACACGATAATTATTATGAATGTTATCTCCAACAGGTCGATTTTATGTGAGCAGAAAATAGAAGGTAAGCTTGGATCGAAATCCACCGAGAATCCATTCCAAACTTAATTTTCGGTATGAACATGAACATTTCACTTGCAACCAGGACGTGCATTGGTTTTTCCAGTAAGGTGTTCACTAACTGCTACAGTGCTACTTCAAATTTTTTCTTTTAGTTTTTGTTGCGATATAGGATCACCGAGGAAGTGATAGACATGGCTATTATTTCTTTGATTTTGTTTGTATCTTTTTCTGTTGTTTTTAGAGCTCTATTATGTATGACTCGCGAGTCGAACGCTAGACTGACTTAAAGCGAACTACGGCATTCGCCTTTGAAAGTAATATCAATTCAAAATAAAATTTGTGAAACGTCGTTGTTTTTAGATTGAATTTAAAAAAAAAAAAGTTTAAACGAATTAAACATTAGGGGTATTCATGCAACACCGGAAAGTCGTCGTAAACGTTGTAAACGTGATTAAATTACGACGGATAAATGAACTGTCTATGGGAAATCTTTTCCAACAATATCGGAATTTTCTCACAGGAATTGGGTGCGTAAACTATTTTGACATTTAATCAGTCACTTTCACACATCAAACGTACGTAGGTATGCGCTAAACTGAAAAAAATTATCGAGAACGGAAAGAGAACAATAGAGTTGTTCATGAGACTATCTCCCTTCCAAGTGTGTTGTCTCTTTTTTTAAAACGTCAAAATCAATTGGAGGAAAACAATGTGATATTTTATATGGCGGGAGTACTAATTTTTGGATAATTTGCTTTGAAATATGAAAATATAAGTTGTTCAAAGTGAAACTCAAATTATAAATACACAACGATACTAAGAGAGTGTGTATAATTATAAAATAGAAATAAAAAGAGTGAAATTGATAACCAGTGCCATTGCAAAGCGTGAACATAAATCCGAGTGCAAACGAAGTTGATTAGTTTTCGTGTAGTAAAGATTATTATGTTCTTATTTTCACAAACAACAACAACTCTGAATATTTTTATTTTGTTTATAAATTGTTCGGTTCTCATTTAGCACTTTTACACAATTTTCAAGCAATTTTAAAAAATGTTCAAAAAACAACCCCTGTCCCTTGCCAATGAATTTTCCTTCATACAAATGTCAAATGTATTTGTTTTCCTACAGATGCTGTCAGTTTGTCATTGACACTGACGTTGTCCTGAACAACTCTATAGGACCAAATTCTATCAATAAAAAAATTACTAAAATGAGATTGAATTCAATGGGTTACCGCATTATTTAGTGGTGCAGTTTTGTCGTTTATGCAACGTCGTCGGAAAATTACAATCTTTCTTACGTAATAAAATTACGATGTTGCATAAATACCCTTATTGAAAAAAATTTTGAGAAAATGATAATAATCTGTGTTGGATTGTCTTTTAAGATGAGGAAATAAACGGAAGAGAAGAGAAAACTATAGTTTCCAGAAAAATCCAGATTGTCAGGAATTGTAGAATGTGTGGATGGAACCCACTTTGGAATCAGCGCTCCCATTCAGTTTGTACGTCATACTTGAATAGAAAAGGTTTGAATGCAAATGTTATAAGTGTTTGTGTTTTTTGCACCTCTCATTTTATTTCAATAATTTCTTTTGAAAAAAAAACACAAAACCCCACCTTTGAATTTTCAAACAAACAAAGATTTCGCTCAAAGTCACCATTTTTTTATATTTCATTATAGTTCATAACTTTTTAAGAATAATAAAAATTGAATTTACCTACTTGTATAAAAGTTCAATTCGTCGTGACTTCTTCAGGAAAACTTGCAAAACTTCATCATAGAAACTGGTTTTTACTTTAATTTCCTTTAGAAATGATTTTTCTATAGAGAAAAACTTCATATTCAAATCGAGAATATGAAGTGCTTTTGGAATGTCTTTAATCGAGATATTTTTGAACTGGGGCTGAGAACATTTAAAAAACACAGTTAATTTATTCTTCAGCTATATAAAATAAAAAAAAAACATGCGAAGATCCAAGGCATTGAAAAGCTTTGAAATTTTTTCTTATAGGTACTCAACTAACTTTTTAGTAGAAAGTAATGCTAGGAATTTAAATTGGATACTTCAAAAATATGTTGAAACATTCTTGTGTCAATTTGTTCACAACAGAAATTAATGTCGAATATTTTGTTTTGTAAAAAATTAAACAGAATATTTGTGTATGGATAAAGACATCGTTAAAAGTTTTAAGCAAAAAAACTGTATTGAAAGATTTCAAAAATTGAAGAAAACTTCTCGCTTGGATCCCCAAGTTTCTGGGTCATCAATGATTTCGTCAAATAATGTGACTAAATTACTTAAATGTGTTTGAACAACATTTACAAGACGAGATGATCTTTTTGTGGACTGGGAGAAGAAAGCGGAACAAACTTAAAAAAAATTGTTTCTTATTACCAAATTAAGAACATGTGCATTGCAATGTACAGATATTGCTTTTTTAAATAGATTTTTTAGTTGAGCCTGGATTGCATTAAGCTCACTGGACATAACCGCGGTACCATCGTATGTCTGGGCTACCAACTTTTCACCCCAGTTTTTTTTATTTTATCAAATCTATATTTTTTGTTGAAATAGCTGTGGCTATCAACATATCGGAATACCACGGAAAATTGTGACTTCTCCGTTATATCTGTGGTTTTATCCAACATAACATAAACGAAATTTGACTTTGACCGCTCTTTATCGATCTTATCAGAGATAACATTTGATATTGCATTTGTTAAATCATTTTGTATATTGTTTGACGTTCCCTAAAAAATAGTTGATGTTTTTAAATGATTTCAAATTTCGTGTCATATTTGGCTATAAGATTTACAACATTATCGATAATAGAGATACGAAAATGTAAATGGTTGTTTTAGTTTTCAGAGTGTTCCAAAAGTAAAAACATACAGCCTTATTCATAAACTCATTATAAGGATTGTATAAAGTTATGCTTTCCTTAAAATGCCTCTAAACGCAAAAACCTTATTCATAAAACTTATACAACGTTGAATAGAGGCTGCACATCCTAAACGCATCAGGGTTACCAGAGGTTCAATTGTAAGTTGAAAAAATCATCCAGGGTATTTTTGTATTTTAGCAGTTGTGTTTCAATGTTTAATTTGTTCAAATGGTAGCTAATTCTTTTTTACCTACAGACTCAACATTGTAAACGATGTTATTGAGTCAACATAAGTCATCAATATGTTATAAAAATGTAGAAAATAAAATTGTCACCATGAGTTTCACAACTATAAAAATGAGCCCTTGGTAACTCTACCGAGCTTTTTGGTAATTTATTTGACACAAACCCTGCATAACTGTTATGGATGGGGAAATATGTTATGAATAAGAAATTGTGCGACCCTGAATAGAGGCTGTATAAATTTTCATGCACTGTATAACTATACAACCGTTGAGATGTGTTTTAGTGAAATCTAATGAATAAGTGGGATAGGCTGTAGAACTTTGCCAATGCACCGTTCTCATTGGTCAATCGACCATTTTAGTCACGTGACATTGGACGCGAAATGACTGGCGATACAAGTCGAAAATTTACGATATCACTTTATTTGCGTCACTTTAAACAATAATCATCATACGATTATTGAGCCATTACTAATGAGGTCTCGACTACCGTCTGAGTGATAATCGTTTTCAAAAGTAATTAAAAATCTATAAATAAAAATAAAATAAGGGTTGACATGGTTTGACATTTACCTTGCCATTCATTAAGATTTTGCGATCCACATCGCCTCACCTCATTTTGCAGTTGAAATCTAAAATCCGGAACACTGACATACTTTATTCCAATATAGTTATTTGAGACAGCGTTAGTGTCAAATGAAAACTTACATTTGTATGAAAAGAAAAACAATCTGACATTTGAAGTTTATTAACATTTCTTTTTACATCTTATAAATGGAAATCATCGTGATGCAAACAAATAAGGATTTACATAATTTATTTTGTTTATTTTCATAATACTGGGGAATGTCTGAAATCTGAACAAAAAACTTGGAACGCCTTAATAATGATTTCCTAAAGGAAGACTTATAGTTTTTTCGATTGGGATTTCGATTTGCTCTCAGATTTAAGATTTTACCCGTCACAATCGAACATAAAAGAGGTTGATCTGGTTTTGTGTGTTTGTATGCCATTTTACAGCTTATTGTTTATCTTTAGGCCGCAGTTATAAAAAAAACATTAGGGGTATTCATGCAACGTCGGAAAGTCGTCGTAAACGTTGTAAACGTGATAAAATTACGATGTGATAAATGAACTATCAAAATTTGTATGGGAAATCTTTTCCAAAAATATCTTAATTCTCTCACAGGAATTGGGTGCGTAAACTGAGATGGTAAACGTTGTAAACTTTTGAAATGCTATTTTGACATTTAATCAGTCACTTTCACACATCAAACGTATGCGCTAAACTGAAAAAAATTATCGAGAACGGAAAGAGAACAATAGGACCAAATTCTATCAATAAAAAAATTACTAAAATGAGATTGAATTCAATGGGTTACCGCATTATTTAGTGGTGCAGTTTTGTCGTTTATGCAACGTCGTCGGAAAATTACAATCTTTCTTACGTAATAAAATTACGATGTTGCATAAATACCCTTATTGAAAAAAATTATGAGAAAATGATAATAATCTGTGTTGGATTGTCTTTTAAGATGAGGAAATAAACGGAAGAGAAGAGAAAACTATAGGTTCCAGAAAAATCCAGATTGTCAGGAATTGTAGAATGTGTGGATGGAACCCACTTTGGAATCATCGCTCCCATTCAGTTTGTACGTCATACTTGAGTAGAAAAGGTTTGAATGCAAATGTTATAAGTGTTTGTGTTATTTGCACCTCTCATTTTATTTCAATAATTTCTTTTGAAAAAAAAACACAAAACCCCACCTTTGAATTTTCAAACAAACAAAGATTTCGCTCAAAGTCACCATTTTTTTATATTTCATTATAGTTCATAACTTTTTAAGTATAATAAAAATTGAATTTACTTGTATAAAAGTTAAATTCGTCGTGACTTCTTCAGGAAAACTTGCAAAACTTCATCATAGAAACTGGTTTTTACTTTAATTTCCTTTAGAAATGATTTTTCTATAGAGAAAAACTTCATATTCAAATCGAGAATATGAAGTGCTTTTGGAATGTCTTTAATCGAGATATTTTTGAACTGGGGCTGAGAACATTTAAAAAACACAGTTAATTTATTCTTCAGCTATATAAAATAAAAAAAAAACATGCGAAGATCCAAGGCATTGAAAAGCTTTGAAATTTTTTCTTATAGGTACTCAACAAACTTTTTAGTAGAAAGTAATGCTAGGAATTTAAATTGGATACTTCAAAAATATGTTGAAACATTCTTGTGTCAATTTGTTCACAACAGAAATTAATGTCGAATATTTTGTTTTGTAAAAAATTAAACAGAATATCTGTGTATGGATAAAGACATCGTTAAAAGTTTTAAGCAAAAAAACTGTATTGAAAGATTTCAAAAATTGAAGAAAACTTCTCGCTTGGATCCCCAAGTTTCTGGGTCATCAATGATTTCGTCAAATAATGTGACTAAATTACTTAAATGTGTTTGAACAACATTTACAAGACGAGATGATCTTTTTGTGGACTGGGAGAAGAAAGCGGAACAAACTTAAAAAAAATTGTTTCTTATTACCAAATTAAGAACATGTGCATTGCAATGTACAGATATTGCTTTTTTAAATAGATTTTTTAGTTGAGCCTGGATTGCATTAAGCTCACTGGACATAACCGCGGTACCATCGTATGTCTGGGCTACCAACTTTTCACCCCAGTTTTTTTTATTTTATCAAATCTATATTTTTTGTTGAAATAGCTGTGGCTATCAACATATCGGAATACCACGGAAAATTGTGACTTCTCCGTTATATCTGTGGTTTTATCCAACATAACATAAACGAAATTTGACTTGTCAATCTCTTTATCGATCTTATCAGAGATAACATTTGATATTGCATTTGTTAAATCATTTTGTATATTGTTTGACGTTCCCTAAAAAATAGTTGATGTTTTTAAATGATTTCAAATTTCGTGTCATATTTGGCTATAAGATTTACAACATTATCGATAACAGAGATACGAAAATGTAAATGGTTGTTTTAGTTTTCAGAGTGTTCCAAAAGTAAAAACATACAGCCTTATTCATAAACTCATTATAAGGATTGTATAAAGTTATGCTTTCCTTAAAATGCCTCTAAACGCAAAAACCTTATTCATAAAACTTATACAACGTTGAATAGAGGCTGCACATCCTAAACGCGCCAGATGGTTGAATTTTGAATAGTGCCTGTATAAGGGTATATTATTTTTTTCATTTCTGTATACACAGACGGCTGAGCATCAGGGTTACCAGAGGTTCAATTGTAAGTTGAAAAAATCATCCAGGGTATTTTTGTATTTTAGCAGTTGTGTTTCAATGTTTAATTTGTTCAAATGGTAGCTAATTCTTTTTTACCTACAGACTCAACATTGTAAACGATGTTATTGAGTCAACATAAGTCATCAATATGTTATAAAAATGTAGAAAATAAAATTGTCACCATGAGTTTCACAACTATAAAAATGATCCCTTGGTAACTCTACAGAGCTTTTTGGTAATTTATTTGACACAAACCCTGCATAACTGTTATGGATGGGGAAATATGTTATGAATAAGAAATTGTGCGACCCTGAATAGAGGCTGTATAAATTTTCATGCACTGTATAACTATACAACCGTTGAGATGTGTTTTAGTGAAATCTAATGAATAAGGGGGATAGGCTGTAGAACTTTGCCAATGCACCGTTCTCATTGGTCAATCGACCATTTTAGTCACGTGACATTGGACGCGAAATGACTGGCGATACAAGTCGAAAATTTACGATATCACTTTATTTGCGTCACTTTAAACAATAATCATCATACGATTATTGAGCCATTACTAATGAGGTCTCGACTACCGTCTGAGTGATAATCGTTTTCAAAGTTTCGGTATGACCCAATGAAAAGATAAAAGTAATTAAAAATCTATAAATAAAAATAAAATAAGGGTTGACATGGTTTGACATTTACCTTGCCATTCATTAAGATTTTGCGATCCACATCGCCTCACCTCATTTTGCAGTTGAAATCTAAAATCCGGAACACTGACATACTTTATTCCAATATAGTTATTTGAGACAGCGTTAGTGTCAAATGAAAACTTACATTTGTATGAAAAGAAAAACAATCTGACATTTGAAGTTTATTAACATTTCTTTTTACATCTTATAAATGGAAATCATCGTGATGCAAACAAATAAGGATTTACATAATTTATTTTGTTTATTTTCATAATACTGGGGAATGTCTGAAATCTGAACAAAAAACTTGGAACGCCTTAATAATGATTTCCTAAAGGAAGACTTATAGTTTTTTCGATTGGGATTTCGATTTGCTCTCAGATTTAAGATTTTACCCGTCACAATCGAACATAAAAGAGGTTGATCTGGTTTTGTGTGTTTGTATGCCATTTTACAGCTTATTGTTTATCTTTAGGCCGCAGTTATAAAAAAAACATTAGGGGTATTCATACAACGTCGGAAAGTCGTCGTAAACGTTGTAAACGTGATAAAATTACGACGTGATAAATGAACTATCAAAATTTGTATGGGAAATCTTTTCCAAAAATATCTAAATTCTCTCACAGGAATTGGGTGCGTAAACTGAGATGGTAAACGTTGTAAACTTTTGAAATGCTATTTTGACATTTAATCAGTCACTTTCACACATCAAACGTATGCGCTAAACTGAAAAAAATTATCGAGAACGGAAAGAGAACAATAGGACCAAATTCTATCAATAAAAAAATTACTAAAATGAGATTGAATTCAATGGGTTACCGCATTATTTAGTGGTGCAGTTTTGTCGTTTATGCAACGTCGTCGGAAAATTACAATCTTTCTTACGTAATAAAATTACGATGTTGCATAAATACCCTTATTGAAAAAAATTTTGAGAAAATGATAATAATCTGTGTTGGATTGTCTTTTAAGATGAGGAAATAAACGGAAGAGAAGAGAAAACTATAGGTTCCAGAAAAATCCAGATTGTCAGGAATTGTAGAATGTGTGGATGGAACCCACTTTGGAATCATCGCTCCCATTCAGTTTGTACGTCATACTTGAGTAGAAAAGGTTTGAATGCAAATGTTATAAGTGTTTGTGTTATTTGCACCTCTCATTTTATTTCAATAATTTCTTTTGAAAAAAAAAACACAAAACCCCACCTTTGAATTTTCAAACAAACAAAGATTTCGCTCAAAGTCACCATTTTTTTATATTTCATTATAGTTCATAACTTTTTAAGTATAATAAAAATTGAATTTACTTGTATAAAAGTTCAATTCGTCGTGACTTCTTCAGGAAAACTTGCAAAACTTCATCATAGAAACTGGTTTTTACTTTAATTTCCTTTAGAAATGATTTTTCTATAGAGAAAAACTTCATATTCAAATCGAGAATATGAAGTGCTTTTGGAATGTCTTTAATCGAGATATTTTTGAACTGGGGCTGAGAACATTTAAAAAACACAGTTAATTTATTCTTCAGCTATATAAAATAAAAAAAAAACATGCGAAGATCCAAGGCATTGAAAAGCTTTGAAATTTTTTCTTATAGGTACTCAACAAACTTTTTAGTAGAAAGTAATGCTAGGAATTTAAATTGGATACTTCAAAAATATGTTGAAACATTCTTGTGTCAATTTGTTCACAACAGAAATTAATGTCGAATATTTTGTTTTGTAAAAAATTAAACAGAATATTTGTGTATGGATAAAGACATCGTTAAAAGTTTTAAGCAAAAAAACTGTATTGAAAGATTTCAAAAATTGAAGAAAACTTCTCGCTTGGATCCCCAAGTTTCTGGGTCATCAATGATTTCGTCAAATAATGTGACTAAATTACTTAAATGTGTTTGAACAACATTTACAAGACGAGATGATCTTTTTGTGGACTGGGAGAAGAAAGCGGAACAAACTTAAAAAAAAATTGTTTCTTATTACCAAATTAAGAACATGTGCATTGCAATGTACAGATATTGCTTTTTTAAATAGATTTTTTAGTTGAGCCTGGATTGCATTAAGCTCACTGGACATAACCGCGGCACCATCGTATGTCTGGGCTACCAACTTTTCACCCCAGTTTTTTTTATTTTATCAAATCTATATTTTTTGTTGAAATAGCTGTGGATATCAACATATCGGAATACCACGGAAAATTGTGACTTCTCCGTTATATCTGTGGTTTTATCCAACATAACATAAACGAAATTTGGCTTGTCAATCTCTTTATCGATCTTATCAGAGATAACATTTGATATTGCATTTGTTAAATGATTTTGTATATTGTTTGACGTTCCCTAAAAAATAGTTGATGTTTTTAAATGATTTCAAATTTCGTGTCATATTTGGCTATAAGATTTACAACATTATCGATAATAGAGATACGAAAATGTAAATGGTTGTTTTAGTTTTCAGAGTGTTCCAAAAGTAAAAACATAGGCTGTAGAACTTTGCCAATGCACCGTTCTCATTGGTCAATCGACCATTTTAGTCACGTGACATTGGACGCGAAATGACTGGCGATACAAGTCGAAAATTTACGATATCACTTTATTTGCGTCACTTTAAACAATAATCATCATACGATTATTGAGCGATTACTAATGAGGTCTCGACTACCGTCTGAGTGATAATCGTTTTCAAAGTTTCGGTATGACCCAATGAATAGATAAAAGTAAATAAAAATCTATAAATAAAAATAAAATAAGGGTTGACATGGTTTGACATTTACCTTGCCATTCATTAAGATTTTGCGATCCACATCGCCTCACCTCATTTTGCAGTTGAAATCGTAAATCCGGAACACTGACATACTTTATTCCAATATAGTTATTTGAGACAACGTTAGTGTCAAATGAAAACTTACATTTGTATGAAAAGAAAAACAATCTGACATTTGAAGTTTATTAACATTTCTTTTTACATCTTATAAATGGAAATCATCGTGATGCAAACATAATACTGGGGAATGTCTGAAATCTCAACAAAAAACTTGGAACGCCTAAATAATGATTTCCTAAAGGAAGACTTATAGTTTTTTCGATTGGGATTTCGATTTGCTCTCAGATGTAAGATTTTACCCGTCACAATCGAACATAAAAGAGGTTGATCTGGTTTTGTGTGTGTTTGTATGCCATTTTACAGCTTATTGTTTATCTTTAGGCCGCAGTTATAAAAAAAACATTAGGGGTATTCATACAACGTCGGAAAGTCGTCGTAAACGTTGTAAACGTGATAAAATTACGACGTGATAAATGAACTATCAAAATTTGTATGGGAAATCTTTTCCAAAAATATCTAAATTTTCTCACAGGAATTGGGTGCGTAAACTGAGATGGTAAACGTTGTAAACTTTTGAAATGCTATTTTGACATTTAATCAGTCACTTTCACACATCAAACGTATGCGCTAAACTGAAAAAAATTATCGAGAATGGAAAGAGAACAATAAGAACAAAATTCTCTCAATAAATAAAATACTAAATTGAGATTGAATTCAGTGGATTACCGCATTATTTAGTGGTGCAGTTTTAGGGACGTTCATGAAACGTCGTCGTAAAATTATAATCTTTCGCACGTAATAAAATTACGACGTTGCATGAATACCCTTATTATTTGAAATTTTGTTTTACTAATTGCGGCTTTTTTATAAATTCAACCATTGGCGAGTTGGAGTCAAAACAAAGCTTATGCATTTTAGAACATGATTATTCACGCTGAAAATCACTTTTTAGTTTTCACTGATCACAAAAAAAAATCAAGCTGCGAAATACAAACTTCAAACTGACATAAGTCAGATGTCAAATGTTTTTGTGTTGGTGCTTGTAGGTGTAAATCTCACTTGAATTCGGGATTCATCAAAAGTGCTCAAGATAAAAAAAAGAGTGCTTTTATTGTATCAAAATCGAAAACGCTATTAAATTGTCTTGATAAGTATGTTAATGCTTACAATTACAATTTATTCAGTTACAGAACTCAATACAAACTATGCGAGAATTTTGGAGAACACACGATTTCTTACGTGTCGTCTTGACATATAAATTAGCTGGGCTGCAAACAAGTGAGTGTGAAACAAGGAATCTGTGTATCTGGTTGGAGCATGGTGATCTATTTATTTGAATGTCGCAGCCACATGAAGATCCTACACTATTTTATAACAGGAAAGGATACTTCTTTCTGTGGTGGACCGTGGACCATGAATGTTCAATTTATTTTTAAGATCGTTCCACAAAGCGTCGGCTGCTACACGATCTACTTTCATGAAACCTTTGGCAAGATCTTTATGCCTCTCCATGAATTCAATATATTGTTATAAAATCTATTGCAATGTGAACGCATCCGTATTTGTTAACATTTTCGGACATTAGTACTGAATGCGCCACTAAAATAGTGGTATCTGGCAGCACCACTTCTCGAACAATCAAGAAGCCGCGGGAACCTCCGAGAATATTCCATCCCTTTCTAGATCAGTATGAGAAGTAGTATAAATAGAGATGATGCGACGTCCAGCGAGTTTGTCTAAATTGTGACCTGAATTTGTTTTGAATAGTGTTGACTGAGTGAATTACCTAAGTGAATTTTGAAAGTGACAATAGTGCGCGAATTTAATCGTTGGTATTCGATTTCAAATAAGTGTAATTGAATTGTTAAACGAGAATAAAGTCATAACCGTTTGGTAAAGAATATAATTCCAGAAATAAGAGTATGTTTAAATAAATTAGTATTGAAAAACAGAAAAACGTTTTATCATTCGAAGTCATCCTTCATTCTACATTGGTGTCAGAAGTGGGATAAAACCTTAAAAGTTTCTAGAAAACAGTGAACTGTGAAGAAACGGTTAATTTGGATAATTCGAGAATATTATGAGAAAGAACAAGAACGTAGTGAAGTGAACATAGTGAAATGAATATAGTGCATTGTAAATATTCGAGAATAATAAATAATAATTTAGCATACGATAAAGTGTGATGTTGTGAAAATTGTGATTAAACAATAATGGTTTGCAATTCATTAGATCAGCTCACCGTTGCGTAGCTGAAAGCTGAACTGAGTCTACGGCAGCTTTCCCCTATAGGAGGAACGAGCGATTTATTTATTCGTCTTCATGACACAATAAAGCACAATTTTGAAGATCCTAATTCGATTGTCTTTGATGTCGAAGAGCAACAAGTAAGTGTAGGCTTTGAGATGTCATCAATGATGAAGTTTCTGGAGGATAAATTTGGAGAACAAAAGAATTCTCTAGAAGATCAAAACAAAAAATTAAAAAAAACTACGCGAAGAACAGCGCCAACACTCCAAACGTCAAAATAGCAAACTAAAACAGCAGCTTGAACAACAACGCGAGGAGCAACGCCAACAGCTCGAGGAACAAGGTAAAAAGTTTGAGAATGTTATCGAGTCAAAGTTAACGGTGATTGATAATCGATTTGAAAAATTCGAAAATACATTCATGTCTGTAGAAGAGAAAGTTGGAAAGGTAGAAAATTATGTAGCAGTAATCGAACAGAAAGTCGAAAATAAGAGGATAATTTCGAGGCTTTTGAAAAGAAAGTCGAAGAACTAGCTAAAGAGCTTAAAAAATTTCTGGGGATTGTCCACGATAGAACGAAATGAAGCCTCCAACTTTCGACAGTCAGACGCAATGGTCAATTTATAAGAAACAATTCGAAGCTGCTGCCATGACCAACTGCTGGAACGACCAGGAAAATACCATCGCACTTACACTGGCTTTGCGTGGTCAAGCTGCAGAGCTGTTTGCAAAAGTTGACAATCAACGCAACTACGACGCTATTGTAAAAGCAAGTGAGATGCGGTTTGGTGATGACCACATGTTTGAAGTATAT
Source organism: Rhingia campestris (assembly GCA_932526625.1). Classification (NCBI taxonomy): domain Eukaryota; kingdom Metazoa; phylum Arthropoda; class Insecta; order Diptera; family Syrphidae; genus Rhingia; species Rhingia campestris. The sequence continues at coordinate 77,027,945 of OW052183.1, forward strand.
CAAGTGCAGCTGTGCAGCAAAGTGCAGCAAAAGCTAAACTCTTCAACAACTGCAAGCACTCGTGCAATAGCTGACAACAAACTGCAATTAGAAGTACAAATGGCTTGAAAACATACACTTGCCGAAGCCGCAGCTTATTCACTGACATTACAAGCTGCTGATCAAGCATTACAAGGAGCTCATCGATTCAAAAGAATTAGTCAGAACTTCGCGGGGTAGAAGTTGAGTTCTGGAACCGATGCCCCCAGGACCACACAACAGGAGCTTGACAGTAGATGCGACCTTCGGCGGGAAAGAACTTGCAGCTACCATCGATACTGGAGCTACTGCTTCCATTATCCAAAAAGACATCGCCAGGGAGTCTTGGCTGCATAACACCAGCCGGTATTGCCTGAAGACCGCAACTGCGGAGAAAGAGCACGAGTATATAGCGAAGTACGGCTGACAATATACTTAGCGGGACTCGCCTTCTCCCATACATTCCTGGTGGCTGATATTTGTGATGATGAAGTAATCCTGGATATTGGCATGCAGGTCTTGAGATATTGAAATGTTGAGATCCCGATGGATATAGTCCGAAGCGGACGATGACTTCCAAAATTACATCGTTGGAAAATTGTTGATGGAACCAAAGAACAACATGATTCCAATAAGAGTCTTAAGCACCAGACCACATGAGGTGAGAATCCGAAAGGAAAAGTGATTTGTTAATGTGTTCCGATAACGCAATATCAAGCATAACCGAAAGGGAGACTGCTAGACCAATGCTGCCAAATAAGCGGACGGACATTACGAGATCGATTCTCAACTCATGCAAGCTGAATCAGGAGCAGCAAAGTAGTCCAAAAATTCTGATTGAAGAATTTGCTGATGTGTTTGCTGCAGAGGATGGGAAATATGGCCGGACACACTTGGTGCAACACTGGAGATGCCAGACCAATTCGTCAGCCTGCAAGGCTTCTGCCATTAGCCAAGCAGACTCAAGTTGCAGAAATGGTTGCGACGGTGGACAGGGACGGACTGATAAAAAACTCCAATAGCCAGTGGTACTGGCTAAAAATAAAAATGGCAGCACCCGGTTCTGCGTTGACTATCAGCGGCTCAACGATGTCGCCAAGAAGGACAGTTACCCTCTACCTGGGATTGATGACACACTCGATACTCTAAAGGGGTCCGTGGATGCCATTTGGTTTGTGTAAAGCTGGGTTTCCAAATGTCCTCAAATTGACAAACTTTGACAGTTCTCGTTTATTTCAATAATTGACAATATTGCCAGTTCTTTTCCACCTATGTCAATAATTGGCAAAAATCGTTGGTCCTTTCATTGACAATGAAATTTTGATAAATGCATTTGTCAGTTCATGGACAGCTATTTCCAATTGCACCTTCAGCTTCAATTGACGAATGGACGTTTTTTTCCGTCTTGGTACTAAACGACAACAGTCATCTGTCAAACGTTTCTACAAGCAAGAATTATTGGATTGAGCTTAAAATGAACATTGTAGGTAACTCAAGTTTAACTTGTTGTTTATAAAATTATCATACTTTTTTAATTTATCTTTTTCCCAGCTATCAAAAGTATACCTTCAGTTTTGTCGCAAAAAGGTCCCGAACATAATAAAACGAAAACAAATTTCTCTTGCTTTGTTTGTTGTCCTCATGGGATCTGCAGTGGAGATGCAAGCAGAAGACGAATAACGCAAAAAAAAGAAAAAAACCTGATAGTTGGGTGCAAAATTTGTGCCGTCATCTTTGATACATTAAAACACGAGTTTTTAAAGGTAGGCAATGTATAAATACCATTTTATTGATTATCTTTCTTTGCCTTTTTCAAAAAAAATCGGAGTCATCGAAATCAGCGTACTCTATACGTGAAGCAAATTCTGCAGCTTCACCTCAAATTGAGCATTCACTGTGCGCGACCAAGTGCGTGCGTTTGAAGCAATCAAATTTCCAAAATCGTCCCATTCATCTGTGTTCTGGCCACTCTTCATGAGCAAATCGTACGCATTTGTCATGTTTTTCATAGCAGCGCGTTCTAATGCAGAATACAAATTTACGTATGTTGATGTGGGTGCATACGGTCGTGATTCGGATGGCGGTGTATTTTCGAGGTCGGTTTGATAAATAATAAATATAATTTATTAAAATATTGAGATATTATTTTTATTTTGAGATGCTCTCCTTCGGAAATACTTAAGGAAAATTCTGCAAACATTCCACCACCTCAGCCACTTTTAAATAGACATGAACCAGTGCCATTCGTAGTAGTAGCTGATGATGCATTCCCATTAAACCCATACTTAATGAAGCCATATGCATTTTGAGATCAATTGATACCCAATCGCGTATTTAATTATCTCGAATGTATCGATGTGTCCGTAGGCAGATCTATAAAACTAGTTCTTGCCATTTGCACATTACACAATTTGTTGATAACAAGAAATAAAGTGACCAGCATAGAGATTGATCAAGAAATCGAAGGACGTGATGGAGAAGTTTCAGAAGGAAATTGGCGTGCTGTTATTCGTTAAGAGAACAACCTTCCCAATTTAGTAAATCGTGGCACTCGTTACAGTGTAAAAGTAGTTGAAGTACGAAAAGTTTTTAAAAATTATTTTTCACTAACAGAAGGTGAGCTTGAATGGCAATGCAGAGCAGTAATGCGTGGTACACAACCAACCATAGCACTTAAAAATATGTTTACGTACCGTTTTTGGTTCGCGTAACTTAGAATCGTTTTTTTTTTTTTAAATAGGGTCCAAAAATTTCATCTCTGCGAATAGTGGATTAGTTCGCTTTGGTTTGTTCGCAGCCTGTCCGCTTTTAGTTTCATTCGCTTTTTATACCCTATCCCACAGGGGTATATTAGTTTTGATACATAGTTTGTAACATAGAGAAATAATTTAGCTAGGTATATCTTAAAGTATCGATAGCTGAGTCGATTTAGCCATGTCTGTCCGCACGTCACCAGTTTTTGAGCCTTAAATTTTGACCTAAAATGATGAAATTTGGTACACGTGCTCTTTGTTGCTCCCTGCAGAACAAGTGTAAACATTTTTGAAATCCGCCAATATCTATATTTCGTCTATACAAAGTTTTTTGCCCGTCCACTTTTTGGGGGCGTTTTCATAAAAAAACGTTTTCTTTTGTGTAGCAATAGAAAACGTTGTTCTTTATCGAACCATAAACGATTTTTATATACTGTAAGAACAATATCTTGTGACAACGTCATATTCTATATTTCATTACCATAAAGCCCACAATTTCGGGATAAAAATTTTAAGGATGAGATGGGATAGGGTATTAAACGATCCGCATAGTGGATTCTCATATGCTTTTTGTTAAATTTTTATCGAAAAAGGTTTTTTTTTTACTGAAAACACCGCCAAAAAGTATTGACGAAATAGAAACATTCGTATTGTCTGAATTATGTTGTTCACACAATTTTTAAATTTTTTTAAGCGTTTGGCCAAAAAAACGTTTTATTGAAAAGGGGGCGTGGCAGTAGGAGGATTTCTAAAATTTGTACACTTGTTTTAAATATGTCTGCATTTAATAAATGGAATCATTAAATAATTCGACGTACTTTTGTATGGGTTTGGGCAGTTTGCTGTCGCCAGTAGCGGGTTGTTAAACGATACCGTAGGATGTACTGATACCGATGGTTGTACCGGTACATTGCTATACACACTACTTGTATCTACAGAGGAACAATGTGCGACGGGAATGGATAACGGTGGAGTCCACTGTGGTGTGGCTGGAACAAACGGAATTGCTGTCGATGTTGTGTTGTGTAACGCCTCCCTAAGAGATTCACACTGCAATTCACGTTCATTAACTTCACTTGGGTGCTCCTGAGTTGACTTTCTAGAATGTTGAGTTGTCTCTGCATCGATTCTAGAAGATTTTGGTTTTGTGTGGTGGCGATGATGGCAGCACTTGTTGAGCTTGCTGTGTCAATTGCAGGCACACTTATCGTGGAAACCGTCTGCAATGCGATACTTGTGGCATCTGCTACTGTGACTGGAACATTGACTGACATGGGGATTGTTGAAGCGGCGGCGCTGGCATTTATGGCGTTGCATGCTTCTCCCTCGATATTCATATTTCCAATAGGCAGTTCCAGTTGATTAAGACGTGGGTTCTTTCTCGGTGGTGTACGTTTCATCACGTTAACAACTTTTCAAATTGTCTATAATGCGACAGCAATGCCCCCTGGTTGTGTTAAATGCTGGTGGCTACATGAGCCCCTCACGAGTGGAACGAGTGTCAAACGAGTTTCACGAAATTAATTCTCCTTCCTGATTTTGGTGGGTATGTGCGATGAATATTTTATGTTTACGGTTGCATATTATCTGGTGTCGTCTGATGAGAAATTTGTGTTGACGATGTGAGCGGCTGAGTAGGTGTTACGGATGAAACAGCATAATTATTTTCGACAAAGGCTGGTTTCAATCGTTCTGTTGAGACTGTTGTTGGATCTCCTTCGATGTTTATTTTAAATACGAAATCTGAGATGCGGTCGAGAATTTCGTAAGGACCACGATATGGTGGCTCCAGTGGCTTCTTGACGCTGTCAACTCGGACGAAAACGTGTGTGCATGTGCACAAAGTCCCGTGAGAAAATGAGCGCTTTTTGTTGTGGTGCGCCGTAGGAGCTGATCGAACTTCTCTCATGAAAACTCTGAACTGTTCGATGAATGCTTGAGGATCGGTAGCAATTTCTTAGTCTATAAAGTACTCACCGGGTAGACGTAGTGTAGTTAATTACAACATTTCGGCAGCACTAGCTTTTATGTCTTCTTTCAGGCTGGTTCGCAATCCGAGAAGAACTACGGGTGGCACTTTTGTCCACTTTTCGGTGCTGTGGCACATAATTGCTGCTTTCAGAGACCGGTGCCAACGTTCGACTATACCATTGGAAGCTGGGTGGTATGCTGTTGTCCTGATTCGATTGCATCCAATCAGTTGAGTTAGTGCGTCGAATAAACGTAATTCAAATTGTGAACCTCTATCATTGGTGATTGTAGCTGGTGCGCCAAAGCGGCTTATCCAACCAGAGAAGAATGCGTTTATTACTGTGTCAGCTGTGATATTATTTAGCGGAATCGCCTCTGGCCAGCGAGTGAAACGATCTATGAACGTTAAACAATATCGATAACCATCAGACAGTGGCATGATGATGATGTTAACGTGGACATGTTTGAATCGTTCGCTTGGTACTTCTATGTGCTTTCTTTCAAAGGCGTTGTCTGCGTTAGTGTTCCCGACAACTTCGGTTGTGTCGTTTTTCTTCACAGTAGGAGCCAATTCGATAAGCGGAACGTGAACATTAGCTGCGTTTGGCATGTTGAGGCGGTAAACATTCCAGTTACCCAAAAACCTCCGCAGTTCGGCAACAGTTTTCGGTTTGGGATACTTGCGAATTGCATCGATTCTGGTTTCTGGTGGTTTGATGCCAGATTCACTTATTGCGTTGCCAAGATAAATGACAGTCGGTTTACCAAATACGCACTTAGACACATTTATTGAAAGTCCATGTTGTTGAAGCTTCTCGAGGACGATTCGGTTCGTGTTGCTTTTGATTTGTTGATGCAATTGGGATGTCGTCTATGTAGACGTTGCAAAAATCCAGTCCTCGGAGAATCGAATCCATCAAACGCTGAAAAGACTCTGCAGCGTTGCAGAGACCGAATGTCATCACGTTGAACTGAAACAATCCGAATGGCGTGATGACTGCGGTTTTCGGTATGTCTTGTAAGATCAAAGATCAAAGGTTGTGAAGATCTTGCATCCATGAAGTACGTACGTTGGGAATGGGGTAGCGGTCTGGTATGGTGATTTTATTGAGTCGGCGGTAGTCACCGCAGGCGCGCCATTCTCCGTTCTTCTTTTGTACAAGATGTAGAGGACTTTCCCATTCACTTTTGGACGGCTCACAAATCCCTTGTTGCATCATGATGTTGAATTCCTTTTTAGCGGCTTGGAGTTTCTCACCTCCTAGGCGACGAGCTCTTTCAGCAACCGGTTGACCTTTGGTTAAGATATAATGCTGAACACTGTGTTCGGCTGCTTTGCACCCAACAGGTTTTGAGACATCCTCGAATTCCTTGAGTAGCTTGTAGTACGGATGGTTGAGATGCACTGTGAGGATGGTTGGTTGAGAAGAATAGACAAGCTGTGATGGGGAGGACAGATTTGTCTCTACATCAACTAGTCTTCAACGTCGTAGATCAACGAGTAGGCCGTGATGTTTTATAAAATCTGCTCCCAGAATTGGTTGTGTGACGTCGGTTATTGTGAAATTCCAAGGATATGGTCGTCGAAGTCCAAGGTTTAGTGACATGGTTCTTGTTCCGAAAGTGTCAATGGTAGAACCGTTTGCTGCAAATAATTTAGATTTTATGCAACAGTTATTATTGTTTTCCTCACCAAGTTTGTGTCGTTTTGGTATGACAGAGATATCCGCTCCACTGTCTACCAAGAACTAAAGACCAGTTTTTCTGTCTAAGATTTTCAGGCGTGTTTTTAAAACACCTGCGCCTGAATGAGTTTCTGAAGGGTTTAATGGTTTAAAGCTAGTTTGTTTGGGAAGAAATCGCACGGTTCTTTGCAGTTTCGTGCCTGGTCGCCAAATTTGGTGTGAAAATAACAAGTTGTTCTTTTGTTTTGGCTACGCCTTTCCATGCCTCGGGAGCGACTTGCTGATCTCGAACGGTTGTTTGGCTTATTGCTGCTGTTGAACTTACATTGTAAGTCTTTGATTTCTTTAGTCAGTGCATTGATCTGTGCTTCAAGTCCTGATGTCTCTGGCTTTCTTGAGGGAGGATTGATTGTTTTTGTCGCCATAATGGACGGACGTGAAATATCAATGATTTTGTCGGTTTGAATTGCGAGTTTTGTTAAGTCCGTTACCTCACTTATTGACAAGATTCCTCTGATTTGCTCTGGAAGTTGTTCTATAAAGAGTGTGCGAAGAACGTTTTCTGGAAAATTGGTCCCAGCTTAGTTCCCCAAGCGTTGTAAAATGTTAGAGGGTTTTTTTTCTGAAATCTCGATTCCACGTAGGAGTCGTCTGAGTTTTGACTCGCTCGTTTCATCGAATGACGAGATTAAACGATTTTTGATTTCCTCGTAACGATTGGTTGCTGGGGGTGAAGCAACAATATCAGAAACGAACGGAAGAGTGGATGTGTCTAGATTCACAAGAACGTAGCGATATTTTGTAATATCCGCAGTAATTCGTGAGATTGCGAATGCAGCTTCCACTTTTACAAACCATAGTGAAGGGTTTTCTCGCCAGAATGGTGGTATTTTAACAACTCGCACAGCATTTATTTCCTGCACTTCTTCGTCAACGTCTGCATCGCTTTGTTCGGTTGCCATGTTAAATACACGTATTGTGTGGCGTCGTTGTGTCGCCACGAATTACGATGTGTGGAATGCAGATTAAAATTAAATGACAATTTAAATACGTAATTTAAACGTCGGGGTCACCAGTTTGTGGTCTTATCGTGAACCACAATTAAAACTCTTAATTTATTTAAAACTATGAATTAATTTATTATAAAATGAAGCGAAATATATGGCGTACAAAATGCGAGTGAGTGTTATTCACAGTCTAGACTAAGTCAGATTGTCAGCTTTATAAAGCTCAGCGGGAAGGCCGTCATTTCCGGCGGCCTTATTAAGCTTGATTTTAGACATTGCTACCCTCACTTCACTTAGGTCGGGTGGTTGGCAGTTTTCGCTGTCGTTGCCAATATTAAATGGTTCGTTCTGCCTGACAGCGGAATGTTGTTCGTCATCGCCGTTTAACAGTCTGCAGAAGTGGTTCTTCCATATCCTCAGCATCGACCCTGTCTCAACTACGATATTTCCTCGTTCATCTCGACAGGATTCTGTTCGAGCCTTGTATCCTTGGCTTTGACGTTTTATACTTTGGTAAAACTTGCGAAAATCGTTCCTGGAGTGGCACCTCTCTATATCCTCGATCGCGCGCTTTTCTTGCTCTTTTTTCTTCTTTCTGAAAAGCCGATGTTCTTCTTTGCCTATAGAGATCAATGGCAGCTCTCGTCTTCACCTTCGCCTTGTAGGCCTCGTTCTTGGCTGCGAGCATTTGTCGGCATTCCTCATCAAACCAGTGGTTTCTTGCTGGTGGGCACGAGAAACCTAGCACATCAGTTGCGGCTGATCTAATGGCTTGTTGGCATCGTTGCCATTGTTCTTCGACATTAGATGCTGGTGGTGTGTTGTGAGTCGTGAGGTTAAGGGATACGCGTTGCGGGAAGGTCTTGGCGGTCTATGGCGATTGCAGTCTTCCGACATTTAATTTTTTTCACAGTATTTCTGTTTTTTTTTTGTGGCGTGGTGGATATCCGCATCCTAACCTTAGCTTCAACAAGGTAGTGGTCCGAGTCGATGTTTGCCCCTCCCAACTAACAATTATTCTTCTATAAGGCACAAAAATGTAATTTCCACAAGCAATTATTTCTATAGGACTTATATAGTACTTGTGCACGGAGGTTAAGCATTTTGGCTGTCGATTGTTTGGGTAGAAGCTTGTTTAAGACATTCGGCCCTAGCGAGGTATCCGTCGGAGCGGAAAATTCTCCGATTTTGTACGATTCCGATGATTTTTGCTTCGAGGTATTCTTCCGAAAAGCTGTTCGGAAGATTTCTCCGACATTTCGTAACGCATCCCAGCGAATTGCGTTGAAGTGCGTTCAGGTGCATTTTTTGTTCAATTTTTGACAGCTATGTGCAATTTTTTTTCCGATTTCCTCCGACACAAATTCTTCGCGGAATTTGTTTACGAAGTGAAGTGGAGTGATAACAAAATGTATGTAATTATACAAAACTATTTATTTAAGTAATTTTCATATTAATCGTTTGAATTTGTGTTTCCAGGGCGAGCTTAAAGGAAAAAACCACCCCTCAACAGTACGAGCTTCTGGTCAACATGATGCAGCAAAAACCCGACATTGCGCAAAATTACACTAATTCGTGTATTTCGCTCACATTTCTTAAAATTTTCCTTTTCTCTTTACTTTGTGCCCTTAGCTCTCTGGACTCAGCCTCCAAAAATAAGGCAACGGTATCCATTTTAAAGTTTTTGGTTTGGAAACAATCAATTAAAAAAAAACTTCAACTTATTTGTCATTTGTTGTGTTGATTTTTTTATATTTTGACAACTCGCTAATGTCGGTTTGAATAAGTTAGAGATGTGGTTTTCGAAATATATATCGATATTTACCGAATCGATTAATTTTGAAAAGGAATATTGGTATGTCTATTTTTTTTTCTTGTAAACGCCAGCGTACAATTTATTTGCACATTAGCATTCTTCCTATTTAGAATCTATTTAATTCACCTCCCCATATAGATATATGATGATTTAGAGCCCCTTTTGTGTTTATATATATAAAATATCGGAAGTCATATCGACTTATCGATATAATGATATATTTTGCACATCTCTATTAAAATCCTAAATCTATCGCATGTCAAAACATAGCGCCGCTGCGCGTCGTCGCATTTGTGTAGTATTTATTTCCGATGACACATACCTCGAATGGAATTTGAATCTCCGACGAAGTATGCGTTGCGGAAAATTTTCCGCTCCGACGGATACCTCGCTAGGGCAGATTATGCAGGAAAATTCACAAGCATAACCGAAATTGTGATAGCGAAACTTCTGTAAGGTTGTTTTTAAGCTTCCGGAGATGTGTGTACATATACCATAAGTTAAGATGTTTCGGTAGAACTTCGCACAAGTTAATCCGAAGCATAGCACGTATAGAGCTTACGAAAAAAAGCTTAAAAAAGCTAAGGTTAAAAGATTGGAAAAAAGGTGAAAAGATCGGGACAAGGTGTTTAGATTGGAAAAAAGGTGAAAAGATCGGGAACCTACCGGAGAATGAGTCAACACGTTTCAACTACTTCGTTGTACTTACTCGTCTTTCATGTTCGAGAGTACAGCCTGGATAGCGTGTTGGACTACCGTGCGAGAGAACCCGAGTTCGAACTTCGAATCCCAGTAAGATGAGAGTTTTTATATAATTTGTTTAAAAACTTGAAATAAAAAGCGCATGGACTGTATAAATATCAATTTCTTTAATTTTTGGATGAACCTTGCTCGTTCATCTCACGGGTAAAAGTGAAGAGCACTGCCTTCTCTGACACCTCACTACCATCAACCACGCGCCAGATGGGCCCATGGTGCTATAAAATAATTGACCCGCCACATGGGTCCTACTATAATACATGTCTGCTATAATATACTTAACTTTTACTTAACATAACAGGCCCCCTTGAAAGGCATACCTTTCAACAAGGTTTACAGTAATAATGTTTAGTCTTATAATTATTCTTAAATTTAAAATAAGCTTTAACATTGAGAGTTATTAATAACTTGAGTTAATCTTAAATAATAATAATTCTAATTTGTAATTTCAATCGGCAATTTACAAATTTTCGATACTGCCCTAACAAAAATTCCATTTTTAGTCTTTATATGGGCAACTCTGATGCGTTCATCGGACCCTTTCACGGTATCTACTATCAGACCGAGCAACCATTGCGTTGCTGGTAATTGATCGTCACATACTAGAACAACGTCGCCGACGTTGAGATTCGGAGAAGAGCCCTTCCACTTATTTCTCTGTTGCAGAGAATGCAAATATTCAACTGAAAATCGTTTCCAATAATGTTGGACTATTTGCGATATTTTTCGCCAATTTGTAAGTCGATTCGATGGTACTTCCAAATATGAAGGTTCGGCTGGAGCCACAATTGTTCCACCACACAAAAAATGAGCTGGTGTGAGTGGTTCTGGATCGTTGGGATCTTTCGACATTACCGAAATTGGCCTGGAATTCAATATTCCTTCTATTTGGATGATCATTGTATTTAATTCTTCATAAGAAAATGAAATATTCATTGTGATTCGTCTTAAATGTGTTTTCAACGACTTCACAGCGCTCTCCCACAAACCACCGAAGTTTGGAGCCCTTGGCGGAATAAATTTCCATCGATTTTTTTCTGTCATATAATACCTTTCAATTTTGTCTCTTTCTACATCTTCCTTGAAAATGTTAATTCATTATTGGCACCTGTGAAATTGGTCGCATTGGCGCTCCAAATGGTATGCGGTTTACCTCGTCGAAATATGAATCTTTTCAAACAAGCAATGAAACTCTCTGAGGTAAGATCCGACACAATTTCTAGATGAATGCCCTTTGTAACTAAGCAGACGAATACTGCAACATAAACTTTATATGATGGTGAGTTGCGCTGCCGCTTGTTTTTGAGTAAAAACGGACCACAGAAGTCAGAAGAAGTGTAAAATGATATTGCTGGAGTAACTCTTGCGTTAGGCAAACTCCCCATCAATTGTTCGCTACACCTTGGATTTGTTCTGTAGCAAACAACGCATGTTCGAACACACTGTTTGCAATGACCTTCGCTGAAATAATCCAGAATTTCTGTCTCAACAATGACACTAGAAGCTGCGGACCAGCATGGCAATATTGCAAATGATAAAACCTAACAAGTAACCTTATAAATTGGCCTTTTGCAGGCAATAACATTTGATGCCGTGTTTGAAGTGCTCAAACGTCCGACAACTCTAAGAATATTAGAAGAATCAAAAACGGGTTAAATGAAATAATACGACTTTTTCTATGTAGTTCGCGACCTTTTGAAAGCGCCAACATTTCTGACTGAAATTCTTCGTTTTGCACTACTGATACTAATCTTTCTATTGCATTTTTCAATTTCACGTGTGATAGTGAACCATTTAAGCTTGGCTTTCTTTTATCAAAATTGTTTCGGAATCTTAAGCAATACGCTACGACACGCAACAACTTGGTAAACGAGCTAAACTGATTAGATCTTTTATAATGCATGAGCTGGGTTTCAAAGGAGCTTTATCAATAAGAGCAGTCAGAGTTGTAAATTCTTTCTTTAACTCAAGATCTTTTTGATTAATTTCATCTTCCTGTTCGGTTAACCCGAATCTTGGCACAGCCTGTATATCGACGTGTAGGAATTGAGGACCGTTCCACCACAAATCCATATCCTGAATTTTAATGAATGAATTTTAATGTTGTTGAGACCTGAAACAAGTGAGAGATACTCAACCCATTTTTCTTGAATTTCTTGAGACACTGTCTCTTCCCATCCAGTATTGGTTTTCCACAATGCTTGTACAATGATTTTTGCAGTAATGACCACAAGCGCTAGTAACCCTAATGGGTCATATAATCTTGCGAACTAAGATACAATCATCCTTTTTGTCATGTTAGCATTTTCCTTCATTTGCGGAATTGCAAATGTAAAGCTAGTTGAATCTTTATTTGGCATTAATGCCATTTATATCAAATTTTAACAATTATATATTCTTTTTACATTATCTTTATAAACGTTTGCAAATTTCTATAATGTACTTTTTTAAAGTTTTATGCTATGTTAATTTTTATATAAGCTAAAAGTTTTCTCTTAAAAATGTTTATGTTAGATGTATTTTTGATGTCATTTGGCAAATTATTGAATGCTTGAAAGCCTATGTAGTCAAGTGTTCGCTGTCCTCTTACGGTTCTCACTCTCTGCAGCACGAAGTCACCTTCATTCCTCAGGTTATAGGAAGATCCATCATTTATTGTAGTATTCTCTTGCATGTAATTAGGACAATTATCAGTTTTTATTTTATGTATTTGTAGCATTGCGGTCAAGAAAAGTCTTTGGTTAATATTTAACCAATTTAACGCGTTTAACATAAAGTTTATGTTTGTGTATCGATCACATTTTAGCACTATTCGCATTGCTTTGTTTTGCAATATTTGTAATCTGTTTTTGTGACACTGACGAGTACAAAACAATACACTACCACAGTACTCAAAATGAGGTTTTATTATTACGCTGTATACTTTGACTGCACTGCACATAGAAATGTTCTGTCTAATTTTCCTTAGGACGCCGATTTTTTTGATATTTTTTTACATATATAGTCAATATGTTCGTTAAGTGATAATTTATTATCTATTACAAGACCGAGATATTTGAATTGCTTCGTTTCACATATATTTGTATTTTCAACGGTTATATTAAGGGGTGTTTGAGTGGGGACATTACTTATTAACATGCACTTTGTTTTTTGTGTATTTAATATTAGTTGGTTCATTTTGAGCCATTTATTTATTGCACTTAAATCCATATTTATATAATTTTCACATGTATTGATGTTAGTACCACTTATATAGAGAAGAAGATCGTCAGCGAAAAGCACAAGTTTTGAATATTGCACGGTTTTTGGAACGTCATTTACATATATAAGGAACAATAATACACTTAGAATAGTACCTTGTGGTAATCCAATATTCACATTTACAGACGACGATACATTAGTATTTATTTAAGTACGTTGACTTCTATTCGTTAGAAATGATTTGAACCACTTTAGCTCTGTTGCTTTAACGCCATATTTATAAAGTTTTTTAAGCAAGATATAATGACTTACTGTTTCAAAGGCTCGTTTAAGGTCTAAGAAAACAGCGATGACAATTTTTTTATTTTCGATTTCGTGTTTCCAATCACTTAACACATAATTCAAACAAGTTTCACATGAATGTTTCGATCTAAATCCAGATTAATATTTATTTAATATATTCGGCCCTAGCGAGGTATCCGTCGGAGCGGAAAATTCTCCGATTTTGTACGATTCCGATGATTTTTGCTTCGAGGTATTCTTCCGAAAAGCTGTTCGGAATATTTCTCCGACATTTCGTAACGCATACCAGCGAATTGCGTTGAAGTACGTTCAGGAGCATTTTTTGTTCAATTTTTGACAGCTAAGTGCAATTCTTTTTCCGATTTCCTCCGACACAAATTCGTCGCGGAATTTGTTTACGAAGTGAAGTGGAGTAATAGAAAAATGTATGTAATTATATAAAACTATTTATTTAAGTAAATTTCGTACTAATCGTTTGAATTTGTGTTTCCAGGGCGAGCTCAATGGAAAAAACCACCCCTAAACAGCACGAGGTTCGTCGTCGCATTTGTGTAGTATTTCTCTCCGATGGCAAATACCTCGAATGGAATTTGAATCTCCGACGAATTATGCGTTGCGGAAAATTTTCCGCTCCGACGAATACCTCGCTAGGGCAGATTATGATTTTCGATGTGTTCCAGGAGTTGTATTTTCACAATTTTCTCTATAATATTTTCATGTACTAGCATCATGTTTATTGGACGATACTCATTACAATATTTTGCGTCATTGATTGTTTTAATAGGAACTATTAATGACTCTTTCCAGGAGTTAGGAAAAATACCTGCAGTTAACGAAGCATTTATAACATGGGCGAGGACTGGACCAATTATATCTATAGCGTCTTTGAACATTTTAACATTATACAGATTATAGTCGTTTTTTTGTTGATATTGTTTATTGCACTCAGTATTTGGGGGACTTCAATGACACTAAACTTAAAATCTATATTGCACTCTTCGATTAAATTTTCATAATGTAAAGGTATCACAGATTGGTTAAGTTCTATTAATCTTTGCACAAAAAAGTTATTAAACTTTTCCGATAATATTGCACTATTATTTATTTTTACTCCGTTTACAAATTCGACTTCCACTATACTATCTTTATTTGAGTGTAATACGTACTTTTTTAGTTGTCTCCACATGTCCTTTTGTGTGTTTGTGTTATCTATTTTTCTTTTTATATATAAGGCTTTAGCGTATCTTAACCTATTCTTATAATCGTTTCTATACCAACGATAAGTTTCCCAATAACTTGCGTTGTTTGATATCACAGCTTTTTTGTATAAGTCAATTTTAAATGCTTTGGCTCTTTCAAGTTCAAGGGTAAACCACTCTGCGTTTTCGTGGGTTATTGTTTTGATTTTTGTCATTGAATTTATCACAGACTTTAGCACTATCACTATTGTTTGTGCATTTTATTAACATGTCAATAGTTTGGTGGTCACTTATGGTTAGATTTGCATTTACTCTAGCATTAATTATTAGACTATTATTAGTTAAAACATAGTCAATGAGAGTACTAGATGTTGGAGAAATCCTAGTTGGCTCTGATAACGGCATCACAAGATTGTTATCGTTTATTATTTCATAAACGCGTCTGCGATACGTATCAGTATCAGTATCAGTAAAGCAATCCTCCTTTGGTTGCCATGCTAACCCAAGAGCCTTGATGCATTCACTTGATGAAGCGTCATTTGTTTGTAAACTTTCTCTATATTTGACAGGAATGTTTGACAATATGTGTAAAGATAAGTGCTGACGAGCCATGAAAAAGTAGCTTTCCCTTCTGACGGCAAGGTGGAGTTATTTAAACGTCAAATTACAGCGTGTCTTTTTGCCTTACATTCGCTCTTTTTCTTTACGAAGCGCCAAGTGTGCGCACTAACCTAAATTCAATCCCCATTAGAGATAAGAAAAGTAGACTAAGTAAGTAAAATTAATGAAATAACATAAACCATGAATTAATGTTTTATTTTTATAATAAAGGATTTGTAACTACGCATTATAAATAGAAGTTTTATTGCGAGTTAATAAAAGTTCTCCGTTGTAACCGAATTTGTTGCAACATCTTACAAATCTTATGAGCTGATTGGAATTAATCGTGAAGACAATCCAACAACAACGACGATGCCGCCAAAAAAGGTGAAAACTTCGCAGCCCCTCGTGGAATCGAGCAAAACGTCAAGATCTGCTGCAAAAAATCCCACCACAGAAGATGAAGAATACAACTGCCGCTCTTGTGATGCACCAGATTCTGCCGGAAACATGGTTCAATGCGACCACTGCAGCGCCTGGAACCACTATGTCTGTGCCGGAGTAGACAGCTATGTACAAAATGAAGAGTTTACATGTAAGACGTGCACAGGTAAGAGTAGCTGTTTATCTAGTTTTTCAGAGGCGGTGTCTGTTTCAGCTGTGAGAAAAGCCAATTCATACAACGAGCCAAATCAGCCACTGTTAGCTTCAAATACAGCTGCGTCTGCCCATATTCCTGCCACGGTTTCTGCGCAAAGTGCGGCCGAAGATGCTGCCATGTGTGGAAACCTGGCCCCTACGACAACCTCGACAAATTCATCCAAATCGCAACCATCCACAACATTCGAACCGAGTGCATTTGGAAGAAATGCGGTTAGGGTCTCTGCGCATAGTGCGGCCGAAGTTGCTGCCACGTGTGGAAACCCCGCTATTCGCACAAGTGATGTCGCTGGCGTAATCATAACCTCTGCGGCCAATACATATATCCAACCCTCTCAACCCATATCATCATCAGTTACCGGTTCGTGTACAAACATTCCTCCTGCTATGACCGCAACTTGGAACTCCGCTACGAATACTTATACAACCGCTTCAGTACAGTACGTATCCAATTTGCCAACTCTGCCACCACGTATTTCACCTGTTTTATCCAAGGCGCAAAACACAAACACCCTTCCGGCACCTAATGCCCCTTCATCATCTGCCATACACATCGGATCTCTCTCCACAACTGTATATGAAGATAATGCTTTCAAATTCGTGCCTCCCATAAGTGTTTCACATCCTTTCACTGAGTTTGCTCGAGGCAGTTTAGCCTGTGAGAAAAATCCCAACGCCATATCTGTTTTTGCGGCTCGACATCGCAGACCCGAAAGTTCAACCAGTTCGAAATCATCCAAGTTTTCAACAAAGAGGCTCCAAATTGAGCTACAGAAAGTAGAGGAAGAAAGGACGCTGAGGAAAATTCGGGAAACAGAGGAGCTGGAGCTAAGGAAAGAAAGGGACGCCGAATACTTAAACAAAAAATACCAAATATTGAGTCAAGTCCTGGATTCCGAGGACGATGGCGAGGACGCGGAGGAAGAAGAAAATGTAACAGCCTCCAAAGCCAACGTTAACGAATGGATCGATGAGATACCTCAGTGGAATCGCATGCAATCTACGACGGAAACTGGTGCATTGATGTCTAGTGTCGGTTCTAAAGCCCCTCCTTTAGCTTTCGCACCACCCATTTCACAATATAAAAATATTTCTGGATCATGCGGCCCTACAGCAGTAAGTCCACA
Organism: Rhingia campestris; assembly: GCA_932526625.1. NCBI lineage: Eukaryota > Metazoa > Arthropoda > Insecta > Diptera > Syrphidae > Rhingia > Rhingia campestris. The sequence goes on from OW052183.1 coordinate 77,045,044, forward strand.
TCAACGTACTTTCCAGCAACCTTCTGCGTTCAGATTCCTCCCTCGTGCTGATCAACTTCAGTACATTGAAACACAGAAGGATGTTTCTGTACCACAACTCGATGCACGACAACAACCATTTGTGCCACTGAAGGACGTCACTACACCCTCGGTCAGTTTTCAGTGGCCTCAGCATTCGCAACAACATCAACCCCCTGCAGTACAGGCATTACCGTATCAACCTTCCATTTACAATAACCAACACCAGCCCTCAAATAATGTATTAACTAAAAATCATATTGCAGCGCGACACTTAATGTCAAAAGACCTGCCGACCTTCGATGGTAATCCAGCAGAGTGGCCTCTCTTTATTGCTAGCTTTAATAGAAGTACGGAGTTAGGTGGATTTATCGATGAGGAAAACCTTATACGGTTACACAAAGCTCTGAAAGGCGATGCATTAGAGGCAGTAAGGAGTCTAATAATACAACCAAACTGTGTACACCGCGTGATAGAAACCCTGAAGATGTTGTATGGAAGACCGGAACTAGTAATAAACACATTGCTTCGTACTATTAACAAGACGCCTCCTCCTAAGGCAGACAAACTAGAGACCATTGTTACATTCGCCATAGCAGTGCAGAATCTTTGTTCTACCGTTGAGGCCTCTGGATTAGTAGACCATCTTAACAAACCCATGCTAATGCAAGAACTGGTGGACAAACTTCCACCTGCCCTGCGTCTTAATTGGGCTATTCAAAAGCAGTCTTTACTAACATGCACACTTTCCAATTTCAGTATGTGGATGTATAAAATGGCTGAAGCTGCCAACGGAGTCCTTGTCTTGACCCCATCTACGGCAGCCGAAGAAAAGAAACATCGAAGCAGATACTGCAAGGATAGAGGGGCTGTGAATGCCCACTATAAAGAAAGTGAATTTCATCAAAGTGAATCAGAATACAAGTGCTTTATTTGTGATGGCAACTGTTCTTCTGTAGCTGATTGTAAGCAGTTTCGAAAGGAAAGTCACAGCTCCAGATGGGAAGAAGTGAGAAAGCATCAGCTATGTCGGCAATGTCTAAAGCGTCACGTGAACAATAGATGCAAGTCGGAGTCTGTTTGTGGGAAAAATCAATGTACTCGAAAGCACCACCAGCTACTTCATAATGACCAAAGGGAATCAACAGCACATCAATCGAAATCAGGAACCGTTGCGGTACATTCAATACAACGCCCGGATGTTCAGAGCTACAACACTGATTCTATTCTGTTTCGAGTTGTACCAGTGTTCCTTTATGGAAACGGAGTTAGGATAAAGGCGTATGCGTTTTTAGAAGACGGCTCATCACTAACGTTAATAGATAAAGAAGTCGCCAGGTGTTTGAAAGTACATGGTACGCCTAGACCATTATGTATGAAGTGGACAGGAAACACTTCACGATACGAGAGTCACTCCGAATTGATCAACTTGCAGATATCCAGCATCAGCGCCAACGCAGAGAAGTTTGCACTCATAGACGTACACACTGTCGCCAACCTAGGCTTACCTGTTCAAACACTCAACCCAGATGAATTGCAATTGAAGTACGAACCCCTAAAAGGAATCTCTATCCACCCATATAATAAAGCAGCTCCACGATTGTTGATAGGCGTAAACAATGCTCAGCTCGGACTCCCATTAAGATCCAAAGAGGGAGGTTTACATGAACCCGTGGCTACTAAAACTCGTCTGGGATGGGTGGTACACGGTAATTGTTTCACTGGGGCCAATAGTCAACGAATCAATACCAAAGGTCGCAACTTTCACGTCTGCGAATGTAGTGACATAGACCTTCGGCATTTAGTAAAAGAGTTTATTTGCGATGACAACTTTGGAACAACGCAGTCGCAGAGGATCATTATGTCCAGTGACGATATTCGAGCGTTAGATATGCTAAACACCCTTACGGTTCATAAAAATGGCAAATTTGAAACATCTTTACTCTGGAGATTCGATAAAATCCAATTGCCGGATAGTTACCCTATGGCCAGAAGACGACTTTTATGCTTCCAAAAGCGGATGGAAAGGGACCAAGGCTTAGCTGACACTTTAAATAAAATAATCAGTGAATACGTCAGGAAGGGATATGCTCGAAGGCTTAATCTCAAGAGATAATTGCTGGTCGGAATCAGTCATGGTATCTGCCAATTTTTCCTGTGGAAAACCCTAACAAACCAGGGAAAACCCGAATCGTCTGGGATGCTGCAGCTGCGATTCATGGTACTTCACTCAACTCAGTACTACTGAAAGGCCCTGACCAATTAACGCCTTTGACGTCCGTCATCTAAAAGTTCAGGCAAGAAAAAATTGCCATTTGCGGAGATATCATGGAAATGTTTCATCAAATTGGCATCCGCAAAGAGGACCAAAATTACCAACGATTTTTGTGGAGTAGCAACAAAGAAACAAAGCCTGATACATATATAATGACCGTAATGACCTTTGGGGCCACGTGTTCTCCGTGTATCGCACAGTTCATAAAAAATAGGAATGCTGATCAATTTGCTGAAGAATTTCCGAGAGCTGTCCGCTCCATTAAAGAGAATCATTATGTAGATGATTTGATGGACAGCGTACCGACGGAAGAAGAAGCTATTGAGTTAGCTCAGGATATACGACACATACATAAGAAGGGTGGTTTTCATATTAGAAACTGGGTTTCCAATTCACCTGCGTTTCTAAAAGTGCTTAAATCTGAACGAACGGAGCAGTTGAGCATGAATGCCAATGTGGAACTAGGAATCGAAAAGGTACTTGGGATGTGGTGGTGAACTTCTTCAGACTGTCTTACCTTTAAACTCACTGCTAACCCAAAGCAAAAGGAAATTCTTTTCGGATTACGACGGCCTACAAATCGTGAAGTTCTTAGAGTGATGATGACGATATTTGACCCATTGGGTCTAATAGCGTGTTTTCTCATGTATATAAAAATTCTTCTGCAGGAGATTTGGCGTTCCAGAATTGAGTGGGATGACGAAATTAAAAGCACAGAACATGATAAATGGCTTAAATGGGTCCGTCATCTGGTCAAGGTGGAGACCATCAACATTCCAAGATGCTACGTGGTTTCTAAATGGGGTTCCGACATACAGTTGCACGTATTTGTCGACGCTAGTGAAAATGGATTTGCTGCTGTAGCATACGTACGAAATTGCAACAACCAAGGAGTGGAGATTAGCTTAATAGGAGCTAAAACCAGGGTTGCACCTCTGAAGGCATTGTCAATTCCCCGCCTAGAGCTTCAAGCAGCTCTCCTTGGGGCGCGATTGGCCAAATGTATCACAGAATCAAATTTAGTCAACGATATTTTTGGTCAGACTCTAAAACGGTCTTGAGTTGACTTCGATCTGATCATCGAAGGTATCGACAGTATGTAGCATTCAGGGTAAGCGAAATATTGGAATTAACGGAGCTCTCAGAGTGGAGATGGATACCCACTAGCTCGAATGTTGCTGATGAAGCCACAAAGTGGCAAAAACCCCCCGAATTTAAGTCAACTGGTCGATGGTTCAGTGGGCCATCCTTTCTCAAATCCCCTCAAGAAAACTGGCCGAAGGAGAAAATCGTCGGTTCTACAATAGAAGATTTAAAAACATGTTTCATAGGCATTCACTTTTCTGCCCGAGAAAACTTGTTTCGGTCAAATGACATCTCTAGCTGGAGACGATTGCTGAGAAGCACGGCGTACGTTTTCCGATTCCTGAACAACTCTAGTATAAAAAGAACTTGTAAACCTAAATTGAACGGACCGTTATCATGCATGGAATTTCAGTTGGCAGAAAACGCTTTAATTAGAGAGGCGCAATATAGCATTTATGGGGAGGAGATTGCGGATCTAAAAGCGAATCGCTACGTCGAAAGAGGCAGCCCCCTGTTTAAACTGTGTCCATTCCTCGACGAGAACCAAATTATTCGAACAAATGGAAGAATTCGATTTGCAAAAGACGTTGGCAGCGACATAAGACAACAGATAATTCTACCGAGATCACATTCGATTACGTCACATATCATCAATGACCTTCATCGGCGATATAAACATCAAAATGACGAAACGGTTGTAAACGAGATTCGCCAAAAATACTTCATAGCTCAATTGCGGTCTGCGTTAAAGGAAGTAAAAAGGTCTTGTCAAAAATGCAACAATGATAAAGCTCAGCCACATCCACCAATCATGTCCCAACTTCCCCCCGCGCGACTTGCAACATTTTGTCGACCATTTTCCTATGTAGGGGTCGACTATTTTGGCCCCATGACGGTAAGTGTGGGTCGAAGAGCCGAAAAGCGTTGGGGAGTTATCTTAACATGTCTTACCGTAAGAGCAATTCATATAGAGATTGCTCACACCTTAACAACCGATTCGTGTATCCTTAGTCTTCGGAATTTTGTGGCAAGACGTGGAACCCCTCTTGAGTTTTATAGCGACAATGGCACGAATTTTCATGGCGCGGAACGAGAACTGAGGGATGCCTTTAAAATGATCCAGAAGGACAAATTGGTAGAGGAATTCACCACAGCAGAAACTAAGTGGAAATTCATACCACCCGGCTCACCACATATGGGCGGCAGCTGGGAGCGACTAGTACGCTCCATCAAAACCGTTTTATATGCCACGACACCAACGAGGAATCCCAATGATGAATTGCTACGAAGTATGCTTATAGAAGCAGAGAATATTCTGAACTCACGACCACTGACCTACATTCCAATCGACGTTGAAAACCAAGAGGTTCTCACGCCCAACCATTTCTTATTGGGCTCGGCTGGTGGATCAAAACCTATAGCAGAATTCAGCGACAGTTGTAAGGTATTGAGAAAAAATTGGCTAATCTCACAGCAGTTTGCAGGCCGCTTCTGGAAGCGCTGGGTAACAGAATACTTGCCTACGCTTACTAGACGCACTAAATGGTTCTCTCCAGTAAAACCAGTAGAAGAAGGTGACATCGTCTTGATTGTTGACCCAAATAGTCGGCGGAACTGCTGGCCCAAGGGTCGGGTAGTCCAAGTCAAACAGTCAAAGGACGGCCAAGTTCGAAGTGCATTCATACAAACGCAGAGTGGAGTTTATGAAAGGCCTGTGGTTAAACTGGCGGTCCTTGATGTCGCACCATCATAGGATATGAATCCACGGGTGAAACTACTGGAGGGGAGTGTAAAGATAAGTGCTGACGAGCCATAAAAAAGTAGCTTCCCCTTCTGACGGCAAGGTGGAGTTATTTAAACGTCAAATTACAGCGTGTCTTTTTGCCTTACATTCGCTCTTTTTCTTTACGAAGCGCCAAGTGTGCGCACTAACCTAAATTCAATCCCCATTAGAGATAAGAAAAGTAGACTAAGTAAGTAAAATTAATGAAATAACATAAACCATGAATTAATGTTTTATTTTTATAATAAAGGATTTGTAACTACGCATTATAAATAGAAGTTTTATTGCGAGTTAATAAAAGGTCTCCGTTGTAACCGAATTTGTTGCAACAATATGTCATCACACTTTGAACACCATTTGTGTAAAACAAACCCTCCCCGTGACAACATTTCAATTAATTGAGACTGCAGCATGACTGCGTCTCTTACATTATCGGCTCCTGAGAGAACATCATCAACGTAGAAATCACGTTGAGTCACAATAGAAGCCTCAGGGTACGAATCGTTCTCGTCAATAGCAAGCTGATTTAACGTTCGCGTTGCCAAATATGGAGCAGCAGCAGTACCAAACGTCACAGTTTGAAGTCCGTACGTTCGAAGAACGTCCTTTTTGTCATCCTTTTGTCATAATTCCTCTTTGGAAAAATGCCTTTTGTTGACCACGGGTTCAACATCAAAAAACCTTGAAAGTGTTTCCTGTAGATTATCAACCTTAGATTTCGGATCTGTTGATATATAAAAGTTTGACTTTTCATTGAGCAAACGTTGCTCAATTTTTCCAGAAATTATCCAACCGAAAGCTGTGTCAATTAACAACGGGAGATCATTTCGTAATAGGACCTTGTTTTGATATAAAATATCAAAAAATATTTCACTGCCAATTAAAAGATCGCACATTTCTGGGAATGTCCCACTGTGAAATGTTATAGTTTGAGCCGGGAACTGCTCGTGAAATAGTTGGGACCAAACTGAAACATAGTTTGGCCTCATAGTCTAAATACCTTGATTTGATCTTGGCTGACATTTCTTCATCTGCTGAAGACCTCACGTTATTCAATCCCGAGATCGAAAACTTATTTTGAACCAATGGCAGATTTAATTTTTCTGCTAAGTGTGATGTAATATAGTTTGCATCACTACAACTATCAAGCAATGCACGGCATTCATGATAGTTGCCCTGATTATCCCCAATAAGCACTATTGCGGTTGGCAGAACTACTCTCTTCAGCACCTCCTTCTGAAAAATAGTTGAGCCGATTTGAACCGCTCTCTTGAGACGTAGATGGTTCCGCCAGATTTTGTGAAGCTATGGCTTCGGTTTTTACACTTGCCTTTCTAGACACGTGCCTTGCACTCCTTAACCGAATGCCTTTTGAAGCAATTGAAACAATGGTTCAGTTCCTTTACCCTGTCAAATCGTTCATGAGACGACATTAGCAGAAACTCTGGACAATCAAAAATAATATGATTTGACTTCTGGCAAATTTTGCATAATTCTAATGGTTTTCTTTCGGAACTCGATAAAAAGTTTGTTGATTTTGCCTTATGGACCTGGGTTACCTTTGTTTTCTGAAAAATTTGCGAGCTATTAATAGGATTGAGATTTGCGGATCTTTTTGAAGCATCGACGGATTCCAACACTCTACCCCTTTTTTTCAGAAACTCCGTTAATTTGTCCCATTTCGGCAATTCATTTGGATTTAGTTCCCCTCCCATTCTTTACGAAGAGAATAATCAACCTTTTTCAATACTATGTTAATCAGCATTTGCTCACCGAGACCTTCCACCACCAACGAACACGCATCCAAGCCTGATACGTTCGAGACGCAGCCGTTTATTAATTTTCTTAAGTCCTTATAATTGTCCTTGGACACTTGGGGAATGTTCAGGATGTTGTCAATATGATGATCTACAATTAAACGAGCGTTGTCAAAATGTTCAGTAAGTGATTCCCATGCACGTTTGTACCCGTCATCGGACAAGGTCACTGTGGCTAAAAGAGTTGTAATGTCCTTACTGAGTTATCTAATAGGTATGAAAATTTAACTACGCCACTCAACTGTTCATCATTGTGAACAAGAGCCACGTAAGTATTACGAAATGGAATCCATTCTCCTGGATTTCAATTTTTAATTTTTTTTTTCACGAAACTGTTTTTCGGTGGTGCTTTTATAAGCTCGCACATGCATAAAACTGCGCAAATTGTTGCTTGCCTTGGCGTCCCTTTTGTTTATAACGTGCATACACAAAGAATAATTCGCACAAAACTGTTTTTCGTATATAACGCGCATACACACAAACATAAGAAAACCGCACAGAACGGTTTGCTGTTTTTTTTATTACTCGCGTGGTTTTTATTTTTTCTTTATTTCCAAACGCGATTAATTAAAGTGCACAAACATCCGACTTTAAGGACCATGTTTAAAAACTTGAAATAAAAAACGCATGGACTGTATAAATATAATCAAATTCTTTAATTTTTGGATGAACCTTGCTCGTTCATCTCACGGGTAAAAGTGAAGAGCACTGCCTTCTCTGACACAGTGACACCTCACTACCATCAATCAAGCGCCAGATGGGCCCATGGTGCTATAAAATAATTGACCCGCCACATGGGTCCTACTATAATACATGTCTGCTATAATATACTTAACCTTTATTTAACATAATTAATTGCATTGAATTTCATACATTCATGATAACGAATTGGGTTTATAAGAGATTGAAATTGGAATTAAGAGATTGAAATTGGAATTATTAAAAGTAAATAATAACAATAAAAAAATATGAGAAGGCTACAATCCGCTGTGCGGATCGTTGAATACCCTATCCCATCCCATCCTTCAAATTAATCACCCCTTGTTGAAGATCCGTGGCCCTTGCTGCGAAATAAACTTTCATACGCCTCGTACGTTTGTGACGTTGTACGTCGTGATGTTTGTTTATTCTCTGAAATTTACATTTTAGTGATTTCTTACATATTGTTTTCTTACTTACTATTTTTTAGCAGCGTTCCGATGGCTTGGGCTGGTATTCTTCAAATGGTTGGCGGCAAATGAACTCGTTAATATTTGCGTCTATTTTGACGTCCGCTCAAACAGAACTGTTCGTAAAGAATCATAGCGCAAGCCACCGGAGAACCATTTGTTCTTACATTTACTTTACATCCCACCCCCCGTGAGGCGCCACGCCTACCTCAGCCTCACCTACCTCAAACACAGCCAATTTAACCGCCGGTCTTCGAAGGATGCCTGTAGTCGTCTGTATGTCGGCAACACGGGTTTGACCATCTGGGCCTGGAAAGGCTTTGGCGATTGTTCGGCGTATCCACTTGTGTCTTGGAACATCTACGTCGCAGATAAGGACCAAATCTCCTTCTTTGAGGGGCGACACTTTGGTGAACCATTTACTCCTCTTCGTCAGTTCTGGCAGGTATTCCTTAATCCATCGACGCCAAAAACGATCCTTTATCTGCTTACTTATTCGCCATTGCTTTCGGAGACAGAGAGATCTATCGTCAACGTGGCCAGGAGTCTGCGTTGATTTTACTGTACCCGTCAAGAAGTGGTTCGGCGTTAAGGGTTCTTCTTCCTCACTGGAAACCGGTAGATGTGTGAGCGGCCGACTGTTGACGATATTTTCGGCTTCTATGAGCGCACTTGTAAGAGTTTCGGGTTTTGGTGCCAATTCACAGAGCATGTGCGATAAAGCCCTCTTCACTGATCGAACAAGTCTCTCCCAGCAGCCTCCAGCATGAGGATTCGAGGGACAGTTGAAGATCCACTCTATACCTCTCGCCGACAGCTCCGCCTTGATAGCATCTCCATCGAAAACCCCAGATGTTACTAGCTCGTTCCTAGCACCGATGAAGTTGGTGCCGTTGTCACTCCTAATGCGTGCTGGTACACCACGACGGTTGACGAAATTACGGATGCATATGATGCATGCATCCGTGGACAAATCCGCAGCTATTTCTAAGTGGACAGCCCTTACCGTCATGCATGTGAACAAGGCAATCCAACGTTTCACCTTGTTACGTCCTATAGTGACATAAACTGGTCCAAAATAATCGAGACCTGTATACGTGAACGGTCCTACGAAAGGAGTGAGTCGGTCCTCCGGCAACTGTCCCATCAACGGCGGCAACGGCATGGCAAATCGTACTTTGCAGAATGGACAATTGTTTCTCGCCTTTTTGACTGCAGAACGCAAGTTGGGCACCCAAAACTTCTGCCTTATCTCGTTTGTAATCGTGTCGTCATTTTAGTGACGTTGGCGACATGATAAAAGGTCACTATTAACTTTTTAAGGTGGTGATCCTTTGGCAAGATAATTGGACGTCTGGCGGAGAATGGCACTGTTGTGGCAGCGTCAATGCGTCCGTGAACCCGCAACAGTCCGTCGTCACCAAGATAGGGCGTCAACTTGTGGATGCTGCTAGTCCTATCGACTTGTTGTTGGCAACTGAGCCGGGTGATCTCACGGTTGAAGCAATCCGCTTGTGCTTCTCTACACAAAACTCGCTCGGCTTCATCTAGTTCAGTGGCTGACAACTCCCCTTTTTCCGTTGGCCTTCGTAAACAAAGTTTAATGAAGCGAATTACCCAGGCGGCCGTTCTTCTTAGCTTTGAATATTTAGATAAACTGGAGAAGTTAAATACAGGCAAACTCACCCTACCAGAATGTAAAAGGAACTTCGGCTTCATTTCCTCGCGGGTCACATAATCCCCGATGTCATCAGGTTGTACTGGCCAATCAGTTTCAGGCAGCTGCATATAAGAAGGCCCTTTGATCCAGTTGCTGTCGTTTTGGAACCTAGGAGGGTATCGAGCACGAGTCATCTCGTCTGCCGGATTGATCTTGGTTGAGATCCAACGCCATTGATTTATGGTACTGCTGTCGAGGATCTCAGCAATACGGAATCCGACGAACTGTTTTTGATGACGGGGATCTGACCGGAGCCAGCTCAAGACGGTCTTCGAATCACACCAAAACATTCGGTCAGCGACAGGTATGCCGTGATACTCACCAACGGAATCGGATAACCTGACCCCCAAAACCGCTGCGGACAATTCCAGGCGTGGAATCGAAATGAGTTTCTTGGGAGCACACTTTACCCTTCCGCAAACAAATGACACCTTTATTTCTTCGTCATGCTCAATCCTCAGGTACGTGACTGCACTGAACGCCTCTTCACTGGCATCGACGAACGTGTGAAGAACAATTCTGCTGGCTGCTGATAAAGACGGATGATGACACCGAGGCACTTTAAGCAACTTTAAGGCCTGAAGTTCATTCTTCCACTGGCGCCATTTTTCATAGATCTCATTGGGTATCGGGTCATCCCATCCAATGCCATACTTCCAGACTGATTGCAACAACAGTTTAACGTGAACGACGAAGTTAGCAATCATTCCATATGGGTCAAATACTGACATCGCTATCGCCAAAAATTCCCTTTTTGTTGGACATCTTTCGAATTCCATAACGTCTCGGCTTACTCGAGGAAATTTAAGTTTAAAAACGAAGACATCTTCGAATGGCTGCCAACACATTCCCAGGACCTTTTCTGTCACCGCTTCTACGTTCATGTCGACTATTCGGCTTTCACTTTCTTCATCGGTGAGACCACAAAAACTGCGCGCCACTTTCTTGGAGTTCGATGAAATGTTCCGCAACTCGAAGCCGCCATATTGATGAATAGCTATTACGGCTTTGGTGACTTCAACAGCTTCAGCAACACTGTCAAATCCATCGACGAAGTCATCGACATAATGGCGGTCGGCAATTGACATTATAGCTCTCGGATGTGCGTTCACGGATCTCTTCGCATTCAGGTTCATGACGAAGTTGGCAAAACACGGCGAACAGCTGGCACCAAACGTCATCGACCGCATAACGTATACGTCGATTGGCTTTTCCTTACCCGTTCTCCACAAGAATCGCTGAGCATCTAGATCCTCCGGCTGGATTACTACCTGATGGAACATCTCCTTTATGTCTCCAGTTACCGCAATAGGCCTCATCCGGAACTTAAACAAGATGGCCAACAACGGTGTATGATCATCTGGCCCTTTTAACAGCTTCGAGTTTAAGGAGATACCATTCACTGTAGCTGCAGCGTCAAACACCAACCGCACCTTTCCTGGCTTATTAGGATTCCTTACGCCAAAGTGCGGAAGATACCAGGTCCTAGGATTGCTCGCTGCGGCCTCGACGTCGGTAAGTTTTCGTGCATACCCCTTTTTCACGTAACTGGAAATGATAGCCCCATAGTCAGCTGCGAATTGTGGATCCTTTTGAAGTTTATTCTCTAGGTTCCATAACCTACGCCTTGCCATTTCGAAGCTAGATGGTAACTCGATGACGTCATCTTTCCACAGCAATCCCATTTGAAAGCGATCTCCGATCCTCTTCGTAGTGCTGGTCATGATTTGAAGAGCTCTTCTATCGGCAGGTGAGATGAGTTTTTCCTTTGGTTTCTTTACACCGAAACTATCGATGCTGAAGTACTCGTCCACTATTCGGTTCAGATCTATGTAGCAATCTTTATCATCGGCTTGATCGCAATGGAGAATGAGACCTTCCGTCTGTGATTGACACCGTCTTACCATATACTACATACCCCAACTTTGTTTCAGCAATAACTGGTCCGGCATTGATGGACCCAATGATTTGTATCGGCACACCCAGGTGAAAGTTATCGAGCCCTATTAATATTTGTGGACGTATGTCCTTGTACTCGATAATTGGTAGTGACAACAACACGCTAGGGGCGTACGCTGGTTTCAAATCATTGATGATGAGTGATTGTGTCGGCAAGTTCAACCCATTGACAGTCTGCACGTTCTCCATGTTGTACTCCTTGGCGTCATCCTTATCTGCACTGATGCGTAAATCCACAGCGAACGATTAGAGATAAGAAAAGTAGACTAAGTAAGTAAAATTAATGAAATAACATAAACCATGAATTAATGTTTTATTTTTATAATAAAGGATTTGTAACTACGCATTATAAATAGAAGTTTTATTGCGAGTTAATAAAAGGTCTCCGTTGTAACCGAATTTGTTGCAACAATATGTCATCACACTTTGAACACCATTTGTGTAAAACAAACCCTCCCCGTGACAACATTTCAATTAATTGAGACTGCAGCATGACTGCGTCTCTTACATTATCGGCTCCTGAGAGAACATCATCAACGTAGAAATCACGTTGAGTCACAATAGAAGCCTCAGGGTACGAATCGTTCTCGTCAATAGCAAGCTGATTTAACGTTCGCGTTGTCAAATATGGAGCAGCAGCAGTACCAAACGTCACAGTTTGAAGTCCGTACGTTCGAAGAACGTCCTTTTTGTCATCCTTTTGTCATAATTCCTCTTTGGAAAAATGCCTTTTGTTGACCACGGGTTCAACATCAAAAAACCTTGAAAGTGTTTCCTGTAGATTATCAACCTTAGATTTCGGATCTGTTGATATATAAAAGTTTGACTTTTCATTGAGCAAACGTTGCTCAATTTTTCCAGAAATTATCCAACCGAAAGCTGTGTCAATTAACAACGGGAGATCATTTCGTAATAGGACCTTGTTTTGATATAAAATATCAAAAAATATTTCACTGCCAATTAAAAGATCGCACATTTCTGGGAATGTCCCACTGTGAAATGTTATAGTTTGAGCCGGGAACTGCTCGTGAAATAGTTGGGACCAAACTGAAACATAGTTTGGCCTCATAGTCTAAATACCTTGATTTGATCTTGGCTGACATTTCTTCATCTGCTGAAGACCTCACGTTATTCAATCCCGAGATCGAAAACTTATTTTGAACCAATGGCAGATTTAATTTTTCTGCTAAGTGTGATGTAATATAGTTTGCATCACTACAACTATCAAGCAATGCACGGCATTCATGATAGTTGCCCTGATTATCCCCAATAAGCACTATTGCGGTTGGCAGAACTACTCTCTTCAGCACCTCCTTCTGAAAAATAGTTGAGCCGATTTGAACCGCTCTCTTGAGACGTAGATGGTTCCGCCAGATTTTGTGAAGCTATGGCTTCGGTTTTTACACTTGCCTTTCTAGACACGTGCCTTGCACTCCTTAACCGAATGCCTTTTGAAGCAATTGAAACAATGGTTCAGTTCCTTTACCCTGTCAAATCGTTCATGAGACGACATTAGCAGAAACTCTGGACAATCAAAAATAATATGATTTGACTTCTGGCAAATTTTGCATAATTCTAATGGTTTTCTTTCGGAACTCGATAAAAAGTTTGTTGATTTTGCCTTATGGACCTGGGTTACCTTTGTTTTCTGAAAAATTTGCGAGCTATTAATAGGATTGAGATTTGCGGATCTTTTTGAAGCATCGACGGATTCCAACACTCTACCCCTTTTTTTCAGAAACTCCGTTAATTTGTCCCATTTCGGCAATTCATTTGGATTTAGTTCCCCTCCCATTCTTTACGAAGAGAATAATCAACCTTTTTCAATACTATGTTAATCAGCATTTGCTCACCGAGACCTTCCACCACCAACGAACACGCATCCAAGCCTGATACGTTCGAGACGCAGCCGTTTATTAATTTTCTTAAGTCCTTATAATTGTCCTTGGACACTTGGGGAATGTTCAGGATGTTGTCAATATGATGATCTACAATTAAACGAGCGTTGTCAAAATGTTCAGTAAGTGATTCCCATGCACGTTTGTACCCGTCATCGGACAAGGTCACTGTGGCTAAAAGAGTTGTAATGTCCTTACTGAGTTATCTAATAGGTATGAAAATTTAACTACGCCACTCAACTGTTCATCATTGTGAACAAGAGCCACGTAAGTATTACGAAATGGAATCCATTCTCCTGGATTTCAATTTTTAATTTTTTTTTTCACGAAACTGTTTTTCGGTGGTGCTTTTATAAGCTCGCACATGCATAAAACTGCGCAAATTGTTGCTTGCCTTGGCGTCCCTTTTGTTTATATGCATACACAAAGAATAATTCGCACAAAACTGTTTTTCGTATATAACGCGCATACACACAAACATAAGAAAACCGCACAGAACGGTTTGCTGTTTTTTTTATTACTCGCGTGGTTTTTATTTTTTCTTTATTTCCAAACGCGATTAATTAAAGTGCACAAACATCCGACTTTAAGGACCATGTTTAAAAACTTGAAATAAAAAACGCATGGACTGTATAAATATAATCAAATTCTTTAATTTTTGGATGAACCTTGCTCGTTCATCTCACGGGTAAAAGTGAAGAGCACTGCCTTCTCTGACACAGTGACACCTCACTACCATCAATCAAGCGCCAGATGGGCCCATGGTGCTATAAAATAATTGACCCGCCACATGGGTCCTACTATAATACATGTCTGCTATAATATACTTAACCTTTATTTAACATAATTAATTGCATTGAATTTCATACATTCATGATAACGAATTGGGTTTATAAGAGATTGAAATTGGAATTAAGAGATTGAAATTGGAATTATTAAAAGTAAATAATAACAATAAAAAAATATGAGAAGGCTACAATCCGCTGTGCGGATCGTTGAATACCCTATCCCATCCCATCCTTCAAATTAATCACCCCTTGTTGAAGATCCGTGGCCCTTGCTGCGAAATAAACTTTCATACGCCTCGTACGTTTGTGACGTTGTACGTCGTGATGTTTGTTTATTCTCTGAAATTTACATTTTAGTGATTTCTTACATATTGTTTTCTTACTTACTATTTTTTAGCAGCGTTCCGATGGCTTGGGCTGGTATTCTTCAAATGGTTGGCGGCAAATGAACTCGTTAATATTCTATTCTATTCTATTCTTTATTGAGACTTAAGTGACAGTTGTGTGTAGCGATAATACATTTGTTTCGTGTTAGTTGTTATAGCGGCTGTATATATAGGTATGGCCTGCTCATACTTATGGGATTCGAGTTTGCCACATGGCTTTCGTTTGCTTTTAAAGTATTCTGCTCTCGCTCATGAGCAATGTTTTCTTTCTTTTGACTGAGTTAGTCTGAGAGAATATACAAATTGAGTACTTAACCTAACTTAATATTAAATTGGAAGAAGAAAACAAGAGAATACACAAGTGCGAAATCTTAAACTCTTTACTCAAAAGGTAAAGTGGCTTATGTCGATTTTTCACAATTTTCAGGAGAGCTGTTTTAAATTTAAAAAAATATTCCAACAAAACTGTTTCGAGTAGAAGGCTGGAATTTTATTCATATATCAATAAAAATAAAACCTTTTCCAATCTTATTCCTTTTTTTTAAATCTTATAGAATTTAGTATTTTATTTTAAAAAAACTGACATAAGCCGTTTTGACTTTTATCTATATATAATTAAAATTGACTTAAGTCACTTAAGCCGTTTTTACACTTTTTTGTCTATGTTTAGCTTTGACTTATGTACATATAAACCACTTTTCCTTAAATTAAATGATAACATATCATGACATAGTTCTCTTTTCTTTCTTCATTAACAAAACGAATTCAATATTAGTAGTAATATTGTACATAGTTTTTCTTTTTTGTTTATAAGTAGATAACATAAAAAATAATAATTTTTTTAAATAGGTACAAGATACTGACATATAATGCCTCCTAAAGAGCTTCTTCTTCAGCATCTTCAGTTAAATCAGGATGAAAATCTGGCTTAGATTCTGTGCAAAGGGCCCTGTAAAAGTCGTGGAACTGCTCATCAATCAAAGGAAGTAAATTAATCAAGTCCTGTTTTTTTGCTTCACTTATTTTATTCGGCCCATCATAAAGCAACTCAAGACAATCTTCAGTTACTTTGTTGCATCCTCTTTTTTGAATATTAATATTTTTGAACGGTTCTTTGTCGTCCAATGAATTCTTATAATAAATAATAAATGGAGTTTCTCTTGAAAATCGGAGCCACCTTATATTTATCCAATTGACTTTATTATTTTCGTCATCAACTTTACGAAAAATAAATTTGTTTTTTACAGTTGACCCATAGTTCATGAAAGTTGTTCGAGACATCTCTTTTACTAAGAAGTTTTTTTTGGATCCAACTCCCCTTACGAATTGGTACCAATCTCTTGGGTGGTGAATTTTGAATGCAGATTTTTTTTTTCTTCCTCTCAATAATAGAATGGTCAATGTCGCATTCCATATGTGGGTGACCGGGAACGAGAAACTTGTGGTCTATGTGCTTCAGGGCGTTGTTTTCGCTACACACCCGCATTAGCATCATCACTGCAACCATCTTGTTTTTGTTTTGCCCGAAACAATTGTCGCTGTAAAAAACGACATGCTCAGTAGTGGGCGATAACGCTGATAATGAATGAAGGTGTTCGCTTAAGCAAGATGCAACTTCATTGCCTCCTCTATTTCCTACACCTTCATGCCACATATAACAATGTGGGGTTCCTTCGACACAATCATGTACTGTTAAGTTGAATGTATACAACTGTCTTTTATAAAAAGAAATAGATGATTGGAGATAGGGTGTAGGTAGGCACTGCTGGAGATCAAATGTAAATACCTTTAAAGTTGGTAGATTTTTCGCAGACTCAATATCTTTCTTCTTTGAATCATACGCCGAATCTGATTCTTCATGGTGTTGTTTCTGCTCCATTTGAATGGTAAGTAAGTCAATTCCTGTGGCTACTGATTTTTTTATGGCAAGTGTATCACATTTTGTGCAGGTATCAAGCTTTGGCTTTTTAAATTTAATATTTAAGCCCTTAAAAATTTCACTATATTTCGTAATGGAAATTGGATTTTCAGTTTTTTCAGTGTACAATTTATACAACAGGGATAAGCTAAGGCTGGTATCAAAATATTTTTGAGAGGAGTACTTACGAGTGTAATGGCTCTCGTATGCTGGAATACTGTTAATATGCTCTATAACTTCAGTTCTTTTTGTAACTGATATTTTGTTGGTCGGAGTTGACTTTCCGCGCATATCTTGCATTATAACTGTTCCTGGAGATTCGATCTTCTTTGCAATTACAGTTTTTAAAAAGCGGTCAGTTTCACCTAAAGTCATTTTAAAGCATTTCTGACAAACTTGCATTCGGATACCTTTTAGCTGAAGAAAATAATTATATGTAAAATTGCGATTTCGAGTTGCTTTAGCAGTCTTTTTTGTGCGTGTTGTTTTCTTTACCTCTATAGAAATCTGTCCAGATACGAAAGCCAACTTCAGATTGTAATTTCCCAGCTCCCAATACTGTCTGAAAATGGTTTCCTACTCCACTACTGAGAGTTTTTCCTTGCATTTACGTTTGCAATCAATAAGGGGCTTCATTGTTCTTGCGGCGATTTCTTTTCCGGTTTTAGTTCGGTATTCTTTACCCAAATTTCTTTTTTGGGACCTTACTTTTCGTGTTTCTTTTGGAATGCTTTCTGAATTAATAGAAATCGTTTCTTCGTTCTTTCTTTCTGAAGAAATATTTTGCTCTACCTGCATGGCCAATTCTTCAATTTCAGATTCAGAAAAGATGTCTGGGGACCCGTAATGCATTTTAAAATCTGGGTCTTTAACGCTATCATCGCTATCTTCATAGAAATATTCGTCCGACATAATACTAAATTCTGCTGCGTTCTTCAGGCTACAGACGTTTATATCAGAAAAACCATTTCCAAAGCTTGAAGATGTTTCGTTAGCAACAACCGGCATAAAGATGTCATTTCCTAAATCTGTTAATATTTTAATTTGTAATATAATTTTATAAATTTATATAAATTTTTGTATTTTACCAACAAACTCCTTGTATAGGGTAGTCTTGATTCTATCTGTGGAGCAACTCGCAGTTGAGATACTTTCATCATCTGGTGTATAATTTTCTTAGCTTATTATAACATAACTCCGTGTATCTAGCATTTTACCAAACCTGACACCGACATGCTTTTTGATTATTAGCAATAACCATATTTTTAGAAAATATTAAACTTTATATAAATATGTTATAAAATTAGCATTCTATGTCACGAAATGGTAAATTACAGAGATACAAGAATTGTACGTAAAAAATATTATACATACCTGTAACTTTCTCATTTTTCTGATCGGGAACATCATTTACACTTTTCAACAGTGCAAGTTTCAGCATTTGCCTTGCTCTGTTCATACTGTTATTTTATTTTATGAAACTAAAAAATTATTGTTTTCAACTTTTATTGATTTCTACACAAGTATTTTTGAGTAATTTTTTACTTACTAATTTAAAACAAACACCAAAGTTCCAAGATATTCGTATTTAATTCTTTCAAATAATTTTCTCCTTGTTTTCTGGATAGACCGTCTCGTAAACTTTCACAACTCAAATGATTTTATGAATAATACTGGGGCTTAAATCGACTTAAGCCGTTTTCTATTTTTTTTTAATTTTTATAAAAAATATAATTTTTGCACAGGGTAAAAAGGCTTATTCTTACTCAACACTGAATTGGTTTCGAAAAGCCGTTTGGTATAGTGGCTTATGTCCACTAAGCCTATATCCAAAAATAGATACAACCCATATTATTATTTTTTTAGTTTGGAATAATGGCTTATGTCGAAATAATCAAAAATAAAGGAAATATTTTAGTTTGGAGAAATGGCTTAAGTCAATTTAATAAAAACGTTATTATGGAAAAACGGCTTAAGTCGAAATAAAATTTAATTCTATAGAAAAATGTATTTTGGAAAAGTGACCTAATTCAACTTAGCTCTTTTTTAGTTTTCAAGAAATTGTGTTTCTAAAAAAAACAAAAATGGCTTAAGTAGACTTAAGATATAAATGAAATGTACTGCAATAATACTTGAGTGTTAAGACGTTATTCCAAATGCAATGTTTTCACTTTCATTGAGTTAAGCCATTGTAACAGGAGAAAAAACAGTTTTCCAAGGTAGGTAGAAACAAGGTGATAACACCAAAATGTAGCTAATTTTTTTCTCATTTCAAATATTTAAAAAAAATGTTTTTGGCTTAAATCGACTTAAGCCATTTTACCTTTTGAGTAAAGAACTGAAAGTTTACAATTCGGAATCTGTGAATGCTGTCGTTCTTTCCTTCTCATCAGGTACATTGGATATGCCATAGGTAAATGAGGAATACATTATACATTATGAAATAGAAAATACAGGGTAGTATTGAGTTTATGTTTTACAGATTATGTACATATGAGTTTGTTTTTATGTTTTGTTTTAGATTTCTAGAAATAGATAAATTAGTTTTTGTTTGCAATTTTTTGTCTTATGTGATATCAATCGATTTGAATTGAACTATTACATAGAGATATAATTTGGTATCGATATGTTATTCAGTCTTTTAGTTAGGAACATTATTTGGTTCTGTTACGTACCCGGTATGCTTAGTTAACATTTTTTTTTTATAATTTGTGGCAGTTGTTAGGTGGGCATGGGTAGTGTTTAGGAATTAAAAGTGGTGGATTGTAAACTTAAATTAGTTGTGGGTTTTGCTCTCCAATAAATATTAATGATAAGTTTAAAAATTTTTGTTTTTTATTTTTTTTTTACATTTTGTTTGATGTTTTATATTTCGTTAGAATAATTTATCAAGTTATGTTCGGTAGTGTTATTAGGGGGAGTCGTAATTTATCCTGTATTTTATGATTTTTTTTTTTCCCCTTCTAGCCTCTGTTGTGGCCTAATATTGCTTTATAGTAAAAGGGGACAGGCGATCCATCGGGAATAGTTTCGAGTTGTACATTTGTTACACCGATAGGGGACGCATAAGCCGTGTTGTCCCAATGTGTATTTGTTTGCGCAGAAATTATCTCTTTGATGAGTTCATTGTCCAAGTGGTGTAGTTTGGAAATCGTTCTGAGCATAAGCGTAAGAGAATGTTTGATTAACGGCATTATGTTGGCTTCGTTATATACAAATTTGTTGGATAGTTTTCTGTACCCAGAGGCAAAGGATCTACCAATGCAGAGGCGAAGAATTTTGCGTTCTAGGATTTCCATTTCGGAGGCCACGGTAGGTGAGATCGTGAACCATATTGGGAATGTGTACGTTAGGATCGGTCGGATTAGGGTTTTATACAAAAGAAGTTTTGTTTTTTTTTTTTGCATATCTTTGTGTTTAAGAAGGGAGGTAAGTATGTTTGTGACTTTTCTGGTTTTCTCGGTGGTAAGTCTGGCGTAACGATTGAATTTGAAGAGGTTGTTAAAATGCACACCGAGGTATTTGATTTGGTTTTTTGCCGGTATAGGGTGGTTATCTATTGTTAGCGAGAGGTTTCTGCTTTCTCGGACTGCTCCTTCCTTGCCTTTACCGCTAGCATTCCTGATGCAGATTAAGTCTGACTTTGGAAAATTAATTTTAATTCCCCATTTTTTATAGAATTCGTTGATGTTGTTTAAATGTGCTTTTAGCTTGTTAAGTGCTGGGATTTGGAAGTCGTCTGAGGCATAGGCTAAGGTGTCATCGGCATATAAGAGCCCCCTGGATAGGGTGGTGTTGTCCCTGCGAAGGGTGTGGGGGAAGTCATGCATGAAAATGTTAAAAAGTTTGGGGCCAAGGATGGAGCCTTGGGCAACGCCCCGGGTGGAAGGGCAAGTGTTAGAACGTGTACCTCTAATTTCTATGCTGAAATTTCTGTTTGTCAAGAAGCTGTCAAGTAGGGAGACGATAGGTGTAGGGAAATTTAGGCCAATGATTTTGGAGAGCAGACCGTCGTTCCAGACGTTATCAAAGGCTTTCTCCACGTCGAGGGAGCATACGGCAGTGCATTTCTTATTTCTTAGATTTGTGGTAATGTCGTTATGAAATTTAAGTAATGCGTGAATCGTCGAATGATGTTTTTTGAACCCGAATTGATAGTCCGGGATAGGTTCAATTGGAACGTTGGTGGGAGAGTCCATTTTGTTGGCTATTATTCTCTCCAAGATCTTCCCCACATTGGATAAGAGGGAAATTGGGCGAAAATTATTGATGTTGGAATTTAAGCTGCTTTTAGGAATGGGGATGATTTGAGCAGTTTTCCATGCTGAAGGAAAATACCCGTTGTTGATACAGTTATTAAAAATGATTGTTAAGAATTTTCTGGCAGAAGGAGAGGTTTTTTTCAGTGCAAAGTTGGAGATTTTGTCGATTCCAAATGATCTTTTTGGTTTGAGGTTGTGGATTAGCGTGCTCACTTCTTCGAGGTTGGTGAAAATTTGGGGGTTAAGAGGGGAAAGGGCGGAGTTTGAGTGATCGAATAAGAAGATTTTTGGAGGTTTGTTGGTTCTCGCTTGTCGAATCGTATGTTCCACAGATGTAACCAGGTTGGGGTCCAAGTTAGAGGAGTTGGCCTGAAAGATATTTTTAAAATGAGATTCGAAGGCGGTCACCATGTCATGTTCTGAGGAAAGGCAAATGTCATTCACCACAACCTTGTTGCACTGGGAGTTTTTTTTCCTCCCAATGATCTTGAAGACCTCCTTGAATGCCCAAGGGCCTGGGACAATTTTGGAGATTTTAGCTCTTAAGGTTTTGTTGATCCAAAGAGTGACTTTATCCATTATAATTTTTTTTAATAGGGAGATCCTACCCGAGAGCTCGTTATACTCGTTGTTTGTTCTGTTATATGTATTGTGAAATATTCTTTTGAGCCTTTTCTGCCAGAGGTGTTTAGTGTTAAAGAGGATTTTTATGTCCATTGGGAGATTCTTATATTTTTTGAAATTATGGGGCAATGTGTCTGAGTGGTGGTATAGGGTGTTAATTAAGGTGTTAGTGAATTTTTCAATAAGTTGGTCTATTTCAGGGTTGGATAAAGTTGTGTTAGATGAGGGGAAATGGGCGCTCAGATTATTATCTAGGTCTTCCCTAAAGGACTGCCATGAGGTGTTTATATATGTTTTTCCTGACGAGGGTTCAGTAAGCGGAATTTCTGTGTCGTTCAGCTGTAATTTTAAAAGGAGTGGGAAGTGGTCCGAAAAAGTTGGTAGGGTGCAAATTGAAAAGTTGCTGTCAATTGAATTGGTCAGGTGAGTTGAAATAAGGAAGTGGTCTAAGTAGGAGGCGCCCCTTGGGCAGGTTGGGGTTGTAGAGGTAAGGTTTGAAAGAGAGGGGATTCTAGATCGCATCCAGGATTCTAGGGTTAAGCCGTTAGAGTTGTATCTCACGTCACCCCAGTTGGGGCTTTTGGAATTAAGATCTCCTCCTATGATGGCCCCATCAAAGGTTGATGAGAGGTCTTCAATTTTGTCCATTTCCAATGGTAATGAAGCGGTTGGGCTATTTCCAGGAATATATATGGATCCTAGAAGGATTTTTTTCTGTTGGCGGTTTTTAGTGACAATGATAGAGATAAATTTACTGGGGAAAAATGGGTTCGCGTTGTTGAGTGTGACGTTTTCGTATTTTATGTTTTGTCGGATAAGTATCGCAACTCCTTGGTTTATGTTGTTTCTCAGGCAACGGTATGAGTCAAGGGAAATTTGGTGTCTATCGCCGAGATGTGTCTCTTGAATGAATGCAAGGTGACAGTTGTTAGCGAGGAGGATTTTTTGCAGTTCAATCCGCCTGCTACGTTCTACTAATGACGAAATGTTAAAAGTAATTAGGTTGAGTGACATTATTTGTTATTGATTAAGATTTGATCCATGAGATCGAGGTATTGCATCCTTTTTTCTTGGATAGATGTGGTGTTATTGATATTTGACATAAAATTTTCAATTCTTTGTAAAAGAGTGTGAACGTCAACTCCGAAAAGTGCTTTCGACATCTCAAAGAATTGACCAATTATGCCCGACTCAGGTTGGCCCGATCGAATGTTAGTTGCTGGGAGGGGTTCAGATTTCCTAAAGTGGCATGCAAATGAGACTGTCAATGGGGGTGGGGTTTTGATCAGCATGGGAATGTCACGATTCATTAGAGAATCTTTTTTTACTTTAGCTTCGTTAAGCAATTTTTTTCCTGTATGAGGAGTATTCCTTGTAAGCAGGGCAACCGCGATAGTTCGCGGGGTGGTCACTCCCGCAGTTTGTACAAGATGCTTTAGGTCCCAACTCTTTAGTAACTGGGCATTCTCCAGGTTGGTGTTTTTGGTCGCATTTGACGCATTTGTAAGGGCTAGCACAATTTTTGGCCAAATGGCCAAATTGTTGGCACCGCCTACATTGCAGTGGACCGCTATTGCCCCTGGGTTTTTCCCAGCGAATTTGGGTGTTAAAAAGATATTTTATCTTAGTAATTTCCGTCGGAAGTTTACCAGGAACTAAACGCACTAAAAATAGATTGTAATCTAGATTTTCTCGCTTAGAGCGGATTGTTGAGAATTTAGTTACAGTTTCTACCAAACCGGGGGCTTGGACATTGATCTCATCAAGGATTTCGTTTTCTGGGAAATCAGAGGTTAGTCCTCTAAGTAAGAGATTCGCGGTTTTATCCTCTTTTAATGTAAAAGAGTAAGCTTGAATGGCTGGGCAAGTTCTTAATTTAGCTAAAAGTTCCCGATGGACCGCGCTGTCCTGAAGGTAGATTTTACTACGACTTCCCCTATTTTTCACTTTGAAATTTATTTTTTTTAATCTTAAATCGGCCACTAGTTGGCGGATGTCTAAGTTATTTATGAAAATTGGAGGGCAAAACCTACCTTTTAGTTGGTTAGTGTTGGTTACATATGTAGAGTGGAGGTCTTCTTGGGGTGCTGATCTATTGAGTGGTGGAGGGTGATGGCTGCTGGCTGCGGGGGGTGTTCCCTCGGTGTCATTGATTGTTGGTTGAAGTGGGATTATTGCTGCTTGATTTTTGTTGGGGTTAGCTTTGATCCTCAGGTTGATGTCGTTGAAAATTGCGAAGCGATTAACGCTAGGTTTAGTTGTATTTTCCTGGGTTAAGTTGAAGAATGCCGCTTCGTCTAGCTGCATTAGGGTCGTGTCATCGTCTTCTACGTAGTTCCCGTTTGATGGGGAAGGTACCATGTGCGAGCGAGATGGTGGTATATGCGTTGGCGGTAAATTGAGCGTCGGTTGCAGTGTTATTGGTAACGGTGCATTTGGCCGTGGAGAGATGGATTGCGGTGTTAGTGAAGGTAACTGTGATGGCGGTGGTGTCTGGACATGCGGTGGCTTTGTTAGCGGCGATGGAATTACGGGAATTAAAGATTTTTCCCGTGGTTTATGGGTCGTGGCCACGTTAAGTTTCAGGAGCTGTTGAGCTGCTTCCATTTTGCTTGGGCTAGCTTGTTGCACTTTTTTAAATGTGCTTAGTCCGTTGTTTGGAGTTTTATTTTTCGTTT
The DNA here is from genome assembly GCA_932526625.1 of Rhingia campestris. Lineage (NCBI taxonomy): Eukaryota > Metazoa > Arthropoda > Insecta > Diptera > Syrphidae > Rhingia > Rhingia campestris. Next base: position 77,069,425 of record OW052183.1, read on the forward strand.
TTATCATCTTAAATACTTGGGGGGTTAACCCCAACAGTATAAAAGGTAATAACGCTGCGCATGCACTTTTGGTTGTGGTATAAATTTTCACTGTATTTTTTAAATAATCACTTGCTTTAAAAAATAAAAAAAAATAAAAAATATTCACTTGGAACTTTGATTTTTCCTTTTCTAGGAATTTCCTTTGTTCAGGTATTCTGATTGGAGCTGCGGCGATGAACGTCTTCTTACCATGCAATCGAATTATGTTTCTGAACTCGTTAATATTTGACGTCTATTTTGACGTCCGCTCAAACAGAACTGTTCGTAAAGAATCATAGCGCAAGCCACCGGAGAACCGTTTTTTCTTACATTTACTTTACACCCCTATCGAGGTATTTGTCTGAGCGGAAAATTCTCCGATTTTTTACGATTCGGAGGATTTTTGCTTTGAGGTATTCTTCCCAAAAACTGTTCGGAATATTTCCCCGACATTTTGTAACACGTCCCGGCGATTTGCGTTGAAGTGCGTTCAGGAACATTTTTCGTTCAATTTTTAACAGCTAAGTGGAATTCTTTTTTCGGATTTTCTCCGATTCTTCGCGGAATTTATTTACGAATCGTAGTGAAGTGAAGCCGTCGCATTTGTGTAGTATTTTTTCCGATGACACATACCTCGAATGGAATTTGAACCTCCGACGAAGTATGCGTTGCGGAAAATTTTCCACTCCGACAGATACCTCGATAGGGCTTAATATCTCCAAAAAGTGGGATTTATGGGCCTGTAATATAGAAAATGACGTTGTCACAACATATTGTTCAAACAGTTTATCAAAATCTTTTGTTGTTTGACAAAAAAAAACATCGTTTTTCTCCAGCATATGCTATGGGGTAGGATATCCAAACGGTTTTTGTATGAAAACGCCCTCAAAAAGTGGGCATGGGTTGAAATGGTCTATGGACGAAATGTTCATATTAATAAATCAATCAATTTTTTTTTCGAAATATGTAAAATTTGACCGAAAAAAGTTTTTTTTTATTAAAAACGCCCACAAAAGTGGGCGTGGCAAAAAACTTTATATAAACGAAATATAGATAATACGATTCTCTAAATATGCTGCTCAGACCCTTTTTTAAAATTCGTTACGGTCTAGCCAAAAAATACGTTTTTCTAAAATTTTTACACTTGTTCTGCTGCGAGCAACAAAGAGCACGTGTACCAAATTTCATCCTTTTAGCTCAAAATTTAAGGCCCAAAAACTGGTGACGTACGGAAGGACGGACAGACATGGCTAAATCGACTCAGCTAGCGATTCTGAGTCGATCCATATACTTTGAGGTATATGTAGCTAAATTATTTCTCTATGTTACAAACTATGTATCAAAACTAATATACCCCTATGGAATTGGGTATAAAAAGAAAATAATAAAAAATAATGTTATTTTTCAACTTCGAGAAGATTTGCAAATATTTTCGGAATGACTTTTTGCGAAGCCTATAATTGGCTTCTGTATGGCCTTTTATAAGCAAACTAAGATTTTTCTTTAAGGCTTATTAGAAGTATGTGAAGAAATCTTATAGAAGTAAATAGCTATAGTGCTTTATCGAAGCGAAATTATAAGTTGGGCTCGGAATGTTCGGACATCCAAAATACTGGATGCGTTCCTCTTGTCTATCACAATGTGATCAATTTGGTTGACTGTTCGTTGATCTGGAGACCGCCATGTCCCCTTATGGATATCGAGGTGAGGAAACCGTGTGCTGGATATAGTGACGTTTCGTTCCGTAGCGAAGTCAATTAGCCTAAAGGCTGAACTATAATAGACGGAAGCAATCGGAAGCTAATGTCAAAATTCTATGTTAAGTTTTCTTCAGTACTCTCAATTACTTAAGTTGCCCATAATAGACTTTTGAGAACCAATAAAAACAAAATTTCGTTGCTTAGGAACTTACAAATATAAATGTTAACAGCTGGTGAAATGAAATGTAAAAATTGTGTATGAAAGAACAAAAGAAAGAGAAAGAGCGAATCAATTCGCTTTTTTGTAAGTGAGCAAAAGTGAACGAAAACTGAACGAATCGAAGCGAAAAGCTATTATGGTCGTACAATACAAATTGCATGTGTTCGCACAGTTACGGAAGTGGTCGTCCGCAACCAGCTTCCATTATAGTTCAGCCTTAAGTCCGTTACCAGACGTGTTGTCGTGTAGGCTATATTTTCCGACAGTACTGCTAAAGATGTCTTCTCTTCCTATCTTTGCGTTAAAATCTCCCAGCACGATTTTAACATCTACTTTGGTAGTCGCTCATAGGTTTTGTCGAGGAGCTCGTAGAAGCAATCCTTAGTTATATCATCTTTTTCCTCCGTCGGAGCATAAGCGCTTTTTGTGGGCTTATGTTGGCGAATTTGGTCTTGATGCGGATTGTTACAATGTGTTCGCTAATGTCTTGGAAACATAAGACTTCATGCCTAAGTCTGGCACATATAACAAATCCGCATCCAAATAGTCGCTGTTTCTGCTCACAATAACACGGTCCATAGTAGATGTCACAGTTTTTCATCCTCTTTTTGCCCGGTATATCCCATCGTATTTCCTGGATGGCAGTAATGTCTGCTTTGCACAACCCCCAACCTAGAGGGCCAGGCCCTTGTTTTGACCCTAGGACAGCGGGCCGGAAAAATACCGATATCTGTAGCCCATTTTGGGATATGAGCGCTGCCGTTGACCCATTGAGGGCTCCTCCGCCACCAACTCTTTTCCAATACCCTGGCTCAGTATTGGAAATCCCTATAGACCTGGTTTTCAAATATGTCGAAGCAGCTCATATAGGGATTTCACTAGCAGTTCGATTAAACAGGAGCTGTAGGCGCCACCGTTGACTCCATCTAGGGAATTCCTCCGCTGCCGCCTGAGAGTGAGTGCCTTGGTGAGAGGACACTCCTCCCCCTCTCTCGTTTGCTGCCACCAATGACCTTCCTGTTATAATATGAGATGATTTCAGTATGTAATGTAAATTCACTGAACACATTCATTGCTACGCACGAAATGCAGTCATTTAAGATACCTAATTGTAAGACGTCATTTCTCCTCTAAGTAAGTGCATGTACAGGTAGTCGGTTGAATATTACGATCGGATGTGTATAGTTGATTAGTGGAAATATAAAACTGAATTTGCAAAGCTTAAAGTGTGTATTATTTTACTAACTTGTACATGGTGTCAGAAGTGAAACCTTTTTTATATTAAAACAAATATATTCAACAAGATGTCTAAAGTGGAAATAAAAGCTCCTGAACAACTTAATTTTGATGACGCTGGCAAAGAGTGGTCAATTTGGAAACAAAAATTCAAGATTTATCTTGTTGCGTCTGGAAAATCAAGCGAGAATGACAAAACAAAAATTTCTCTATTTCTTACGTTCATTGGAGAGAAGGGGATAGAGATATACAATACTCTTTTCGATGTACCGTTTGATCCAGACAGTGATGATGAGTTCAAGGATGCAGTGGAAATTGAACAAGTAGACGAACAAGCAAAACCGAAAATTTCCCTAAAGATGGTCCTTAGTAAATTCGAAGAATATTGTCTTCCAAAGAAAAATGTCCTAATGGAGTCACATAAATTTAATATGATTGTTCAAAAGGAGAACCAATCCTTCACAGAGTACATAACTGAACTTCGTACACAGATGAAGTACTGTGATTACAGTTGCACAAAGTGTAAGGAATCTTATACAGACCGTATGCTGAGAGAACGACTGATCCTGGGGCTGTTTGATAAAAACCTACAATTGAAATTGCTGGAGGATGCAAATCTGTCATTAAGTGATATAATTAATAAGTGCAAGATTGCAGAAGCTGTTATTGCAAATAAAAAATTGCTGTCCCAAGTGGAAAAGATTTGCACAATTGATACGTCGCAAAAGGAAGATCAAAAGAAGAGGTTCCTGAGATACCCGAACACACCAAAATGTGATCGTTGTGGTGGATTTTCAACGGGCCAACACCAAAAATATTGTCCAGCTGCAAAGGAAGGAGTAACTTGTAACAAGTGTGGAAAACCAGGCCATTTCGGAAGAGTTTGTCGCTCACGTCAACAGGAGGAAAAGCCAAAAGGAAACAAGCTGCAGCTCTATAGAGGACCAAGGCAGAATCGTGTCAACGAACTAAGATATGGATCTAGTTCTGAAGAAGGTAACCAATTATGTCAGAATAATAATTTAGTTTTAAAAAAATTTGTATTTAGAATAAACACTGATGCTAAGGGTTGGTTCAAAATATTGAATGTGGGTGGTGCTGAAGTACAATTTAAATTAGATACTGGAGCTGATATCAGTTGTCTCCCAATAAAATACATTGAGCAGACCAACAACCAAGATAAAATTAAAAAGTCTAACAACCAATTGTTTGCTTATAATAATTGTAAGATTGAGACATTTGGAAAAATAGATTTAATTTGTGTTGACTGTGATACACAGTTAAAAAAAGTTGTTTCATTTGAAATCGTTGGTGACAAATTTCAGCCTATATTAAGCAGAGATGCATGCGTTGAACTTAATTTGCTAAATAGAACTAATGTATTCAATATATCCATAGATTCAAACGAAAAGTTTATTGAGCAAAATATGGAAGTATTTGATGGTATTGGTACAATTCCTGGGGAATGTAGTATTATGCTTAAGGAAAATTCTGTCCCAACACTTAAGTATAAAAAACGTATCCCTGAAAGTTTACATAAGAGATTGAAACTTACGTTAGAAGATATGCAGGAACACGGCATCATTACACCTGTTGATTACCCTACAGATTGGGTCAATAATTTAGAAATTGTTGAAAAACCAAACGGCTCATTAAGGATATGCCTTGATCCAATACCATTAAATAAATGTATTCGTAGGGAACATTTTTTGATTCCAACAGTGGAAGAAATAATAAGTAGACTGTCAAATAAATCATTTTTTACAGTGTTAGATCTAAAGCAAGGATTTTGGCAACTATCACTTGATAAAAAAAGTTCAGAATTAACAACCTTCATGACTCCATTTGGTCGTTTTCGATGGAATAGGGTTCCTTTTGGAATAAGTAGTGCTCCGGAAATGTTCATGAAGAAAATGGTTGCAATATTTGGAAATATAACAAATGTAGAAGTTTATTTCGATGATATTTTCATTTCTGGTAGAACAAAAAAAGAACACGATGAAACTTTAGAGTTAGTAATGACAAAAGCAAAACAAAATGGGATAAAATTTAATAAAGAAAAGTTACAGTTGTGTCAAAAGAGGGTCAAATTTATGGGACAAATAATACAAGAAAATAGAGTAGAACCAGATAACAAATATGTGGAAGCTATTAAAAATATTAATACACCAACAAATAAGAAAGACATTTTAAGAATACTAGGTATGTTCAAATATCTTGCAAGGTTTATTCCAAATTTGACAAAGAAATCAGCAAATTTAAGAAACTTAACACGATTAGAAACAGAGTGGAAATGGTTAGATGTACATCAACGCGAACTGGAGGATTTGAAGGAAATCCTGTGCAAAGGCACTTCTCTAAGAATTTTTGATCCCAAACTTCCTTTAATAATGCAAACAGATGCATCTAAGAATGGCTTGGGTTGTGTTTTAATGCAAAATGACCAACCAATTGCATTTGCTTCCAGAAGTCTTACTATAACAGAACAAAAGTGGAGTACAATGGAAAAGGAATTACTGGCCATTGTATTTGCTTGTGAAAAATTCCACCATTTCATTTATGGTCGTGAGGTAATGGTTCAATCAGACCATAAGCCTCTCGAACAATTAATTAAAAAAGAGTTAGATGATGTTACTGTAAGACTTCAAAGAATGTTCTTAATACTATTAAGATACCCTGGTCTGCAAATAAAATACACACCTGGGAGTAAAGTAGTCATAGCTGACTGTCTTTCAAGGGCTCCATTAAAGGAAACGGGTTCCGAGAATGAGGAATTGAAATACGTGATTCATTTAGTAAAAAGAAAAGTTTGCTTATCAGCAAATAATTATGAAATTTATGTTGAGGCAACAAGAAATGATTCTGAACTAGCTAAAATAGTAGATCATCTTCAAACAGAATGGCCAGAATATAAACGTTTATCCGAGGTTGGAAAACGTTTTCATAAGATAAAAGACCAACTTAAGTTTGAGGAAGGATTATTATTTTTGGATGATAAATTAATCATTCCGCATTTGTTGAGAATGTCATTACTTAGAATTCTACATGAACCACACCTGGGGATTGAAAAAACTCTCGCTAGGGCTCGTAAATTATTTTATTGGCCAGGAATAACAGGTGATATTAAAGCGATGATTAAAGATTGTCGTGTATGTGAAAAATATATGAGAAATAATTGTTCGGAACCACTCATTCAAGAGGAAAATCCGCAATATCCATGGCATAAAACTTCAATGGATATTTATGAATATGCAGGCAAATTTTATATAGCATTTGTTGATGCATATTCTGGTTGGATTTGTTCTGATAGACTTAAAGATAAGTCGATTACAAGTGTTATTACCTTCTTGGAAAATATATTTAATCATTTTGGTAGCCCAACAGAAATCAGAACTGATAACAGTCCATTTAATTCGAAACAACTTCTACAATATGCTAGTATTAATAATATTACATTAAAATTTTCAAGCCCCAATTACCCTCAAAGTAATGGGTTAGCTGAAAAAGCAGTTGGAATTGCTAAACAGATAATAAAAAAGGCAATTAATGAGGACAAAGAAAAAGAAATTGGGTATAGAATTTTAGAATACAATACAACACCAATAACTAGTATGGGTTTATCCCCTACAGAATTATTTTTGGGACGAATGGTTAAAACAAAACTACCAGTTAATATGAAGAGACTCGTTAGGACATTTATAGCTGAAGAACAAATTCAAAGGAAAATAACAGAAAAAAAGAATAAACAAAAACAGTATTATGATATGCATACGAAATTATTGAGCGAATTACGGATAGGAGATAAAGTTATGTTTAAAAAAAATGAAACTGACTGGGTCTATGGAGAGATTGTACAGCAATTGAATGAGAGGTCATACAATATTAAATGTAGTTCAGGAAAAATATTCAGGAGAAACAGAAAATTTATAGTTAAAACAAATAATTCAGATGAAAAAAAGGTTGATGATTATGACTTCTTGGATCATGGTATGTTCGATGAGGATAATAGTGTTGATAGAGAAGTATCTCATGATGAACAGTCAAGTTCAATACCAGACACAGCAGCACCCACGGTAAATGTTGAAAACGAGCCTTTACTTCAGGGAACAGAAAAGAATGGTGTAACAACCCATAGTGGGCGCATTTCTAGGCCACCTGTTAGACTAGGTGATTGGGATTTTGATTGAAACTACTGACATAGTTGGTTGCATAAGATATTATTTATTTATTATTTATTTATTATTTATTTATTATTTATTTATTATTTATTTACTATTGATTTACTAACTTAATTATATTATTATTATTCAGTAAGTAGTTGTTTAAAAAAAAAAAAAAAAAAAAAAAAAAAAAAAAAAAAAAAAAAAAAAAAAAAAAAAAAAAAAAATTATATTTTAACTTTAATTCTAATTAAAAAAAAAAAAAAAAAAAAAAATAGCATGTTATAATATGAGATGATTTCAGTTTCATTTCTCCTCTAAGTAAGTGCATGTACAGGTAGTCGGTTGAATATTACGATCGGATGTGTATAGTTGATTAGTGGAAATATAAAACTGAATTTGCAAAGCTTAAAGTGTGTATTATTTTACTAACTTGTACACTTCCACATGTCCAGTCGAGGTACTAGGCAACTAGGCACCCACCAGTCACCAGCGTGGAGGAGAGAGTAGGAGTTGATAGTGAGAGGCTAGAGTGAGAACGCTTGTGTCCTCATGTAATCGCATCACTATCCTTAAGCACCGAGATTTGTGACAGTGGATCGATTTATTACAAAGCCATGCTGCTCTTTACAGATTATGTTCCGACAAAGGAATACCAATTTATCACAAATAATATGTTCGAATAACTTAGGAATGCAAGAGAGTTTTGAAATAGGTCTTTAATTAGAGATGTCTCCCCGTTCACTTTTTTTTAATAAGGTGTAATAAATGCATTTTTCCATTGAGTTGGGAATACTCCTGTTTTAAAGGAGCTTTCAAACATATACTTATGGTATGGTGGGATTCCATCGGACCCCGCAGAATAGTCATTATTTAATAAATCGATATATTTAAGTATTGTCTCATCGTCAAATGTGACGTTGCTGAAACTAATTTGAGAACAGTCATTGAGATAACTGAAATATTGTTCGCCTAAGACAAGAGGAGAATCAATAAATTATGTACTGAAATTCTCTAAAAATAAGTTAGATAAAATAATAGAGCTCGATATTTTATGTGAGTAATGCTGGCACTAGATTCTAATGCTTCTTCAAATGATTTTCCCACGACAATTACATCATCCGAATACACCAGTCAAGTTAATCTTCGCAAAATGCACTCCATCAGTCGCTAGAAAGTTGCAGGAGCGTTGCACAAACCAAATGGCATCACGTTGAACTGCCACAAGGCATTTCCTCTGGTGAAGGCCGTCTTCTCCCGGTCCTTAGGGTGAATCTGCACCTGCCAGTAGCCGCTCTTTACATCCAGTGTGGAAAACCATTCGGACCCCTTTAGAGTAACGAATGTGTCATCAATCCTAGGTAGAGGGTAACCGTCCTTCTTGGTAACATCGTTGAGCCGCCGATAGTGAACGCAGGACCGGGTGCTGCCATCTTTCTTTTTAACTACTGGTGATACCCACGGACTATTGGAGTTTTCGATCAGTCCGTCCCTCTCCATTGTCGCAATCATTTCTGCATCTTCAGCCTGCTTAATGTCAGCCGCTTTGGAGGCTGTAGAATTGGTCTAGCATCCAGTGTCAATTTGGTGTTGCACCAAGTGTTTCCAGCCATATTGTCCATCCTCTGTTGCTGCTACATAATTTTCTACCTTCCCAACTTTCTCTTCTACAGCCATAAATGTAGTTTCGGATTTTTCAAATCGATTATCAATCACTTTGACTCGAGAACATTCTCAAACCTCTTACCCTGTTCTTTGGATTGTTTCTCGAGTTGTTTGGTGTTGTTCTTCGCGTTGTTTTTCTAGAGATCTCTTTTGATCTTCTAGTGATTTCTTTTGATCTTCTAGGGAATTCTTTTGTTTTCCGAAATTAGGCTCCAGAAACTTCATCATTGATGACATGTTGAAGCCTGCGCTTAATGTTGCTCTTCGACATCATAGACGAATTAGGATCTTCACCATTTTGTTGTATTGCGTCATCAAGACGAATAAATAAATTGCTCTTTCCTTTTATAGGGGAAAGCTGTCGGAGACTCAATTCAGCTTTCAGCTCCGGAGCGGTGAGCTGATCTAATTATTGCCACAATCACACAATTAATCTCATACCAAATTATTGTTCACTATTCTCGAATAATCCAAACTAACCGTTTCTTCACAGATTTTATACTCGATATATGTATATTGTTATGTATACATACAGCAACGGAAATGCTGACACATGAATCGTGCAAGAGTATCGGAGTACGACGGAAATGTTATTTAAGTAAAGCAGACGTTCCATCAGCCGAAAATTAATTTTAAACGTTTGTAAGCAAATTTAAAACTAAGAAACAAAAAACCAGGAGTTGTTGGAGACAAGTGTACAAATAAACATTAAGCTAAATAATAACAACTTATCATTGTGAGTATAATTTCAAGTTGTAGTGTCTATTACTGCATTGTGATTTCAAATACTAGATCTATTCGATCTACTTAAATCCAAATTGATTAGGATTCCGCCAAGCGTGTCGAAATGAAGGACCGGTTTGTCTCAACCCAGGAAGTATAGCCGGCCTGACGACAACGTCTCTCATTTAAAACAAGTATAGCCCGGAGACATAACAATATATTTATATATTTATTTATAATATTTATTTTCCTTAAATTTATTATTTTTTCATAACCTTTACCGTCTATTTGAATTAATGCATTATATGCGCTCTATTAACACTTTTATGCACTCATTACACTCTCATTACACCCCAAGTTGTTTTGTTATTGCCTCTAAAATTGTATCCACTCACTCCTTCATTAAGAGATAATTGTTTTATCATGTGAAATTAAAGCACATTTTGTTTTTTTCAATCTCTTGTTTTCCCCTTGGCTTTAAAATAACGGGCATATTCTTATTTTCGTTATTTTGTAATTCCTTGATAATGTCTACTTTCATCTCTTTCACACTTTCAATGACTGTTTTGTTATTATTTGTCATTTCCAATGTTTTGATATATTTCTTTCAAACTAGTTTCATAGATAGAGAATTCTAGCTGGTCCGATACATTCGATACCAAAATAGGATTTAGGCAAGGCGATGCACTGTCATGTGACATCTATAATCTGATTCTTGAGAGGACGCCGACGTTATTGACATCATTGTAGGACCCAACGTGATCATAGCCACGTTTGCTGAGGGAAGGACAGTATCAAATGCGTATAAGGAGTCCTTGTTTATTTTGAGCGAAACTTTTCCCCGAAAATGTTCGGTCCCGTTTACGTTGACGGGCTATGAAGACGTATATTCAAGCATTGGCCGTTTAATATGGCTAGGACATGTACCAATACTCCGGATTTCAGAGTCTTCGATCCCAAGCCAGAAGTCAGACCTTACGTTCAATGGCGCGCACAAGTAGAAACTGATTTCAATCAACTTGAAGTGCACATCTGAAGGCTTAGCTAAGACCGGGCCAATTGAGAAGCATGTTGTTTGAGGCCCAGGTTCATTCCGGATTGTAGGCGCCACTTAAACAATTAGGTAAGAAATCATTTATTCTACCCATTATTTTGTAAAGTTATGAGATATTTATTGACATGGATTACGAATCCAAATGGAAGCTTGAATTAACACATAACTTTCACGCAATATTAATTTTTGGAATAAAACGATATGAACGCATTTCTAATTATTATGGCTTTATTTAATTATTAAACATTGTTATCTTTAATAAAAATACTACTACTAAATAACAGCTATATAAATTCAATATAATTATTCATTTAAATGTCATTAAAAATGTTTCCACATAGATACAAGTATCTTGTTACAGGTTGTCCGTTTTTTTGTTCATACGATTCGTCTTTGCAACTGCCTTCCCGTGTTTATTAGTCGTATACAAAACACAGAAAGATTTTTAATGTTTCTTTATATTTTATTGTCTATATTTCACACATATGTATATAGAATATAATAGTTTTGTAACATAGAGAAATAATTAAGATGGTATATTGCGAAATATAAAGGCAAGTTCCTTTTTGGGCCCTACATTTTGATTTAGAATGATGTTGATCCCAGCAGAACAAGTGTACAACATTTTGAAAACCACCCATTGCCACGCACCCATTTCAGAAAAACGTAGTTTTTGGCCAAACGGTCAAGATTTTTAAAAAAGTTTTATCAGCTAGGTTCTACGTTTCACTTTCACTCGAAATGAAATCGTTCTAAAGTGAAATTTTGGGTTCCACATTTCACTTTTACCGATTTCAATTTCACATTTTTCGAATAAAAAAAATGAATTTCCATGTTCCACAATTCGGTTTTATCGTTTTGTGTGTGATTTCAATTCGATCATTTTAGTATCGGTGAAATTGTTAGGATGAGCTGACGGGATTGAAAATGTAAGTGAATAATACCTGAGTGAAGTAATGTTGTTTAGATTTTGAATAGATATACTAAACGATAATGTATTTTACCAATTCTAAACACAAAAATAATTCCCAGGATGCAAAATTTATTGAATTTATGGAGAGGCATAAAGATCTTGTCTTAGGATTTATGAAAGGAGATCCAGTTGCAGCGGACGCTTTGTTTTTGAAAAGATACTATTTTTGGATCCTACTCACAATCAGTGCATTAACTGAGAAGTATTCTTTCCTGCCTTCGATGTCGATGACCCCAGGATTAAGAAATTCGTCAATGAAATGTTGTTTTGATTTCCGTTTTTCTTCATCCGACATGAAATGTTTCACCAACTTGTACAAATTTTGTTCTCCAAAACATTGAGAACTCTTTAATATCTTTGATACAGTGCAACGGCCCAAAGCAACATCAGAATCTTTTCCAATTGAAATCAGAAAGCTTCTTTCGGTAAGGAAACGCAAAACTGAGGCGAACTGCAACACAAAAAAAAATCTATGATTGTTTAAGGTGTGCGTGTGGCGCAAAAGTTTGCAGCAAAATTTGGAAAGCATGTTTATTAACTCGATAATATATAATATACATATATCTAAATGAAATAACAATTTTTAATTTCCATTGGAATTTATTTGTTTCAGTTATGCAGCATCTGCAATTTCTTAAGGATTAGAAAGGGGTCTTATAGTACACCTTTTAATTTTTCCTCTGCGTACTTTTGTTTTTCAACTTGCAACACCGTAGCAATATAAATAGCACTCTATATTTCATAATTTATTATTTAATTTATAAATATTAAGCAAAATTTGTAAACAAACAAATTTATAAAAATAAAAATAATTTTGCAATGTCCCATATGACAGATAGTATTAGCTATCTTTAATTTCACCGAGTGATTTCGAAAACTTTTCGAAGTTATGAAATCGGTCGGAATGTGGAACACCAAAAACAAATTCACTCGATTTACAAAAGTAATTTCACTTTCATTTCACTCGATTTCTGGAACCTAGCTGATAATCTTGATATCTAATCCCAATTTTTGGGTGTGGTTTCTGTAAAAAACTGTTTTCGGTAAAATTAAAAAAAATTTAATTTTCAGGAAATATTGGTAATATTAACATTTCATCCATAGATCATTTTCACCTACGTCCACATTTTGGGGGCGTTTTCCTTCAAAGAACATTTATATATCCTACCCAATAGCATATACAATAGAAAAACGTTTTTTGTCGAACCATATATGCTTTTGATAGACTCTCTGAACAATATCATGTTGACAATGCTATTTAACTAAAATCTGTAAACTAACTAAACTCTGTATTAGGTATGTATTATAAGGCCGAAT